>OY728151.1:1368831659-1370081659 GCA_963277665.1 Viscum album | reverse complement strand
TAGAATATCTCTTTAGACATGTGACTATTAGATGACCTCAATTATAATTTATTAGTGAAATTGTGACTATCAGTGATGGAGTCATAGATAAATGATAATGGTGTACAGTAAATGGAGGCATTACCAAAAATTGAATTTTATATTTAAGAATAATCATAACATTAAAAGGTAAATGAAAAACATGTGCTTTGAATAGTGAATGATAGCTTGGGATAAATTATTAGTGTGTGATAGAGGAACTAAGGACATAGATGTATCAAAATATTAGAGACACAATCAGAAGTGATAATGGTGAAGATAATCATGACATGGAATGTAGAATTATGTATATTGAAAATTTAAATTGAAAATTTCATGAAATTTATTCCCCCATGAAATTAATGGTGTAATCCAAAATATGTGGTTCTAGGGTTACATTATTCAATCAATATTTCCTAATATTTATCTCTAAGTTACATACCAATATCATTGTTACATTGTTCCTATATGTTTACAGTATGTACATTCTATACCATTATCAAACAAATATAACATGATTCTCTTCACATTTTATATATGTTTTAGAATGATAGAATTGGTGTGTACTAACTATACATGAAAAATAGTTTTTTGGACCCATACATGGGGAATTTAAATATAAATTCCATATAAAGATTATGAGGCGACATAACATTTATTCAGAGTACATTATAATCATCCAATGCAATTTTACATTTCTATAATATATGCATATGATTTGTAATATGTTAAAAGACATGAATTTAAATAGAAATACATGAAAAACATTTCTTGATGGTATTTAATGTCCTATAAACTAATTTAATATTTAGTGTATTTCATTTCAACTAGAGTTGGACCATGTCAATTTATTCTCAAATAATTCCTACTCATTTACTACTTTTACTACATAATATATTTCTTATGCTATATAGTATTTCGTATTCTACCTATTTTCGTACATGGGTTTTAGTTTTTTATTGATATTTAATCAATTATAATAATTCGTTCATATATATCATAATAGTATCTATATATTCATCATATGAGAATTATTTTCATGTAACTGAAATTATTAGAATTCCATAGCTTCATAGAGACACTAATTGGAATTAAAAGACTACAAGAGGATACACAGTTCAGTAACCCATATAAGAAAAAAATCTATTGGGAATATTTAATTCATATACTTATTAGAGTAGGTAAATCATGATTATTAATAGTCTATGGTTTCCCCACATACAATGTAGGTAACCCGCTCGACCAATGTATGTTACAACAAACAATACATGAGACCTCTGCATGGGTCAATAATCTCTCAATTGACATAAATTGTTCAGCAAGGAATATTTACCCCATTAATTTTATTGTCATTGTATGTTGTTGTGCAGTGTTAGTATAAATGAATTCTGTTTCGTAGTGATTTTTTTTTATTTTATGATCCTTTCATATTTAAATTTTTTGGAGATGAGTTGTTCTCATTGATAACTTCCATGACATTGGATACCAATTTTTGTTAACGAATATATGGGTTTATGTAGTCTTAATAATTAATATATTTTATTTCCTTTCATTTATTATGGATTCTAACATTGTAAAATTATACTCACCCTTTCATAGTCTGTGTCCCCAAAATTTTTATTACGTTAATGGTGAATAGTTCGATTGTGGCTAAAGTGGAAGTTGAGCTAGTGTAGATAATTCCTAGTGTATGTTATTGGTGTCCATTTCATTTCGTGATCATGTTAGTGTTGATTTCATATGGCGTTTTCCATCCCTAGTTGTTTATGTTTACCAATTAACTTGAGTAGTTTTTATTTTTAATTTTTTATGTCTACTATATTTCATTAGGTATTTTTATAGTGTTATTTATTATTATAACATTCATGTTATGATATAGTTTATTTATATATAAATTTGTTTTCTTTTCTATATAATTTATCATGAAAATATTTTTGGATCGTAATATTGATGAATATGTATATTAGACGGCACAACACAAGAGGGGAGGTGGTGAATTGTAGGTTTAAAACTATATATTTATACAAATAATAAAGAACATAGTTTAAGAAGTATTTAACTAATACAATTCACAATCAATACAATAGACCATATAGGTCTTTGTTCTGATGGTAATACTATGATGCAGTACTACAAGTAATGTTAAACAATTTTATTGGAAATGAATACAATGATCAGAGTAATAAAAATGTAAATGATTCTACCATATAACGTATATAATCTCTAAATACAATATGTATTATAAATTAAACAATTAAAATTGAAATGAAAATGAATATAAAGTGGAAACAATACAATTTCCTTTCTAATAAAAATAGCAGCGAAAATGTAAAAGTATTACAATTCATTTATCCCAAAGAGTGTGTATCCAATCACCTAAGATAAATGATCTGTCTTACCACCAAATTTGTAATCCCTAGATATGATAATCCGAACCATGTATACCTATCCCCAGAAGCCCTCGGTTAAGAAGGAAATCAGAATCTTTTCATTCAAGCTATTGAAATCCCTCGATACAATGATTATAACCATGTCATCCTATCCTTTGAAGCCATCTATCATTATCTCATAGATCACTTCCACAATAAAAAAAGCACAAATAACTTTTAAAAATACAAGAACATGGAACAAGCTGTTAACTTCTTGTATCGTTAAGTCATTCTCACCAAGAAAGAGATAAGTCAAAACATCTCTATCTAGAACTTGGTAGAAGCAACATTTGTGTATTTTGGTTCGAAAGTACACCTATTTATAGGCTTGAGGTTCTAATGGTCATTTTTCCTCCAACTATCATATTTTTTAAAAAACACAGAGGGGATTGGACACCTGGTATTACAATGGTCAAAACCAACAGAATACATGACATCATTTTGATTGGTCAATATCCAAATCAACAACATCGTTTAGTTAGAATGTAGTATGTACAAGAGAATGAAACAATTAGTATGAGTAACATGTAATCAGTATTTAAGTTATAATAAGAGTGTACTACATTTCAAAATTACAATACATAACCTGATTACTAGGCTTATAATGATAACAATGCATACCGCGATTACAATTATAACCTAGTTACAATTCATAACATGGTTATTATTATAACATGGATTCAATTCCTGAATACTATACATAATAAGAGTATGATACATATGATTGTTTTGATACATGACTACGATACAATATCTAACCTAGTTATAATGCATGAATATGATGCAATTCTTTATCCAGTTATGATACACATGGTTACGATATGTGCGGTTATGATGCATGTGGTTACGATGTATTATATAATTTGGTTATAATTCCTTATCATGATGTAGTACAAAATATTGTACAATTTTTTAATACAATGGATACATAATATGGATACGATTTATGATTACGACACAGTACATAATCAGGATACGATTTTGGATTAAGATGCAAAAAAATAATCTGGTAGCGTTGTAAAATAAAATATAAAACAATATGAATGGTCAACATACATGATTATGATACGAATATATCATATATAAAAAACAATTTGAGTGATTATTATTGTAATAAAACATACATAATAAACAATATATTTGATTACGAAAAGTAAGAATTTTGATTTCCAAAACAAATTATCAATGGGAATGTAAAAACACGTTTTGACTCAACAATCTCCCCCTTTTTGGAAAGCATAAAAAAACATGACAATCATCAAGAAAACATTCTCCCACTGAGTTTAAAAAAACTTCGGAAATAAATGATCGATCGGAGTAATTCTATCCTATATTTCAAAATACAAGGGATTATATCCACATTTATTTTAATTGTGAGTTTTATAACTTAATAAGGTACTCATCAAATTCTTCTTTTCAAAACCATTATCCTCCTTTCAGGTTTTAAAAAATAACCCGGTACAATATTTTCTTCTTGAAAAATTGTTATATAATTCGAGTATGAAACAAAAGACATTTCATTTCATTTGGATTAAATTACACCAGGAGTTAAAACATCATTATTTCTCCCTTTACATTTCCAAAATATTTAACATCGTAAGCTTCATCTTTTTAAACTCCTTTCTGTCATCTATGAGTTTTAAAATAGCTTCTAGTTGAGCCTTTATAATCTCATCCTGTACAAAAATAACCATTTCTGGCTTCTGAAGCCAATTTTGTTGAAGCCAATTTATTTCTTCATGGGAATTAAATTTTACTTCTTGGGTATTAAGGATTTATACCTAGTTATTGATATCATCCAACCATAGTCTATAATAATTTTCTAGAATAAAAACACTTATTGACTCTGAGGAAACCGCATTACTCTAACTCTCCAATTTTTCTTTTATGCATGAAAAATCTTCTCAGGCTACTCCTTTTGAGTAACAGAGATGTTGAAATTCATCAATCATTTAATTATAATAATCAATAAACATCAGATAGAGAGAGTGGAGTTTATTTACCCATTGGAAAATTGATACATTATGTCTGGATGGTTCTTAATACTCGCGTTCCTTGAAAAAATTTAAATTGGATTCAAGGCATAGAAACCTATCCATCAAAACCTTAACAAAATCAGTTCGATCATAATGGGAATTTGAAAAAATTACCATCACGACTTCAATATTTGGAATGAATTTTAATAACTTATCGAATTTATTCAAGGCTTATTTAATGCAATGAACCAATTTTACAGTGATTGTTTTTTCAGAATCTATGTCTTCAGTGTATTGGGGGTGATCATCAAATGTTACTGTTCAGCTTACATTCCAAAAAATTAATTTATTTATTCAAAAAATAGATTTCATGGGAAAACACATGTTTAACCCAAGGGTAAAATATACATCAAGATAAATAATCATCTCCCAAAATATCATTATTCATCATGATAAATCTTATAATGTAGTGAACATAACCAAAACATCATGACTCAATTTTAGATACTAACTAGAAATTTCATCCTGAACAGGAAAATAAATATCTATAAAATATCTCTTTTTCAATGAATCATTTTATAACCATCATTAATATCTATATCCCAAAATCCAGTAGACCATAACATTACTTACTTAAAATCATATCATAAAACGAATTTTTATTTAAACATTAATATTGTATTTTTTGAAAAACACATAAATTTTTCAAATCACATTAAAATCTCATGACATAAAACGTAAAAAATGGTATCGATAAATTTAAGCACATAAATATATGATATCTTATGTAACTCCTAAGATAAAATCACATGATAACATATGATATTCATAAGTAAAATCATAGTATAAAAATACAATAAACATCACCACATAATCATCAAATTACCAACCAATTTCATACTCACTAATAAAATCCAATTTACCTCATCAATTTCAATAGTCTCTTTATCCAAAGTAAATATTATTATCGTACACCTATATCAATTTTCATGGTAATTTGTAACATTTTACATTTTATTTCAAATCCATAAATATAAAATAATATATAACAATCCAGATATGTTTTTTGGATTCATATATCTATAATATTATTTATATAACACTACTAAAACATAATTTTAAAATCGTAATATATAAAAACATATTTAATTACACCTTAAATATAAATATCAGATATGTAATTCCATGGAATATGAGTGAATACATGGATTTGGGAATTGTCTCAGATAATTCCTATATTCGCCGCACATATTATATTGAAATTTAAATAGTATAGTAGGATGAAGTTCATGTCCCTCAATTGAATCCTTCATTTTCCACCATTAATTACTTGATATATACAATTTTTTAAAATTAATTACTTGTTCATTCATTAAAAAATTTCTTCAGTAACTCTTCCATTATTCTCTACATATAGTTACCTAAATCTTTGTTCATCAAAAATATTATAGAACTCTATTTTTTCTTATCTGGCATGTAAAGAAGGTAACCCATGTTCATAAAGATTCACCTCGTAGAACTAATTACATTTTGTTTCTCATGATAAAAATATATCCATTGTTTTTCATGTTCTATGATAACAAGAATCCTTATTTTTACAAACATTCACTAAAAATGAAACATATAATGTACGCAATAATGATCAAATTGAGGAATCAAGGAAAAAAATTAATTGTGAGTCTATACTGGGATACATTTATTTCAATATGTGATACCTTATGTTCATATTTTTTCATTTATGGTTACTTCCAAATAATTATGGTGTTATCCAAAACATATAACTAACCCATGGGTTCTCACAAATTTTTTCTCATAAAAAATTTCTGAAATTTAACTAAACATTTTTATAATACAAACTATATGAATAATTCCATTCATATATCGATATTAAATGTTATTAAATTAATATTAAATACATAACATCTTGATCCACCAAAATTATGATAGTATTATAAACATTAGAAACATAGATGCATAAAAACAAATTCACAGATGATATCTACATAATCTCCCTCTATGATCTTCAAATGTATAACATTGATTAAATAAATAATAATTTAAAAAATCAATTCATAGTCTGGGAAAAATAAATTTTAGAAAGGGTGAGCTTAGATGTATTGTTTGGGTAAACCTAAGATATTTCAATGATCAATTAAGAATAATATGATAATACGTTTTCGAAAACCTGAGCATATAATTTGAAAAATGTAGCCTACATATCATAGATAAAAATATTGAATCATGGTATATTTCTTGATAATATATATGACATGAATAAGAGAGTAATCATAGAATATGTTACATGATAGAAAAAAATCACATACAAATATGAAAAAACATAATATTATATATTCATTGACATGTATAACGAGAAAAATTCTCATTCATTATGTTAAGGATATGAAATCATTACCTCATGTTAAAATATGGATACAAATTCTAGGTACATAATTAATATTGATGACACAAACTCTAGGTATACACTTAATATTATCTACATGAAATCATAGACCATGATTAATATTTTCGAGATGAAATCAAGGTCTTTGCATATACTTATGGAATGAAAACCAAGTACATGATTGAAATTGTTAACATGAATGAAATTTCATGCATAAAATTTTTAACTCATGAGTTTCCATCATTATCCAATTAATTGGATGAATTTAATAGACCCAACCATTAGATAGTCATTATTAATTCATAAAATTCCACAAGATCCAAATTAAAAACATCAAAACATAATAGATGGAAAATACAAGGTTTTTATAAAAATATCATCGTCATAATCATAGATCGTCGAGATAAATAACAAGTATCATATAATGGAATCATGTCCCCAGTAAAGAATAAATAACATTAAAGCATAATATTGAGGATAAACAGATTGTTTTAAGGATCATATAGAATTTTCATGTAGAAAGTATCTATTTCCCATTGAAATAACAGTTTTAAAAAAAATTAAATTTTCAAATTATTATGAAAATATTTGTAAAAAACCATAGAAAAATATAATAAAATACTCAAATATGTGATCGGTATTTTTGGTGTTAAATTACATTAATTTCATATAGATTAAAATAATATATAACATTCACAATTTTATAGATAAGTCATATACTACAATTTTTAAAATGAAAAGTAGATTAAATTTAAAAAAATTGTTCAGTAGTCAAAAATTGGTAAAATGGTTTCAAAAAATCAAATAATAACAATAAAAATATTCTTTAATATTCTATTATAAAACATGGATATCGAATAAAATTTTATTTCACTAAGGGGAGAAATAATATAAATTTTTCATAAAAACACACATTCGATGTATTGATAAATTATGGTGAGGGAAAAGAGATGAGAAAATATATTTATAATATATAACTATTGGATAAATTAATTCATGAATTTAGTGAGAGTTATATCATAATATTTAATCATCAAATATATAATCATAAATAGTCTTGAAAAATAATTATAATGTAACAAGATTCCCGTACAACTTTTGGAACATTTTAATTTTATACTCTATGAAATAAAGAACATTATATGGACATTTAAATACATATAAAATTCAGAATAATAATCATAATTGAAATTCATGGGCAGTATATACACCATATAAAAGAAAGAATTGGTCAATATGGCATATGTCTTGTAACACCCCGACCCCAGCTACCCAGAGTCGGTGCATTAATTACATAACATTGGCATGATCACAAGAAAGATCAAATCCCGAAAGACCGATTGGTTTAGTGGCCTTGGAAACACTAGATATAATCATAAAGTTTTACATTACATTTCAAAGTGAAAAACTACTACAACAACAAAGTCTTCATATCCACACTATTAACCCCTCATAATATCCCTGCAAGTCATTCATAAATTACTTCTTCACTACCTAGGAAAAATAAAACATAGAAAAGGGGTGAGCTCAAATGCCCAGTAAGGATAACAATATAGCGGAACATTCAAAATAAGCATAAACATTTAAGGCAATGAATTACTAAAACAAAAGCCTTTTAAAATTGAACTTCAACATAGTATGGCAAAAGTAAAATGAAATAATTCCATTTACTTGTTCACATGGATATTCTACTAATGGAATAATCACATGCAATATCAATAACCACTTTCATAATGTTGGAATGCATAATGCCAGACTATCATAACCACATAGCCAAGGCCTCGTGCCAAGACTACAAATAAGATTTTGTCAAGGCCTTGTGCCAAGACACTAGTTTGTCTCATGAGACCTACCGATGCATCGAGGAGCTATAGCGGGCTCCACCCGTCACTTATTAAGTCCAATGCATTCCCATATGAAAAGGTTTAAACATAACATAAACATTCGTATTAAAACTAGCTTACGAAATGTCAATAATTTCACCATAAACTATGAATGGTATAAAAATAGCACATCCACAGTCAAACATATCACAAAACCTTCAATACAATATAGAAGTTTTGTATCATAATAAATCAACTTCAAATAATCTTAAAATCCATCAAAGGATGTTGACATAGATGAAATCAAAATTCTTTTTAAAGAAATATCTCCTTTTATTTTTAAATCATTTAAGATCCATATAAAATAAAACATTTTCTTTGAAAATAATCTTATAAGCTTGTAAGGAAAGCTTTGAATATTTTATAACGGCGGAAAATAACCGTACCCGCCGTATAAGTAAAAAAACATTCTTACCTTAATTCTGTCGAAAAGGATAAAAAGGACCTTGTTTTGAAAACGACCGAAAGATTCCTTTATAAACCACTTATAAAAGTCAAAAAGGGTATAAATGACTTTAACTTATATTCTAGTAAATAGTAAAAATGTTTTGAAATACATTTTTAAGAAACATGGATGTGGATGATAAAGAGATCCCAGTAGATTATTACGTATAAACAACCTCGGATAATGAAGAGATTGTGAAATAACCCTTACCTTGTACTTTTCCATGGTTGGGGTAGGTTAACCTCCTGTATAATGGTGAAATAGTTGTTATTAAATTATACAATAATCATATATAATAATATGATATCATATATGATCTTTTAACATTTATTTGTTAATAATATCTTAGAATTATCGTCGTTTCGGGAGTTAACTTACTCATTTTCTTTTATATGTTTTGTTACATAAGCCATGGTTGTTGTATCTTATTCATATCCAGAATGATATCAAGTCCTTAAACATCATTTTTTAAATCATCAAATTATACTTGAATGGATACGATGGAGAATGAATCTCATCGCGTTCGTGGAGACGGTAGTCCGTACGTACGCACGAGCGACAATATCATTCTTTTGATATTAAAATAATATATAAATGGATGGTATATCATATATAAAGAATCATTAACTTGTTAGATTTATTATTTACATGAGTTACACATCATTATTATACCCATCCAAATAATATTATATTGAATAACAATTACACCACGACGTGGAGACGGTAAGCCGTACGTACGCACGTATGGTGACATGTTATTCAAAGGGTGGATAGGGTAATGAATATGGTTTTACCATATTTATAATAACATCACAGTATATGTGAGATACTGGAGTTATTATTTCAGAATGGTAAGAACAAAGGAAGAAGAAGTGGAAGAAGAAATGAACTTAGAAAAGGGTGGTGAAATCATTACCTCTTCTTCGGGTTCTTCCTTTTGATTTGATCAAAAGGGCTCCTTAGGTTGGATTTCTGATCCAACTAAGGCCTCTAGGTTGTAGTGAGGGATGTTGGGAGAGTATTTGGGCAGAGTTTGGCCGAACCAAAAGGCTTTAGAGGTGTGAATAAATGAGAAGGAGGAGTGCCCTTTTATAAGAGGGGTGAGGGGCACCTTTGGAAAAGCTAGAAATATTAATTTATAATAAATTCATATTCGGTTTCCAATGGTTCCAAAGTTGACTATTCAAAGGATAAGGTGGGGATAGGTCGAAAACCACTCAACCAATAGAATTTAGACAGGTTTGGGTACTTATATTAACCTTATCTTTAAGTATTAACTCTAAGTTAATTAGTTTCACTTTTACAATGTCTCTTTGTATTTTTATATAATATGGTTAATAAACATACTATATACATCCAAGAGACCCCCAAGTGGTCCATTAATGATTAACCTATCCTAATATAAGTCTCTTGGCCGAACCGTAGATTTTTAGGAATTTAATATCAATTAATAATATAATATTTGTTTTAAGAACTCTTTTATGTCAATTTTGATACTATTCAATAGTTGATTTTTGTGAAACTCATAACAGATTGATTACTTCGAACAAAGTCCATTAAATCAATAATAATATATCATATTAGCCTAGAAAATTAGTTTAATTCATTAAAAGTTTCATATTATATTTATTTGGGTATTTATAATATCAATTATTTTAATTTTTCACTATTTTAGTAATTACTGTATCATCATTGTGTCATAAATAAAATAAATTATTTAATGTCTAAAAATTATAAATAAAATATCATTATGTAGGAAATCCTTTTAGCTTTCTAATGAATATTTATAATCTAAATACCAACATATATAACCCTACGTAAAAATTGTTGTTCTAAAAGATATATGCTTGTGTCATTTTTGTATTCATTTTAACTAAATTAAAATAAAGTGTCATTATCACTTACAAGTGGATCCATGGGGTCCCAAAATAGACCCAAAGATTCCCATGGTCGACCATGTATCAACCAATAGAGTTAAGACACGTTTTAGGGTAATTTAGTATTATTATAATATTATTTTTTAACCCTTATTTACCGGATTTACCGTTAACCATGGTAAATAAAATATTTACCGCAGTAATTATTCAAAATGTCTAAAAATAAAAGTTACCTATTTACACAATTTGAACATCCTGATTCCAAATATGGAATCCATTTTCCTAAATTCAAAACACATAAGTGGCAGAAATTAATTTAAAATTATTTCCCGCTGTCAAAACAAAAAGCGTGTTTTTAAGAGATAATAACTATCAAAATATTGACACTCGTTTATGTTCGGTTTAATTGTAAAATTATGTCCAATGACCAACATTATATTAAATGGTAAAAATATATTCTAAATATACTTTAAAACCACTCAAATTCATAATATATCAATATTAATTATTTTGATTAAAAAAGTTGTTTTTAATTAAAATTTAGTAATTTTCACTATTCATCAAAATATAAAAGTTATCCGAAAAGTACCAAAATTTCACCCTAGGCTAATTTTGATATTTTGAATCCAAAAATGAAGTCATTTTGAAATATAAAATATATATAATTTCAAAAATTAGTTATTACTATTCATAACGGCTAGTTTAATTGGTTGTTAGAACTTGGTGTTGCGTACAACACACGCTATCACATTATTCAAAGAGAAGCATACTGTAGAAGCTTGGGATGTTTCATTTTAAATTTTTGATGTCTCCATTTAGTCAAAAAGTTTAAAATATAGTATTTAAAAAGGGTTCACTATTAAAGTTGATAAAAGTGCAATACTGAAAATGAATTTGTTCTGGCATTATATCTAAGAAACTCATAATATGGATTCTAAAATTATAAGGATTACATAAACATTAAAATTTATCTAATACTATTCATAACCTCTTTTGAACGGCTTGTTTGGTAAGTCATGGTGTGCTTGAACTTCGTGTTGCATGTAGTGAAAGTTATTGAATTATTTTGAAGAAGTAACACACTATGAAATCTTGGGGTGTTACATTCTCCCCTCCTTCAATAAATTGCGTCCTCGCAATTTGAAATTGTTCTTCGAAAATAAAAGGTTGAAAATAGATAATATATTTGTGGGAAAACCCACATCGGAAATTGGTTTACTAAAATTTAGTCTTAATATGAGGAAAAGAGAAATGAAAGGGTCACCACCAAATTATGATCTTGATTAGGAGAACATTGGTGGAAATTAGAGACATATAATTGGAGGGAAAACGTAAATATTTATAGGTAGTGATTGATGTCATCAATCACAAAAAAGTATAAAATTGAGGTCCTTAAACTCATCAATCTATGATGATTTGAAGTACCATCGGTTCAACAAAATATAGGGTATTGGGATAACACATTTTTGACGTTTCAAAATATCTTAGTTGAAATCCCACATCGAAAAATGAATTAATGAGGCCTCTATTTAAAATAAAGAGTGGAAAGTATGAAGATTACCGAAAATAACACATACTAGGGTTCCATGTAGGAAAATATGGATATGGAGGAGAAATCTAACCATCAATTATCTGATGGAGAGTGGTAGAGAACATGGCTATGAAAAGGCCAACAATCCCAAATCCATAAATTAGTGATGATTTAAGGTACCATCTAGGGAAACATTTTTGTTCTAAGTTCCTTTTATTAATGTTGAGGAATTTATTTATGAGATTGGATAAGATAATAAGGAGATATACTTAGTTTATAATTAGAATTTTATCCATTAATAAATTTCTACCAAAACTCATCATTCACTCGTAAAAAAAATTCTATTTATACTATTCATAGAGGGTTCCAAAATAAACAAATTTATAATTCATCTACCAGATCTTTTAAAAAACTACTTTATTTAATCCAGGACATCTCGTGGGATAGTGGTAGGTGATACACCCTTGTCGCCCTTCGGTTGCGGGTTCAAGTCTCGCAGCCTTGCCGGACGCGACGGGTTGCCGCCCGACCTCCGGGTTGTCTTTTTATGGCAATCCAAAATAATCCAAACTAGAACTATCCAAAATACTTCTGTCTAAACTCACAGTCCAACATTTATAAGGAAGGTAAACATAATATAGATCCTTTTTACCCCGTAATAGAATATGAATACCTTCATCATGTGTTACCATATTCCTTATTGATTACATTCATGCTCCCTTATTCCATATAGAATGCTGGATATACTTCATTAATCCAAATAAAGTTTTAAACCCCAACAATGATGGAATATACAAATCATTAATCAGTTCCAAGGTAGTCAAGAATATCCAATATAATTTATCCAAAACAATCACATATTATTCCAAAATCACTACCTCAGTATCAGAACTGTATTATGATTTATCATTCTCTCAACCATATATTTTCCAAAAATTTATCCTGCTATTGAGTCACTTTTCTTTGTTCCACACAATCTCAAGTCCTTAATTAAATAGTACTACAGTACAATCCTTATATACTCCATGATTATTGTAACAAGTACATTGTTGATACAACACTCAATTGACATAATCAACATAAGAACTCTAATCATCCCTCTTCATCTGTGGTAGTATCATAACATGATTATTATCCAATAACATCATTTGCGGCATAGTCTGATGACTGGGACATAGGTTTGCGTAGTGTCCAAACTCCTTGCAAATGAAGCATTGTACATTTGAAACCATTTTCTTACCCTTGCAGTCACGTACTTTGTGCCCTTTTCCTCCACACTTATAACAAACTCCCATTCCTTTCAGGCAAGTTCCAGGGTGTTTCTTTCCACAGTTACCACATATGGGAAAATTCTTCTTTTCCCTCTTCCCTTTATCCATCTTTCTCTCTTCTATCCTTTTCTTCTCTTGCTTCCCTTCAAAGCCATAGGACTCAGTAAACTCTTTACTTATCTTATCAACACATGATATTATTTCTTCATATGATGATAATACATGGGAGACTATTTCTCTTATAAATTCTAGCTTAAGACCATGAAAGATATGATCCTTCCTTCTCTTTGGATCATGTGCATTTCTGGAGTTCTCATTCCTTCTACTGGGCGCCATTTCTAAACAATGGAATACACTAGATCAGTTTATGAATCAAAATACATAATCCCATACTTATAAAACACTTAACATAAATTGAACTATTTATGGATATAATCCATAATCATAAAAATGTTTTATTTGAGGAAGTATATACTCATAAACCCTTCATAATGATTTGTAAAGAAAATGAGAGTTATCCTAAGCATATCCCCCGGGAGTGTCGTAACCAAGAGTGCAGCAAGGCCCATTGTCGTGCACCAGTTCCCGTTCGAGTCTAGCTCAAAGTGGTGTTTTCGGGTTTTACACCTAGGTACATCTGTGCCAGAGCCGCCTCTACCTGCTCGTATCCAGACAGGGATGTATTGCTCGGAAAACTCACAAAATCTCTACAATACCAAAATTCTAGGAAGTTCTTCTATACTAATCCTCAAAGTTCATCTTAGGTCTACGTGCTCTAATCAGAGTTTATCTAAATCTAGCTTCCAAGGTTTGTACTAAACTTCCTCTGATACCAACTGTAACACCCCGACCCCAGCTACCCAGAGTCGGTGCATTAATTACATAACATTGGCATGATCACAAGAAAGATCAAATCCCGAAAAACCGATTGGTTTAGTGGCCTTGGAAACACTAGATATAATCATAAAGTTTTACATTACATTTCAAAGTGAAAAACTACTACAACAACAAAGTCTTCATATCCACACTATTAACCCCTCATAATATCCCTGCAAGTCATTCATAAATTACTTCTTCACTACCTGGGAAAAATAAAACATAGAAAAGGGGTGAGCTCAAATGCCAAGTAAGGATAACAATATAGTGGAACATTCAAAATAAGCATAAACATTTAAGGCAATGAATTACTAAAACAAAAGCCTTTTAAAATTGAACTTCAACATAGTATGGCAAAAGTAAAATGAAATAATGCCATTTACTTGTTCACATGGATATTCTACTAATCGAATAATCACATGAAATATCAATAACCACTTTCATAATGTTGGAATGCATAATGCCAGACTATCATAACCACATAGCCAAGGCCTCGTGCCAAGACTACAAATAAGATTTTGTCAAGGCCTTGTGCCAAGACACTAGTTTGTCTCATGAGACCTACCGATGCATCGAGGAGCTATAGCGGGCTCCACCCGTCACTTATTAAGTCCAATTCATTCCCATATGAAAAGGTTTAAACATAACATAAACATTCATATTAAAACTAGCATACGAAATGTCAATAATTTCACCATAAACTATGAATGGTATAAAAATAGCACATCCACAGTCAAACATATCACAAAACCTTCAATACAATATAGAAGTTTTCTATCATAATAAATCAACTTCAAATAATCTTAAAATCCATCAAAGGATGTTGACATAGATGAAATCAAAATTCTTTTTAAAGAAATATCTCCTTTTATTTTGAAATCATTTAAGATCCATATAAAATAAAACATTTTCTTTGAAAATAATCTTATAAGCTTGTAAGGAAAGCTTTGAATATTTTATAACGGCGGAAAATAACCGTACCCGCCGTATAAGTAAAAAAACATTCTTACCTTAATTCTGTCGAAAAGGTTAAAAAGGACCTTGTTTTGAAAACGACCAAAAGATTCCTTTATAAACCACTTATAAAAGTCAAAAAGGGTATAAATGACTTTAACTTATATTCTAGTAAATAGTAAAAATGTTTTGAAATACATTTTTAAGAAACATGGATGTGGATGATAAAGAGATCCCAGTAGATTATTACGTATAAACAACCTCGGATAATGAAGAGATTGTGAAATAACCCTTACCTTGTACTTTTCCATGGTTGGGGTAGGTTAACCTCCTGTATAATGGTGAAATAGTTGTTATTAAATTATACAATAATCATATATAATAATATGATATCATATATGATCTTTTAACATTTATTTGTTAATAATATCTTAGAATTATCGTCGTTTCGGGAGTTAACTTACTCATTTTCTTTTATATGTTTTGTTAAATAAGCCATGGTTGTTGTATCTTATTCATATCCAGAATGATATCAAGTCCTTAAACATCATTTTTTAAATCATCAAATTATACTTGAATGGATACGATGGAGAATGAATCTCATCGCCTTCGTGGAGACGGTAGTCCGTACGTACGCACGAGCGACAATATCATTATTTTGATATTAAAATAATATATAAATGGATGGTATATCATATATAAAGAATCATTAACATGTTAGATTTATTATTTACATGAGTTACACATCATTATTATACCCATCCAAATAATATTATATTGAATAACAATTACACCACGACGTGGAGACGGTAAGCCGTACGTACGCACGTATGGTGACATGTTATTCAAAGGGTGGATAGGGTAATGAATATGGTTGTACCATATTTATAATAACATCACAGTATATGTGAGATACTGGAGTTATTATTTTAGAATGGTAAGAACAAAGGAAGAATAAGTGGAAGAAGAAATGAACTTAGAAAAGGGTGGTGAAATCATTACCTCTTCTTCGGGTTCTTCCTTTTGATTTGATCAAAAGGGCTCCTTAGGTTGGCTTTCTGATCAAACTAAGGCCTCTAGGTTGTAGTGAGGGATGTTGGGAGAGTATTTGGGCAGAGTTTGGCCGAACCAAAAGGCTTTAGAGGTGTGAAGAAATGAGAAGGAGGAGTGCCCTTTTATAAGAGGGGTGAGGGGCACCTTTGGAAAAGCTAGAAATATTAATTTATAATAAATTCATATTCGGTTTCCAATGGTTCCAAAGTTGACTATTCAAAGGATAAGGTGGGGATAGGTCGAAAACCACTCAACCAATAGAATTTAGACAGGTTTGGGTACTTATATTAACCTTATCTTTAAGTATTAACTCTAAGTTAATTAGTTTCACTTTTACAATGTCTCTTTGTATTTTTATATAATATGGTTAATAAACTTACTATATACATCCAAGAGACCCCCAAGTGGTCCATTAATGATTAAACTATCATAATATAAGTCTCTTGGCCGAACCGTAGATTTTTAGGAATTTAATATCAATTAATAATATAATATTTGTTTTAAGAACTCTTTTATGTCAATTTTGACACTATTCAATAGTTGATTTTTGTGAAACTCATAACAGATTGATTACTTCGAACAAAGTCCATTAAATCACTCCTAATATATCATATTAGCCTAGAAAATTAGTTTAATTCATTAAAAGTTTCATATTATATTTATTTGGGTATTTATAATATCAATTATTTTAATTTTTCACTATTTTAGTAATTACTGCATCATCATTGTGTCATAAATAAAATAAATTATTTAATGTCTAAAAATTATAAATAAAATATCATTATGTAGGAAATCGTTTTATCTTTCTAATGAATATTTATAATCTAAAATCCAACATATATAACCCTATGTAAAAATTGTTGTTCTAAAAGATATATGCTTGTGTCATTTTTGTATTCATTTTAACTAAATTAAAATAAAGTGTCATTATCACTTACAAGTGGATCCATGGGGTCCCAAAATAGACCCAAAGATTCCCATGGTCGACCATGTATCAACCAATAGGGTTAAGACACGTTTTAGGGTAATTTAGTATTATTATAATATTATTTTTTAACCCTTATTTACCGGATTTACCGTTAACCATGGTAAATAAAATATTTACCGCAGTAATTATTCAAAATGTCTAAAAATAAAAGTTACCTATTTACACAATTTGAACATCCTGATTCCAAATATGGAATCCATTTTCCTAAATTCAAAACACAGAAGTGGCAGAAATTAATTTAAAATTATTTCCCGCTGTCAAAACAAAAAGCGTGTTTTTAAGAGATAATAACTATCAAAATATTGACACTCGTTTATGTTCGGTTTAATTGTAAAATTATGTCCAATGACCAACATTATATTAAATGGTAAAAATATATTCTAAATATACTTTAAAACCACTCAAATTCATAATATATCAATATTAATTATTTTGATTAAAAAAGTTGTTTTTAATTAAAATTTAGTAATTTTCACTATTCATCAAAATATAAAAGTTATCCGAAAAGTACCAAAATTTCACCCTAGGCTAATTTTGATATTTTGAATCCAAAAATGAATTCATTTTGAAATATAAAATATATATAATTTCAAAAAGTAGTTATTACTATTCATAACGGCTAGTTTAATTGGTTGTTAGAACTTGGTGTTGCGTACAACACACGCTATCACATTATTCAAAGAGAAGCATACTGTAGAAGCTTGGGATGTTTCATTTTAAATTTTTGATGTCTCCATTTAGTCAAAAAGTTTAAAATATAGTATTTAAAAAGGGTTCACTATTAAAGTTGATAAAAGTGCAATACTGAAAAGGAATTTGTTCTGGCATTATATCTAAGAAACTCATAATATGGATTCTAAAATTATAAGGATTAAATAAACATTAAAATTTATCTAATACTATTCATAACCTCTTTTGAACGGCTTGTTTGGTAAGTCATGGTGTGCTTGAACTTCGTGTTGCATGTAGTGAAAGTTATTGAATTATTTTGAAGAAGTAACACACTATGAAATCTTGGGGTGTTACATGTCTCATAGAAATAAAAGTATGAAAAAAATCCCTTACCATAGTTAATAATTCATTAGTATGTGATTGATACTACAATAAATATATATATATATATATATATTTATAATATAAATCTATTACCAAATTATAACCATATAAAAAATAATAATAAATGAGTTATTTATATTCTTTTATCTCCCATATAATAACAATTCTTTATCAATATCATTATTTAGGGTGATATCTTCTTTATTGTTCATGCCTATTATTGTTTTATAGCTCTAGTTGTTATTCATTGATCATATTTGTTTCATCTATATAGTTCAAATTCTGGATATAAATATCATATATATCTATTATATTAATATTTATAATTATTTATAGGATATAGATATAGAATACTAAAATTGTACCTGGAGACTTTAGGTCGTACGTATGCATGAACGTTGTTTTTAATAATTTAATGATGAAATGAAATATTGGTTTTAATTAATTAAATATAAATGAATCATTATTTTTTTAAAAACATAATTTATATTAATTTAATATATCCATATTATCATCCATGTAAAAAGGAAATAAAAAATTAATTGCATCACTTTGTTGATATGGTTGTCCACATGTAGGTACAAGGAATGTTATCATTTTCCAATATATAGGTATGAGAGACGTTTTATGTAATATTATAAATACAGAAATATAATTATTTAATAATTTTCATATTAAAACATTAAAACCATAATAATAAATATCAATAAAATATTCTAGTCGAAAATATTTTTTATTTCTATATGGAGAAAATACTGTGCACGCATGAGGGATACATTCACTTCTCGTATCATGGGAAAAATGTTGGATAATGTTAGTTTCATAAGAATAAAAAAAGAACAAAATTGTAAGTATGTTTAATTTGTTATTTTATTAAATAATGAAAATATTTTATAGAGGTATTAAATGAGTAAAGAATGTATGTTATTGGCAAGGGTGACTACTCTTATTTGAAAGATCTATTTTAGATCACTTGATATGATTCCTAGAGTCTGACATTTCTGAAACAAACTTCTTGAATATGTATATATATTTCAATAGAGTATTTTTATAGGGTAAAGTGTATATATTCTTCAAGCTGGTGTGAATATGATAAATAAGTGTCCCCAATTTTAATAGAGGGGAGGGGAAATCATGATATTTCTGAAAATATTAAAATATAAAATTTTCATTCTATATCCTAATACTTCCAAATTTTTAGGGTATTGAATATATGGTATAATGGTTTTCAAATCCAAAAAATATATATTATTTGATAAGTTTTGGTTCTATTTGATAACATATCTTTTAGTTTTATACCTTATTTAACTAACATTCTTCTTTAATGGGGGTAACATCGTTTTCAATTATAAAGGGTTACAATTGAACATATAATGGTATAATTGTATCATAACTGGAATAAAAAACATTGAAAATATCTTAAACAAACATTCCACTTTCAATATATTAATGAATTTTTAATAATTTTAAAAAATGGTGTTATAAAAAAAATTTAATAAGTTTATTTCTGAATATATTTATTTAATATATTATTAAAATCAACAAGAAAAAATAATTCCAAAATAATAATATAAAATTTACCTAATACATCATATTCATCCAAAAATATTTTACACATTAATTCATCCATTAAATATAAATTTTATTGTTTTTTAAAATAAATGTCATGATTTTTCTACTGCTTGTAAAAGCACATTGTCAATACAACATAGTCATTTAATTTATTTATTTCCACACTAAAAATTTGAAATAAATTTTATTCATAATTTTTTTTATAAAGGTTAATATATTTTTTAATAATAATTTTAAATTTATTTTTACACCTTTCAATTTCATGATAACATATTCAATATGTGGTTTTGACTTTTCTATAATTATGTTGGCATTGGGTATGCATTTTCATAACCACTTTTAATATGAAAAAAATTAAAATATAACTATAAAAAAGTATTCTAAATATTTAATATATATTTCAATCATGTATTTATTTCTTTTAAAATATTATATATAGGAAACCAACTCGAACTTTATAAATGATTCGCATGAACTATTTTGGGATTGTAAATTATTTTCATATTTATATTGAAATAAATAATATTTTTTATGTTTCTAATTAATTATTTATGATATTTATAGTATATTTTAAAAAATATTTAGTTCCCCATATTTAGTAAAAGTTATTTCATTTTTATTCCTTGGTGGTATCATAAAAGATTCACTATTTAAAAAAATTGTTTTTTTCTCTTTTCACCAAAAAGTTACAATCTTCTGAATATGTTAAAAAAATAATCTAAGGATAAGCATGAAATTATAAATATAAAAAAATAAAATTTCATAAAATAATATTATTATAAGTGATTTAAATTACTTTTCATATAAATACATAAAACATAACATAGAGAAGATTTTATTAAAAAAACTAAACCTAAAAATGATCATATACAAAAAACATGTAAAATTTTGGTTCTTATTTAATTAAATATATAATATATATTGAAATTATAACACTATTAATTTATGGTGAAATTCGATTCATAATGGGGAATTAAAATTAAAATTGACTATTATTTTATAAAAGCACAAAAAATTATATTTTCATTATTCACTAAAAAATCTATATTTTCTAAAAAAAACCCAAAAAATTCACTTTAAGATAATTTTTATATTATTTTTATAATAATTAATTACATATCATAAAATAATTTTTATAAAATTTAAAAAAAATTACATTATTTTCTCACAAAAAGGTATGAAGATCATTTATGTAAAAATTTAATTTTTGAAGAATCAATTGTGATTTCTAAAAAATCGTTGCCTATTTTATAATAATTTAGTAATAATATTATATATTTTTCTTTATTTTGTTAATCCTATTTTTAGTCACCAATTTTATGGTTTTTTAATATATAAATCATTTAAATAATATCATTCATTATATGTTCATTCTTGGTGTTGCATAACAGATAAGCTATCAAACATAATGTCTTTCATTTAAAATATCATTGTGTTATAGGATAATTGACCTTGGATTGTGTTTTAGAACATTATTATACAAGATTAATCTATATTAATAAAAAGGATGATTCTAGTCTATGAGATCATGAGGTATAATTGGTAGTATGATGAAACCTCATTAGACTGGGTGGTTTATAGTTCCCATGAGGCATTCTAATGATATAATTCATTATTCATATATTTGATCTCAAAAGATTTTGGAAACAATTTAGGTGGAGATTCTGGATAAAGAAATATTTTTTTATTTTATTTATTCTATGTTTTTAGAGCATAGTTGGCTATAATGAATTTTCTGAAAAACTCATTGGTAGATAATAGTGTTGGGTTAAGATTTTAATTTTTGGAGTAACCTAGTTCATATATACGTTGAAAATTGACATGATAGAATCGTCATTGACATATAAATATATGACCCTTGATACAATTTTTTCATTAGAGGGATCATAAGATGGTTTTACCGAGGTGTGAGATATATTTTTTCACTTGTGGTTGTAGAGTACCCCTGGATTGGGTATCCCCCACCATGAGAGCATTGAATGATATCTATGACTATACTTTGGATAAAACATAAATATATAGACAAAAAAGACACCAAGGGACACCAAAATTTGTATGTTGTGGACCTCATTTTTGTAGGTATAGTAGATGATATGTTGTGGTTCTATTTGATAGTGTTGGCCATTTCCTTGATCTACATCCACCACCACTACATCATGAATAATAGATATTGGATCAGGGTGTATGAGGATATTCTAGATGGTGGGATTTATGGTTTATCTTCTTGAATATACTCAATACAATGTGGGAGGATCCATATTTATAAAATTTTCATTCAGTTTATTATTTTAACCCATTATCTCATTGATTGGTGATGATTTTGGTTCATATATCCCAATGCATCTTTGTATCTTTTCAGCACATCAATAAAGTAGAAATAAGATTTAAAATATTCACTATTCTATAGGATAGGATATTCACTGGATTTTACGGTGATGATTGGTATAATGGATTTTGAAAATAATGAGGCACAACATGTAATTGTTTAGCTTCAAAAATATCATATACCAATATGTGGTTCCCAAAAAATTATAATGGGGACATAATAGATTCATATGACACTTGACGGGTGATATCATAGTTCAATACACAACTTCCCACAAGATCTCAATTCTTATTTTATACACAAACATTACATTATTCAAGTATTTTCAATCATCAATAGATTTTTCCATAATTTAAAACAATTATTGAATGTAATAGTGTTTCAATAACTTATTAACCTTCTCATACTTTCACAATATTATATTTTAAACTCTAATTATTCGATCCTTATTTTCATAGTAATTACCAAAAGCATATTGTTTTCACTATAATATAATGAAACGTATCTTTTTTATATGATCGATACCTATCCTTATTCTTTTTTTCTTTGCCTTTTTCTATATAGTTTTTTAAAAGACCTCTATTTAATCTGTGAAACTAGGATAAAACAAATCCTTCTTATTATGGTGAAACAAACTACTTATTATTCTAATTCATATTCTTAATCCCATGAAAACATATATTGACAGTACTCTATGCTTATTTTCTATAGTTCACTAAAAAACCAGTACGTGATCTATGTTTCACCTTCTTCTTTATTCCTTTTCTTTTTCTTTCCACAAAACCAAAAATGGTTCATGTTGTCATTTTGTTAACTCAAAGAGTTTATAACGATTATAATTGATCCTAATCTTATTTCTCCTTGACACCGAGATATTATTTCCTGAAATACAATGTCAACCCACTATCTTGAAATAATATTATTTGAAATGAATATATATATTTGAATAGTATATATGGGTTCCTCATTATATCATTACTCCTTCATTACATATTTTTAATTACAATGATTTTATATAATTCAAATTACTAAATATCGTAATTCGTCAGTAATCATGTATTCCTATTTTAATAATAGATGGAGACTCGTACTTCTCACATTTAATTCATTAAAATGAATACTCTTCATATTTCAGTCTTCCAATTCTTCAAATCATACCAATATTATATATGTACTCGGTTAATGACTAGGTTCATCCTTCTATATTACCTTCCTAGACATTTGTGGAAATAATATACTTGAAAGTCTACATAATAATTATATTTATATGTTATTCACATCTTCGTATTAAATATTTTATGTTGGTAGTCATGGATCCCTCGGTACATGAACAAAACACAAATTTATTCATATCCCTTCCTTCATTAAATTGAATGAATCTTGTCTCCTTCATTTACCATTAAATTTCACTGAAAAGTTTTCATCTAACACTCATCAAAAATTATTTATCAAGATAATTATTATCATTATATTTTTTTATTTAGTATAATTACCCTTGGTTTCGTATTAATTAACTCAATTATAAAACAGTAATATTGTTGTATACATATTCATGATATTTTATAATCCACTTCATATATATACATAACATGAACTGAAATGAGGAACAACATGTAAATGATTCTTACAATCTTCTATTCCTATTATGGACTCCATAATCAACTATTTATGAAAAAATCAGGATAACAAATATCCTGAAATGGAAAACACATAAAATATTTCATAGACTGCATCATGTGATATATTACCTTCATAAAAATAACCATTTATAATAAGAAAAATTCATTTATTATTCATCCAGCATAAAACACCACTTCACATATGTAACTCAAGTCATGCAGGTGACTAATTATCATCCATAAATTATTCATAATTGGTAAACATTTTTCTAGATGTCCCATCAAATTTATATATTAACCTACATGGAAATTAAAATACACAAATATTTGTATACAAAGAATAAAATCCCAAATATAGATACAGCTATGAAATCAATCATGTGTCCAAATTTATGTATGTGGATATCATCTTTATTGTATATTTGGATACAGAAAACTGCATTCTACGATGAAGATTTTCCCACATGAAAAATCTTATATTTGGATATGAAAATTATTAAAAATGGTTCTATAATTATTTAACTATAATCCAGAAATCACATTATTCTTTTTTCTACCTTACACACTAATTAATAAATTCAGTTAATAGATCCTTGTATTTTCTTTAACCTCTCTCAAATTTGTCACTATTATTCATTATTCTCTACGACTTCACAAATATCCAGTCAACCCATCTTAATTAAAACTATTTAAATTCCTAAAAAATATTTCTCCTCTAGAAACATATTCATTTTTTATTCCTTTTTTGAGTGGTATATAAAATATTTTTAAAATAAAATATATTTCAAAAAATATAATTAAATCACTCCTCTTGTCTTTCTCAAATTGAATAATGAAAAAAAATAGTCAATCAAAGACATTTAACATTCATGAAACTTGTTCTTCAATTCTATTCTTTAAAAAATATTCATTTTCACATCACACTCACATCACATGGAAAAAAAAATTAAAACTCACAATGAATGGAAACAATAATATACCCTTTGTATTTGATAGAAGTACTACTAAATGATGTGCCAATATGTTCTTACATAACTCATAGAATCCTTATTTCTCATCAATCAATCATTTCTAATTCCTTCTCAATTATTAATAATAAATATAATTATCATGGGAAGGTGGTATCTAATCCTACACATGAAATGATCCATCAATTACCTCACTCTATATCTATGTGTTCCAATCCTAGTGTAGAGAACAATAGGATTTGGTTTAGGATTGAAATATGTCAATTACCAATTGAACCTGACCCAAAATTAAATGAGAACTCATTTACATTTTTAAATTATATAAAACTTGTTTATAGGCAGATATAAATTGTTACACAGACCTTTTATATAATAAATTTACCTCAAAATGTTGTATGCACATCCTTAAATAGGTTAAAAACAGTAACATATGAAAACTGATTTATGTTATTGGAAACACCACTAAATATAATATGGAAAATATTTTTTATTTACATAAATTTTTTATCAAGTTATTTCCATTTTTGAAATGATTTTTTGTTATGATACAAATCATAAGTGATTTGTAATGATATACCATTTCAATAACACATCTTCTTGCACATTTCAAAATGATCCAAATTATAATTAAATGGTAGTTTCAATAGGTTCTTCATAATTATTCCATTATTTCCCCCAAAAATATATATTACTCATAGTATCCATAATAATAAATTTTTTCAGTATTTATTATTAAATATTTCAATTTCTAGAAAACACTAAAATGTAATTATTTATGTGGTTGCCCAAATTTATTAACCTCCACATCACCATCCATAAATGTCTTATTCAATTATTGTTGTGTAATATTAAAAATTTTATAAAAAGTGATGATTGAAACTTCTTCATTTTTCCAACATATTTTTAATGAAACCAATTTTTTAAATTTATAAATTATGATCCATAAATTAGGATTTACAAAATTCCAATAGCGTGATCAAAAGTTGAGACTAATTACTCAACTGGGATATTTATATTTAGTAACATTGTCTCATACTCTTGGTCTCCCCCTGAGATCATGAATCACCTAAAATTTAGTACCTTTAAAGTAAAAAAAAATTATTTAAGGGAATAAAATTTTCCTTGTAATTCTATAGTGTGAATTTAATGGTTAATAATATTAAATCAACCTTGTTTCTCTAGACTTGATTTTTTCAAAACTATTTTTAAAGTTAAAATTTTATTGTGGTATCTAGGTTCTCATCAAACAATTAAATTATTTATTTGATATGTCTCTCCATTAATTATAAATAAATTATAATGATCCAATATTTTCAATATCCTCCCTTTTGAAGGGATTCTCTTATGCTAATAATGTTCATAGTTATCCTTTTACAATGTCTCAATCATTATTTCATCTCAAACATAAAACCTCTTCATCATAATAGATTCGTTTTTTATAATATCTCATGATTTTTTTATCATCATAGGGATTCTTGGTTTTTCAATTATCTATAGATTTTTATTATTTATCATTGATTTTTTTCCGTTATCCAAATATTATAACAAGATTACTAGACAATACTTAGTAAAAGTTGTATACTTAATAATGCATCTATATGGTTTCTTGTGAGATTTAACTTCAAGTTAGACCATTTATATGTGGAACTCCTCTTGGTCTTATAATAATTATATTAATTTGAAACCACTAGCAACATTATGTACAAGGATAATTAACCCATCCTTGATAACATCATCTTATGAGTATTATAACTTCATCATTAATAAATATTTTGTTCATTTACCAAGATTTTTTATTCATTATTCCCCAAAAATATTGATCAAATATAATTTTACATTTATACATGCTTATGTTATCATGAAATAAATATATTAACAATATCTTATTCAAAATCAATGTAATATTAATGTCACTAAATCAGTTTGAAGTTGACATATTTATCATTACATGTGAATATTTACTCTATTAAAATCCACCCACTTGAAATGAAATTACATTGTTATTTGTAATAAAATATTTTAAAAAATATCAGTGAAAAATTCCCATAAATATTATAATACCCAAAAAGATGTATAAACCATCATCTTAATTTCTCTTTTGTATGTAGTGCAGGATTTCTAGTTTTTTGTGAATTTGGTTTTTTTCATTCTCTGCAACTGTTAATGCCCTTCTTCTGGAAAAATATCAACACATATTATTTGGTCCACCATAGACATGTTTGTCATCCTATCCTCATTTTTCGTAATCTATACTTGTAAATATATATTTTTTTCAAAACTACATATCCCATGCAATGAAATTTTGATAATTATCACAAAATGATATGGATAGTAAATTTTTCACAAAAAGTTAATTTAAGAGATCAAGAAAATATTTCATTGATTTTTTTCACATGTTACTAGTATTTTATTATTATATTCCATTATATATCATACGGTTATATTATCTCATCATTCCAATTTTTGTGAGTGATTATTATGCAACATCTCAATATTGGTAAATTTTATTTCAAATTAGTGACATTTAGTTATAAGGATAGTCTTTTTATCATTAATCAATTATATTATATCTTCAAAACCCCCCATTATCCTTTAAACATATTTCGCATTTTGTTTAATTTTCTTATAGAAAGATGTTATTCTTCTTGGTCATCTATTTTTTTTACCTCTAGATGAGTATCCTTTAAATATTTTATTGTTTTTAATATTACATCATGTACATATTTATTCTATTATATAGCATTTTATATCAATTCATTTTCATTATATACTTTTATACATTTAATTTAAATATTTATATTTTTTTATCATATGGATATAATATATTTGTGTAGATTTACTCATTCTATAACATTTTTATATAAATTATTCACCACGATATCTATTTCACCATCACGTTTTGTGATCCCTTCATGCATGTTTTCATGAAATCCACAAACATTCAAGACTACTTCATTGGTAATATAATGTAGTGTATCATTTAATCCACCAATTGATAAATCATGTGAAATTATATATATTCCATCGCCTCTTATTTGCGCTTCTTCTTCTTCAATATTCTTTTTTCACAAATTTTCACTTTCCTTGTGATCACATGATTAACATGGTCAATTTGAGGTGGGAGTGTTGTTATTATACTTGGTGGTAGTTTGTTTAACTTATTCATTAATATCATGGAAATTAATATCTACATAGATTCCATAGATTATCAAATCATAAAACTTATACAAGAGAGATATATTTCACATATTCTTCTCCTATTTCATTCCACAATTCATCAATGTCTTCATAAAAAATGAACTTTTATTTTGTTGTAGACATAAATTCATCAATATTGTACTTCATTGTTAATACATATAAAAAAATTGAAAAAAAGATAGCAGCTTCAATGTAGAGGGTTGGTAGTGGTGATCATACAATATCATAACAATTTTTGGTCCACTTTATATATACTCAACACTAATTATGAGAATGGGCGTATCAGTATTTGTGTAGTTTTATTTAAATTTAATATTTTATCCCACTACTTCTTTGATTGATCAAGAACATGATTCTCTCATTCACCCACCCCGCCATTAATTTTAATCAAACCTATAATACGAATTAGAGATTTAAAATTTTCGACTTTTAATAAAAAGATATACTCTATGTTTTTCATCATGATTTTCAGGAAACGCTATAATGAATTACTAATTACTATGGTTTGGGTTGGAATCAATCCTAAAGAAGTTGTGGTTCAATAAAAAATAAGAGTGGTGGGTAAAAATTAATAGTTTTTACACAAATTGAGGATTTCATTTTTCTATTTAAATCATCACGATTGATCTTTGTACTATTTATAAAAATAGACATGCATTTCATCTACTCATTTAAAATATCAAGAAAAATGAACACAATTTAAGTCATCTGAAAAATTTCCAATTACTAATCTAGATTCTTCCAATTTTCGTAATTAAAAAGTATAATACAAGACACTTCCCTTCTTTTCCAACCCTTATATGTAAATTAATGCACAAAACCTTCTTATATTTCACAACATCAAGTCGTAATACTTCTTTTTAATACACATTTGTAATAATTTTTCTACGTGTGATCTTATTTTATTGTTCTTATTTTTATTGTGGCTATAATATCATTCTTTAATCCATAAAAATATGAGTAAAAAACACCTTTTCCTTATTGTTAACATCAAGTAAAAATCATCCAGTTCATTTTCATATTCCTATGTATAAAATGTACATAGCTATCTTATATTATTCTCATCATCAATGAACATTAACAATGTACACTAGAACTCTCTTTACATATTTCTATTATTATTACTCTTATGTGAGTACTACATGCACTACTTATTTCATCATGGAATTGAGTCACATATGATATGAAGATTAAAATTGAATCAGATATTATTCTTTAAAAAAAAGAAATTTGAAGTGTGAATTACACTTAATTTAAACATACAACAATTCCTTAATGACAAAAAAAGGTAGAGATATTACATGAGGAGGAACACCCTAGAAACAACATGAGATTGACTACTAGTAATGAACTCATACCAAACTAAATTCTATAGGGAACAATGTTGGTGGTGTGAACACCATTAATATATTTTGTAATCCTCATTGAAAAATATGATATCCAATTGCAGTCCAATTCTAAAATCCAGTTTTTTTCCACATTTTCACTAGAGAATCAGTGGCCATGATAACACTAAAAAAATAACCAAAATTCTTGGATGACATCAGTAGGACAGAACATTCATGACATCAAAACCACAACACACCTTTTTATTATTGAAATATTGATTGTATGAGAGAGTCCATGAATCAGTTTGATATTTAAATATAGAAAAAACATGAACAACCTTTGAGTAATATTAGATATTGAAATTTTCTATAAGGATCCAAACACTACTAATTAGAAAAACTGCCAAGGTTATGTAAATTTAGTGAAAATTCTAAAACATCAAAAGAAGATAAAGATGAAGGGCACCTCCAAGTTGGTTCAAAACCATCGAATAAGACTCCATGCAGTTTCATAAGAAATAAAAATGTACCACACTAAACAATGTCTAAAATAACGTCAAAAAAATTTCTACTTCTCTATATCCCAAAAATAGCTCCCAAATAATAAAGAAGAACATCCACTAAGCCTTTACAAACAAAAAATTAGGAAACAAATAGTTATCAAAATTCGAACTGGAATATTTTAACTTGAGGGACATGGAGTCACTTATATGGAATATCCTTGAATATAAAATTTTGATCCTTACATCTAATATCCTTAAGGAATATTTATATATGTTAATATTATTTTTATATTTCAATAATATAATTACTCCTTCATTATATCATTTTAATTACCATTATGTTTGGAAATTCAAAATACATTTGACATTCATTTATCAATTATCATGTGTTCATATTTTTAAAATCATTAAGGGCTCTAAAATAACACATATAATTCATTCCACAAATTTTGCATCAAATGGTGGTCTTGAAAATCATTATTATCATTTAAATATTTCTTATAGCCCTAATCATCCACTCAATTCATACATATTCTCCTCCTTATATGATATATAAATATATAACGTACTCATCAGTTGAAAAAACCACACATTGAAAAAAAATATTCACATTTTTATTAAATATGAATTGGTTTTAATCATTAATCCCATGCATCATAAGAACAAATTTCACTGAGAATTATTCCTCTTCCTTCAATAAATTGAAAAAATCTACGATCCTTACATTTTGTGATATTTCCCCTTAAATATTTGATCCCACAACTTCATCAAATCGAGTATATCACAATGAGAATAATAGTGATATATATGTATATATATATTCATTTAATACATTTATAATGGGAATATTCTCAGTTTTCTTAATTATGAAACAAAGTTATTTTTTTCATATATCTTCTTCATTAATTTCGAAAAACACCATCTATATACATAACAAGAAAAACAATGTTGAACTTATTGCACATGATTCCCATCCTCTTATATTAATTTTATAGACACTATAATCTACTCATTTCACAAATATAATTGTTAATAATATCATTCTATATGAAATTGTTAATATTATTTTACCATGTATCATCTGATTTACTCACATACTAGTAAAAAGTATTATTGTGAACCGTTATTCAATTGCATCTTCATACTATATGATAATTATATTATATTAACATTCACCTTAATGAATATGATCATATATAGAAGAAAAATAATTTATGTAGATCCACATTCACAACCAATCATGTATTTAAATTTTAATTCGTGGAAATTTTATTCTAGGGATATTTAGATACACAAATGTTCCTTCTATTATATCGATTTTTCTATGTAAAAAATCAAATAAGTGGATATTAAAATTCATGCATGGATTTAAATTAATGATAAACTTCATACCGTGCATCATCTTCATCCCATTTTAATACTCAGTTAAAACATAACCTAAAAGATTATTCAATTGAGTTATACAATCTCAACAACTGCACTATTCATCCACATAAATATTTTCATTACATGATTTAGTTTATTGACCATCATTTAAGATATTTAAATAAAAAATAGGATTTATCTTCCAATAATATATTATTTTTCAATTCCAACTTCTTTATCCATGAAATATAAAATCATGATAAATCAAAAAATATATTTCCCATCTAAAAATATAAAAACTCAACTTGTATTTTGACATCACATTAATGAATAGAAACTTATTCAATACAAAAATTCTATAATATTGATACATAATCTTGGTTTATCATAATCATTAATTAGATACATTCTTTCATCATATCAATTACTCTTGAAAAATAAAAACAAAAAGTTGTATCAGTATCGTGTTGGAGTTGGTGGTCTAGAACCAACTACTTTGTACTTTACTCATTAAATAAAAGCCTTATCACATCTTGATTGTTCTTCTGCGTGACATGTCATGTGATAATGTCCTAAGTACAGCTGTTGCATTAAAGGGTCGTAGCGGATCCCTGCTATGATGAGAACCCGAAAGTGCCATAACACTGTTCTTGAATGCATGTTCTATGGCCGGATGATATTATTTGAGGGACACAAATAATACAGGTCATTTGGGGTGAGGGCTCATAAAACTTTGAGGCAACTTCTCATGGTTTGCGCCCTTGGTAATATCTAGGAGGATATTATGAGAACGAGACCCGCCAGTAGGAAATCCACATTTCATAGTGTCATTGGATGTTCCTATCTACAGACGTGTGTATTGATCCTTAGACTTTAAGATTATTATTAATGGGTATTACAACTCGTCCACTTAGATGTATTGACGAAAACTGTGACGACACACTGTTCGCAGCGAGGTAGGATACGTTGGGTGCGTCAATAGTAATACCGCATTAATAGATAACACGAGAAAGGATTTGTCCCTTCCGTTCCATAACGGAAGTAGATATCTCATGCCCTTTGATGGAATTGATATAGCCTAAATAAATCCATGGCCATGGTAAGGTATGGGAAGTTCAATTCCGGGAAGTCAAAGAAAGAATAATCAATCACATGGGTTGATGGCACTAGCATGCAACCCGCTTGATTGGAGATATCGAGACAAAGAGATTATATTACACGGTAAGCGTTCGTAGGAGGTGACACGTCATTGCGGCGTTAACTTCTTTCTCTATGGGTGCCTTGGAATGTTGCTAAACGCTAACCTTGGACTTTAGGAAGGCTCAGCATAATGCCACTGAGAAAGAGGCCTAGAGGGTCACACACTATGTGTGTCCATGTATCTCAGTTAAATATTAATTTAACAAGTTAAAGAAATATTATTCTCGACTGTGGTTTAATAATTATTTAAGGATGTCTGATCGCATTTATTTTGACACTAGTTATTCGAGAGAATATAATGTGGATAAAATAATATATTTATTAGCGAGTAATGCAGTTACATTTATTTAAGAAATAAATAGTCATTACTCAAGATCTAATAAATGTGGTGGAGAAAAATGGAAAATAAAAGTACACGCCAGGTATATTAAATATACATGCTGTGTAGTTTTATGGAAAACAAGTACACGCCATGTATTAATTATTACACGCCGTGTAGTTTTTCCAATTGGGATTTTAAGGATTTAATATTATTTTATTAAATGATATTTATTATAATCAGCTTGGGCTCATGTCAAGGAATTAATAATTTGATATGGGGGTTTTCAATAAGAGTTAATGAAATAAATAAAACGCGTAACGCGTTTATTTATTGTCATAACTCTATTAACCTGAAACCTGATTATAAATATCCTCACAACCCCATCATTTTTAAAGAGCCGTTGTTGTGCACAACGGATTTGGAAATACTTTCAAGCCAAGAGAGAATTCCCTTTCCACCAAGAACACCCTCATGTTACGAGATCAAGATCCTCCACCGGATCAAGGCGGTAGAAGGCGGACATCGCAAGCGAAGGTTCTTCCGCGCTAGCACCCGGAGATCTCTTCGGTGATGTCCGGAGATACGTGACACACGTGTGGATCACCACTAGAGGAATCCTACACTTGGATTCTACGACGCAATGACGGACCACCGAATCGTGACCAGACACATCAACGAAGAATTAATTCCAACAAGGTAACTCTTATGCATTAATTAAATTAATTATAATCAACATATGATGATCCTCCTCAAGGGTTCCGGGACTCTTATTTTCTTTTCTTTCATCGTTCTATTCTGAAGATTCGGCGTTTTATATCGTGACGGATCTCGGATTGAACGTTGTTTAACGTTAAAATTAAAGTTGGGAAAACCCACCAATGCGCTTCCGCTGCGCCCGGAACCTACAAGTGGTATCAGAGCGAGGTTATATCGTTGGTTATAATTATTTAGTTTTTTTGGTGATTTACGCATTTAATAATTTAGTTATTTCAATTCATGTTTAATTGTTCTGGAAATATGAATATCGAGATCTGTTCCTCCTCTTTCGTTTCTCATTCACCTCACAGAAATGGATTTTTCTTCTAATTTTGATTAAAATAAAATAGATGAACTCATCCATAGGAGAAAAATGTTTCTGGCCGTATGACACCAGAATACACGGCGTGTATTCGGAAGTACACATCGTGTAGTCTAGGTTCAATGCATTGACTGATCCGCCAAATCAGGCCGTGTGTTGGATTCTTTCTAAGAATTTAAGACACCGTGTGTTGACCAGAAACAGGTGGCACATGGTTTCCAGAATACATGCCGTGTGGTCCAATGAACACGGCATGTAGTCCCTTCTGGTTAGGGTTGGGTCGTGTACTCCGTACAAAGCATGCCAGGCTGGAAACCGTGTAACGCGGAAACTACATGGCTTGTGTACCACTGTACACGTCGTGTACTCCGAAAACTTCCGAAGTACATTAACACGCCCTATCCCCGGGCGTGTACTTCGGATGGACGGTGAAGAAAAAGTACACGCCGTGTAGTTGGAACTACACGCCGTGTACTCACCCAAATTACGCAGATTTATTAAAATTTATTATTATATTATACAAACCCTTGAGACGTGTACCATGGTACGGGCGTAAATCTGAGGCACAACACGTGATAGGTGTTTTATATATATGTGTTTAATTTAACATCTGCGTAATAAATGGGAATTCTCCGGGTTGCCTCTAAGGTCCAAGTTGTTTACAAGGATAATTTTAAATGAATTTATTTGTTTAAAATTATGATGGATGAGAATCTCATGGAAATTCAGAAAAGGGATTTAAGATAAAAGGATTGATTAATTAAAGATAATTAATTGATTCGAGCGTGATTTATCTTAAACAAGAATGATTAAAGAATTAAATGCTAGTTTTATTTTTGCGTAAATATTGTTGCATGTATGGATGATCATGAGCTAGAGCGAGACCTTTGTATGTGAATTGTTTCTTTTAATTTATTTATTTAAATTAAATTTGTTGGCCTGCGAGCCATCTCCTCATTAATATGTAGGGCCTGCGCACCCAAGGATTCTTTTATGTAAAAACCCCTTTTTTCCCGTCACCTGCGTGTGAGATAAATGCATATGTAATTGATGGAGCTCCCAATCTAGTGGAGGCGGATCAAGTCAGGAGCCAAGATGAAACCAATCCAAGGAGATACAAAGGCGGACAGGTGGAAAGATGTAAAAACGAACCCGAAAGGTTCAAGGTGTTTCTCACCTAGGTCTTGGGTTAGTTTATCAACCGCTAGATAAACTAACCAATAGAAAAGCTCATGATCATACCATTTATTTTATTTCTGTCAGTTGAATGGTTTATTTATTGTGGGTGTGTTGTCACGATCACACAATTAATGAATTAAACGAGCATGCAAGATGGAACAAAAATCAAATTGGCTTATACGTAAATATTATCTTAGACATGGTTAATAAATTAAGTATATCCCACTTAATATTAACAAGCATGTAATGAAAGATAATAAAATGGAAATTTACGTATAAGGATAAAATCCCTCAAAATAAATATTAAGTCGGCATAGCCTTCCATAATACTGGTTAGAATCGAACCATAGTTCAAAGTGCTTGACCAACCCTAGTTGGGGTGCTTTCAATTATCGGGGAATTCTAATTCAAGGTTTTGGGTTGACTTGACTTTGTTCGCATCAAGGGTTGACTGCCACAGCAGGACTTGGTGTGACCAAGAGGCAAAGGTTGTGGAAATCCAAAAAGGATTTCAGGATTGGGGAGTCCACTTAGCGGATCAAGGAACTGCGAGTTAATGCAGATGGCATTTGGAATTCCTACCTAAAACCCATCAAGATGCTTGAACAACCCTAGTTGGGGTAATGTGAAGGGAAATATGGATCCTTGCCACTAGAATATTCACGCAATAGAATATTCCGAATTCAATGGTGAGGGCTATTGGATTTCGATAAAATAGTGGGAGACTAATAAGTATTAATTAATTTATTTGTCTCAATTTTTATAATAATGTACTAAACATTTGCTCATCTTAAATTGTAGAAATGACAAGAAAATGACTTCAAACATATCATTGTGCACCATACTCGAAAAATAAAACCTTCTCACCGGCACCAATTTCCAAGAGTGGAAGAGGCGTTTACACATCGTCCTTCGCCACGAAAGGAAATTATATGTGCTGGAAGAACCTATTCCAGTTGCGCCTGGGAAATAGGCTAGTGATGAGAAATTATCTTTCTACATGAAACACATGGATGATGCCATAGATGTCCAGTGTTTCATGCTATCGGCCATGTCTAATGAGATCTTGAAGCAACATGAAAACATGGATGCGTATAGCATGATGTCTCACCTTAAAGATCTCTACCAAGAGAAGGTGAGACAGTAGAGGTATGAGATCTCCATTGCATTGTTTACCACGAATTGTGGAGAGTCTGCGCCAGCTGGGCCTCATGTGGTCAAACTTATTGGCTACATTGAACGCTTGTACATCTTAGGGATTAAATTCCCTGATGAGTTGCGTACAGATCTCATCCTATCATCATTGCCCAAGACCTTCTCTAGCTTCATTGTCAACTATAACATGAGTGGCAATGAGAAGAGTCTATCGGAGCTACTGACCTTGATTCGCCAGGTAGATAAGGACATGGGGCATGAAAAACACGCGGTCCTTATGGTGAACAAGAAAAGGAAGGACAAGGCAAAGGGGCCAAAGACTTATAAACGGTCTGAAGCCCCCGAGCACCATCCCTCCAAGAAGGGGAAGATCCAGAGGCAGGGAAAGGAACGGGAAGCAGTGTGTTTTGCATGTGGCAAGCAGGGCCACTGGAAGAGGAACTGCACCTAGAAGCGTGGGGACGCTAAAGGTGGGTTCGTTATCAAGTGCAATATTTCTATTTCTACACATTGGGTATTAGATACAGCTTTTGGGGCTCACATCTGTATTCAAATGCAGGAACCAAGTAGATTTAGAAAGATCGTCAGAGGAGAGGTGGATCTTCGAGCTGCCAATGGTGCAAGGATGGCTGCGTTGGCTATTGGCGACTATCACCTCTCATTGCCAATTGGCATGGTTTTGGTTTTGCAAAACTGTTATTTTGTGCCTAGTGTTACCAAGAATATAATTTCTTTATCGTGTTTGGATATGGATGGATTTATTTTCAAGTTTGGAAATAAGGGTTGTCTCTATTATATGAACAATGTATGTTATGGTATGGCACATTTGAATAATGGTTTTTATGTATTAAATTATGAAAACCAAGTGTTGGAAATCGATAACGAAACAAACTCACATGACTCATACATCACCCAGTTAAGGCATCACCGCCTTGGTCATGTGAACGAGAAGCGCTTGACAAAGCTCTGCCAAGATGGCTATTTAGACTCTACTGAGCTAAAACCACTTGATAGATGTCACACTTGTTTACAAGGAAAAATGACCAAGCCACCTTTTGGTGGACAAGGTGAAAGGGCCACAGAGCTTCTAGGATTGGTACACACAGATGTGTGTGGACCATTTCCAGTAGAAGCTAGAGGTGGATATTCTTAGTTTAGTACTTTTACTGATGATTTGAGAAGATATGGCTATGTCTACTTTATGAGGTATAAGTCAGAGTCCTTAGAGAAATTTATGGAATTCAAGAATGAAGAAGAGAATCAACTTGGTAAGAAGATAAAGAAGCTTCGATCGGATCGAGGTGGAGTATATCTGAACCAAGAGTTCATCGATCTTCTACGGGAGTCTGGGATTCTATCTCAGCTCACTCCTCCTTATACACCACAGTGGAATGGTGTTAGTGAAAGGAGGAACCGCACCTTGTTGGACATGGTGAGGTCGATGATGAGTCATGTAGATCTTCCATTATCCTTTTGGGGATATGCATTACAAACTGCAGCATAATCATTAAACCGAGTACCAACTATGGTGGAAAATGGAATTCCATCCGAGTTATGGAATGGAAGGAAACCCACTTTGTCGCACACACGTGTATGGGGATGCGAGGAATTTTTTAAGGCCTTCTCAGGCAACAAACTAGCACCCCGGGGCACGAAGTGTATCATTATAGGATATACCAAGGAAACAAAAGGATATTACCTATATAACCCCCAAGACAAGAAAGTGATTGTCGCCAGACAAGCCGTCTTTCTTGAGAGGGAGCACATCCTCAAGAAGGATAGTGGGAGCAAGATTGACTTTGCCGAAGTTGATGCTCAAGATACACAGGAGTTGGTACAGGAACAAGTTCCACAGGTCCCCGTGGAAGAGGTTCCAGAAACACAAGTACTGCGTAGGAGCTCAAGAGAGGTAAGGGAACCAGAGATATTTGGTTTCCTAGTCACCGAGGATGGTGAATCATTATTGTTGGACAATGATGAACCTCTCTCCTACAAGGAAGCAGTAGAAAGCTTAGAAGCTGCAAGATGGCTAGAAGCTATGAATTCTGAGATGTATTCCATGTATCAGAACCAAGTTTGGGTTCTAGTCGATGAGCCAGTTGATGTAAAGCCTGTTGGATGCAAATGGGTATTCAAAAGAAAGCTGGACATGGAAGGTCAAGTGAGCACCTATAAAGCAAGGCTAGTGGCTAAAGGATTCAGACAGCGTTAATGAATTGACTATGATGAAACCTTATCGACAGTTTCCATGTTTAAATCCATAAGAATCATACTTTCCATAGCATCTTACCATGACTACGAGATTTGGACGATGGATTTCAAAACAATATTCCTTAACGGGAACCTTCAGGAAGATGTCTATATGACACAACCAGAAGGGTTTGTGACACCAGATGAAGCCAAACGGGTTTTCAAGTTGCAGAAATCCATATATGGATTGAAGGAATCATCCAGGTCATGGAACATTCGATTTGATGAAGCCATAATGGAATTTGGTTTCATTAAGAACGAATGTGAGCCATGTGTTTATAAGCGGTTTAATGGGAATGTGGTCGTCATCCTAGTGGTATATGTTGATGACATATTGCTTATTGGAAACGACGTACCAGCCTTACAGTCAGTTAAGGACTGGTTGAACAAGTGTTTCTCCATGAAGGACTTAGGAGAAGCAGCCTATATTCTAGGGATCATGATCATTCGTGATAGATCCAAGAGGTTGCTTGGACTATGTCAGGGTACATACATTGACTAGATACTAAAGAGATTTAGTATGGAAAAATCCAAGAGGGCATTGGTTCCAGTGTCACATGGCTTACATATTTCTATGAAAATGTGTCCCCAGACACAACAGGAGAAAGATAGGATGAGCAAGATCCCATACACTTCGGCTATAGGATCCATCATGTATGCCATGTTATGTACCAGGATTGATGTTTCCTATGCACTAAGCATGGTAGGAAGATATCAAGCAGATGCAGAACAACATTGGACTGCTGTTAAGACTATCCTTAAGTATCTGAGAAGAACATAGGATATGTTCCTGGTGTATGGAGGAGACGAGGAGATTGTCATCAGAGAGTATGCTAATGCTAGTTTTCAAACAGATCATAATGATCTGAAGTCGCAATCTGGATAAGTTTTCTGTCTCAATGGAGGAGCTGTGAGATGGAAGAGTTCAAAGTAGCCAGTTGTCACTGATTCTATAGGGGAGTCCGAGTATATAGCGGCTTCTGATGCAGCCCCAGAAGCTGTTTGGATTTGGAACTTTGTCCAGGAGCTTGATGTGGTGCCTACCGGTAAAGATCCTGTTACATTGTATTGTGATAATACTGCAGCGATGGCTCTTGCAAAAGAACCAAGGTCACATCAACGGACAAAGCACATACTCCGGAAGTATCACCTCCTGAGGGATTTCTATCAAAGGGGTGAAGTTGCAGTGAGTAGATTGTCCACAGAAGAGAACATGGCATGCCCCATAACTAAAGGCCTATCTCAGCAGAAGCATGAATATCATGTGAGAGCTAGCAGGTTAAAGGTTGTTAGCAGTTGGCTCTAGTACAAGTGGGAGTCTGTTGGAGTTGGTGGTCTAGAACCAACTACTTTGTAATTTATTCATTAAATAAAAGCCTTATAACATCTTGATTGTTTTTCTGTGTGACATGTCATGTGATAATGTCCTAGGGGAAGCTGTTGCATTAAAGGGTCATAGCGGATCCCTGCTATGATGAGAACCCGAAAGTGCCATAACACTGTTCTTCAATGTATGTTCTATGGCCGAATGATATTATTTGAGGGACACAAATAATACAGGTCATTAGGGGTGAGGACTCATAAAACTTTGAGGCACATTCTCATGGTATACGCCCTTGGTAATATCCAAGAGGATATTATGAGAACGAGACCCGCCAGTAGGAAATCCAAATTTCATATGTCATTGGATGTTCCTATCTACGGACGTGGGTATTGATCCTTAGACATTAAGATTATTATTAATGTGTATCACAACTTGCACACTTAGATGAATTGACGAAAACTGTGATGACACACTGTTCGCAGCGAGGTAGGATACGTTGGGTGCGTCACGAGTAATACCGCATTAATAGATAACGCAAGAAAGGATTTGTCCCTTCCGTTCTATAACGGAAGTAGATATCTCAGGCCCTTTGATGGAATTGATATACCCTAAATAAATCCATGGCCATGGTAAGGTATAGGAAAGTTCAATTCCGGGAAGTCAAAGAAAGAATAATCAAGCACATGGGTTGATGGCACTAGCATGAAACCCGCTTGATTGAAGATATCGAGACAAAGGTATTATATTACACGGTAAGCGTTCGTATGAGGTGACACGTCATTGCGGCGTTAACTTCTTTCTCTATGGGTGCCTTGGCGTGTTGCTAGACGCTACCCTTGGACTTTAGGAAGGCTCAGCCTAATGCCACTGAGAAAGAGGCCTAGAGGATCACACACTAAGTGTGTCCATGTATCTCAGTTAAATATTAATTTAACAAGTTAAATAAATATTATTTCTGACTGTGGTTTAATAATTATTTAAGGATGTCTGATCACATTTATTTTGACACTAGTTATTCGAGAGAATATACTGTGGATAAAATAATATATTTATTAGCGAGTAGTGCAGTTAAATTTATTTAAGAAATAAATAGTCATTACTCAAAGTCTAATAAATGTGGTGGATAAAAATGGAAAATAAAAGTACACGCCGTGTATATTATATATACACGCTGTGTAGTTTTATGGAAAACAATTACACACTGTGTATTAATTATTACACGCCGTGTAGTTTTTCCAATTGGGATTTTGAGGATTTAATATTGTTTTATTAAATGATATTTATTATAATCAGCGTGTGTGTATGTCAAGGAATTAATAATTCGATATTGGGGTTTTCAATAAGAGTTAATGAAATAAATAAAACACGTAACACGTTTATTTATTGTCATAACTCTATTAACCTCAAACCTGATTATAAATATCCTCGCAACCCCAACATTTTTAAAGAGCCATTGTTGTGCACAACGGATTTGGAAATACTCTCATGCCAAGAGAGAATTCCCTTTCCACCAAGAACTCCCTCAAGTTACGAGAGCAAGATCCTCTACCAGATCAAGGCGGTCGAAGGCAGACATTGCAAGCGAAGGTTCTTCCGCGCTAGCACCCGGAGATCTCTTCGGTGATGTCCGGAGATACGTGACACATGTGTGGATCACCGCTAGAGGAATCATACACTTGGATTCTATGACACAACGGCGGATCACCGAATCATGACCGGACACATCAACGATGAAAGAATTCAACAAGGTAATTCTTATGCATTAATTAAATTAATTATAATCAACATATGATGATCCTCCCCAAGGGTTCCGGGACTCTTCTTTTCTTTTCGTTCTTCGTTCTATTCCGAAGATTCGGCGTTTTATATCGTGACTGATCTCGGATTGAATGTTGTTTAACGTTAAAATTAATGTTGGTCAAACCCACCAACGCGCTTCCGCTGCACCCGGAACCTACATATCGAACATGTGAAACCTAAAATTATTTAATGTACCACTTCCATCCTCTAATTTGTAACTCATACTCATAAATAATAGGGTGATTTATTTACTTATTATTTAAATTTTAATTTATGAGTTATATTTTCTAATTAAACCCTTAGAAAAACTTCTTTATTTAGACACTCCTAGAGATGATTATCATACATCTCCGATCTACCGCTAATTTGGTCGTACTCTCAATAGAGACTCATTATGTTGGGATATAATCATATAAAATATGAGAAAATAAGATATAACACTCATCATTGAATAGTTATATGTATTATTTTATATGGGTATATTTTCACCTACATTGGGTTTCCTTTCCATTAATCATGTGGTTGACTATTTTATATCACCAGTGAATGAGACCCATAGATAAGGTTTGTAGGTATTACCCATAGAATATTATATCTGATTACCTATTATTTGGTGAGTTTGGTGTTTTTTCCCAATTGTAATGTATTTTATTATATTCTTTATGTTTAAGGGGGTATATGGTTTTCTTCTAATGGATTCGAATTATTTTTCCCTTAATTAAGAGGTCAATTATAGTATTGATTTTTACCTTGGGACTGCATCAATTTTTTTTCAGCTTATTATATGGCCTCATATGAGATGATGGAGCAAAATATGTATTTGATAGATATATTATAGTATTTATTTATCAGACCAAGTGTTACCCCTATAAATACACCTGTTACTTTTCTAGTATGAAAGATTAAAATATAAGGACTTGAAATTAATGTCACATAATTAATATGATGACTATAAATAAAAAATAACCTCTATTAGGAGTTAATTATCACTTTTAATAGTATAAATTATAGTAAAGGTTCTTGAAGATTGATCTCAGGTATGGTTATCAGAAGGATTTGGATTAATAAAAGGATATACCGAAGATGGTTTTCAGGTGTAAATTTGTTCATTAAAAGTTTTTAGTGATGTCATTTGGAATGATGAATTCCACTTTGTTATTAATGAGCCTTATTTATAAGATCATTATGACATAAAAATCTTGGATAATTGTGGTAATAATTAATAGAATCCACCTATAGACCCTGTCATAGGGGTAACATGTAATTAATTTTAGGATTTCTTGGCACTTTCTTCATGAGAATCAGCTATATTGAACACTCTAGATTTATATATACAGGATTTATAATTCTAACAATTTAGGTAGTTTCATCTCATTTGGAGAAGTTTATTTCAATCCCCTAAAGGATGATATTTTAATTGTTTCGAGACCACCCAAGATGGTTCTTAATGTTCATAGTTTCTATGTCCGGGAAGGAGATTACATGGAAATAATAGCAGAATAGTATTTGATTTAGATGGCACAAGCTTCCATTACCTAAAATAACAATCCATTCATTTGGTGGATAAATTTCATGATGAATATCAATTAGTTTAAGAAATCATTGAAATGTTCCCTATTTTGGTGGTTTCCTATGGATTAATTTGAATATATTGGGTGTCAAAACACCTCCCATTCTAGGCATAGTTATATGTATATTCAGAGATGATTCATGATTTTATGTTGGTCAATGATTCAATGATCAACTAAGAATAAATATATAGTAAACAATATAGAGCTCAAATATGTGTTATTTTATTTTAATATAGTAATATATTATTTTTTCAGTGAGTAACTTGTAGTATAATAATATCCTAAGAACATAATTTATATCATTTAAAAGAGGGACATAAAATTGAATCAGGGATGGTGGAAAGAGTGCCTATAGGAAGAAGAATTCAACAGAGTCTGTATTCACAGAAAGGGGAATTTTATTTGTTACTCATAGAATGAATTGTCATAAATTTCTAGTGTTAGAGGCTTTTGAGTTTTTTACAAAATTTAGTTGGCCTTTAAAAAATAACATGAGGTAGTTTATCTCAATTTGATGGTAATAGGTCCTAGAATACTTCAGTAAATAAATGGAGTCCCTACATTGATATCTTGTTTATCATATTCACTGGGTGTATATTTCCATTATAGTTTCACATTTTGGAATCTATGGATTTAGGGATAATGATATACTCATTTATTGGTTTTGGTCAGTTCTTGTAATGATGTATAATGAGGTGTTATGGTAGTTAAAAACCTTCACACCATATGAAAGAACATTCTATAATATAAATTACGTAGGATTGTCATTAATATCTTTCTTAATTACATCAATCATGTGTGAAAATAAATAGAACATATCTGGGTGTGTCACCTTTCAGTAGGTGATGGTAGGTAACAATGATTAAATAACATTTCACCAAACACTTGTGGTATGAGAGTTGTAGTGGGATTGTATTTTAAAGGATTTATTAATTATACATTCATGATACAATAATGGTAATGATTTTTTGTGGGGATTATGGACATGGTGACCAATTTATTCAATTTATTCACATTCAAGAAATTTTTATAGTATAGTGTATGATAATTATATATAGTTATTGGATTATGTGATTTAAGGGTGTTACATTTGTGATTCTCTGTTAAAATGAAAAATGATTCATATCCTTTTATTAGAGAATCTTATGGAAGGATTTTGTGAAAAAATTTGGTCGAGTATATGATTCCATCCAAAGAGAGATAGTCATTTTCATAGGACTATCTATGTGATGGAAATTATGTTATAGTACTGCATGAAATATTTTGGTATGATTTTGAATGATCACACACTATTGGTTGAGTTTTCATAAAATAATTTCCACCACTGTATTATTTCCATAACACCTTTTTAGGCCTTATACAAGAGACATTTTTGGTTATCTCTTTGATGGAAAAGGATATGTCTGTCATATATAATGATCCCAAGCTAGTATATTCGAAAATAAAGATGTTATAATTTAATTTGGTGTGTATGTATATAATCCAATTTCTATATAAGTCTCATGTAGATGAGATATATAGATGTTTAGGCTTATAATAAAGAGATTATTTGTTTTAATGGTCAATCCACATCATAATAAAAGGTGGTTTTTACAGGTCTACAAACTATACCCTTGGTATAATATACCATTCCAAAATCATACCTGGGTTCTTGAGGATGATTATTTCTGGAAGATTCCCCAATATATGAATTTTCTATAAAGTGGCTTGAAAATGTCATATATAAGTTGCTATATAGATGAATCATCACACCATATTGTCTATGGTGAGCAAGAAATTCAGGAAGAAAAAACCATTGATAACTAACTAGTAGTTGTTGCTGATTATTAAGAGAATATACTTTAATCATGTCATAAGCATTTGTTTCATTCCATGTGGAATCACGAGAATATCAATTATAACTCATTGGGGCATGATAATATGATATGATATCATTACCATAATTTCTTCATTATTTGTGTTATTCTAGATGAAAACCATTAAATTTGGGGGGTGTAAACACCTGATTTTTTATCATAATTCCACTGAAATTTTTTAATACTATTTATAATTTATCCCATGAATATGGTACATTTTTTTCCACTTGAGATTTTGATAAATATAATATTTATATTTTATTAATTTTAGCTTCACATTTGATAAAATATTAATACCACTAAATAATTTCCAAATACAAAATTTAATAATGTAATTGTATTAGAAATGGGTGTCTTTATCAATAAAAGGTATAAATCTTAATTTTTAATTTTGTGTTCCTATGGAATACATATATATATTTAAATAAAATATATAATTGTTGGGATCCATGAAATTGTTTTTTATGAAATATATAATTCTATTAATATTTATTGGGATATTGGCCATCAATGGTAATAGCCCTAGAGATAATTTAGAAGACCATATATTAATGATCCATTCCATAAGGGTTAATCAGTGTTGGGGTACTGTAATTTTAAATTTCACTTTATACATTTTTACCTCCTCAATAAACCATGGCTTAAATATCTCATTGAATTTTCCTCTCAGATCCAATGATAAATGTAAGAACATGCTTCTAAGTTTTGAGGTACGGGTTTCTTCTTTTCTGTTTTCCATAAGGGTTTTTTAGAAAATAAGGAAAATGGTAAAAAATCCCAAATTTTGGAAAGTACACATCGTGTACTTTTCCACACACCGTGTACTTTTGGCCGGGTGGGATGAGTACACAGGGCATGTGGGCATGTTGGCGATGAAGGGTGTAAGAAATGACTAAATGTCATGTAGTGGTCCATTACACATCGTGTAGTCAGTCATCAGGAGAATAGTAAAGGCGGTGGCCAGCTGTGCGACAGAACACGCCGTGTACTCATGAAGACACACCGTGTATCCCTGTCAGCATGTGAAAAGTGTCGCGCTGGTGGGAAGCCGCCAGAGGAACAATTAACAAAATGTGAATTTCAAGCTGTGTACTCAGAATTACACGTCGTGTACTTATTTTCTCTTAAAATGGGCAGTAGCCTCCCTAGTTCACAAGGAAGGATTAGAACTAGAAGAGGGCTGTTGAGAGGAAGGCGGAATCATCGAGGATCTGCCGAGCACATGTCTGGAATCCGATTCTGCCTCCATAGATCTTGTTGGAACCGCATGGGTAAGATCTTCCCTCTCTTGGTGTTTCTCTTTCCAATTCTTCTATAATGGAAGTTATTTAAGTTAAAACACATTTTCTTTTACCTCAGATCTACATCATTCTTGGACGTTTCAGATTGCATCATTCGCGTATATCATTCGTTGTTTTTTAAGGTATGAGGCTTAGTGTTTATTTCCAATTGTCACGCGTTTTGTGTGTTTTTGAGCTATGAACCCGTAGTTGGGGTGTCGTGCATCCGAGGCTGTGGATATTTTAAATAACTAGAATTTTATATATAGTTAAATATGATATTAAAATGCTGATTGGGATCATTTCTTGGACCCAGGACCACCCCGGGGGTGCGTTTCTCTGTTTAGCCATTTGACAAGGATACCCGAGGGTATGACATGTTTAAATTATTCATTACCTTTTTCTTGAGTGTAATTTTATGTAAATTACATGTTTATTTACATATTGGGAATGTTCCGGTTACTTGTGCCTGACGACAGTGTTTTACTTCGCCGTGAGTGTTGTTTTGCTTTTCCCGAGGGCAGTTTTTATCTTAGCCTGAGGGAAACTTCTTCTGTGCCTTTGGGAAATAGACTCTATTCTTGAGGGAGAAACTTCCTACTCCTGAGGGAAAAATCTGTTATGCATGTGGGCAATTACCAGTGGGTTAGATTCTGATTACCTAAGGTTAAGGGCTTGAGTGTCTGAGGAAACTGACTATTTACTTAGAAATTCACTATTGTGTTTTCGTATATTAAATTGATTAAATGATTAACCAAATTGAAATATAATTGGTAAGTTGGTTACATTTGAGTACTGCTTAGTTATTTTATTTTACTACTGCACACTATTGTTGCATGCTTACACACAGTGGGGCACGAGCCTTTGGTGGGTGCCTACTAGGATTTATTTCTCACACCCTGTTTGGGTCATTATTTTTGGCCCAAACAGATTACGTTTCTGTAGGTGTAGATAGGGGAAAGGGTCCCTATATAGTTACATGATTATTTCTAAGGTGTAGGAGAGCATGGGACCGAGCGTTGGATCGCGATATCGTGGGATGTACTCTTTTTATTTTATGTACATGTACTTCAGTTGTATTATATTGATTGTGTAACATGTTCTTGCTGTTTTCATAGTATTTGAAACATGTTGAATCATATCTATATATCTGGTTGGTTATATCTACTACAGTTGTTTATTTTAGTTGTGTATGGTTTACTTCTTCTGCTGTTGTTGTATGTTATATTTCATTCCGCTACACTACACTTTGACAAATGAGGGCATAGTTTCCCCACTATCAGACCTGGGCACTCACTACTAGTCAGCAGCCTCCGGCATTTGGGGAAATGCACTTGAGGTCATGTGGCGAACCGGGTTCAGGACACCCGTTTAGTGGCACCCAGAACCGGGACGTTACAAAGTGGTATCAGATGAGTTCTTTTTATTGACTGATTGTTTGGAGCCTTAGTCAGGGATGGGACATAAATGGTAGTTATTAATAAGATATGCTCGGGTGTAGCTAACCCATGGAGAGGGAAAAGCCAATCTACCTTGTATTGAATGTTTATTGACTTTTCAATTTACAGTTGATTTGATTTTCACTGTTGGGTGACGCACATGTAACTGTGCTATATATATTTTATCTATGGGTTCTATTTAGTTGCAACCTGATGAGATGAGGGTATGGCATATCATGCATAATATATTTACATGCTAGAAGTCACATGCAATTCATAGTTCTATTCCATTTAGGTGCATAATAAATTTCATGTTGTTGTGATAGCTGTTGTTCTAGAAAAGAATGTTGTTGTGATAGCTACTTGATAAATACCTAAAATGTGATAGAGTATTTCTGTATAAGATGTTGATAGAATGGATGTCAAACATTGGTTTTTGGGGAGTATGGGCCCCCATTTACCAGAATTTGGTGAATAATTGACTGTTTTTTTTCGTTATAACATATATAATATGTAAAACATTGATTTGTGGTGAGTTTGGGCCCTCACGGGTCAGAATTTGACACTTAGGTGTGGTTTTGCTGTGTTTTCTGGGTTTCAGTAGTGTTTATGAGGCATACTGTCTGGAAACCAAGTATGCACGCCATGTAGTACATTAAGCATTCCATTTATGGTCTTCTGATCAGAAAGAAAAATAAAAACTTTGAGTACACTCCGTGTACCCGGAGTACACGCCATTTAGTCTCTTCCCGTGTCACAAACTGTGTGGGCGGTGACATGGGGAAGGGGGGAAATTGGGACTAACACCCCGTGTACCTGATGTACACGTTGTGTTGTGTTGACCCGGAGTCCGGCTATGTAACTAACAAACACGGGTCAGTGGAATCTTTCATAGTACACGTCGTGTCAATGATGAACACGCCATGTAGTCTGACCTGGGGACCTGGCCGTGTAACTGACAACATGGGTCAGTGTTATCCTCTCGAGTACACGCCATGTTTATATAGAACATGCCGTGTAGTGTGAGCCGTGTGTATGGCCGTGTAACTAACAACACATATCAGTGAATCTTGTCTAGTACATGACCTGTACCAATGGGACACGCCGTGTAGTCTTGTCCGAGGAGAGACCATGTGGACTTAGCCATGTGGATGGAAAACAGGGTGGTGTACACGCCGTGTTCGGGTGTCACACGCCGTGTAATATCAAGCTGAGTTGTCTATCGTGTCACAAACGACACAGTCAATTGGAAATTACAACATGCACGCCATGTTAATGACATACACGCCTTGTAGTTTTGTTCAATGGGAGCCGTGTAGCTTAGCCAGGTAGAAGGACCCGGGCAGGGGAAGAGAAGTCAAGTACACACCGTGTAGTCAGTATACACGCCGTGTAGTCTTGTTTTCAAATAATTAATGCCTTCTTCCTCCTGTTCCTTTTTGGGTTTCTTCATTTTCTGTCATTGTTATTCTTTTTCTAAGGTGTTCATTTTAACTTGTAGTGTCATAAAGCAGAGACGACCACATGTTGTTCACTACGAGAGCGGCGACGACTATACTCCAGAGATGGTGGGCCATGGGCTACTAGTTGATCCTCCAGCAGAGCCAGATGCGGCGCCAGCCGTTATACCGGACACATGGACAGAGGCACAGTTCCGTGAAGGCTTTATACGGTTCATGTATATCATTCAGGGAGCACAACTGACTGCCACATCTATGGCTGAGTTGACGCTTATCTTTCAGCAGTAGCATCCACCTAGGTTTTTAGGGGAAGGTGGACCACAGGCTGTAGAGTCTTGGCTAAGATCAATACAGACTATTTTCGAGCATCTTTAGATTCCTCCAGGGTTGAGGGTCAAGCATGCGACGTGTATGCTGCGTGATTCCGCCAAGAGGTGGTGGGATGTTACCACCAAGTCATAGCATCACAGTGACATGGCATGGGAATATTTTCAGGTAGTATTCTATGACTTCTTCTTCCTAGAGATGCTGTGGGTATATAGAGCTCGGGAGTTCATGAATATGTAGTAGGGCGTTGTGTCACTGATGGACTATTCAACTCGTATCACTGAGCTTCAGCGCTTTGCACCTGTGTTGGTGGGTGATGAGATGTTGAGAGCCAGAAGTTTTGAGGATGGTCTTCGATATGACATCTGAGTTTTGGTGAATGTTTTGAAGTTTCCTACTTTACATGATATTGTGAACCAGGCGCTGATTATAGAGAGGAACCAGTGGGAATCTAGTGGTGCAGGCCAGGGCAGTTCAGCACCTGTTACTGGTACTATTTATGCTGTTAAGAGGAAGAGACAGATGGACTTCTCTCGAGGTGGCAGTGCCAGCCAGAAAGTTTCTTCAGGTGGCAAAGTCATGTGCTACCAGTGTGGTTAGGAGGGGCACAAGAGACCACAGTGTCCACGAGACCCAGTGGAGTGCCGATCTTGCGGAAAGATGGGTCATCTTCAACGCTTTTTCCGGGCATTTCCACCAGTGGATAATTAGAGGGGATTTGTGCAGACTCCACGTGCGGGAGCAGGACCAATGGCATCTTACTAGTCAGGGAAATGGAATACGTCAGGGCGTGCATGGAGAGAGGGTGGTCGTGTTCGTGGTATCCAATCACCAGGATCTCAGAGGTAGTAGGGAAGGACAGCTCAGGGTAGCCAGGCTATGTCGCAGGGCCGCAGCACTGGGCAGGCATATGCAGTGCAACAGACCCAGTAGGAGCAGGATCCCGAACCTTCTACAGTCAGTGGTACAATTCTTGTAGCTTCTGTTTTATCTTCAATACTTTTTGATACGGATGTTACGCTTTTCTTCATATCTGTACATATTGGGGACATCCTTGGGCTTTGTGTTTCAACTTCTTCTGATATCATGACGCTATACACTCCATTGGGGACTAGGATGGCTGGTGTGCGTCAGTGTAAAGAGTTCCCCCTTGTGGTTGTTGGGTGTCACTTCCTTTGGGACCTCTATGGCTTAGAGATGACAAGATATGATGTCATTCTCGGGATGGACTGTTTGGTTCCCATTGGAGCCTTTGTAAACTGTTATCGTCGTAGGGTGTGTTTCATGTCACCCGAGGGTAGAGAGTTTCTATACAAAGGTGAATGGGAGGTCCAGGTGAGTCGAGATGGACGAGAGAATCTTGGGAGAGGTGGAGTCACAGGACAGATTGTAATCTTATATCTAGATGATTAGGGGACTTTTCAGACGGATTTCCCTCCACTTATTGATCGTTTCAGTGATATCGTCCCAGATGACTTTTCAGGTATACCTCCAGAGCATGAGGTGGATTTGTCTATTGAGCTTATGCCGGGAGCAGCACTGATGCCCATTACTCCTTATAGGATAGCCACGCCAGAGTTGCAGGACCTCAAGAGGTAGTTAGAGGAGTTATAGTCAAATGGTTTTATCTAACCCAGTACTTCTCCTTGGGGTTCTCTGGTCCTTCTTGCGAAGAATGCCGACGGTACCCTCAGACTCTGTGTGGATTATCAGAAGCTGAACTAGTTGACGGTTAAGAACCATTATCCCTTTCCAAGGATAGATGATATTTTTGATAAACTTCATGGAGCACGATTGTTCTAGAAGATTGAGCTGAGGTCCGGATATCATCAGCTGCACGTGAGACCATCAGATATACCTCTTACAACCTTTATGAGTAGATATGGTCAGTACGAGTAATTGGTTATGTCGTTCAGACTCACGAACGCGCCAACAGTCTTCATGGCTCTGGTGAATCGTGTGTTACATCCGCACCTTGATTCTTTTGTGTTAGTATTCGTGGACGACATCTTGGTGTACTCTCACACTCTACACAACCATGCCACCCATTTTGAGATCAGATTGAGTACACTGAAAGAGTATATGGTATATTCTAAGCTCTCAAAGTTCCCCTTTTGGATGGACCAGATTCACTTCATGGGTCATATCATCTTAGAGGCACGAGTTTCAGTAGACCCAGAGAAGGTGAGAGTAGTAGTTTCCCTAGAGCATCCTAAGAACGTGTTTGAGATACAATGTTTTATGGGGTTGTCTAGTTACTAGAGACGTTTCATCTAGGATTTCTCCCACTTATTAGAGCCGTTGACGGGTCTGAATAAGAAGTGTGTGATGATTGTTTGGTCGGAAGCTTGTAAGACAGCATTTCAGGACCCGAAAGGAAGGTTGACATTAGCACCGGTCCTGATACTCCCAGAGCAGGGGAAGATCTCTACAGTTTACTATGATGCATCAGGTATTGGGCTGGGAGTAGTGTTGATGTAGGGCGATCGAGTTGTTGAATACGGTTCTAGGCAGTTGAGGACACATGAGAAGAATTACCCGACACATGATATCGAGTCAGCCGCAGTTGTGCATGTGTTGCGCTGTAGGATACAGTACCTATTGTGATAGAATTTTTTGGTTTTAACTGATCAAAAAAGTCTCAAGTATATCATTACACAACATGAATTTAATCTGAGGCAGTGAAGTTGGGTCGAATACCTTCAGTCCATCAATTCTGAGAATGCCTATACACCTGGAAAAGGTTATGCAGTAGCTAATGCACTGACCAAGAAGACTCAGATATAGGTTGTGCAGGAGGCCAGTGGCGAGTGCCAGCTTATGGATTTGTTCTCTGAGATGCATTTGGAGGTGCAAAATAGTGAGGGGAAAACTTATCTTTCCACTTTAGTTGTGACTTCTACCCTACTGGATAGAGTGAGGATGAGACAGCTATCTGATCCCTAAGGCCTAGTTCTACGGGAGTCGGTGGAAAGAGAGGACCCTCCTCCTGGTTGGATGATAGGCGATGATGGGGATATATGTTTCCATGGATGAGTATGGGTTCCAGGTGATATACTCAAGGAGGTGATGCAGGAGTTCCATGCTTCAGCTTGGGCAGTTCATCCCGGGGTTACCAAGATGTACCGCGACTTGAGACGTCAGTACTGGTGGCCGAGTATGAAGAGAGATGTAGATGGTTTTGATACGAGATGTTCCACTTGTCAGCAGGTGAAGGCAGAGCACTAGAGACCAGCTGGTCTATTACACCAGTTACCCATTCCAGAGTGGAAATGGGATGATGTCGCGATGGACTTCGTGACTGGGTTATCGAGGAAACCTTGAGGCAATGATGTCGTGTGGGTTGTTGTGGACAAACAGAAGAAGGTATATAACTTTTTTCTGATCAGGGAGTCCTTCGCTGTTGATTATATCAGAAATTTTTATATCCAAGAGGTTGTATGTCTTCTTGGGGTTCCTCATTCTATCATTTTAGATAGGGACGCCTGTTATACCTCTCATTTCTGGCTGAGTTTTTAGAGGGCACTGGGTACATAGGTGCTTCTAAGCACAGCTTACCACCCTCAGACCAATGGCTAGTCAGAGTGTACGATACTGGTGCTTGTGGATATGCTTCGTGCATGCGCCCTAGACTTTGGGGGCTCTTGGGAGAAGCATATAACCCTATTCGAGTTTTCCTACAATAAATGTTTTAGGAAACTATTGAGATGGCACCATACAAGGCTTCATATAGTGGGTCATGTCGATCACCCTTGTGATTGTTAGAGGCAGGTGAGGTAGCTTTTCTGGGACCACGTCTCTTGCAGGAGACTTCTGAGAAGGTCCAGTTGATTTTGAAGTGGATGGCAACCGTGCTGTCTCATCAGAAATCTTATGTTGATCGCCACATATGACCATTGGAGTTCATGGTCGGGGATCTAGTTTTCTTGTGTTTTTTGCTGAGGTTGGAACACAAGATGATTAGGATACATGGTAAACATTCACAGAGGTATGTGGGTCCATTTGAGATTCTGGAGAGAGTAGGGCTGGTTGCCTATCGGTTGCAGTTACCGCAGATGTACCGAGCCATGCACGAAATATTCCAAGTATCTCTGTTGCGCTGCTATCATTCAGACCTGTCTCACATCATTCAGCCAGAGGAGGTTGATATGGAAGAAGATGGGTCCTTTGAGAAGCATCCAATCTTTATCGTTGACAGGAGAACGAAGGTTCTCTGAGGCCGGTGAGTTCCTCTCGTACGAGTGTTGTGGCAGAATGGCCGAGTGCAGGACGAAACCTAGGAGCGGGAGAACATTGTACGTGCTCAGTGGCTGGTGTTATTCACAGTTATATCATAACCACCTTTTGAAGGGAAATTCGGGGATGAATTTCTTTAAGGGGGGATGTTTGTAAGAACCTGGATCTTAGTTTTGAGGTACGGGTTTCTTATTTTCCCTTTTCCTTAAGTGTTTTTTAGAAAATAAGGAAAATGGGAAAAATTCCCAAATTTTTGAAAGTACACGCAGTGTACTTTTCCACATGCCCTGTAATTTTGGACGTGTGGGATGAGTACACAGGGTGTGTGGCCATATCGGCGATGAAGGGTGTAGGAACCGACTACATGCTGTTTAGTTGTCTTTTACACGTTGTGTAGTCAGTCGGTAGGTGAATAGTAAATGCGGTGGCTAGATATACAACAGAACACTCCGTGTACTCATGATGATACCTCATGTAGCCATGTCGGCAGGTGAACAGTTCCGCGCTAGTGGGAAGCCTCCAGAGGAATAGTAAAAAAATTGGGAAGTACACGTCGTGTACTCGAAAGTACATGCCTGGTAATTTATTTTAGATTAAAATGGGTAGTAGCCTCACCTGTTCACAAGGAAGGCATAGAACGGGAAGGGGGCTTGGGAGAGGAAGGCTGAATCTTCTAGGATCCACCGAGCGCACGTCGGGAATCCGATTCTGCCTCCGTCAATCTCATTGGAACCACACAGGTAAGAGCTTCTTATCCTGCTGTGTCTCTTGCAAATTATTCCTCTAATAGAAGTTATTTAAGTTTAAATGGAGTTTACTTTAACTCAGATCAATGGCATTCTTGGATGTTTCAAAAGTCGTCATTCACGTATATTGTTCGTTGGTGTTTAAGGTAGGTGGTTTGGGGTTTATTTCCAACAGTCGTGCGTTTTTTGTGATTTTGAGCTACGAACCCAAAGTTGGGGTGTCGTGCAGCTGAGGACATGGCTATTTTAAATACCTAGAATTGTATAGGTAATTAAATATGATATTAAAATGTTGTTTCAGATCATTTTTTGGATCCAGGACCACCCTGGTGGTGCATTCCTCTGTTCAGCTATTCGGCTAGGATACCCAAGGATTTTCCATGATTAAATTATGCATTACTTTTTCCATGAGAGGAATTGTATCTAAATTGCATGTTTATTTACATATTTGCCATGGCCAGGTTAATTGTTCCTGAGGGAAGTGTTTTACATAGTTGTGGGCATTGTTTTTCTTAGCCCGAGGGCAGTTCTTATCTTAGCATGAGGGAAACTTATTCCTTGCTTGTGGGCAATAGACTCTGTGCTTGTGGGTGACACACCCTACGCCTGAGGGAAAATTCGGTTATGCCTGTGGGGAATTACCTGTGGGTTAGATTTTGATTACCTGAAGTTAAGGGCTTGAGTGTCTGAGGACACAGACTATTTACATAAAAATTCACTGTGGTGTTTTATTATATTAAATGGATTAAATCAATAACTAAATGGAAATATAATTTGTAAGTTGGTTCTTTTGAGTACTTCTTAGTTATTTCATTTTACTACTGCCCAATGTTGTTGCATTCTTACACACAGTTGGGAACATGCCTTTGGTGGGTGCCTACTAGGATTTATTTCTCACACCCTTTCTGGGTCATGATTTTCAGCCCAAACAGATTAGGTTTCTACAGGTGTAGATAGGGGCAAGGGTCCCTATACAGTTACCTGATTGTTGATATGGTGTAAGAGAGAATGTGACCGAGCGTTGGCTCACTATGTCGTGGTTAGTTCTATTTTTCTTTTCTGTACATATACATCAGTTGTATTGTATTGATTGTGTAACCTGTTCTGGCTGTTTTATTAGAATTTGAAACATGTTGCATCATATCTATATATCTGGTTGGTTATATCTACTGCAGTTGTTTATTTCAGTTGTGTATGGTTTACGACTTCCGATGTTGCTATATGTTATATTTCATTCCACTACGCTACACTTTGACAATTGAGGTCATAGTTTCCCCACTATCATACCTTGGCCCTTGCTGCTAGTCGTCAGCCTCTGGTGTTTTGGGAAATGCATGTGAGGTCATGTGGCAAACTGGGTTCAGGGCACCAGTTGAGTGGTACCCGGAATCGGGATGTTATAAAAAAAGAACACATACATTACATACATAACATAGTAGAAAATCTATTTTCTCAAAAAAAATAACCCTCAAAACATGTAGTTATCAATACAATTTATTATAATGAAATAGCATAACCATTTATTTTTAGATTTGTATTGAATTAGTAAAATCCATTAAATAAAAAATCAAATGTCTTATTCTACTAATGTATATTTTTTCTACTATATATGATATTACGTAATACATAAAAATTCTTTAACATCTCCAACAAAATATCCACATAGGATATTTTTTTATAGGCCAATCATGTGTCATAATTTGTTTAACAATTTAGGGATATGATAACATAATAAGTGGTGAGATCAAACACTCCATATTGGTGAACTTGATATAATGCAATCAATGATCATAAGTGATCATAATATAGGAATATATAATTTGTATTGAATTGATAACCATATATAATACGATAATAAAATAAAAGTAAAAGAATAATATATCATTGTATAACAACGTAAATGAAAAAATCACATTGATAATAAAAACGGTTTCTTTGGAATGAAATTCATAATTTGATCCAGATAATTCCACCCTCTAAGACATGAAATCATGATCGTAGACATCATGATTTTACCATAAGGGCCCTATGTCATGAAAATATTTTTTCCAATTTAGGTGTACCCCAAAATACCAAATTCAAATTAATATCACGATTCCAAACTATGAATCATATGGATATTGTGGGATGCAACTATAATTAACGTTGTCTAATAAATTACCGATATTAAGAAATTAATATACTACCCAACAAATAAAAAAATCTCTAAGTAATTAATAAACATTCTTAATTGAGTAACATGTATAAGTATTTTCAATATTTCCAAAATCATTGAATGTGACATATTTATATGTAATAGTTCATCAATGTGACATCCTATAATGTAAGGGGTATAATGTTTTGTAATCAATATTCCTAATAAATTAATGTATGGAATCTAGGTGATCCCCAGTCAATCAATTGAAATAAATATATTGTAACACCCCAAGATTTCATAGTGTGTTATTTCTTTAAAATAATATAATAAATTGCACTACACGCAACACCGAGTTCAAGCGCACCATTACTTACCAAAAAAACCGTTCAAAAGAGGTTATGAATAGTATTAACTAAAATTTAAACATTGTATAATCCTTATAATTTTAGAATCCATATTATGAGTTTCTTAGACATAATGTAAGAACAAATTCATTTTCAGTACTGCACTTTTACCAAATTTTAATAGTTAACCCATTTTAAATACAATATTTTAAACTTTTTGAGTAAAGGGGGACATCAATAAAATTTAAAATGAAACATCCCAAGCTTCCACGGTATGCTTTCCTTTGAATAATACAGTAGTGTGTGTTGTACGCAACTTCGAGTTCTAACACACACTACAACCAATCAAACTAGCCGTTATCAATAGTAATACCTACTTTTTGAAATTATATATATATTATATTTCAAAATGGACTTCATTTTTTGATTCGTAATATCAAATTTAGCCTAAGGTGAAATTTTGCTAAATTTCGGATAACTTTCATATTTTGATGAATAGTTAAAATTACTAAATTTTAATTAAAAACAACTTTTTTAATCAAAATAATTAATAGTGATGAATTATGAATTTGAGTGGTTTTAAAGTATATTGAGAATATATTTTTACCATTTAATATAATTTTGGTCATTGGACATAATTTTACAATTAAACCGAACATAAAAAAGTGTCAATCTTTTGATAGTTATTATCTCTTAAAAACACGCTTTTTGTTTTGACAGCGGGAATTAATTTTAAATTAATTTCTGCCACTTCTGTGTTTTGAATTTAGAAAAATGGATTCCATATTTGGAATCAGGATGTTCAAATTGTGTAAATAGGTAACTTTTTTTTAGACATTTTGAATAATTACTGTGGTAAATATTTTATTTACCATGGTTTAGGGTAAATCCGGTAAATAAGGGTTAAAAATTATATTATAATAATACTAAATTACACTAAAACGTGTCCTAGCCTTATTGGTTGATACATGTTCGACCATAGGCATCTTGGGGTCGATTTTGGGACCCCATGGTGCCACTTGTAGGTGATAAGGACACTTTATTTTAATTAAGTTAAAATGAATACAAAAATGACACAAGCATATATCTTTTAGAAAAACAATATTTACATAAGGTTATATATGTTGGATTTTAGATTATAAATATTCATTAAAAAGATAAAAAGATTTACTACATAATTATATTTTATTTATAATTTTTAGACATTAAATAATTTAATTTATTTATGACACAATGATGATTAATTAATTAATATAATAGTGAAAAATTAAAATAATTGATATTATAAATACCCAAATAAATATAATATAAAAACTTTAATGAATTAAACTAATTTTATAGGATAATATGATATATTAGGATTGATTTAATTGACTTTTTTAGAAGTAATAAATCTTTTATGAGTTTCAAAAAAATCAACTATTGAATAGTGTCAAAATTGACATAAAAGAGTTCTTGAAACAAATATTATATTATTAATTGATATTAAATTCCTAAAAATCTAAGGTTCGGCCAAGAGACTTATATCATGATAGGTTCATCATTAATGGACCACTTGGGGGTCTCTTGGATGTATATAGTAAGTTTATTGACCATATTATATAAAAATACAAAGAGACATTGTAAAAGTGAAACAAATTAACTTAGAGTTAATACTTAAAGATAAGGTTACTATAAGTACCAAAACCTTGCTAAAATCTATTGGTTGAGTTGTTTTCGACCCATACCCTCCTTAAAATTTAAATAATCAACTTTGGAGCCATTAGAAACCTAATATGAATTTATTATAAATTAATATTTCTAGCTTTTCCAAAGGTGCCCCTCACCCCAATTATAGAAGGGCACTCCTCCTTCTCTTTTCTTCACAACTTCAAAGCCATTTGGTTCGGCCAAACTCTGCCCAAATACTCTCCCACCTTCCCTCACTAAAACCTAGAGTCCTTAGTTTGATCATAAAGCCAAACTAAGGAGCCCTTTTGATCAAATGAAAAGGAAGAAACCGAAGAAGAAGTAATGATTTCACCACCCTTTTCCAAGTTCCTCCTTCTTCCACATCTTCTTACATTGTTGTTACCATTCTAAAATAATAACTCCAGTATCATATATATACTGTGATGTTATTATAAATATGGTACAACCATATTAAGTATTCTATCCACCCTTTGAATAACATGTCACCATACGTGCGTACGTATGGATTACCGTCTCCACGTCATGGTGTAATTGCTATTCAATATATTATTATTTGGATGAGTATAATAATGATGTGAAACTCATGTAAATAATAAATATAACATGTTAATGATTCTGTATATATGATATACCATCCATTTATATATTATTTTAATATCAAAAGAATGATATTGTCGCTCGTGCGTACGTACGGACTACCGTCTCCATGAACGTGATGAGATTCATTCTCCATCATATCCATTAAAGTATAATTATCATTTGATGATTTAAAAATGATGTTTAAGTACATGATATCATTCTTTATATGAATAATATACAACCTATCCTTGAAAAAGATGTCTTATGTAACAAAACATATAAAAGAAAACGAGTAAGTTAACACGCGAAACAACGATAATACTAAGACATTATTAACAAAGAAAAGTTAAAAGATCATATATGATATCATATTAATATATATGATTCTTGTATAATTTGATAATAATTATTTCACTATTATACAGGAGGTTAACCTACCCCAACCAAGTAAAAGTATAAGGTAAGGGGTTTTCATCTCACTCCTTATTTCCGTGAGATTCATGCCATATTGCCACCATCACCTTTTGTGTGGTGTATGTATTGCCCATAATTATATTCTTTGTGTAATACACTCTAATTTATGTGTATTTACATATTCATTGTATGATACCTCATTCATGGGTTGTATGTTTCATAAGTTACCAAATTGGTAAGGGTTATTTCACAACCTCTTCATTATCTGAGGTTGTTTATACGTAATAATCTAACTGGGATCTCTTTATCATCCACATCCATGTTTCTTAAAAATGAATTCCAAAACATTTTTACTCTTTACTAGAATATGGGTTAAAGTCATTTATACCCCTGTTTGACTTTTTATAAGAGGTTTATAAAGGAATCTTTCTGTTTTTTTCCAAACAATGTCCTTTTTAACCTTTTCGACAAAATTAAGGTAAGAATGTTTTTTTAACTTATACGGTGGGTGTGGCTATTTTCCGCCATTATAAAATCATCAAAGCTTCCCTTACAAGCTTATAAGAATATTTTCACAGAAAATGTTTTATTTTATATGGATCTTAAATGATTTCAAAATAAAAAGAGATATTTCTTTAAAAAGAATTTTGATTTCATCTATGTCAACATCCTTTGATGGATTTTAAGCTTATTTGAAGTTGATTTATTATGATACAAAACATTCCTATTTTATTGAAGGTTTGGGATATTTTTGACTATGGATAAGTTATTCTTATGTCACTTATTGTTTTTGTTTAATGTATTGACATTTTATAAGTTATTTTTAATCCAAATGTTTATGTTATATTTCAATCTTTCATTCAGATGAATGTGTTAGACAAGTATGTTCCGGGTTGGGGACTGGTAAACGTAAGCCCTCCGGTTTGGTCCCCGGTTATTAGAGGAACTCCGGTTTTGTCTCTGTTTATTAGAGGAACTCCGGGTTGGTGTCCGGTTATTAGAGGCACTTCGGGTTGGTGTCCGGTTATTAGAGGCACTCCGGGTTGTGTTCCGGTTACAGTTAGCCCCAAGGTCTTGGGACGAGGCCTTGACAAAGAAATTAAAGTTTAGCATTATGCATTCCATCATTATGAAAGTGGTTACTGATTTTTCATGTGATTATTCGATTAGTAGAATATCCATGTGAATAAGTAAATGACATTATTTTATTTTACTTTTTCCATAATATGTTGAAGTTCAAGTTTAAAAGGCTTTTGTTTTATTAATGCATTGCCTTAAATGTTTATGCTTATTTTGAATGTTCCGCTATATTGTTATCCTTACTGGGCATTTGAGATCACCCCTTTTCTATGTTTTATTTTCCCCAGGATGTGAAGAAGTAAGTTATGATTGACCTGTAGGGATATTATGTGGGAATAATAGTGTGGACTGTGGAGACATTATGTTGTTGTAGTAGTTTTTCATTTTATGATGTAATGTAAAACTTATGAATATATCTAGTGTTTCCAAGGCTACTAAACCAATCGGTCTTTCGAGATTTTATCTTTCTTGTGATCATGCCAATGTTATGTAATAATGCACCGACTCTAGGTAACTGGGGTCGGGGCGTTACAGTTGGTATAAGAGGAAGTTTAGTACAAACCTTGGAAGCTAGATTTAGATAAACTCTGATTAGAGCACATAGATTTAAGATGGACTTTGAGGATTAGTATAGAAGAACTTCCTAGAATTTTGGTATTGTAGAGATTTTGTGAGTTTTCTGAGAAATACATCCCTGTATGGATACGAGCAGGTAGAGGCAGCTCTGGCACAGATGTACCTATGGGTAAAACCCAAAAACACCGCTTTGAGCTAGACTCGAACGGGAACTGGTGCACGACAACGGGCCTTGCTGCAGTCTTGGTTACGACACTCCCGGGGAATATTCTTAGGATAATTATCATTTTATTTACAGACCATTATGAAGGGTTTCTGTGGATTTACTTCCTTAAAGGATAAATTTATATGATTATGGATTTTATTCGTAAACTATTTAATTTATGTTATGTGTATTACAAGTTTGGGATTAGGTATTGTTATTCATAAACTAATCTAGTGTATGCCATTGTTTAGAAATGGCGCCCAGTAGAAGGAATGAGAACTCCAGCAATGCACATGATCCAAAGAGAAAGAAGGATCATATCTTTCATGGCCTTAAGCCAGAATTTATAAGAGAAATAGTCTCCCATTTATTATCATCATACGAAGAAATAATATCATGTGTTGATAAGATAAGTAAAGATTTTACTGAGTCCTATGGATTTGAAGGGAAGCAAGAGAAGAAAAGGATGTAAGAGAGAAAGATGGATAAAGGGAAGAGGGAAAAGAAGAATTTTCCCATATGTGATAACTGTGGGAAGAAACACCCTGGAACTTTTCTGAAAGGAATGGGAGTTTGTAATAAGTGTGGTGGAAAAGGGCACAAAGTACATGACTGCATGGGTAAGAAAATGGTTTCAAATGTACAATGCTTCATTTTCAAGGAGTTTGGACACTATGCGAACCTATGTCCCAGTCATCAGAATATGCCTCAAATGATGTTATTGGATAATAATCAAGTTATGATACTACCATAGATGAAGAGGAATGCTTACAGTTCTTATGTTGATTATGTCAATTGAGTGTTGTATCAACAATGTACTTGTTATAATAATTATGGAGTATATAAGGATTGTACTGCTGTACTATTTCATTAAGGACTTGAGATTGTGTGGAACAAAGAAAAGTGACTCAATAGAAGGTTAAATTTTTGGAAAATATATGGTTGAGAGAATTATAAGCCATAATATGGTTCTGATATCGAGGTAGTGATTTTAGAATAATACATGATTGATTTGGATAAATTATATTGGATATTCATGAATACCTTGAAACTAATTAATGATTTGTATATTCCATCATTGTTGGGGTTTAAAACATTTTTTGGATTGATGAAGTATATCCAGCATTCTATATCGAATAAGGGAGCATGAAAGTAAGCAATATGGATTATGGTAATTCAGGATGTTTCAGTGTTTTAAAATAATACATGATGAAGGTATTCATATGCTATTACGTGATAAAAAGGATCTACATTATGTTTAACTTCCTTATAAATGTTGGACTGTGAGTTTGGTCAGAAGTATTTTGGATAAATTCTAGTTTGAGAATAATTCTGGATTGCCATAAAAGGACAACCGGGAGGTCGGGCGGCAACCCGTCGCGTCCAGCAAGGCCGCGAGTCTTGAACCCGCAACCGAAGGGCTACAAGGGTGTATCACCTACCACTGGCCCAAGGGATGTCCTGGATTAAATAATGTAGTTTTTTAAAATATTTGGTAGATGAATTATAAATTCGTTTATATTGGAACCCAGTACGAATAGTATAAATAGAATTTTTTTTACGAGTGAAATATGAGTTTGTTGTAGAAATTTATTAATGGACAAAACTCTAATTATAAAGTAAGTATATCTCCTTCTGATCTTAGACAATCTCCTAAATAAATTCCTCAACATTAAGAAAAGGAACTTAGAACAAAAATGTTGTCCTAGATGGTACCTTAAATAATCACTAATTTATGGCTTTGGGATTGTTGGCCTTTTCATAGCCATGTTCTCTACCACTCTACATCAGTTAATTGATGGTTAGATTTCTCTTCCATATCCATATTTTCCTACACGGAACCCTAGTATGTGTTATTTTCGGTAATCTTCATACTTTCCACTCTTTATTTTAAATAGAGGCCTCATTAATTCATTTTTCGATGTGGGATTTCAACTAAGATATTTTGAAACGTCAAAAATGTGTTATCCTAATACCCTATGTTTTGTTGAACCGATGGTATTTCAAATCATCATAGATTGATGAGTTTAAGGACCTCAATTTTATACTTGTTTGTGATTGATGACCTCAATCACTACCTATAAATATTTACGTTTTTCCTCCAATTATATGTCTCTAATTGCCACCAATGTTCTCCTAATCGAGATCATAATTTGGTGGTGACCTTTTAATTTCTCTTTTCCTCATATTAAGACTGAATTTTAGTAACCCAATTTCCGATGTGGGTTTTCCCACAAAGATATTTTTTATTTTCAACCTTTTATTTTCGAAGAACAATTTCAAATTGCGAGGACGCAATTTGTTGAAGGAGGGGAGAATGTAACACCCCAAGATTTCATAGTGTGTTATTTCTTTAAAATAATACAATAACTTGCACTACATGCAACACCGAGTTCAAGCGCACCATGACATACCAAACAAACCATTCAAAAGAGGTTATGAATAGTATTAACTAAAATTTAAACATTGTATAATCCTTATAATTTTAGAATCCATATTATGAGTTTCTTAGACATAATGTAAGAACAAATTCATTTTCAGTATTGCACTTTTACCAACTTTTAATAGTGAACCCATTTTAAATACAATATTTTAAACTTTTTGAGTAAAGGGGGACATCAATAAAATTTAAAATGAAACATCCCAAGCTTCCACAGTACGCTTTCCATTGAATAATACAGTAGTGTGTGTTGTACGCAACTTCGAGTTCTAACACACACCACAACCAATCAAACTAGCCGTTATGAATAGTAATACCAACTTTTTGAAATTATATATATATTATATTTCAAAATTGACTTCATTTTTTGATTCGTAATATCGAATTTAGCCTAAGGTGAAATGTTGGTACATTTCGGATAACTTTCATATTTTGATGAATAGTGAAAATTACTAAATTTTAATTAAAAACAACTTTTTTAAACAAAATAATTAATAGTGATAAATTATGAATTTGAGTGGTTTTAAAGTATATTTAGAATATATTTATACCATTTAATATAATTTTGGTCATTGGACATAATTTTACAATTAAACCGAACATAAACAAGTGTCAATCTTTTGATAGTTAATATCTCTTAAAAACACGCTTTTTGTTTTGACAGCGGGAATTAATTTTAAATTAATTTCTGCCACTTCTATGTTTTGAATTTAGAAAAATGGATTCCATATTTGGAATCAGGATGTTCAAATTGTGTAAATAGGTAACTTTTATTTTTAGACATTTTGAATAATTACTGCGGTAAATATTTTATTTACCATGGTTAAGGGTAAATCCGGTAAATAAGGGTTAAAAAATAATATTATAATAATATTAAATTACCCTAAAACGTGTCCTAGCCTTATTGGTTGATACATGTTAGACCATAGGCATCTTTGCGTCGATTTTGGGACCCCATGGTGCCACTTGTAGGTGATAAGGACACTTTATTTTAATTAAGTTAAAATGAATACAAAAATGACACAAGCATATATCTTTTAGCAAAACAATATTTACATAAGGTTATATATTTTTGATTTTAGATTATAAATATTCATTAGAAATATAAAAAGATTTAATACATAATGATATTTTATTTATAATTTTTAGACATTAAATAATTTAATTTATTTATGACACAATGATGATGAATTAATTACTATAATAGTGAAAAATTAAAATAATTGATATTATAAATACCCAAATAAATATAATATAAATCTTTTAATGAATTAAACTAATTTTATAGGATAATATGATATCTTAGGATTGATTTAATTTACTTTTTTCGAAGTAATCAATCTGTTATGAGTTTCAAAAAAATCAACTATTGAATAGTGTCAAAATTGACATAAAAGAGTTCTTAAAACAAATATTATATTATTAATTGATATTAAATTCCTAAAAATCTAAGGTTCGGCCAGGAGACTTATATCATGATAGGTTCATCATTAATGGACCACTTGGGGGTCTCTTGGATGTATATAGTATGTTTATTAACCATATTATATAAAAATACAAAGAGACATTGTAAAAGAGAAACTAATTAACTTAGAGTTAATACTTAAAGATAAGGTTAATATAAGTACCCAAACCTGTCTAAAATCTATTGGATGAGTTGTTTTCGACCCATCCCCACCTTAAAATTTAAATAATCAACTTTGGATCCATTAAAAACCGAATATGAATTTATTATAAATTAATATTTCTAGCTTTTCCAAAGGTGCCCCTCACCCCTCTTATAATAGGGCACTCCTACTTCTCTTTTCTTCACACCTTCAAAGCCTTTTGGTTCGGCCAAACTCTGCCCAAATACTCTCCCAACTTCCCTCACTACAACCTAGAGGCCTTAGTTTGATCAGAAAGCCAAAATAAGGAGCCCTTTTGATCAAATGAAAAGGAAGAAACCGAAGAAGAGGTAATGATTTCACCACCCTTTTCCAAGTTCCTCCTTCTTCCACTTCTTCTTACTTTGTTGTTACCATTCTAAAATAATAACTCCAGTATCATATATATACTGTGATGTTATTATAAATATGTTACAACCATATTCAGTATTCTATCCACCCTTTCAATAACATGTCACCATACGTGCGTACGTACGGCTTACCGTCTCCACGTCGTGGTGTAATTGTTATTCAATATATTATTATTTGGATGGGTATAATAATGATGTGAAACTCATGTAAATAATAAATATAACATGTTAATGATTCTGTATATATGATATACCATCCATTTATATATTATTTTAATATCAAAATAATGATATTGTCGCTCGTGCGTACGTACGGACTACCGTCTCCACGAACGTGATGAGATTCATTCTCCATCGTATCCATTAAAGTATAATTATCATTTGATGATTTAAAAATGATGTTTAAGGACATGATATCATTATGTATATGAATAATATACAACCTATCCATGACAAATATGGCTTATGTAACAAAACATATAAAAGAAAAGGAGTAAGTTAACACCCGAAACAACGATAATACTAAGACATTATTAACAAAGCAAAGTTAAAAGATCATATATGATATCATATTAATATATATGATTATTGTATAATTTAATAATAATTATTTCACTATTATACAGGAGGTTAACCTACCCCAACCAAGTAAAAGAACAAAGTAAGGGGTTTTCATCTCACTCCTTATTTCCGTGAGATTCATGCCATATTGCCACCATCACCTTTTGTGTGGTGTATGTACTGCCCATAATTATATTCTTTGTGTAATACACTCTAATTTATGTGTATTTACATATTCATTGTATGATACCTCATTCATCGGTTGTATGTTTCATAAGTTACCAAATTGGTAAGGGTTATTTCACAACCTCTTCATTATCTGAGGTTGTTTATACGTATTAATCTAACTGGGATCTCTTTATCATCCACATCCATGTTTCTTAAAAATGAATTCCAAAACATTTTTACTATTTACTAGAATATGGGTTAAAGTCATTTATACCCCTGTTTGACTTTTTATAAGTGGTTTATAAAGGAATCTCTCTGTTATTTTCCAAACATGGTGTTTTTTAACCTTTTCGACAAAATTAAGGTAAGAATGTTTTTTTAACTTATACGGTGGGTGTGGCTATTTTCCGATGTTATAAAATCGTCGAAGCTTCCCTTAAAAGCTTATAAGAATATTTTCAAAGAAAATGTTTTATTTTATATGGATCTTAAATGATTTCAAAATAAAAGGAGATATTTCTTTAAAAAGAATTTTGATTTCATCTATATCAACATCCTTTGATGGATTTTAAGCTTATTTGAAGTTGATTTATTATGATACAAAACATTGCTATTTTATTGAAGGTTTTGTGATATTTTTGACTATGTATAAGTTATTCTTATGTCACTCATGGTTTTTGTTTAAAGTATTGAAATTTTATATGTTATTTTTAATCCAAATGTTTATGTTATATTTCAATCTTTCATTCAGATGAATGTGTTAGACAAGTATGTTTCGGGTTGGGGACTGGTAAAAGTAAGCCCTCCGGTTTGGTCTTCGGTTATTAGAGGAACTCCGGTTTGGTCTCCGGTTAGTAGAGGAACTCCGGGTTGGTGTCCGGTTATTAGAGGCACTCCGGGTTGGTGTCCGGTTATTAGAGGCACTCCGGGATGGGTTCCGGTTACAGTTAGCCCCAAGGTCTTGGGACGAGGCCTTGACAAAGAATTAAAGTTTAGCATTATGCATTCCATCATTATGAAAGTTTTTATTGATTTTTGATGTGATTATTCGATTAATAGAATATCCATGTGAATAAGTAAATGGAATTATTTTATTTTACTTTTTCCATACTATGTTGAAGTTCAACTTTAAAAGGCTTTTGTTTTAGTAATGCATTGCCTTAAATGTTTATGCTTATTTTGAATGTTCCGCTATATTGTTATCCTTACTGGGCATTTGAGCTCACCCCTTTTCTATGTTTTATTTTCCCCAGGATGTGTAGAAGTAAGTTATGAATGACCTGCAGGGATATTATGAGGGGATAATAGTGTGGACTGTGGAGACATTATGTTGTTGTAGTAGTTTTTCATTTTATGATGTAATGTAAAACTTATGAATATATCTAGTGTTTCCAAGGATACTAAACCAATCGGTCTTTCGAGATTTGATCTTTCTTGTGATCATGCCAATGTTATGTAATAATACACCGACTCTAGGTAACTGGGGTCGGGGCGTTACATATATAGTGTTTTGAGAGGGAAGACATTGGAAGTAAAATTATGATTATAAATATTCAATTATTATAAAAGAGAAAGGTAGTTAGAAATACTTTATTTGATATATAAGAAAATTAAATGAGCCAAAAATATAAATATTCTAGATTGAATCCACTTAATATTAACAACTATTAAACATACAACATATCTATGAATTATTAACTATGTGAGAAACATTTTTGAGTTTAAAAAAAATATCTTTAGAAGTTATAAATGTCCTATATTATTTGAAACTATTTTAGAGAAATATATTATAAAGCATAGAGAAAAATAATTTTTTTTCAATCCCAGAAAAAATACATTTAAATATTCATTAAAAATTATAATGGTTGATGAAATATGTTTTCATAAAAAGAATGATAAAAAGGTATGTTTTAAAACATTGATGGAAACAACCCATATAGAATACATTTAAAATTTATTTAAATGTTCTTAAAATTTTCATGTTGTAAAAAAATATGATAATCAATTATTTTGAAATATAAAACGACATTCTCAAAATCATATAATGAATATATATGTGGTTAATGGGAGGCCGCTGATCGAAAATTAATTGTTGGGTCGGTATCGTTACCATAGGTACATAGAGTTCCAAAGTTAAAAATGATTTTAGTAAAAGATAAGAAAAAAACATCAATGAACATATGTGAAAAATATTACAGTTTTTTTAAAATAAAATTTAACAAAATTTTTTAGATGTAATATATTTCAAAAGAATGATCAATTTTAAAATGGGAATGGGGGTGAAACCCTCAGGGTATAAGAAATGTATGAACAAAAATATTTTGAGTCGATGATCATGTAATATCATGATTTTTTTATTTTAATAGTTGAAATTAAAATTATTGTGGATTAACCATATAATATATATGATTGTGAAAAATATCAAACATGTATTATGGATTTGAAAAGGAGGCCTTTAGATATTGAAAATATCAATTCTAACCACCTCCATGGATATTAATTCAAATGAAAAATTTAGTACAATTATTAATGATAAGATTATTATACCACATATTATATTTTCAATAGATGGAAATTTTTTAATAATGAAGGGTTTATGATAAGGATAATGTCTCAGGTGATGAAAATATAAGACAATAAACTCTTAGTTGTTACATAACAATTGATAAAATAATAATTATGTATTTTGGTTCTTAGGATGAATAATAAAACCCCAAAAATATTAGAGGAATTAAAACACTATATTTTCATCTTGAAGAATAAATAAAACATGGAATAACATATTTAAATTAGTATTTTTACAACACAATGGAAGAAAATTTATTTAGAACACAAGCAAACCTTAATTCCAATCATTAACTAAAGATCATGAATGTATCAAATAAGGACTATAAATTTCATAATTATCAAATTTAGAACCATATTAATATAAATAAACTTTTACAAAAAATATTTTTAATTATTATCTAAAATAATATTAGTTATTTAATTTCAATTTTCATTATCGGTTGTGAGAAATACTGATTATTTTGAAATAGTATCAAAATAGAGTTGTTTCTCTACATTATTATGCCAAATAACCTAATTACCATATCAAAAAAGGTAATATTAATTATTATTTATAATTAGTTATAATTTTATAATTTCATTTAATGGAATGTTTGATTTCAATTCTTATAGATGAAATTAATTACAGGAATATTTTAGTTATATTTATCATTTATACAGTGGATACATATTTAATGAGATTAATATTAATGTTACCAACACATAAAAAAACTAAAATAAATAATTTATTATATATATATTTATATATAACATATATTCTCATTAATTAAGTCCCCATTGTCTCCTTTGATATTATTTTAATGAATATTTCATGTAGATAGTTACATAGACGAGAACATGAACATACTATAATTTGTTAAAGAATATTATTATAAATGTTATTGATTTTGAAAATAATACCCTAATTATATAATAATAATGATATTATTTGGATACTTATTACAATTTGGATCATTTTTTATGTTATCATATTAAATAATAATTAAACAACATGAAAAATAAGACATTGTTCTTCTTGGAGGTGGTCACTAACACAGTACATAATTATCATTTTCATTTCCCAAAGAAGGATAGAAAATGAAGTTGGACTATATATTTGTCCTTATTAATCATAATTATTTTATATATTAAAAAATTATTCTTCAACATTATCCTAATAATTAATGAAGATATGTGGTGGTCAAGAATGAATGTTGTCTCTCCATAGAGATGGTAGTGAACAAAACACATGAATAATAGTTTCATTTTTCTTAAAAGTATAGGTGGAAGGTAATGAAAAGTTATTACATTAAAATATTAACATTTATTGGAAAAATTTATATTTCATTATGTATGCATTTGAAAATTATATATGGGAAAATAAGAATGAAATGAAAAGATGATTGGTAAAAAGTACACGCATTGTCGACTTGAGCTCTCACTTGAAAGAATCCTTGGAAATAGAGGTCAAAGAAAAATATATCATGACCAAAGGATAAAATAAAATTAATAGGATTTGTGGGAATGAAAATTGTAGATTATCAAGTGGAAACATATTTTTTTTGGTTTCCATGAATGGGTTCTCACATAACATCTTAAAAATGATGAAAAAGAAATTTTCTTAAATAATTATTCATAATATAACCAAATAAAATGTATCACTTGTCTAGAATAATACAAAGAGGAAAATAACATATTCAGTGTGGTATCATAAATGGATTATCAAACATAAATAATTTTTTTCAAACACGTTTAAAAAAATTAAGTCGTTTATAATTAATTTTTTTTTCTTTTATGATTTTTGGGATTATTATGGTAATAACTTTTAACCAAATTAACATTATATTAATAATTATAAATAAAATGGATCTTCTTACATAATTTGGACCAACACATAAAAAATATGAATTTAATTTTATTATATAATTTTTCTATGTGGGGTAAAAATCTTTTTTTACATTATTTAATTAATATATAAAACCATATATTTGAGAGAAAATATATTTTTAAGGCTAAATATTTTATGTAAGATAAAATTATAAATTTATTTGAATTTAATAAAAAATTTGCATATTATAAATTGAATAATTGTTTGATGTAATTTAAATAAAAAAATTAATTTAACAAAGTAATATTGAAATAAATGAAATGGCTGAATGGCCCAAATGTCATATTTTTTATTTATTTTTTATAATATCACTTTTAAAGGTTAAGTGGGAAGTATATAGTGGAATAACACATGACATTATTATCAAAGAAAACTTATGACCACTTGGTATAACTACATAGAATTTCCCATCCCAAGTGCCAATATATTGATGTCAGCACTGTACCTTCACAAGACAATTCTGAAATATTCCTTATGCAGAAATTTCCAGGTTTGGTATCAATGTAATCTCCCATAACCAATGATTTATACAAACATTATTTGATCTGATCTAGTTATTGTGCAAGCTTTGAATCCTCATCTATAGGTTGTTCACTGTAGAGTCTACCTGTTTTCTAAAACTGTCAAGATGAGTCACCATCTGACAAACAGATATTCTTTGCACCATCAGAAAAAGAAAACATAATTACCAAACTGGCCTGATCGCCACCAAATACAACATCAGTTGTACTACCAAAACATCAGATGAGAACCATGAAATCTGGATAAAGAAGCACCAGGAAAAACTAAAATTATAATGGTTTCAATGATACTAGTGAAAAAATAATGAATATTTAACATTACCCATAAAGGGTGAGGATAATGGACCTGAGCCATCCTATGTGCATCAAAGTGGCAACTGGTGAAAATGAAAAACATATCACTGTGGTGACTAGAGCAATTGATATGTGCATCATAGATGAAATTGGATAAAACAAGACATGCATAATAGATGCATGTGGAGCATCTTAAGAGTGCATCCCACGGTGAGAACCTCAACAAACTAGGTCTGGAACCCCACTACTTCCTCAAATGAAGAAAAAACTCTATATATTAGGACATAAGCCGATAGAAGAACCACCAATCACTGTCGCTCTAGAATATTCAAAGACACCATTCCCACTAACAAAATCTCACTACCGATTACTGAATATGATGCTGACAAAGACCAAAATGTTGTTGCTCGATGAACCCAAGCTGCAAAGAGGGAACTAAAATGCCACATGGGGATGTATCAAAACACCATATATAACCCCTCGCCAATATGATTGAAATCTAAATCCATTAAATTCATTGAATCTCGAAGAACCCATCTCAAAAATATATGCTACCTCTATAAATAAGATATTGGTGGTTTATGCTATAGATGAAGCCGATGAAGAAGAAAAACCATCAACGCCACTTGATATAGAAACAAAATGTCTATATCTGACACATCCCCCCTTGATTGAAGTTTAAAGCTATCCGAAAGGCATATGAAATTTCCACAATATATTACATTAGTGCTTAAAATGTAATTAACAAGGTCCCTAAATTTATAATTCTATTTAAAAATGTATAGTTAAACTCGTTAATCCCTTTTTGATCAATTAAATAGTTCCAAAAATTATATATAATTATTATATGATTAAAAATTTATAATTATGGTAATAAAATGTATTGTCAATATTCACATAAAATTAAATTATAACATAAAAATGTAAAAAATTAAACCTAAACATAAATTGTATTTCTAATTCCAAATATTATATTATCATCTCAAATTCATGTACGAAAATATAAAAATTTATATTTTATTTGACAACATAAATATTTATTTAAATTATTTTTAAAAATTAAAATAAATTATTTAATATAATACTTATTCAAATTCCCATTTCCTATAAAATATTAAAAAAAAATTGGTGCAAACATATCATTTTTATTAATGATATTTTTTTGTACAAAATACTTATTATCTTAAAATAATGTTCATAAAAGGAAATTTAAGAAGGCATAAATAATAAATATTAAATAACTCTTGTTTGTTATTTAGCATCCCTAATATTATTTTTTATCAATTTCATATTATTAATAATGAGCATTAATTTTATTTCAATATATATATTTCATAATTTGGTTAGCTCAATAAATTAACATGAATTTTATGGCTACATAGTTATTATTATATAGAATTTGAATATTTATTTTGGTTTGGTGTTTTCTAACATGAATGATATTGAACACTTTACAAGTAAATGAAAATATATAATTCCAATTCAAAGATGTGGTGAACTTTTCCCCTTAAATATGTTTCATTCTTGAAATTTTAACAAAATATTTCTTGTAAAATTAGTATTGGGTGTCTACAAGTTATATGTAGTAGAATTTATAATTTGAAATGATGTTTCTAACTTAATATATAATGTAGGATTAGAATAAACATATTTTACCTCTTTAATGACTATTAATTTTTCATCTTTATCTTGGAATTATTTCTCAGAATTAATTCCTTTTACAAAAAATTAAGCATCATCTAGTTCCTTTGAGGTATTCTCCATTGGGGACTCTTACTACACATTTTACATGATTGAAATTTATAATTCATTCCATAATCATCTTCATCAATAGAACATCCATGTGTACATATCCTTCTATTAATTATTGTTATTATTGAACTATGTTCATATTGATAATCCCAATTAATTAAATTTGGTGGGAATAATTTCATGATTTTTCACTTTAATTCTAATCTTATTATAGTTCTTATTAGGACAATATTTGAAATTTCAGTGGTATCCATTTCTTAATTGAATCCTTATGGTATAATAAATTTCAAAAAAAGTGTTTACATGAGTGGTGAACATCATAATAGTTATATTAAATGTTAATTATATGAAAAAATTAACAAAAAATTATATTACATAATAAAATATTAATTTATCATTTAATTTAAAATAATACACTCTTAATTTAATATCGATTTCATTATGTTATTTATTATATTATTACATAAACTAATTCATTAACATAATAAATCCATTTTAATGACTGGTAATGATATAGATATTAGAAAAAAAATCTCATATGGTTGTCCAACTATATGGGAATTCTAGGCACAGTAATACTGATCTATGGTGAAGATGAGTTCAATAGTGTACCTGAACTTTTTGGGTTATTAAAACTAGGTGTATTTTTTCCACAACTGGATCCACATTATAGTATCAAAATAGGTTTATGGATCTAAAATAACCACATTATATGCACTTTTGTCACGACCCGTCCTCGGGGCCCATGTCGTGACTACCCCAAACCTACCTTCCATAGGCCAGGGGCTAGCGACTAGCACCAAAGGCGTAATTACCGATAACTGGGAAGGAATTGCCTTTATAAAAGAAAACAAAAACCACAGAGTACAAGAGGAAATAATACACTATGTACAAAAGGAAGTGCTGAAAACTAAATGGTCTAGAATACAAACCCAATCGAAATTAGAGCTACAGCTGACCAAAAATACAATAAAAAAAGACAACAGTTGGAAGAAAAGTAGCAGCTCCTGGGTCATCCTCCTCGGATCCTACCTAGTGGGTAGGTATAGATAGCGTAGCTCTTGGATCGTCCACCATGGATCTTACCTAAAGAATAGGTACAGATAGCGCAGCTCCTGGATCGTCCACCACGGATCGTACCTGAAGGGTAGGTACATATAGCCTTCACAATGCTCTTGATCGTCAACCTCCTCCGAGTATCGTCTCACCGTGAAGTCCACCTCCGGATGCTGACTCGTCGTTTGGTCCACCTCCGGGTACCGTCCACTTTTCGAACACTCGGCCTCCGTCAGCACTGCCCGTCGTCTGTAACCAACACAACGAGGTGCGGGCATAGCCCGTGCAGGGGTGATTATAACGATACTCAGTACGGACCCCGAGACCCTCAAGGTCTCTCTAAATCCAACAAGGATAACCACAAAGCATAAACACAACAGATAACCGTTCTTAGGTATAAGCCCATACTTATACATACGTTATCAAGTAACCCATCTCAATCATGAGGTAAACACAAATGTCATGAAATCAACGGATAACCACTATCCAGGTATAATCCCATACATATACCTAAGTTATCAAGAAACCCATCTCAATCATGAGGTAAACACAAAGGTCATAGACACAGTTCATACCAGGATTTTCATTAACGAAACCGTAACTACTGAAGAGCCCTGTCTCTGGAGTGTACAATGGTCCTGTCATGACTCCGAGGTACTGCTCACTAACCTAAGACTGTTGAGGTACTTATCTTGTCGAGTACCGCGGGTCAGCCATCCAAACACAGTAGTGCTTCCCGCCGGGGTATTCCACCCAAACACAATAGTGCACACCCCTAATAGCCGGTAGAGGTACTCTCCGGACGAGTACTGCGGGTCTGTATTGTCACAATGTAGTGCTCCGACCACCATGGGTCTTCACCAATGGTCCACCCGAGACCAGACCTTCACTGTAGAGGCTTCAAAAGGACTTTGCGGCCCCGTTTGTCGTCACCCATCATTCCGCACACAATGTTCGACCATCGGAGTCTTCGAATCGCCTCCGCAGCCCCAACTCTGGCCGCGGTTTTGTTCGGTCTCAACGGCGCAGCACACAGGTCCCACGCATCCTTGCCGTAATTCTCCATGTTTTCGCATGGTGTCGTTGCACCGCGCCACCTTCGTTCATGCCGCAACATAATCAACAACAATGGGGAGGAGGGTCGTCCGTGATTGTGCGGTACGACCTCCCCCCGTTATAATGATAGCAAGGGTCCCACAAATAGAATTCGACGTACGACAATGAAAACATTTAACCCCAACCTCAACCCGCATGAACGAACGATCCGTGGATCAACCTAGAAATGTTTGGTCTGCACTCATCGTTCTTTTCTCAAAGATAAAGAGAATACCAAAGAGATTCCCCTACAACCTCTTAAATAAAAAGAATCATACCAATATTTACAACCCACAAAATAAATCATTCGCGGATCAACTTAATGATGAGTTGATTCGGGTTCTTTGTTTTAGAAGGAACAACCAAGGGAATAATACCATTCTCAAATAAATCCCCCTACCTCGACAACGAGTTGACGATCGAAGAGCGTCGCGGAAAGTGGCATCGCGGGGTGGTTTCGATGATGGTGTTGGCGTGTGTCAAAGAAAGCGAATGCTTCGTCAATCTTCAGAAGAGAGGAAGCTGGGTAGACGTCGGTGTTCTTCGCGTTCTCCAACGAAGAAGATGAATTCTATCTCCTCCAATCCCCCAATACAATGAGCCAACTCCCAATAAAATAACTCCCTCTTATTTTATTAAAGCCTGGAAAGTATTTGAAAATCCAAAATTCAAAACAACTCACCTCATAAATAAAAATTGAGTTGTCGAACTGAATTTTGTATTAAGTTGGCATCATAAATGTGACGAAGCAAGTCACATCATTAAAAACAAGGGGGTTTCAAGGGAAAGAGTTAAGGGGGTTAGGGAATATAAATGGGTGGGGTTCGTGTGGGCCCCACCTAACCTTTATCCTTACATGGATAGTTTCCCAACTTCCACACATAGGTTAAAACCAACTAGGCTAGAAATAAAATTAGAAAACAATTTTATTTTATTCTTCACTTAAACCTCAAATTTTAAACAACTCTTCCAGAGAAAACGCACCTTCGGAAAAAGTCTCCTTAAGCAAACACTGGGGTTGTGGTTCCATCGATGCCCTCAGATTTCTATTCCAAGCACCGGTTCAAAAGATAGAAAAACCCAATCGTTCGTTCACTGAACATACCCGAGCTAAACATCAGAAATTGATTCCGGGCACACCGGGTCTCGGAATCAGGTGCCTTCAGAAACTGCATTCTTGTAAAATCTCAAAGAAATTAAGAAAAAAAAATTCTTTGAAATTTCTGGGTCTTTACATTACTCTAACCTCAGGGATTTACGTCCCCGTAAAACGTTAACACAATCTAGGGATACAAAAGTGGTACTGAGCACACATCTGAGCCTTCTGCTCCCAAGTGCTCCCCTAGAGGTTCCCGCACTGCCAAAAAAATGAACAAGAGGAATAGTCCGTCCTTGTAGGACCTGCTCATGTTGATCCTCAACATCTACTGGAACCCCGAAAAAGTCACCCCATCACCAACGTCCATCTCCCCATAGTCGATGATATGCATCGGTTCAAGCACGTATCTCCCTAGTTGAGATACATGGAAGACATCGTTCACCCGGTGCAACTGAGGTGGAATGGTCAAGTAGTAAACCACATCGCTTACCCAGCTGACGACCTAGAAAGGTCCATTGATCCTTGGAGATATCTCTCCACCTCGGCTACATCTCCGTAAACCTCATCGTAATAACGTGGCTGCCATCCTCGAACTCTAGAGGTCTCCCTTTCATGATTAGAACTGAAACTCAAAACTCCTGCTTCCACATGGATGAAGAAGGCCGACTCAAGAGTGATCGACTACTCCATCCTATGAAAGAGTTTATCCTATGATGCCTGGGGTTTCCTTTTCGCCGACCAAGGAAAAACCATCCCGATGTTTGCATAATACCGTTAATTTGAGTATGAATAGTGATTTCCCAATCCATACCCAAACTAACGTCGTAAGGCCTCGACGCTGCCACCAAGGGGTCCCAACCGAGACTCTCACCTCAAGGGTCAGATCACACCGTCGGTGTAAGTGTGACTATTAAGTCTCCTCCCAAAGGTATCTCCAGGCGTGAGGGTCAAGTTAACGGCTTAACCGGAAACTATAGGTCTAGGACTAGATTCATGGAAGGATGGGATGATTCGTATCGATGTTTGTGGCTACGGAAGCTAGTAGAAGACAAAGTCCGCACTTTGAATCAACCTTAGAGCCCTTTCGGTCGCACTCCTTGACCGCATGCAGCTACTCTTTTTCCCTGCCCTCCAGCTCCCTGATCCAGGAGGGGACTACAAAGGCGGGTGATTGTAACATGTCGAAAAGTACACCAACCCATGCTGCTCTCCTAGATCTGCTTCCATGTCTACTGCTCTGCATATTCATCTTTCCTTGAGACTTCCTCTTCTTGAAACATTTTACACATCCAAGTCTCTATGACTGACGCCAGTTTGAATCTTCCCACTGCTAAAATTCACCGGCTATATTCGTTCATCTAAAGAACATTCATCCTCAAGGTTCTCTCTAGCACCCTAACCTGAGTAGGATTGCATAGAGGGAAAATGTGTTGGCTCAAATGTCCTTAAACACACCACGCTCAAGGGTCCAAGCTCTATAGCACTAATCAAATCGTATTAATCGAGTACCCAGAATGTTCGGTACGCCTCGATGAATTCTTAGCTACCGACATGTCATCCGGCTGAAGCTGTATAAGCTCTAGAAAAACTCTCAACCACCTCCTCAAGCCAGTTCTCAGCTGCCTGTGCGTTGGGCTCACCTCAGAACTTGAGGGTATCTGATGTTGGAACAAGTGTAAGGCAGTAATCTTACATGTGTCACCTACCGGTACCGTCTGTTGTAACTGCAGACCAACAAGTAGTGATGTATAGCTGACACACTACCTGAAGGCACTATCTCAGGCATCAGTCCACATACCGAAGCCTCATCACTATGAGGACCATCCTCATGGTCACTCACTGTAAAACACTAGTATCCAAGTCCACCATCCACTATACTGATGTCTCAGCAAGGTGAAAAACTCTAGCAATCACCTCTAGCCAGTCCTCTATTGTCTGGGAATCTGCCCCGCCTTGTAACCTCTGAGGCCTCTACTGCTGCAACTTGTGAAGCTCGCTCGGCCAGCGTGCACCGTCCACTAGTAAGGCTGGTGTCATCTGCTGGCCAACAGGTGGTGGTGCTTCTGGTACACCACCCAGGGGTGCCAAGATTGTAAAAAGGGCCCCACACCTAAGCCTCGTCGCTCAGTGAGCCGTTATCGAGTACTCTCTCAGAAAATACAACTGACTATCTGCGTGGAGACATCCTGAACAGATGTGACACAGTCAACGATTTATACCTGGTGAGCTGACCTGGTTTGAGATGACATTAAAACTTTTGGAAACACACACGCAATCATTTTTTTTCTTGCACAAAGTCGGAAATCAGAAATCATGGTCCGGGTGTACGGATATGTCAGCCGCAGCACCAACACTGGACTCCCTGAACTGAAAACCACACTCGGTACTCTTAACACTATTGCTTCACAGAAAGAAAATATCAGAGTCTTATGTTCTACGGTATAACCGACTCCTATGATACTAATTTTTTACAACCCGTCCTCGGGGCCCGTACCGTGACTACCCCAAGCCCCCCTTCAATAGGCCAGGTGATGGCGACAAGCCCCAAAGGTGTAATTTCCGATAACTGGGATGGAATTTCCTTTATAAAAGTAAAAAAACACCACAGAGTACAAGCGGAAGTAATACATTAAGTACAAAAGGAAGTGCTCAAAACTAAATGGGCTAGAATAAAAACCCAATCGAAAGTACATCTACAACAGAACAAAAGTACAACAGAAAAAGACAACACCTGGAAGAAAGGTAGCAACTCATGGGTCATCCTCCTCGGATCCTACCTGAAGGGTAGGTACAGATAGCGCAGCTCCTGGATCATCCACCACAGATCCTACCTGAAGGGTAGATACAGATAGCGCTGCTCATGGATCATCCACCACGGATCCTACCTGAAGGGTAGGTACAGATAGCCTCCACAAAGCTCTTGCTCATCAACCTCTTTGAGTATCATCTCGTCATAATGTCCACCTCAGGATACTGACTCATCGTGAGGTCCACCTCCGGGTACCGTCCAGTCTTCGAGCACTCGGCCTCCGTCAGCACTGCCCGTCGTCTGCAACCAACACAATGAGGTGCGGGCATAGCCCGTGTAAGGGTGAGTATAACGATACTTAGTAGGGACACTGAGACCCTCATGGTCTCTCTAAATACAACAATGATAATCAAAAAGTAGAAACACAACAGATAACCTTTCATAGGTATCAACCCAAACTTATACCTAGTATATCAAGTAACCCATCTCAATCATGAGGTAAACACAAAGGTCATGAAATCAACGGATAACCACTACCCAGTTATATTCCCATACATATACCTAAGTTATCAAGTGAACCATCTCAATCACGAGGTAAACACAAAGGTCATAGACTCAGCTCAAACCAGTATTTTCATTAACGAAACCGTAACTGCTGAAGAGCCATGTCTCTGGAGTGTACAGTGGTCCTATCACAACTCCGAGGTACTACTCAATAACCTAAGACTGCTGAGGTACTCCTCCTGTCGATACCGCGGGTCAGCCACCCAAACATAGTAGTGCTTCCCGTCGGGGTATGCCACCCCAACACAGTAGTTCACACCCCCTAATAGTCTACAGAGGTAATCTCCGGATGAGTACCGCGGGTCTGCACTATCACACAATCGTCCTCCATCGGCCATGGGTCTTCACCAATGGTCCTCCCAGGACCCGACCTTCACTATAGAGGCTTAAAAATGGCTTTTCAGCCCCGTTTGTCGTCACCCATAAATCCGCGCACAACGTTCGACCAGCGGAATCTTAGAATCGCCTCCACGGCCCCGACTCTGACCGCGGTTTCGTTCGGTCTCAATGGCGCGGTGCAACGGCGCCACACCTCCTTGCCGTAATTCTCCATGTTTCCACGTGGTGTCGTTGCACCGCGCCGCCATTGTTCGTGCTGAAACATAATCATCAACAAGGGGGAGGAGGGTCGGCCGTGTCTGTTCGGTCCGACCTCCTCCCATTATAATGATAGCAAGCGGCCAAAAAATAGAAGTCGATGTACGGCACAGAAAACAATTAACCCCAACATCAACCTGCATGAACGAACAATCCGCAGATCAACCTGGAAATGGTTGGTCCACGCTCGTCATTATTTTCTCAAAGATAAAGAGAATACCAAAGAGATTCCCCTACAAACTCTTAAATAAAATGAATCATACCAATATTTCCAACCCACAAAATAAAACATTCGCGGATCAACTTAATGACAAGTTGATCCGGGTTCTTTGTTTTAGAAGGAACAACCAAGGGAATAATACCATTCTCAAATTAATCCCCCTACCTCGATGACGAGTTGACGATCGAAGAGCATCACAGAAAGTGGCATCGCAGGGTGGTTTTGATGACGGCGTTGGCGTGCGTCAAAGAAAGGGAATGCTTCGTCAATCGTCGGAAGAGAGGAAGTCAGGGTAGATGTCGGCGTTCTTCACGTTCTCTAACGAAGAAAATGAACTCTATCTCCTCCAATCCCTTAATACAATGAGCCAACTCCCAATAAAATAAGCCCCTCTTATTTTATTAAAGAATGGAAAGTATTTGAAAATCCATTATTCAAAACAACTCACCTCATAAATAAAACTTGAGTTGTCAAACTGAATTTTGTTTTAAGTTGGAATCATAAATGTAAAGAAAGAAGTCTCATCATTAAAAACAAGGGGGTTTCGAGGGAAAGAGTTAAGGGGGTTATGGAATATGAAGGGGTAGGGTTCATGTGGGCCCCACCTCACCTTTATCCTCACTTGGATAGTTTCCCAACATCCACACATAGGTTAAAACCAACTAGGCTAGAAATAAAATTCGAAAAAATTTTATTTTATTCTTCACTTAAACCTCAAATTTTAAACAACTCATCCCGAGCAAACGCACCTTCAGAAAAGGACTCCTTAAGCAAACACCGGTGCTGCGGTTCCATCGGTGCCCTCAGATTTCGATTCTGAGCACCTGTTCAATATTTAGAAAAACCCGCTCATTCGTTCACTAAACGTACCCGATCTAAACTTCAGAAATTGACTCTGGGCACACTGGGTCTCGCAATCAGGTGCCGTCAGAAACTACGTTATTGTAAAATCCCAAATAAATTATGAAAAAAAATTTCCTTGAAATTTCTGGGTCTTTACAACTTTATCAAAACATTCTTTTGTTATATTATTCTTATACTTTTAAATATAGTTTTTTTATTGTGTTATAATATAATAATACAGAATAAATTTACATTACCTCAACTAGTCTAAAGGGTTTTCCATGACATTGATATTATAATCTTGTAAAAATTATAAACATTTTGTTATCATTAACTAATATACTAACCTCTTTAGTCATCTAATTCCAAATCTGGAAACAACTATAGAAATGTATACCCACATTCCAATATCATGTGTTCAAAACACATAATTTACCTATTAATATGATAGTAACTATAGATTACAAGACATAACTATTTCATAATAACATGACATGCAAATAATACATCATTTCAACACATTGTTCTGATTTTTTTTTGTTTTTAAGCTTCTTGGAATTATGATGAGACATTAACAACTCAATATTAACACTTAATCAACTAATACATCTTTCCCTGGTATTTATGAAGCTACTTAATCTATAAAAATTATTCAATATCCCCCATATTATATCCATACATGATATTTTTTATTGAGATATCATGTTTAATAAATTTTTTTATAACCCGTGAAAATGGAGTAGGAAGAGTTGATATAAAATTTTCAATAAGGTTTAACATAAGGGAATACAATAAAATAACATTACTGAGTATAAGGTGAGTTTAAATAATATGATAGTAATAAATACCAAATAATGCATAATATAATTAAGATGAAATAATAATATATCCTTAGATAATTATGGAAATGAAAAGATCGTAAAGATAAAATACAACAAGTTCATTAGCCATAAAATATGTAATTCTGGAAAGATAATTAAATTTTATAAGAAAAGATACCATGTTCTTTGAAATCATGATATTACAATTAATGAAACATATATAGTAAATATTTAAATCGTGGTATTCATACACCAAAATCTTCAGGCTATTTTATCGCATGAGACCTACTGACACATCATTGGGATATTGTATGCCCCAACTATCAATAATAAATTAAAATTTATTCATCTTATTGGGGAAAAAATAAAATATACAACACATAACCAACATCCCATAGTAATCAATAAAAATATCTGTTTGAAAAAAAAGTATAGAAATTTTCCAAATTTCCATAATCAATAATAATAATGGAATTTTGTATAAGAACTAATAAAATTAACAATGTATAGAGTATGTGTTATATGTTAACTTAATACTATCCCCAATAAATAGATCTATGAAATCCTGTTAAACACCATTTAATCAAATAAAGGAAATATAGAGAGTTCCTACTGGGAAAATGTATGTTCGAAATAAATGATTTTATATATTTGTTTATTACGTAAGAGAAATAAAGTTATTGATAATTTATTTTATGGTTAATTAAAAAAAGGAATCATAAATATAAAGAAATATGTGGGTTTAAATTAAATAATTTCCTAAATAAAACATAATATATGTCAACGGATGATTAATTTTATGAAAAAACATCAGTAAGTTTTAGAAATATCACCTTGGATATAAGAAATATCCCTGATCAATAGAAACCATTTTATGAAAATTTGTTTTAGAAACATGGGGAAAATTAATTTTTTAGAAACCATGAAATCAAAAATATAATGTTTTATATAAAGAAACTAAGGTAGCAAAAAAATTGTTCATATAAAGGATGGTAAAATGAATTTTATTAAAACTATGAATAAAATAAATCATATGAAAATTTTTAGAAATACCACTATAACATGTAAAAAAATTAACATAATAAATTATTTATACATGGATATGGACATTGAAGAAATCAAATAATTAAAATGGGCATGTAAAAATGTAGTTCATTAATTATGAAAGATGTTTAGTCTTGATTTCCATATAATTGGTATGTAATGTGCCATGTAAGTGAAGACAAAATAGTTGGGGGACAATTAAATCATCAAGAATGTCTAGAGGAAAATTAATTTTTAGGTGTTTTATAGATAAATGTATACCAATTTTGATGATAAACTTATTATTAATAATCGATCTCAATTGGAAAATTTGATGGTGATGAAACATTCAATGTTCTTTTGATAGAACAAATAGATCTTTGGAAAAGGATCAGTATATATATTTGAATGGAATATATTTTCATATATTAGAAATATTTTTCATTCGACACACTATATAAAATAAATTATGGTTTAAAGTAACTAACAACAATCATTGTATTTTAAAATGATATAATGAAATAGTTTAAACCAAAGAATCATTCAATTAAAAATCTCTTTAAGGTTATTAGTTTAAATGAAACATTAAGTACCATAAATAATGATATGTTAATGAGGCATATTATTAATGGTTTTTATAGAAAACACATAAATTAATAAATGTTTTATAATAAGTTATAAATATCAAGGGCTGAAAATTTGAGACAAGATTAATGTAATAAAAACATAATCATCGAGGAAGGAATCATTAGGTAATAAAGTTATAAATATGTTTTGCAGAAGATTATCAAGAAATGAATAAATATAATAAAATAATTTTAATAGGTAGAATAAAAAAATCATGGAATATTATAATTTAATAATAATGTTTAAAATGATTTAGAGGAAAAGTGAGTTAACACAAACCCTTACCATAATTAATCACCTACAATAAATTAGTTGAATATAAAGTGTGACCAAAATAACTATATTGGTAACCTCAGAATAGTTTTTATATATTCATCGTGTAAATAAATCATTTATAATTATTCTTTACATATATATTAGATAGGTATTATACATTTTCATTATTGGGTGTGAGTAATAATTACCTATTTGAACAAGATTCTGAATATTAGTGTTGTTATTTATTATTATACTAGAGTTAATCATTCCTATATCATAAGAGTCACTAGAAATTATTAATTATAAATATTTATATTGTTTTAATTTCATTCTGATGATGTTTTGGTTATGGTTATTGATGATTAGAAGGTGAAAATCAAGTTTTGGTATTTTCAAAAAATAAATAATGGAATATTAATTAATGATTTTAATATTATTTATACCATTTAAAAAGGAAAATCAAATACTTATTTATATAGATTCATATTTCATAAATTAATAATAATTTATTTTACAAATACATCAATGAAATTATATTATCAAATTTTTAAATATAGATGCTTCAATACCCTAAACATGAATGTGACATAATTAATGGATGAATATGATTATTGAAGTTTTTTATTATTTGAATAATATAATAAATACAAATTAATTACAAACTAAATTATAAAATTAAATGATAATGTATAATATTTAATGATTTATTAATAAATGATAACGAAACTAGTGGAAAAATGGGAATGTTACATTGTGGAGGTAGTTGTCTGCACACCATAATGTTATCATGTTAATTTTCAGAAGAAATTAAATCTGAATAAGTTAGAATATAATTTTTATCTTAGTAATAAAATTCTAATATATTTCATATTGATTATTTAATTACATCATTACAACCAGTTATGAGAGGTGGTGGTGAAAAACAGAAGTACTCGCTTCATTGAGGTGGTATTTTGCACAACACATGAATGCCGTTTTTATTATTCAATATATAAAATCAAAAAGGTGGAAAATATTTATTATCATTGAGTAATATAATTCCATAATTAATATAATTCTTTTAATGGAATTTAAAAACTATATTTAAGGATGTAGTAATTAAATTAAAATAAGTCAAGAATAATATACTATTGTTGAGGACATGGGATTTCTCATGGATGACTCCTTAGAAAATGAAGTCATCAGATAAAACCATGTGACTATTGGCTCATGAAAAAAGAATATATTTCCATGTTAAGGAAGAAGTTTCATGTATAAACGGTAATAAGAAAATTTAGGTTGAATTGTTTGGGCACTAAGATGACCCTTTTCTAAATGAAAATCATGGAATTTTTGAGACAATTCTACTTAATATAATGAGATAACATTGTTCACATGAAAAGGAATAATAAATTTAAAAAGATACACTGAGGAATTATATAAGGATGATAAGAAAATTAGATATATTTAATTACACATACTTACAAACAGAAAATAGTAAAATTAAAATTATCATATAATATATATATATAATAAAATTAAATCCAACATTAGAAACTTCCTATTATAAAACACAATTTTTATAAAAAGTGATCTTTTAAGCATAATATTAATTTGTGTCATAAAATTAATAATGTATTTTAATTTAATGATATTTTTTGGTTTATTTTAAAATTAATAAAATTTATTTGTATTTGTATATAATATAGAATAATATATTACAAAGAATGATATATAGTTAAAATAAAAGTGAAAAAACAATTTTTATTAAAAAAACGTATTTATGTCCATAATATGATAATAATCGGTTCTATATATTAAGGATTTTATATAAAAATTATTATTTTACTACCTAATCACATATTCGATCAATTAAGAAGAACATAAACATCAAGGTAACTCTTACATATTTATAATGTGACACATTGTGTAAAATGATATTTTCAATATTCCCCAAAAAATCAACTATTTATAACAAATGAATAAAATTATTACTATAAAAATATAGTAATTCTATCTCCAACATAAAGATAAATTAGATTAATTAAAATGAAAATTTTATATAATTTTTTATTTTTATTATATCATTATTATATAATTAAAATGGTTTTCATTTGGAATAAATATTTATAATACATTAATTACTCTATATCTCATTTCTTATCCATTGATAATAATATTTCACGTTAAAATATTATTTATATCAATAACAAATTTTAGAAAATCTATATTTATTTTCAAATAATAATATGCATAAAATAATATTTTAGATGGTTAACATTTTATGCATAAATTAGTGTTATTTTTAAATTACATACCCTAATTTAATTTTTATCGATTCCATAATATTTATAAAATCAATTATTTTTTTTCTAAATTTTTTTATTAATTCACTTATCAATATTCTTACCATTGAATTCCATGGCTCTATCATTACTACTATATGATGATTCTACATTCGTTATGGTTTGATATTGTGTGTGAAGCAAGTTGTTGAACATATTGGGATATAATGAAAAATATATAACATAAATGATTGGGATCTTACTCCATTAGGTGACATGCATCCTTGATATATAGTGGTTATTCTACCACTCACACACAACTATAATATTTTTATAAATAATGATCAGACAAGGGTATAACAATGTACGTGTACCACCACTCATACAAACCTATTTCTTAGAAAACTTCTACATGATTCTCATTATACAATAGTTAGATTATAGTTCCATTCAGTATATTAAAATTAAATGAATGTGTTTCAACTATAAAAAAATTATTTACCTCCCCATTTATGCAACAATCATAAGTGGTACCTTAATTAAAACAATCATGTAGCAGTATTACTCCAGAATTATATAGTAGAATATTATAGGCTACTCCTCACAATCAACCTTTTCTAGGAATAATCACCTGTAAAATTGGTGAGATTATCCGATATTCATTTCCAACAACCTCAACTCATATAAATGTTCTTCTTTATGAAACACAAGTTCCCACTATTATCTTTATCTATCATAATAGATAGTTTATATGTGTGTAGTAATGTTTCTTCATCTAAAGTCAATACATATATTACAAAACATGAATTGTTATATTATCTTATCCTTATTTTATTTAACCATTTTATTTTAATATATATTCACATTTTATAATGATAATAATTTCATTGATTTCTGTTATCTTAAACCCCTTGAATTAGGGTCTTATATCTCATTTAAAAGATAGTTAATTTGATAATATTCATTATGAACATATTTTATAGTGTATAATAATGCTATATTTTTATATTGAATCTTTATATTATCCATATATCCAATAGTTATTTAAATATATTCTTCATGTAAACAGATTAAATAGTACCATTATGTGTCCCATGACATAGAGTTCCTCATTTTTGGATTACGAAAACCAGCAATGTTGAATACATATAAATAATGGTCACCATGAATGGACAAAAAAATTATCCACATGATTTCAAAATCTAGCCTTCAAATATGTTGTGAGACACATTTATTCTTGATATAACAAGAACCATGAAATAATTAGGTCTTCATTTCTCATAGTAGAACCTCTAACATAAATTTCTAGATGAAAAGGTTGGCTCTGTTCCCTTTTGGTTTTTATTCATCATTACACTCATAATAATTGATTTGTGTTTTCTTATTGGTGATCATATACACCCACATATGACTCACCATGGTGTGTCTGTGTAATTTTTTAGTAACCACAACCCAATCCATGATAAATAGAATGTCTTGTATCCCATTTTAGAAAATTTATTCCTTCAATGATAATCATTTAAATACACTATACAACAAGGTCTCTATTTCAAAAGTATGGAGATCAAATCAATCTTATATACCTATTATACATTATTTCACTTCATTCACATAATTTCAAAACAAAACACGACTCAGTTAAAATTTCAATTCACCTATGTGATTTGATTTGTATGTAACATTTATGAAATCAATAATTATTATTGGAATTATATTTTTCAAGAATACATAAATTATGTAAAATTTAAAACTTATTTTATAGGACATTGTATGATTTGAGAAATTAAAGAGACACATGTTTAATTAAAATTAATATACGGTCTTACCAATATATTGAAAAACCTCATTAATATTATATGGGTACCGTTATTTGGTCTTGAACTAGAAAACTACTCTATAGCCAACAAAAATTAAATATGAGTCTCTACAAACCATGATTATCCATCTCCATCTTTCTCAACACATCATCTAAGAAACATTTTTCACTAATTCTTGTACCAATTAATTTCAATATACATTTAATTGTCTCTTGACTTTTCTATCAATTATATTCATTAATCAAAAAATTTAACCTCTGCAATATTAAGTGAGAATAACATCTTTAATTTTAATCTATAAAATGTCATACTTTTCCATATCATGATTACGTATATTTATAATTACAAATAACTATTTTATACTAAAAAAATAAATCATTGATATAAAAAACATATAATATTTCCATACTATGTTGAAGGATCTATAATGTTCACTTATAAAAATATTTTTGAATAGGTTCTATATATATAATATCAATAAACAATTTTTTCAGACCTTCATGATCATTACCAACCATTACAATATATATAATGAATAGGAAATGATTGAAACATGTATAAATTATTATAAAATTTTCCCTAATGTGAATGAATTTGTAAGAAACTATAATTTAATATTTTTTTAATACATCCAAGTCTCAAGGAATTTATTTAATACTCACATAAATATATATTATTTATATATGACATCAATAATCATAATTTGATTGGGAACCCTAATTTCCTAATTATAATTTCATTTTCACCTCATCTTGACATAATGCATTGATACCTCAGGAAAATTGACTCATTTTCAAGCGAATATAACAAAAATAGAAAGTCATTTCTATAGTATCCACCTTATATTTTTGGTTCGTACACTTGTTAGTTAATGGAAGGTCAATATTTGAACCTATTATTCTTCATCAATCATAATATTTTCTTTTCACTCCATTTCTCGTTGAATTATTTCATTTTATACACTAAAAATTATTGAAAATAAACCCAATGTGAATGGGTTATAATGGTATCACATTATAGTTTTGAAATATTATATAATTAATTCCACTCAACATATACGTGATTAATGATCAATATATAAAACAAGAGGGATTAATTTTGAAAACAAACATACCCCTGAATAAACAATATATGATAGAATCTAATATATTTTATCTTTTTTCCTTCGGAGGATTTAAAATTGGGCTCAAGATAAATGAATGTTATATAAAATACAAACATTTTTTATCTTCTAAATTACAACATAAGATTGTGTTCACATATCAATACTAATATTAGAATCATTCAATGATATATAGTAGGTTTTAAATGTTATCCATGAAATATAACAATTATTATCATTTTATATCATTGAAAAATGAATTTTTCCCCATGATATCATAATTTATAGTTGAATATCACATATGAGTGAATAAATCAACATACCTCATCAATAACATTTTTTCATGAACATTCTATAGAAATGTAATTTTCATGAGATGTTACATTGGTGGATTCTCATGTGTAAACTTCTCATCAATATATTCTCCAACATCACTTCCACAATTGTAAATTTTATTAATACTTGTTATTTAGAATACATTTTTTGAACCCATCCAATATTTCTACTTAGTTTATTTTTATTATAGTTATGATAAAATAAATATAATAAATAGGATTGATATTTTTTCAAGAAATACATTTCATGATTTGTACTATTTGACAGTACCATGTTAGTGAATATCATTAACTGTGTTAAATTTATTCTGGCATGGCTAATATTTTTAGTTCTCCCATTATTAACATGAAACACCTGCAATTCCTTGTAATAAAAGTAAAATATTACAGATAAATAATACTATAATTAGGTGATATTATTGGATCATTAATGATATAAATAGGTCTGGGAATTTATCCCCAACCATAGAGAATATACCATTCCTTTGTGATTTATAATTTAATTAATTATATATAATTTCTCTGTTAATTTTTTTAGTAAATTACTTGAGTATCGTGGAATATTTTCATCATTTGGTATATTCTTTGTCTGTAATCTCCATCGTAATTTTATCTTTCAAATCTCAAGATTATTTTAGTTTGATAATAATTGTTTTCAAAATATATTCCTAAATAGATAATATTTTTAGAATGTCTTATTAGTTGTTTTCATAAACCATTAATATCATATAAAAATATATATGATATACATGTTTATTATCCTTTTGATAACCTCTTGTTAAATTAAACTTATTCATGTGGATATTGTTTACCTTCTTAATATACATTTAATTATTTCTATTTGATATTCCTTTATTATTATAATTCTGACGGTTGTATTACAAAAAAAATTATATGAGATAGAAAATATTGTTTGAGAGATCAGAATGGTTCTTAAGGAATGTCATCCACCAAACCAATCCACTTTATTAATCTATTTATTTATTACATTGTAACATATGTTTTCTTTGATGAAATTTTTATTCCATATAATATTTATAGTAATATAGTTTTTTAGTATTTTTCTATAATATTATAAAATATCATTTCATTTTTTCGACACAGTTCTTCTACTTCATGTTTATGTTTTGAAAATCGTTTTTATTTTTATTACATCCAAATGATAACTTATTAAACCATTTTCTATCATCATTAGAATATTATTTTTATCAACTTTTACTTGACTATTTTTAGAGGTAAACATTTTTTCCATTCATTTGTTTTAGTGATCTTATCATCTGCTTTTAATTAGATGCAATATTGGTTCATTTTCATATTTATGCTCATGTTTTCCTAAAACATTCATTGAATATTTCCTATTGATTCTCTACACGTCCCAATGTATTTGAGAATACAATTCCCCTAGATCTTCCATATAATTTTAATTATCAATATATTTTTCCCCACTAATATTTTTGTTTCCTAAAAAAATGGGTTTATATATTTTAAAATATGAAATATAATTTATCCTAAATAAACAATCACACAGAAAATTAAAAACAAATTTAATTCTATATTTTCACAATTGATTAGCCAAATTTATGTGTTTGTAGGTTTTATCACCTTTCAATAATTTGATGGTATTCTTTTAGGTAACCAACATTTCTGCTAATTATTATGTCTTCCATGTATGTTATGGTAGGTATCTAAACATATTGATTCATTCACCTTAATATAGGATTTAATATTAAACTAATACTATAAATAAAAATATTGTTAGAATATAGATTGATTTTAGAATTTGATTATAAATTTTCCACTGGTATTGAAAAATCTTGTTCATTTTATTATATGAATATATTTTTTACAATATATAGATATCTTATTAAACATTAGTATATATTAAAATTATGGGTTTAAAAATATATTCTATAAACATCAATTTAACTCTTCATTTTTTTCAACTCCATATATTCAAGATTAATATCCATTTCCAAACAATTCATATTGTTAATATTTTTTATCCCTTACTCAATTAAGCCTACGTTCACATTTTCCTCTCATATTCTCAATAAAATCATCTTGAATTTTTTTTCATTATAATATAAATGTCTCAATCTATTAAATCATATTTTATTTAACATAAACTGGTAAATATTGATCCCAAATTTGTTCTTTATATTTATTCGAATTCATAAAATATATTTGGAGATTTTTATATGTCATGTTATTTATCAAGAATTATAGTATACAACTCATTATCAAAATTGAAGAACCACCTTTAAATATTCATTTTCATTTCACCTTTGATTGAAAATTATTTTTATAGAATTGAAGAAGTATATATTATTTCATGAAAACATATATTCATTATTTTATAGTCTTCTTTATAGTGATTTTCCTCCATCTATAAATTTATTAGTGAAGCAAAAATAAATTTGAAATTTTCTTTTCGATAATATATTAATAAATCCTTTATATAAGAAACTAATTCATCCTAAAAATATGATGTAATGTGATCACTCTGGCTAGTTCATAACTATTCTATTGGATAGTCTTGAAAGGAAACATCATTTATGTGTTGATCTCCAGAAATATTTTAATCTTATCAGGTAAATGTGTTTTCCACCTCCTTGGTAGAAGTTTTAATAATGAGATTTTATTCATCCCTGAAAGATATTTCATTGTTATGATTAAAACATGGGAAATTTTATTATTCCTCATTACAAGAGACTGGTTTCTTATTTTTAATAATTTTCATGTCTTTATTATTCATTTTTAGGAGAATATTTTTAGAAAATATAATCTCATAAAAACAACATACATTTTTCCTAAAACTAATCTTCCATGTGAATTTAGAAATATGTACTCTAATCTTATTGAAATTTTCAACATCCCAAATCTAATCGAAATAGTGATAATATATCTCAAACAAATTAAATGTATTTCATAAATATGATTCTGATATTGATATTGTAGTGAATCAGAACTACTATAATTTAAATACAATTTTTAATTTATCCCTATATTGAACATCACATGTTCTTGAATAGATTTCTCTCTAAAATTAGCTATTTTTATTCTGTTATATTATTAATGGTAGGTATAACTATAATATGTGTTGTGAAGAACAAAATAATATTTTTGTATTTATTAAGGATGTTAACCTACTATTTTATGATTACATCAGAGATCTATGGTGGTAGTTATCCCAATCACACATAGGATCCTTCGTATTATTAAGAGAAACTCATGGTGGATATAGCCTTGGGATTATAAAACCACTATAATCATCATGTTCTATAGTAAGGTTCAATATGCATCTCAAAATTATATAATAGACTGACAGAAATATAGATTAATTTTAAATTATAATTAAATTTATCTTAATGAAAAATATGATATACTTCCACCAAAATGTAGCAATATTTAGTGATTCTGTAATTATATTAATCATTATGTTGTCTCGCCTATGACTCCTCTAAAAGAATATTCTAGGAATGTTCATTAAATATTATTCGATTTAGAATATTCAAGAATAAATGAGGTTTAGATTCTCCTCACATATTATTCATAATTTTTAGTGTGTATGAATATTCTTTTTTAGGCAGTAATAGTTTTTTATTCTATCTTTGAATCATATAATAGAATGATTATATTAGTGGAATTTAATCTCTTTATCTTCCTTCTAAAAATAGGATATCCACCAAAAAAATTATTTGTTCTTCCCCACTTTTCATAAACTAATTTTTGAAATTACCTAAACCCATATGTGTGTGAATATTATTTCATTGATTTTATGAATCTTAAATTACCAAAAAATATTTCTTCGACATCATTTCTATAATAGAAAATATACCAATTTTCATCACTTGAATTCTTTGTAAAAACGATCCAGTTGATATTTTAATATCATCACATAATATTCTCTATAAATATTATAGGTATTTAAATATGTTTAATATCATCATGAATAACATGAGACAATGATCTATACCATATCATTAATTTCATCATAAAGGGTCCCAATCAAATTCTAGTACTAAAGTCATCTCAAAATGTTTACTTTTATTGGACCATAATGTGATCAATGTTGTTTCAAACTCCATATATCAACTCCTTTTCTATAAATCATTGTTCAAATCATGTTATATACACTTATATAAATAGTTCAGCAATTCTCATAGGTGAAAATTTCACTCAATAAATTCAGTGAAATGGTTGGACCTACATCCTCCTACTAATTTCACCATTATAATACGAAAACTAGACTCTTGATTTACCAATGTGGACATTAAAAACTCCAAAGAAATTCATCATGAAATGGATGAGTTTTTTATGATAATGAACTCCACTATAATTATTGAAATCACATAAATTATACTTCATTTTCATTGTGACTTTTAAAACACTCTTGTTACAACACCATGTGGGGTGGTCCTTGAATCATAGAATAGATCACAAGGAAAACATTAATACTAATTATGGATGATATCTCTTCATTTCGATCCAACCACCAATAAACACATCATATCTAGGATGTCAAAATATATTCATTATTTTTTTGAATCATTAATTAACACTTCATTCATATTATAAATATCCTTTATATAGAATCCTAAAATCATGAAGAAAAATAATTTCAGTCAAATTTTGGATTATTATGAAAATTCAACGTAATTCCTGAATTTGAAGCCGTATTTTCTACCACAATGTGGAATGCACAACTAATTGAATCATAAATGGAAACCCATAAATAGTTCTAGTACATAGCCATAATTTCAAATTATCTCTATTAAATCTGAGACTCCATAATCTATTTTTATACATATCCATATTATTATATATGTCATTCAATTTATCATCTTTCTAAATATGATTGGTCATCAAGATCCCATGAATGGGGTCTGTACATAGTGAGCCTTTTTCATTATCAAATTATAGATTTATTCCACTGAATATATATCGTGAAACACAAAATATTTTTTTAATGGTAAAAATAATACATTTAACTATATTGAGTACATGTCATTTCAATTTTTAGCGACTCATCAATCCTAACAAAAAAATATGAACCAATAGACAAAAGAAGATAATAAATATACTTATTTAATGAAACACTATAAATAATTAACTTATTAAAATATTCATGGACTTTTCTATATATATTAAATTATAAAACAATCCCATGATCATTCAAGATCTCTACCATCCATTAAAATTAGATATTTTTACCATGAAATGTTGGAATCACATATAAGCTCTAAAATAATTTTCTATTAGTTGAATATATCTATAAGGAACACAAATCATAGAATTTTTTATATCAAACTAATCTCATTGAATTTCATTAATACACACATTATAATACCATTCATGGTAGCCACATTTGAGATCCCATCAAGCATGGTAACTTCAAATTCCATCCAAGAAATGCATCATCATCTCATAACAATAAAATAAATAATTACATCATGATAACAATCACTTATAAAATAATCCCATAAAAACCAATTTGTGTTCAACAATATTTTTCTATTCATTTAATTATATTGATTTTTTATAGTGGTAATAAAAATATAACATACCACGACATAAAGTTTTAGGAAAAATTAATTAAACATAGAGGTAGAATATTATGTCTTTTAAATTAGATTGTTTATTATTTTGATATATAATTTTCCACAAGAATAACATTTTCCTATGATAACAAATGGATTAGATTTTAGACTAATTAATAAGATCAAATATGATGACAAAAATACTTTTTTCATATGAAGGTTATACTTATTTTGATTGAAGAATAATTTTTTAATAATTTAAAATTATTTACATTGTATTTTTTAAATTATTTGTTTTGAAAATTTGTTAATGAAATTATCATGATCTATTTATCCAAGATATTATTTCATGGTAAACCATTTATTTAAATTATTTTGAGTAATTTAAGAAAAAAATTCTTATATCATGAGTTTTAAAATTCAAAGGATTTATTTTTTGTGAATTTTTGAAATGTTTCCCTATATATTATTACCACGATATAATTATTCAATGATATCCATGTATTTCTGTCTCCCTATTCATTGAACATGTCAATGTTATTGTTCATGGTTGGTTAAACCCATTAATGACTACCATTTCTTATGATACATAATCGTTCCACCATATAAAGACCTCATATTTTTATTTCAGTGAGTAATGGAGGAAATATATGATGAGACCAAAGGGTGTGGATGAATGTGCATAGATTAATGAGGATGAAACATGACGTTTCATTCCCAGTAAGGCCGAGAAAAACATTGATAGACAAACAACGGTGTGGTTATTATAACAGTAATGAATGGATTTTTAGGATCTAATGGGGTGAGATGGATGCCCTAAGGGATTCGTGGTATATAGCATATGAGGAACTACTAAATTTGATGGATACAATAATTATCATTTTTTCAATGTTGATTATATTTATATTGGACATATATACTTATTGATTAGAAATTGTGAATTTTTACATGATATCCATAGTGTGGTTCATGATCTATGGGGTTTTGTTTTCTACTTGACATTAAATATTTCAAAATGTGTGTTTATTTGATATACATTGTGTTCTTCAAGGATATGATACTCAATGCGTACTCTATATAGATTTTAAGATAACATTATAACCATATAAAAACATTCCCATTCACTCACATCATTAATATTGGATTGAGATGCATGACATTTACTAAATGTACATTACCAATATCCAAATATATCCAAACACCTATTTGATTTTGATACATTTTCAGGATATATAATTGGTTTTAGGATGTGTGTATAGATTACATGTAATCCTTCCCACATGATTCCACATTTTTTTACTGTATGTACATGCCGAGTACAATGATACTAGATGTAGATATCCCTAGTTGCACATTTCATACCATGATTGAGGGTTCAACTTGTAACATACCATATTATGAAACACAATATATATCATTTACATATTAATTGAACTAAATCACTTAATTCGTGGCCACTACTAATAAATTTAGACAATGTGATATATAGTACACGATGTATACAACACAATTTGGAATATTCTTCCTATTTTCTCACTCGGTTCTATAGTATGAATTTATTAGTCTTCCATTTTAAGAATGTTTTACATAGTGTGTGATGGAATATATATATTCATCATATAAGAGTTATTTTATATGTATTTTACATTTTATTTCCATAAAATCATAAATATAAATATGGTTTTTAGTGGATGACTATACTATAATCATGTTTGGAAACCACGATAAACGATTACCGTAACAGAGGTGTTGGTACTCAGTATAATTTATTATATAGGTAAAATCAATATAGTGATGAGATGTGGGTCTTAATGTTATGGACTATATTAATATTTTAGTTGATGTGCATTATACATGATTATGTGTGGGACTTATTTAGGGGTCAATAATCCCTTGATTAACATACTCTATTCAAAAATGCATGACTCCTCCCTTACTATTGATACTGAGGGTTATTATTAAGTCATGTATTACAAGTGATTTGGGATCTATATTTCTATTGGTAATTTATTTTCCAATCATTATTGACTTATTTGGAGTTTATCCATGGGGTCTAATAACCTATTTGACATTGGTCGCCTATTTTTAATAAACCGTATCTGGATTTATTCTTATGCGTTGAACTATTTCTGTTTCTTTCAATATCATTGATATTCAATTTTACTAATTATATTCATACTCACCCCTCTAAGGATAGTATCACTGCATGTGTTCTGACTTTGAAAATGATGAAAAGTACGCCAGTGGTCATGATGAATGTAGAGATAGTGTAGTTTCTGATTAGTGGTTTTTTTGTGTCAGATTATTGTTGGAACACATGCTTGTGTTGATGTGGTGTGGATTTATTCTGCATTAGTTTCACAAGGTTAGTCATTAACATTGGTTTTTGGTATTTATAATTTTCAATCATTATGATATTATTTTTTATGTTATATTTTAAGGATATTAATCGTATTAATATTCATGTAGTAATATATTTTATTTATATATAAATTGGATTACATTATTTTGTATTATGTCCTTGAGATGTGTGGTTTTTACAAGATTGTAGGATAAGGACACCAATTCTTGTGATATTCCTTCTTGGAACTTGTATAAATGCATTGGATTTTTTGTGGTAGACATGGTTGTCACACTTGACATTCTATAGTCCCAGGTTAGGTTCAAGTGGGTTTGATCATGTCAGTTCATGTATTGAATATTTTAAATGCTAAAAATAAGTTAAAATATTAGATACTATTTATGATTCATGATTATAATTCAAAATCCTATACCATGCACTAAAACACACATTAATCACTCGAGAAAACCCACAATTTACATTTGAAATACCCAATCTTCAAACCTTGTACCAAATATTGAAAATAATAATTTAAAAAAAATTCTCCAATTTCACTCCAAATGTATTAAATAATAAAATATATTTATACTATACAAATTATATTGTTCTAATGTATATATTTAAGATATACGGATGGGGAACATTATTTTTTTACTCCACCATAGATATTTCATAACTTCATAAAATCGGTTAACCGTATTTTACATATAGAGGATCTAATAGATATGAATGGTGTCGTTAAAATGATATATTCTCTACTTTTTTATCATGTTAAACAAAATATCTCCATGAATATCTATATTTATTATATATAATTTTTATAATTTCAAAACATGAGAGTAATTATAGAATATAATTATACACAAATTTATGTACCATATATGAAATATATCATCCAAACATGATTATTTAAATCATATTTAAATAATTAATATTTAATAGAGTAAATAAAATAAAATTTTTATAATTATAATTATTCAATAATATAAAAAATCATTAAATAATTCCATATTATAGTGAAATAAATAATTCAAAACAATAATAAATCAATTTAATATTATTCAATCTCATTGCATAATAAATCATATATTTTTTTCTGTCATTGTATCCCTTTAGGGTCACTTTTATTTAAAATTATACATAAATTCTATAAAAAGCGGTGTTTAGTGACTCATAGATTATACCCAACCCATAATAGGGTTTGGTTTGATCCAAATTTCCATTCTGTAAACATTAATTGACGTTAAATTTCATTATTCTCGATATTGAGTATGACTCGGGACATGGGCCATTCACTATCATATAGTTCAACTCATGATATATAAACTATATTAATTACACTAATTAAAAAAGATTTTTCACATATCATGTGAATTAATAGATATTTAGAAGCCCTAACTTGGATCAATATATCATATATTGGGGGAGGGGTTGAATCAGTGATATATTTCTCTATTATGTTTGATTTTTTATCAAATAACCTTCTAATCCAGTTATATAATTATAACATTTCTAAATTAAAATTCATACATCTGTATAAACTAATTTATTTATAATATTCACAATTCAAAAAGAGTTTTTTTTTGTTTCAGGCTTAGGAAATAATTAAATGGTAAATATTTACATTAAAAAACATTTTATTGAAACATCTATCAGTAAATCACCTTAAACATGTTTACAAAAAGGATCAATATACTAGTCCATGATCTTATTTTTGATTGAATTATTTTTATATTAATATCTATCAAGTTTACAAACATTTAGTTAATTGTTCCAAACATATATGTGTACTTCATAAAAAAATATACTTTTCCAATACTCAAAAACATAATTATTTACCTTCTTACAAAGAATTAGGTTAAAATAAATAATATATTCTTTTTAGAAAATATCGGTCAAATTGATCAGTCTGATATATTTAGTCCTGAAAAAAATTATAATATATACTCACCAAAAAAATTCTTAACTGTTTCTTTTTGTTCATGAATCTTTCTGCCAAATTTACCAACTAGATACAGAATCTTCTTAACACTATCTCTTCCTTGTATTTCTGCTATCTAGAGATGTTTTCAAGAAAACATCATTAAAAATATTTATAATTACACATAAATATTAAAATATTTCATTATTATTAAATAAAATGTTTTTATAACCAAAATGAAGTGTATTTTTAATTTTATATAAATTTAATATTTATAAATAAGTATGATTTTAATTAACTATTTTAAAAATAATATGTCATAATAGTTTTACTTAAATAGTGAAATAAGATTTAATTTAAATATTCTAAAATATAATTTATAGTAATCATGATATTATTTTGAAATATAATATTAATATTAATTGAAATACATGTTTTATTAAAACAGATTTTTAATAATTTTTTTAAGGAAATTGGTGTATATGAAATGATATATAATTATTATAAAATAACATTTTACAGATATTCATTATTATTTTATTTAAATAATTAAAATTAATACTAAAATAATTTATTTCTATAAATTTTGTTCTGAATTATAGTTAAAAATAATAATATTAACAATTATAATATTTTCTTTAAATGAAATATTATTTTTATGTAATATATATATAAATATATAAATGAATTTTTTTATGATTTTAAAAGTAAATTTAACTAAAATTAATAATAATCATTTTTATAAATGAAATTAAATTTAAACAATAATAATAAATAATTATTCAAATAAATAAAAAATATGAAGAAGAGTGAATCTAGTATAAGTGTCTGTGGGCATCGACCTAGGGTTTAATAGGTCTCATTTGGGGAGAAGGGGATTGGCCCAAAGGGATTCTGTTCATGATGTAATCCATTAGTAAGAGAGGGAACCACGCGGTGACACACGTCCAGGAGGAGACGTGGCTAAGTTCGAGTCATGTCGCAGCCTTAAGTATAGTGAGTCGTATGAGGGATGTCATACATTGGTTGGAGTCAATGGTAGGGGAGTGAGGTTTGTGGTCATTTCATGTAGCACCGAGCAGATGGGGTTTATTTTCCATGCTTCGTCGAAGGAATATTTTTCAAGGTTAGTGATCGAGTTTTGGTTGATGTTTTGGTTTTCCTTTGATCTAGCTTGAGGCACTGGTTTTTTCTCAAACAAGGTTATGCCTATTATTTTCTTCCCTGTTTAATTCCTCAATAGTCATTTTACTTTGTTTTCATTATTGAAATCTTTTTTACTACTGTCTATCTGAAATTTATATAGTCTGAATGTTGATTTGTGATCTACTTTTAGATTATGAATAGTTTGGTCCACATTTATCAATTTAGTTATCCATAAACTTCTATTGTAATGTTTCTTTATATAATGTTTTGTTGGTTTGGGACTGTGCTATTTTATTCGGATGAATATACAATTTTTATTTGACAAATTTTGGCCTCAATCCTCCACTTGTTGTGTAAAATGGTCTGGGTTTTCACTATGTGGTTGTTTTTGTTATACAAGGATTATTAGTGTACGAATGAAAGTGGAAACCCTTTTAGTAGTTTCTTAATAATAATTCCCTCAATCCTTTTTTAATGTAAATTTTCAAAAACACTTTTCTAGTTCTGTAAGAGAGGGGATGTGTATGTGTAATGATGTTGCAATAACAGAACTACTCCATCGTGTGTTTACAATCATTTAAGGGGAGTTCTATTTATTTCTAGCCATGTGTATGAATAAATATCATTCAAATTTAAGTGTATGTGGTTATATAAATATATATATAACTAAATTTTCGGTGAATATATTTATACATGTGTGCATAAACAGATTAATACATATGTATACAGATTTATATAGAACTACACATATATAAACAAATTTTTACATATATAAGTATAAATTATTGCTCAATCTATTCTATGTATTTATCAGAACTAAAAACATTTAATGGGTATTTTTTTTTTGTTTAATGAAATTTAAAATATATAGTTATATATATATAACCATATCATTTTATCCAGGTTACATATTTTATAAGTTGTCTAGTTTTAACTGATCTTCCCCTAAAAAATTATTGTTGCAAGGGTATATTCTATATATTCAGTGATGATATTTAATCAAATAATTACATATGTGTATATACATGCGTATATAGACATATGTATCTCTTTATTTTCAGGTTTTAAATATATAAAATTAATAAGGGTTTCTTGTGACTTAAACCTTATTTCTAAAACATATATAAATATGGTATCGTCTTTATTTTCAAATTGATACATGGATGATGTTTATATATATTTGTATATAAATCTGAATATTCACATATATAAGAACTGTTTTTGTTATAAGTATATATAAGAGAGTAGTTTTTTTCACAACTTATATTCTATAACCTACGAATGCAAGAAGATCATGTTTTCGAATCACAAACACATATACTTACATGTGTATATATATACATATGTGTATAAACATGTATATGAATATAAATATGAACAAATTAAGTATATTTTTTCGTTATATTTTACTTTGAAGTTATAAATGAGATTTATAAAAAACCAAACCAGTGGTTAAAGAGTTATTTTGGATTAATTTATTATATTCAACTTATTTACATGATTTAATGTGATAATTTTAATCATATTATTTGTAATTATGAGTTAATTAATTATTTAATGTTTGAACTCGCAAATGAATCTCCTAGTATTTCATGGTATAATAGGTATGGAAATTATCTAGCTCATGTGAGGCATTCCAAGTTTTATGTGATGTTACATGCACATAAACCCATGTTCCATGTAATTATTATTTTCAAATAAAATTGCGGATTTTTTCAAGTATGGGATTCTCCCTAAATTGATTTTAAAATATTTTAATGAAATGGTGATGATGTGAGAAATATTTGTTCATTTGAAGGAAATGATATTATGTATGTATTTTGGAAATGATTTTGGGTAAGAAATAATAAAGGCAGGTCGATGGGAAATTGTTTTAAAAATTATGGCATTGTTGAAATGTGGATGTTATAGGGAGTGAAACCATAATTATTATTGTTGACTAGTGGCCATATTTATGGTTTTAGTTTTTTTTTCATGTATTAGTAACAACACACCCAAAAATTAATATTTTCAAAGAATAATTCCCAATGTCTTTTCAAGCATATTTGTTTTATGAAATACTATTTCTATATATATATATATTCTAGTATTTCAGAATACCTGATTTCTGTCTATTTATTTATTTCCATGAAATGCTTTACAAGAATTTATTAGTTGTTTTAAATCAAAAAATGAGCATATTTGATTCTCACCCTGTCACGACCCGTCCTCGGGGCCCGTGCCGTGACTACCCCAAGCCCGCCTTCCATAGGCCAGGGGCTGGCGACTAGCACCAAGGCGTAAAATCCCGGTAAACAGGGAAGGCATTGCCTTTAAAAGTAACAACCACCACAGAGTCAGCAAGCGGAAAGTAACTACAAAGTGCAGAAAAGTAAAGGGGGCCGGAAATACAAGCCCAACTGTAAAGTACAACTGAAAAGTAAAGTACAGCAACTGAAGAAAAGACGGCGGCCTCGTGTTGTCCACTGGCAATCCCACCTGAAGGGTGGGTACAGATAGCCTCCAGGCTCCTCGGGTCCCACGTCCGCTCCGAGCACGTCCCGCCCAGTGGTCCACCTCCAGGTACCGTCCTGCTCCACGCCCCAACCGAGATCAGCGCTGTCCGTCGTCTGCATCCAACACAACAAGGTGCGGGCATAGCCCGTGCAGGGGTGAGTATAAGCTACTCAGTAAGGACCCCGAGACCCCCGAAGGTCTCCCGAAATCCACAAAGGATATAGCACAAAAGAAAGATGCAATCACGAAGTAACATCTGACTCGACATAGGTATATGCCCATACATATACCTAAGTCCCCACTTCTAGCTCTGCTCACGAGCTCAAGAACAACTCAATCCACATAGGAAAGCAAGACTCAAATCCACAAAGGAGAGTAAACAGTAAATCCACATAGGATAGTTCAACACAATCCACAAAGGAGAGTAACATAAGATTCAGCTCAACCAGGTATACTTTTTCAGATGACGTCAAAGATGATCACTGATCCATCTAAGTCGTCGGACCCACGAAGGATCGATAGGTACTAACCCCCGCAAAAGACCCACTCAGGATCGGGCTCACACAGAACCTGTAGGCAGTGGCTCACACAGAACCGGTAGTAAGGACCCACGTAGGATCGGGCTCACACAGAACCTGTAGCACTGATCCACGTAGGATCGCTGAGTGCAGTAGTCGACGCAGTCCACTGAGGATCTCTGCACAGTCGTCGCCGCAGTCCACGAAGGATCTCTGCTCTGCCGTCGTCGCAGTCCACGGAGGATCTCTGCTCTGTCGTCGTCGCAGCCAGTGCTAGGGTTCCCGCACATAGCGAGCTCGTTTAGGAGGGTCCGCTCCACGAGCCGAGAGGCTGATACATCAACTGACACGTAGTCCGAAGTTGATGTATCCAAATGTTCCGTATCGACAACAGGATCTCAACGCAACAGACGTAGCGTCAATCGGACGCCCGGTCTGAGAGTTATTGGCATTTTCGTCCCAGGGGCCCGGTTGGTTTTTAGGGCAAAACCAACCCGACTGTACTCCGCCTGTATCCGATCCTCGGGCGGAGTATGCCAAAAGTTCCGTCTCACTTAGAGGAAACTACCACGGCTGACGGTACGTCGATCGGACGTCCGTAGCTCATGTTATGAGCGTTTCCGCTCCGAGGGCCCGGTTGGTTTCGTGTACGAACCAACCCGGCCGAACCCAAAGTCTTCCGAAACCTTGAGTGTAATATACCGAAACGACCGTCTCGATGCAAGGATCGCGTAGCCGCTGACGGTTCGTCAATCGGAGGTCCCAGGCCCAAGATATGGGCAAAAGACCGAAGAGGCCCGAAAACGGGGGTTCTGGGCCCGGGGCGACCCGACCCGAACCCCCCCTGGGTCGGCCGACTCGGGTCGGCCCGAACCGGGTCGGCCAGACCCGGCTCGACCCGGCTAGGCCGGGTCCGGTCCGGCCTGGGCACGGCCCGGCCGACCGGACCGGCCGGCTCGGATTCGGCCGAGCGGCCGAAGGAGCCGCCGCGGCGGGTTTGACCGGCGGCTTGAAGGAAACGCGGCCCCGCGGGGGGGGGGGGGGGGGGGGGGGGGCGCCTGTCACGCGGACGCGGCCGGGCCGCCGCGTCCCTCCTCGGTTCCGCGCGGCCGCGGCACCGGCCGCCGCCGCTGTGGCTTCAGCCGCGGCGGATCTTCTCCACGGCGGCGCGCCGGGCGCCGCCGCCTCCGGTCGTAGGCGCCGCCTTGCCGGCGCCCCGCGCCGCTGCCGCCTTCCACGGGCCGCCGGAGTTGCTCCGGTGGCCCGTTTTGCCTCCCGTCTGCGCCGTTGCTCCTCCCGGGGGCCGATCTTCACTGCGGGATCAACAGATCGCCCCTGCCGCGCGGTTCGTCGTCGTCCGCCATATCCGCACAACAAAAGAGATCGGCGGAGGGTTGCCGGGTCTTGTTCGTTAGACCCGCACCCTCCGCGTTAGTCATAAACCACGGGAGGAATAATCAACAACAATTTTAAATAAATTAAAATTGTCGGAGATCATGTTCTTCACTTTAAAAGAATAAACACGGGGAAAAAAGATAAAATATTCCAACATCCCTTACCTTGTCGTCGTCGTCGGACGAGAGGTCGTCGCGGAAGAAGGAGATCGTCGCGTCGTCGCGGTATCCGGCGTCGCGTCGCCAATCTCCGGATCATGATCAAACGGATTAATTTAAATCCGTTGATATTGAATTATAAAAAGGGGAGAAATAAACGATTCATTTCTCACCTTAATTGCCGAACGAGGATCGGCCGCGGAAGAAGAGGTGCCGCCGAAGAACGTCGCGGGTAGGGCTCGTCGACGTCGCAGATCACGGCGTGCGTCGTCGAATTCCGGTCGCCGGCGTTCTTCGCGTTCTTCGCGTTCTTCGCGTTCTTCGCGGGGGAGCTGAAGGAACAAAGATCCTCTCAAATCCTTTCAAAGGATTTTTAGGTTGGTCTTATTTTATAAACATGCCAACAAACGCAAAAACGTAAGTAACGACCCATCAGTTCGTTGAATTAATTCAACGAGCGAAACAGCCCATTTAATTCACGAAATAAACCGCCCAATTAAATGGTCTGTTAAGAATTAAAGAAAACGCGTCGGTTGACTTTTCAGTTACTTTGACGGGTTTTCGCGGGTGCGTTACTTAGCGAAAGAAACGGCGGGGCTCGTGCGGGCCCCACCGCACAAATATCCTAACAAGGGGTAGGATATTTCCGGATAGCACCCTATCCGCTTTAACTCAGTTCAAGTGGCTTCCAAGTGACTTCCAAGCAGCTTAAGTGAAATAAAATAAAGTTGTCGCACTAATTTTATTTTATTTCTGACTTAAAGACGCAAAATTTAAAAACCACGTCTGAGCAAACGCAACCCCGGAAGAGGCGTTTCTAAGCAAATACCGGCGCTGCGATTTCATCGGTGCCCTCAGAATTTGATTCCGGGCACCGGTTCAAAAGATAGAAAAACCCGCTCGTCCGTTCACTGAACGTACCAGAGCCAAACTTCGGAAATTGATTCCGGGCACACCGGGCCTCGGAATCAGGTGTCGTCTGAAGCTGCGCTCTTGTAAAATTCCAAAGAAAATTAAGAAAAAAAATTTCTTGAAATTTGCGGGTCTTTACATTACTCCCACCTCAGGGCTTTACGTCCCCGTAAAGATACATCAAAAACTAGGGGAACAAATGGGGGTACTGAGCACGCATCTGAGCCTCCCGCTCCCAAGTGCTCTCCTGGAGGTTCCCGTGCTGCCATCTGACGCACACAAGAGGAATCGACCGCCCACGTAGGTCCCGCTCCTATCGATCCTCGATCTCCAATGGGACCTCCGCAAAAGTCGCCCCATCGTCCACGTCCAGCACCCCAAAGTCGATGATGTGCGTCGGGTCGTGCACGTATCTCCTCAGCTGAGACACGTGGAAGACGTCGTGCACCCGGTGCAACTGAGGTGGTAGAGCCAGGCGATAAGCTACCTCTCCTATCCTGCTGAGGACCTGGAAAGGCCCGATGAAGCGTGGAGACAACTTGCCGCCTCGGCCAAATCTCCGCAAACCACGTCGAGGTGAGACACGCAAAAAGACGTGGTCGCCATCCTCGAACTCCAGTGGCCTCCGCCTCCTGTCAGCATATGACTTCTGCCGGCTCTGAGCGGTCCTCATCCTCTCCTGGATGATCTGGACCTTCTCTGTCGTGGCTCGGACCATCTCTGGTCCCACGAGTGCTGACTCCCCAGGGTCTGTCCAGCACAACGGTGATCTTCAGGGTCTGCCGTACAACGCCTCGTATGGTGCCATCCCGATGGTGGAGTGGTAGCTGTTGTTGTACGCGAACTCCACCAAGGGTAGGTGGTCCTCCCAGCTGCGACCAAAGTCGAGAACACATGCACTGAGCATGTCCTCGAGTGTCTGTATGGTCCTCTCCGTCTGACCATCCGTCTGAGGGTGGAAGGCTGTGCTCAGATGGAGCCGCGTCCCGAACGCCTCCTGCAACCCCTTCCAAAGCCGGGAAGTGAAACGAGCATCTCGATCGGAGACGATAGACGATGGCACACCGTGAAGCCGTACGATCTCCTGGACGTAAAGACGTCCCAAGCTCTCCACTGAGCCCTGCTATCTGATGGGTAAGAAGTGTGCCGACTTGGTGAGTCGGTCAACAATCACCCAAATGGAGTCGTGACCTCTGGAAGTGCGTGGAAGTCCAGTCACAAAGTCCATAGATATGCCATCCCACTTCCACTCCGGGACCTCCAAGGGCTGTACCAAGCCTGCTGGTACCTGATGCTCTGCCTTCACCTGCTGGCAGGTGAGGCATCGTGAAACGAACTCTGCCACAGCTTTCTTCATGCCCGGCCACCAGTGCTGTCGTCTGAGATCCTGGTACATCTTCGCCACTCCGGGATGCACCGCCAAGGGAGAAGTGTGAAACTCTCTCAGCACCTCCTCTCGTAAAGCGACTGGTACGAAGGTACGCCCTCTGAAAAGGATGTCGTGCTCTGCTCCAAGGGAGAAGCCATCAGGCGCCTGACCTGAGGATATCAGTGCACGCCGGGTCTCACAGTCAGCGTCCCCACGCTGAGCCTCTCTGACCCGCTGTAGAAGTGGAGGAGAGACTGTGAGAGACTGAAGAAATCCTGCTCCGTCTCTATCCACGAAGGATATCTGTAAGGAGGCTAGCTGCTCCGTCGCCTCCTCAAGTAGCTGAATGCCCGTCCTCCTGCTGAGGGCATCGGCTACCACGTTCCCCTTCCCAGGAGTATAGACTATCTCAAAGTCATAGTCCTGGAGGAACTCAAGCCATCTCCGCTGTCTCAGGTTCAGGTCCTTCTGAGAGAAGATATACCTGAGACTCTGGTGGTCAGAAAAGACTGTGAAGCGCTCGCCCATCAGATAGTGCCGCCAAGTCTTCAGAGCGAAGACCACTGCTGCTAACTCCAGGTCATGAGTGGCGTAGTTCTGCTCATGCGGCCTCAACTGACGTGATCCGTAGGCGATCACGGCCCGCTCCTGCATCAGGACGCATCCGAGTCCAGTCCCTGATGCATCGCAGTAAACTACGTATCCAACTCCCTCCTCTGGCAACCTCAAGATAGGTGCGCTGGTCAACCTCTGCCTCAGCTCCTGGAATCTCTGCTGACATCTGTCTGACCATACGAAGGGTTTCCCCTTCTTCGTCAACGCTGAGAGTGGTGCCGCAACTCTGGAGAAGTCTGGCACGAATCTCCGATAGTATCCGGCTAGGCCCAAGAAGCTCCGCACCTCCGTCACGCTCCTGGGTGGCTCTCAAGCTAGCACTGCCTCGATCTTCGCGGGATCCACTGCAACTCCCGCCTCAGAGATGACGTGCCCCAAGAAATGGACCTCACGTAACCAGAACTGGAATTTTGAGAGCTTGCCATAAAGCTGGTGCTCTCGGAGTGTGTCTAGCACAACTCGCAGGTGGTAGGCATGCTCCTCCTCAGTCGTCGAGTATACCAAAATGTCGTCAATGAAGACCACGACAAACCGGTCGAGGTATGGCTGGAAGATCCTGTTCATGAGGCTCATGAACACTGCTGGAGCGTTGGTTACGCCGAACGGAATAACCAAGAACTCATAATGGCCATACCGACACCTGAAGGCCGTCTTCTGCACGTCCTCATCTCGAACTCTAAGCTGATGATAGCCTGACCGGAGGTCTATCTTCGAGAACCACCGCTCTCCCTTGAGCTGATCGAAGAGGTCATCAATCCGTGGCAGCGGATACTTGTTCCTCACTGTCACCTGGTTCAGGCGACGATAGTCGACACATAGTCTCAAGCTCCCGTCCGCCTTCTTGGCGAACAAAATCGGGGAAGCCCAGGGTGAAACACTGGGTCGGATAAACCCCTTGCTCTGCAAGTCCTCCAACTGTACCCGCAGCTCCCGAAACTCGGCGGGGGCCATCCGATATGCTGGAGTAGATATCGGGGCTGTCCCGGGGCACAAGTCGATGTAAAAGTCTACCCCTCTACGAGGAGGTAGCCCTGGAACGTCGTCGGGAAAGACGTCCACGTACTGGTCCACCACTGCAGGAAAAGCTGGACTCTGCACGTCCACTGCTCCTAGGATGAGGCTAGCCAACTGATGAGAGATGGGCTGCACTCTCCTCCGTGGAAGTCCATCCTGTGCTGCAAAGGTTCCCTTCTCGCCGGTGAAGGTAAACCTGCTCCCGTCGGTGCGAACACATCGCACCTTGCGCCTAAAACAGTCGATCTGGGCATGAACCGTGGATAGCCAATCCATGCCCAAGATGACGTCGTAAGGCCTCGACGCCGCTACAAGGAGATCCCAGCCGAAGCTCTCGCCTCCTAGAGTAAGCTCACACTGCTGGCACCAGTGCGTAATCGTCGAGTCTGCTCCCGTAGGAGTCTCTAGACGTAAGGATCGAGCCAACGGCTCAGTCGGAATCTCCGAGCTCCGAACAAGGGCAGAGGCTATGAAAGAGTGACTCGCTCCTGTGTCTATAAGTACTGCAGTAAGGGTGGAAAAGACACAGATCGTACCTCGAATCATCTCTGGCACGTCGGGGTCGTAGGCCACCACTGCCTGGAGCTGGGCCTGTCCCTGCCCGCCAGCTCCCTGTGGTCGAGGTGGCCCTCCTGGTGGTGGTGGGGGTAGAGCCTGGAAGCGTCGCCCACCACCCGCTGCTCGGCCAGCTCCTCTGCCTCGTCCGCCTCCTCCCTGCGGACCGCCACGGTCGACCCTCTGCCTCTGCCTGGGTGGCCCCTCCACCGTCTGCTGCTCCTCTGATCGGCGAGTCGGGCAGTCACGAGCCATGTGACCCTGCCCGCCGCAGGAGTAGCACAACCTGCCTCTCGGAAGGCTGGCACTCCGCTGCGTGCCCCGCACTGCTGAGCCGGTGTCCTGAGGCCGTCTGCGTGGGGGTCTGGTCTGCCTGGACCCGAGAGTCATCCGTCGGCTACCTGCTACCGAAGACTCAGCTACCTGCCGCCCTGCGCTAGGTCTCGCCGCTGAAGAAGGCTCTGATAGGAAGCTCTCGATCAGGAGGGCTCGCTCCAGCAATCCCGCCTGGGTCGGAATGCTGAGGGAGATCAGCGACGCCCGAATCTCCTGTCGCAAGCCCTGCTCGAAGGTCCGGGCCCGGAAGAAGGGGTCCCGTACCATGTCGGTCGAGTAGCGAGATAGGTCAGTGAACCTCGCCGCGTACTGAGCGATCGTCATGCTGCCCTGGCGCAGCTGGAGAAGTTCCTGGATGCACACCGCTCGGAGGGTGGCCGGGACGAATTCAGAGCGGAAGAGGCTCTCGAAGTCCGTCCAGAGCAAGGATGCCTCATCGTGAACCTGGAGCATCAAGCTCCACCATCGTCCTGCCGCCGCCTGCAGGAGGCTCGCCGCGAGAATCACCATGAGATCCGCTGGTGTCCTCACTATCCTAAAGATCCGTACCACCGCCTCTAGCCAGTCCTCGGCGGCCTGGGGGTCCGCCTAACCGCGAAACCTGGGTGGTCGCTGGCTCTGAAACTCATGCAGTGCCCTGAGGCGACGTGCATCGTCAGCGTCTGGTACTGGTAGCATCGGTGGCTCGGCGGGTAAAGCTACCGCCGGTGCCACTGCTGGCAAAGGGCCCTGCACCGAGGCCTCGTCGCTCGGTGGGCTGCCGTCGCGCCCTACACTCGGAACCCTAGCTTGCTGTCGTCGCGGGGCCATCCTGAAAAGGAGAACAAGATCACTACAGTCAGAACAGTATACCTGGTGAGCTGGCACAAGTAATCACAAGGAAAACTTGAGACTTTCATAAAGCAGATCAGTATACCCGGTGAGCTGACACAAGTAATCACAAAGAAAACTTGGAACACACACGCAATCAATGTTTTCATGCATTAAGTCGGAAATCAGGAGTCAGGGTCCTGGTGTATGGATACGTCGGCCGCCGCACCAACACTGGGCTCCCTGAAATGATAACCTCACTCAATACACTAAACACGATTGCTTCATATAGAAAGAAAGGACGATCAGAGTATGCGGTAGAACCGACCAACTCTGATACCAATTTGTCACGACCCGTCCTCGGGGCCCGTGCCATGACTACCCCAAGCCCGCCTTCCATAGGCCAGGGGCTGGCGACTAGCACCAAGGCGTAAAATCCCGGTAAACAGGGAAGGCATTGCCTTTAAAAGTAACAACCACCACAAAGTCAGCAAGCGGAAAGTAACTACAAAGTGCAGAAAAGTAAAGGGGGCCGGAAATACAAGCCCAACTGTAAAGTACAACTGAAAAGTAAAGTACAGCAACTGAAGAAAAGACGGCGGCCTCGTGTCGTCCACTGGCAATCCCACCTGAAGGGTGGGTACAGATAGCCTCCAGGCTCCTCGGGTCCCATGTCCGCTCCGAGCACGTCCCGCCCAGTGGTCCACCTCCAGGTACCGTCCTGCTCCACGCCCCAACCGAGATCAGCGCTGTCCGTCGTCTGCATCCAACACAACAAGGTGCGGGCATAGCCCGTGCAGGGGTGAGTATAAGCTACTCAGTAAGGACCCCGAGACCCCCGATGGTCTCCCGAAATCCACAAAGGATATAGCACAAAAGAAACATGCAATCACGAAGTAACATCTGACTCGACTTAGGTATATGCCCATACATATACCTAAGTCCCCACTTCTAGCTCTGCTCACGAGCTCAAGAACAACTCAATCCACATAGGAAAGCAAGACTCAAATCCACAAAGGAGAGTAAACAGTAAATCCACAGAGGATAGTTCAACACAATCCACAAAGGAGAGTAACATAAGATTCAGCTCAACCAGGTAAACTTTTTCAGATGACGTCAAAGATGATCACTGATCCATCTAAGTCGTCGGACCCACGAAGGATCGATAGGTACTAACCCCCGCAAAAGACCCACTCAGGATCGGGCTCACACAGAACCTGTAGGCAGTGGCTCACACAGAACCGGTAGTAAGGACCCACGTAGGATCGGGCTCACACAGAACCTGTAGCACTGATCCACGTAGGATCGCTGAGTGCAGTAGTCGACGTAGTCCACTGAGGATCTCTGCACAGTCATCGCCGCAGTCCACGAAGGATCTCTGCTCTGCCGTCGTCGCAGTCCACGGAGGATCTCTGCTCTGTCGTCGTCGCAGCCAGCGCTAGGGTTCCCGCACATAGCGAGCTCGTTTAGGAAGGTCCGCTCCACGAGCCGAGAGGCTGATACATCAACTGACACGTAGTCCGAAGTTGATGTATCCAAAAGTTCCGTATCGACAACAGGATCTCAATGCAACAGACGGCGCGTCAATCGGACGCCCGGTCTGAGAGTTATTGGCATTTTCGTCCCAGGGGCCCGGTTGGTTTTTAGGGCAAAACCAACCCGACCGTACTCCGCCTGTATCTGATCCTCGGGCGGAGTATGCCAAAAGTTCCGTCTCACTTAGAGGAAACTACCACGGCTGACGGTACATCGATCGGACGTCCGTAGCTCAAGTTATGAGCGTTTCCGCTCCGAGGGCCCGGTTGGTTTCGTGTACGAACCAACCCGGCCGAACCCAAAGACTTCCAAAACCTTGAGTGTAATATACCGAAACGACCGTCTCGATCCAAGGATCGCGTAGCCGCTGACGGTTCGTCAATCGGAGGTCCCAGGCCCAAGATATGGGCAAAAGACCGAAGAGGCCCGAAAACGGGGGTTTTGGGCCCGGGGCGACCCGGCCCGAACCCCCCCGGGTCGGCCCGAACCGGGTCGTCCCGACCCGGCTCGACCCGGCTAGGCAGGGTCCGGTCCGGCCTGGGCGCGGCCCGGCCGACCGGACCGGCCGGCTCGGCTTCGGCCGAGCGGCCGAAGGAGCCGCCGCCGCGGGTTTGACCCGCGGCTTGAAGGAAACGCGGCCCCGCGGGGGGGGGGGGGGGGGGGGGGCTGTCACGCGGACGCGGCCGGGCCGCCGCGTCCCTCCCCGGTTCCGCGCAGCCGCGGAACCGGCCGCCGCCGCCGCAGCTTCAGCCGCGGCGGATCTTCTCCACAGCGGCGCGCCGGGCGCCGCCGCCTCCGGTCGCCGGCGCCGCCTTGCCGGCGACCCGCGCCGCCGCCGCCTTCCGCGGGCCGCCGGAGTTGCTCCAGTGGCCCGTTTTGCCTCCCGTCTGCGCCGTTGCTCCTCCCGGGGGCCGATCTTCACTGCGGGATCAACAGATCGCCCCTGCCGCGCGGTTCGTCGTCGTCCTCCATATCCGCACAACAAAAGAGATCGGCGGAGGGTTGCCGGGTCTTGTTCGTTAGACCCGCACCCTCCGCGTTAGTCATAAACCACGGGAGGAATAATCAACAACAATTTTAAATAAATTAAAATTGTCGGAGATCATGTTATTCACTTTAAAAGAATAAACACGGGGAAAAAAGATAAAATATTCCAACATCCCTTACCTTGTCGTCGTCGTCGGACGAGAGGTCGTCGCGGAAGAAGGAGATCGTCGCATCGTCGCGGTATCCGGCGTCGCGTCGCCAATCTCCGGATCATGATCAAACGGATTAATTTAAATCCATTGATATTGAATTATAAAAAGGGGAGAAATAAACGATTCGTTTCTCACCTTAATTGCTGAACGAGGATCGGCCGCGGAAGAAGAGGTGCCGCCGAAGAACGTCGCGGGTAGGGCTCGTCGACGTCGCAGATCACGGCGTGCGTCGTCGAATTCCGGTCGCCGGCGTTCTTCGCGTTCTTCGCGTTCTTCGCGGGGGAGCTGAAGGAACAAAGATCCTCTCAAATCCTTTCAAAGGATTTTTAGGTTGGTCTTATTTTATAAACATGCCAACAAACGCAAAAACGTAAGTAACGACCCATCAGTTCGTTGAATTAATTCAACGAGCGAAACAGCCCATTTAATTCATGAAATAAACCGCCCAATTAAATGGTCTGTTAAGAATTAAAGAAAATGCGTCGGTTGACTTTTCAGTTACTATGACGGGTTTTCGCGGGTGCGTTACTTAGCGAAAGAAACGGCGGGGCTCGTGCGGGCCCCACCGCACAAATATCCTAACAAGGGGTAGGATATTTCCGGATAGCACCCTATCCGCTTTAACTCAGTTCAAGTGGCTTCCATGTGACTTCCAAGCAGCTTAAGTGAAATAAAATAAAGTTGTCGCACTAATTTTATTTTATTTCTGACTTAAAGCCGCAAAATTTAAAAACCACGTGTGAGCAAACGCAACTCCGGAAGAGGCGTTTCTAAGAAAATACCGGCGCTGCGATTTCATCGGTGCCCTCAGAATTTGATTCCGGGCACCGGTTCAAAAGATAGAAAAACCCGCTCGTCCGTTCACTGAACGTACCCGAGCCAAACTTCGGAAATTGATTCCGGGCACACCGGGCCTCGGAATCAGGTGTCGTCTGAAGCTGCGCTCTTGTAAAATTCCAAAGAAAATTAAGAAAAAAATTTCCTTGAAATTTGCGGGTCTTTACACACCCCTTGAATTAAATTATTATCTAAAGGTATGGTTTATAATGGTTACCACTACATTTAAGGTGTTAGCGTGTGTTGACTCTTTTCATTTAATTTTTTATTTTATATAGTTATGTTGTAAGGTTTGTATCTAATCCCCAAAAACCTATATCAGTTGAAGATCCTGATATATAAATCTAATATTATCAATTTATTATTTATCTTTTATATGAAAACACAACATTTTTAATTGTTATGTATAGTAGCTCGAGCTCGGGGCCTTATAGATGGAACTAGGGGAATGGTCTAGTTATCATTAGAGATTAGATGTTCTTGAGTCTAGATGTTTAACAGTCCCAATGTTTCTTAATTTTGAATATGGATATTCAGAATTTTCAAGAGTCAAATGAACAAATTGTGAGAATGTGATTATTTTATTGGGGATAATGTAACGTCACAAAAAGATTAAAATATTTATTACATATTAAATGACCTAATTTTATAAACCAAATTATGTTTTTTATCAATTTGATAATATTTTAATAATTATAAATAGTTATTTTTCAAATTAAATTTTTTCAAATTCATATTTTATAATCTTGTTAAATAAATAAAGAAATAATATTTAATATTAATATATAGAAATACAATTTTCAGTAAATATGATATTATTTTGAATTATAATAAAAATAATAATTGAAATACATGATTTAATAAAATATTTTTTAATGTTTTTTAGAAAATAATATTAGAGTATATAAACTGATAAATAATATCTATAACACGACATTTATTCGATGATCAATATTTTTTAATAAATAATAAAAAGAAATATAAAAATAATATATATTTATAATTTCATTAGTGAATTAATGATAAAATTAATCATAATAAGAATTATAATATATTTTTAAAAAAAGTTAACTTAATATTATGTAATATATATATTTGAATTTGTTTGATAATTTAGTATTAAATTTAAGTAAAATATAAAATTACTTTTTATAAAAGAAATTAAATTTAAAAGTTATTAATAAAAAATTAGTCAAAAAAATACAAACTATAAAAATAGAGGGAATCAAGTATAGTGGTCAGTGGGCATCGACATGGGGTTTCATAGGTCTCGTTTTTTGAGAAGGGTATCGACCCCAGGGGAATATGATTTTGAGGTTAGTCGTGAGTGGGAGAGGGCATTGCACAGTGCAGCACCACCAGGAGGGGACAAGGTTGAGTCAGAGTCATGTAGTGGAAAAAGCATAGGGAGTCATCCAGGTAGGCCGCACATTGAATGGAATCAATGGATGGGGTCTGGGGTTTTTATTCTATATTCATCACACTAATCAGATAGGGTTTCGAGTCTGTGCTTCATTGAAGGAATCTCATTTGAGGGTAGGGATATTGTTTGGGATGATGCTTCATTTTTTTCATTGATCAAGCATTAGGTAGGGATTTTTTTTTGAATCTATTTGATCTTGGTTATGCATGTCGTTTTTCCATGTCTATTTCTACAATAGTTATTTTTCATTTTTCCACTATTAAAATCATTACCACTACCGTCTATCTAATATTCCTATTGTATTAATGCTGTTTTTTGATATTCTTTTGGATTATGAATTGTTTTGGCCATATTTATCATTTCAGATCTACTTATTTTGTTTTTATCAAATTGGTTCTATCATATTATGGTGTGATGGTTCTATTCTATTTCATTCGGATGAATACACAATTGTTAGTTGTCAATTTTTAGCATCAATTACAAGAAATCTACACATGATGGTGTGTTTGTGTGTCCCTATGATGAGGTTTTGATTATGAATGGCTTATCTTTATGTGAATGAAAGGAGAAACACCTAGTAGTGACTACAAACAATATTACCTCAATCCATTATGCCATGGAATTTCATGAAATAGACTTCTATTTCGATGAGAGTGGGGGTGTGTGTGTGATGATGTTGTGGTAGTAGAACTAACCATGCGTGTTTCTACAATCAAGTATGGGTACTACTACACATTTCTAGCCTTGTGTATGAATAAAATACATTGAAATTAAAGTGTATCTGATTATATATATATATTAATATGGATTTATATAGAACTAAATATTAGATATGTATATATATATATATGTTAGGAGATTTATACATATGTATACTGATTTATACAGAACTATATATATGTATACTGATTTATATATACATTAGTAAAAATATTCATCCTATTTATTCAATGTATTTTTCATAACTAAAAACAAGTATTGTATTATATTATTTATTTTTGTTTTTTCTGCATATATATATATATAGTTATATGTATATATATGAAAACCCACATGTTTTTAATCCATGTTACATATATGATAAGACTTATTGTTTTAAACGATCTTCTCCTAAAAACATATTATTGTAAGTGAATGATTTTTATTATCAAGAAATGATCTTTATAAAAAGAATTAAAAATGTGTATATACATGTGTATATAAGAATACATAACTTAATATTTTCAGTTATTAAAAATATAAACTTGATAAGGGTTTCATTTGCCTAAACAATATTTATAAAACTTCTATGAATATGGGAATGTCTTAGTTTTTGAATTGATACGAGGGTGATATTTATATATATGTGTATAAACATGTGAATAAGACAATATATAACTTAATTTTTCATTAAATGTACATATAAGAGGGTAGTTGTTCTCAAATCCTATATCCTAAAACGTTCAAATTCAAGGGTTTCATGTTTTCAAATCACACACACACACATATACATATATGTATACATAGGAATATGCTTATGAATATAATCACATTAAGCAAACACTTTCTTTATCATTTAAATAGAATATATAAATGGTATTTATCAATATAAAACAAGTGTTTAGATAATTTCGTATGATTAATTTTATATATTATCCTTGTATACATAATTACAAGGGATGATTATTATCATTTTATGGGTAATTATGAGTCATGTTATTATTTTACATGTGATGTCACAACTTCATATTCGATTACGTCGTTCATGAATTGGCATGGCCATCACCATGTTCATGTGATGCATTCCATGTATTATGTGATATTGCAGGATCTTAAATCCATGTTTCATGGAATTACATTTATAAAACAAAATTGGGGTATTTCCAAATATGGGATTATCTCTAAATTGATTTTAAATCAATTTGATGAAATGTTGATGACATGAGAAATATTTTTTTATTTCTAAGGAAACTTATTAGGTATGTATTTAGGAACTAATTTTGGGTAAGAAATAAGAACAGTAGGTATATGGGAACATGTTTGAAAAAAATTGGCACTCCTAAAATGTGTGATGTCATGGGGGAGTGAACCCATATGTCTTATTGATGAGTATGGTTGATATGTATGGTTTAAATATGGTATGAAAATTATTATTTAAAACCGATAGAAAATTAATATTTTCAAAGGATAATTCTCAATATCTTTTCATGCTTAATTATTTTGAGAATTAATATTATTCTGTATATATATTCTAGTATTTTTAAAAATTTAATTGAAGTATGTATATTTATTTCAAAGAAATTTTTTAAGGAAATTTATTAGTTATTACAAAACCCTTAATAGGAATATTTTATGCTCCCCCATGTTTTAAATTTTTTTTATGTAGGTAGAGTTTCATGTGGCATCCGCTTCATTTAAGGAGTTAGTGCATGATAAGTAATTTCATTTCATTTATTTCGTTGTGTACAGTTAACATGTAAGGTTTGTATCTAATCCTCCAAAACCTGTACTGCTAAAAGATCTTATTATAAAATTCAAATGTTGGGTATTTATTATGTTTCATTTATAAAAAGTACACATCATTTTTAAGGGCTGAGTTTGGTATCTTGGGATCGTGGCCTTACAAAATTTTCTTTAACAATAAAAATATACAGGTCTTACTCTATCATCAACTTTAATAATTTCCTGATCAGAGTAGTAATTTCCTTGTAGCTCCACCTCCATTTATTGGTGGTCAGAATTTGGAATTGACGGGAAACAATTATCACTTTTCCACTCAGCCATGTTTCTAGAAACTAGAATTTACGTTTCATTTCAACATTGTCTCTAAAAAATTTAGATATTATTAGCTCTCCTTGATTATTCTTGAAAATTATCTAATCTTCACACAACATCAGTCTTTTCCAACAAATATGAATTTCTTTTGTCCATATTTTTTTCATACCAACGAAATTCTTCACTCTGATTCACCATTTTAAAGTCTATTGAATTCTCATTATGATGCTCTATTCCTACTGATACATGGAAACAATTCATCCATATATGTCAGTAGATCTTAAATTGACTGCAATGTACCTCAAAAATTTCTTTTGTAAGCTCAAATTAAATTTTAATTCCTTAATTTGATAAAACACCTTAGACCGATGGTCCCGAATCTTATGAAGTCCAGCATCTGATGAGTTATCATTGTTTGTATTCATGTTATGAATCAGTCTTTGTTTACATATGATTTATTTATGTTAATATCTTAACCAATGTATCTTGACACATTTTAAAAAAATATTTTTTTGTGTATTTTAATATATGTAAATACATTGTTTAAGATCACCGGATTAACTAGTACATAATTACATTTGGATTATTTGTCTCCAAAAATCCAATATAATAATTTGTTCTGACATTAATCTATTAAAACTTAAAATTTTATGATATAAATAAATTAACAATGTTTCTTATGGATCACTGTCATAATTCCTTTGATGGATCAGTGGCACATCGTGTTCGATGGACTGGTGTTGATCGTTACTTGTTCTATTGTAGATTTATTTATGTAATGTAATTACTCATACAATGGTTTGGAAAGTCCGTTGTATTGACTAGACTGATGGATCAATCAATTATCGCTCCATTAAACCCTTAACTATATAATTCTCAAACTTATCATCCCTTTGAAAAAATGATGTACATTGATCCTCACTCAGATGAACATTGACCAAAATCCATTGACAAAAAAACTCTTTTCTTCTACAAACTCCTCTTTATATCATTACATATTCATGGTGTAGAAAACATTAGGATCAGAGTAGATTATTCTAACATACAAGCCAATATCACCACATTTTTTTAATAACGCAAGGATCAGAATTTTTTAAGACAACTAATGATATTGAATACATTCACAACACAAATCACCATCATATTTAGTATGAAAAAATTCAGACTCTGATACAACATCTCACCCCAATCAGAAACTACATGACATACCCATGATGAGTCAAAAACCATATCAAAAATTTTTATTTCTAGAATGAAAAATTGAGAACTATAACCATTCTTCAAAACATTGTGTAAGATATTTTAAGCCCAGTTCCCCATTAATTATATCACCAATACATAAAAGTGAATTTTTTTCCTAATGATAAAATGATAAAACACAAACAACATAAACATCTTCTAGCATCCACAGCTCACCATCCATCAAACATGGTCACAACAATCGCACCCTTTGGAGTTTTCTTTCTCCCTAGATTCATTAATCACTAAAAATTATAAATCAATTAATGGATTACTTATAATCCATTATTATCCAAATTTTGTTAAATCATTTTTTAAAACAAAAATAATTGTCAACAGAGCCATGCTATCCATAAATAGTGACTTATGAAAATTATTCAAATATCAAAATTTCCACCACTTCCAAACTTATTTCATAGTATTAAAAAAAGTTTCCTAAAACCACTTCGATATACTATTAGAAATTCTCACACACCTACATATTTTGTTCCAATCATACACACAACACCCTTAATATTTATTCATCCAAAAAATGTTGAGCCCATATCAGTGGATATATTTATGAAAGAAAATTTTTCTATAACATTGAAAAAACTATACAAATGAAGTATGAATGTGTAGATTGAAAAACATACCATAACTATGGAGAGAAAGTGGTTTGAAACCCATATTCTACATTAGCTGGAGAAATTATTTGTTAATGGTTTTTTTAATATATCAATTACATTTTCTGATGTAGGAACATAATCTACCTTCAATTCATTATTCTACACAATATATTTGATGATTTGATATTTAAATTCAACATTTTTAAATATGAATGTTAAAAATTATTTCTTTTATGGTCTATAAAACTCTGATTATCACAGCCCAATAGCATATGTAAGTTCACATCACAAAAGAAGCCTTTCAAATGGGTATTCACCCAAATATTTTGTGTTGTATCTTGAGTAGAAGATGAATATGCATCTATGACTATAATAAGTGACAATGAATTATAATTCATAGTAGTCCACCTTACGCATGTATACCTCTGAATTAAAATTCCACCATATTTAGATCATTCATCATCAATACTTCCTACCCAATCAACATAGGTATATCGTAACAAATAATTTCTTCTTGGGAAATAATACATGATTCAAAAAATTTATTTCCCTTGGATATATCTGAGAATTATTCTTCCATCCATTAAATATGATTCTTTTTTAAAACATTTTAATCATCCATAAAATGTAACAACTTAATAAATTTCTGTTCTTGATGAATACTAATTAAAAAATCTCCCAATAGAAATTTGAAACTCTTTATATTCTACTTTCATATATTATCCATCATTAGTCAACTTGGATTCCATATTAATATATTTGTGGAATGGTTTTAAACCTTCCATTACAAATTTTTTTAAAAATTATTTTGAATACATTCCTTTTGAGGGAAATATTTATTACTTTTTATGTACATTTTGTGACCACAGAATGTCTTTCATTTCACCCAGCATGGAGATTTCATTCAACTTCTTCATCTCATAAGGAATTTTTTTTGAATATATTTCATCATTTTTGTAAGAGTGAATGTTATCCAAATAAAAATTAATACTAAGGGGAATCTATTGAAATTATTAGCTGAAGATAATATTGTCAACTCTTTCATTCAAAAAATTCAACTTTCCTAAGCATGTTTCCAATTTGGAAACCAAACCCTCATGGACTTCATTATCCCAAAATAGGATTTCTTCTAAACGAAAACATACCACTCAACCTTAATAATAATAAAATTTAATAGTTTTTCATCATAAAATTATTCATCATGTTCTCCATTTATAAATTTTAACTTCACATCCATTTAAAATATTTTATAACTCCTTGTGTAGTAATTTAAAGAAAGAATCTTATTTGTTTCTAACATTTCTACCAGACAAAAAATTCTAATCATAATCAATTCCCCAAATTTATGAGTAAAATTTTAACAATTATATATCATTGTTTCTTATCACTTCACCATATCCATTAAACATGTTCTGGGCCAACCAATTTACAATAATACTTTTTTTTTCATTTGATTTATGTACAATTTCCAATGTATCATTTTCTTCAATATGATATCGTTCTTTGTTCATATCCAAAATCTATTCTGAATTATCAAAATAATCATTAAAATCTGTTGTCTCATATTTCTAATAAAAATGAAATTTTGTATCAGATTTGGATAATCATTTTTTCAGAACAATTTGATATTGATAGCTAATTATATATCGACATTCCACCTATTTTTTTATCATTTCATGAGATTCATGAAATTATTCATCATTTTTGGAGAGAAATAATTCTGATATTTCCACCTTTGTTATTTCATAATCATTTGAATAATTTTCATGTTACTTAATAATAATTCATTAACCATATTAATCATCTATGTTTTATATGTTTATGAAACATCATAATCATATTTATCAGGAACAATTTCATTAATAGAATAGAAAATTATTCCTATTTACTTATTGAATCACATATATCATATTCTTTCTAGATCATAGTCATGAAATATTACATCTTCAACACTATAGTTAAACATCCAATTGTTTCATCTGTTGTCCATTACAATTCTGGGATGTTAAAAAATTTAATATGTTTTAAAAATAATGATTTACATTTAAAAAATAATACTTATTCAAATCAGATCATGTCATGTAGTAACAATTATTTTCAATATAAATAGTTTTTCTCATGGAATTACTTAAAAAGTAGTGAGAATGGAAATTCTTAATCAACATTTTCCATCTCATGTAAACTAAACATCTATTCTTCCTTTCAACAAAACCATTTTTTGTAGTATTTATGATTTATTGAACTAATTATGAATTCCTTGTTTTTAAATATACCTTTTGAAGTATTAATTATTTTATTCACAACCATTATGAATAATCAAATTATTAACAAAATAAAATAATTCCTTCTCATAATTTATTCCAAATGATTAACATATATTTTGATCATATGGAAATGGTTTAAAATATATTACATAGTTAATTATTCTAAAATAATCAATGAATGAAATGAAGTACATATTTTTTTTAAAAAAATTATTGTACCAAATATATATGAATGGATTTTTAAGGGTTTGAGTTGAATGAACATAAACTTTATTATTCAATGGGTTTTTAATTATCCCTTTCTAGAAAATTTTACAAAACCAATCTCTTATTCATAAAATGTTGTGAATTCCACAAATATTGTCTCTCGGTGATTAGTTTCCCATACATACCCTACAAATAAGTCTCATAAATAAATTAAACAACTTATTTTCATCCATAATTCTTTTGTAATAACATATTTATACTTCACCAATGTGAATCATGATTATTTTTGTGCATTTGCCTTTTATAAAAACATTTATATCCTCCACTATTTTAACAAAAACCCGTCATTTATTTAAATTTTTTTTCCATCATCAAAATATTATGGAACCCTCCATATATTACATTTCAATACATCTATAAATAAAGAATTCATGGATTTCGTCTTTTCCTCCCCAATAATAGTTGATGAAATAACCCTGATACTGAGGGATTCATCAGCTCTAAAATCCACTATTACCTAATAGATATCATTCAGAATATTAAAACATTTCAAATATCTTGTCATATGAGATGAACACCCAAAATTCAAATCACATGGGGTTTATCCATTTGTATTATTTAGAGAAGTATCTACAATAAAATAATATTCATTATATTTTTATTCCTTTCCATCTGGATTCTCCCAATTTTGATAAAAAAGTTATTGTGATCGTAATATAACAAGCCTCCCATTTTCATGATTTTCTTTGTTTCTCACATGTTTGAGACATAGTCTCCATTGTATGGAATAAATTTTCAACATTAAAAAGAGTATTTTCATATTTTGTAATTTGAGTGGATTGAATCCCACTTAATATTTTCATTAAATAAATCATGGGATAGTTATAATGTTATTGGTTAAAACAACAAATAATTTGTGTATTCCCAAATCCACAATAATATAAGAAGTAGAAATAGAAATAATATTTTCCATGGAAACATCCATAATATTTAGAATTGTTGAAATACCTCTCTCTAACTTTGTATCATTCTCATCAGAACATTTTTTAGACCCAAAAAATATTTCATTGTCTGGAATCTTCTTTTTAGACATAGATATCATTCTATATTTATTATAATCCTATGTAATATAAAATTTAATCTTAGAATAATAATTTTTAGCAAGGTATAAAATTCTAAAATTTTTGGTTTTTATTAATATAGATGATTTTTTAATTCTTCTTCATCTTGGGAATATTTCAATGTGTATTTCCAACTAGTGATGGAAACTTTTGTAAATCGTTCTCAATTCAACCATTAAAAAGTTATCCATCTTTAGATATATGATTCATAAATGATGAAACTCAATACTATTTTAAGAAAACTTGTGTTTAACATTTTAAAACTATTCTTCTATTTCATTCAAATTTACATAATGATGTTTATTCCAATTCATTTATTTTTTAAGATACCTTTTCAAATAATCAAAAACATGCAGAAATATTTTTTATATTGAATATAAAATTTATTATTTTTTGATTTAGTACTATAATTCCTGTATTTCTTGATTTCACTTCCACGTATTACAATAATATTGATACAATAATTCATCCCTATTTTCAAATGAGATTATAACATAGCCTCTTAATCAAAACTATATCTTCTGAAATCTTCATCAGTCACTTTTATAAGGAACATATTTTTCTCAGAGAACATCTAAAAACAATTAATCCTCATCCTTGCTATCATTATCTTAATCAAATTTAGAAAAAAAAATTCTATTTAGATTTGGAGACCTGTTATTTTTTCCATTGGAATAAGATTTCAATTTACCACCCTACTTGTTCCATGATAATATTGAACATATTTTATCTTCATCACTATCATATTCATTATTTTTTCCAAGAAAATTCACATAAATGATCCCATATATGTACCATGATTATGGTACATGGATATTACATCATTTTTATAAGATTTAATACAATACACAAATACACACATAAATACAATATTAGTTTAGTCCCTTTGTAATCTTGGAATTGAAAATTCTAATCTAGGTAATGATATTCGATGTTTGAAAAAAAAAATATTCCCTTTTGTAACCCTTCCTAAAACCATTCTTTATATTCTATAGAAGATAAAAAATAAGAAATAAGCGATATTATATTCTTAGTACGGGTAGTCATATATGACATTTAAACATAATCCTGAGTATGAGGGTATGAGGACATGATCATGACAATAGAAGATCATACCCTGCTTATCAATGATAATGAATTGGAATCATTGAATAAATATTGACAGTTCATAAGATAGGAACCATAAGGAAATAAATATCATAATCCATGAAATCATAACATAGGAATTAAACATGAAACTTGTGCTAGACACATAAGAATATAAAATGATATCTATAGTATTACTGGAACCACTCCTATTTCCATATTAATAGTATATGTTAACTCCCCAAACCATATTGGTATCCATGTTTTTCTCATATGACCATATTAATGTTCAAGGTTCACTCCCAAGAACATCTTAGTATACAATATCCATTATTGATCTATGTCCACTCCTCATTCCAGTCATGCCTATCTAACGAGACATAAATCATTATCCAATGCATTGAAGGGAGATATAGGTGCCACCCATCAAATAATGAATACCATAAATATGTGTGTAAAGATAAAATAGTTCTTTTATCACTTCATAACCCATGAAATAAAATGGGTTTCATTAACATCATTCATTTATGACATAATCCATTGAAAAGAAATAAGTTTCTTCAATATCGTTCCACCATAATAATAAACCATTCATAAAGAGAATAAAAATGGTATAATAGAATCTTAAATATTTTAAAATATATGTAAAATAAAATAATTTTTCCGTATATGGAAATATTTTTGAAAATATCGTTAAATTTATTCTAGTGGAAAATATATTTTCTTATTTGAAAACATGTCATTTTCATAAGAATACATGGAATTTTAAAATGAAAACATTTCTTTTAAATTAAAATCATAATAATTAATAGTAATCATAAATTAATGTAGCAATGATGATGGATGGAAATTCCTTTTTTCTATATAACTTAAGAAAAACATTCATTTCATACTTTTGCTGGAAAAGTCACCAAGCTCCACATTGAAAAAACAAAAAACTATTTCATTGAAACTATATAGTTAAAAGTAAATTTTGTTGAAAAATATAGAATAATAGAGAAAAAGATAATTTTTTTAGAAAACATGGAAATAGGAGAAAATTTTTTCCCCAAGGAGACAAAAAATGATACAATCCCCAAATTTGATGAGTTTGGGAAATAAATACTCATCCCATTATTTTTAGTAGAATCATATTCCCCAGGAAATAAAGAAATTAAATTGATGTGAAAAAACCATATTCATCCAGATAAGTCAAAGAAAAGAAATTAATTTTAAGTATATACACTAGGTAGAATAAAATATTACCATATAAGGCTTATGTCCCACCAAAATAATAGTAAGACATAAATCCCTTAAATTATGTCTTAACTATCACCATAATCAAAGAAAAACCTATATAATAAATTTATGTTTATTTTATGTATATAAAAGCACCATAGTCATATATATAATTCCAAAACTAATTTGTTTATTACTTTATATTACCCATTTATTATCAGTTCCTTGTTGAAGAAATGTTTCAGGTAATAATTACTTTGTTTATTTCATGTATTTTTACTTGTATATGTAATGATTTTATGATATCTATAATCATAAGTATGGTATATATATCATATATATATATATATATTAATAAAAGAAATCATGGTGAATCATTATATATGGAGATATAAAATAGAATACATCATTCATGTAGAGAGTATATCATACATACACATGAACACAATTTTCATTTTCTAGTTGGGTATAAGTAAAAGAGAGTATATGGTATATTATCATTATAACAAAAATTTAATGTCTCATGTGACATATATTTTCCTAAATTTCATCCTTTCTACCATACATGTTATATACAGGTGTATAACGAAACACATCGTGTCGTGGATATAGTAAACTTCAATTACGCTTGAGCGACCTTATCATTTTCCTAAAATGTTAGATGAATGTTAAAAAGATACAAATGATATGAAAATTATAGATGTATAATTATATAAAAAATATATTATATAAAAATTAAACCCATAATAATTCTCACTCATACAATACGTTTGTGGAAAATGAATTGCATTGCAACGTGGAGATGGTATTTGTACATACACACATGTGATTATGTCATTTTATGTTTGATGGGTAGGGTGATGTATAATAGTGTGTTCATAATAATAATAATATTTAATTATATTTATTATTATGAATTTTTTATATTATGGTATATCTAATAGATTAAGAGGAGGTATACAATATTTGAAAATGAGAATAATCTGTTAGAGTGATTAACTCATTCTTAGAATAACTCTATTATCCCTTCTCTAATGGACTATACAGTTACTCTGTTGGGAAGAAAATATCTCTAGAATGTAGAGAAGTTAGATTATAAGTGAAATGGTAAGGGATTAGTATATGTATAAGGCTCAATAAAGTGTGGATAATTGAGGGAGGATGTGCCCATTTATATTTGAGGTGAGGTGCATTTTTGGTATTTCAAAAGACATTAATTTATAATAAATTATATGTAAATATAAATACCTATAAAAGAAAATTTATTCTATGATAAGATGATATATATTTTAAATCTCATAATCCTATAACTGTTTTATCAGATTTTATGTATTTTTAGATGTCATCATTTTTATTAACCCTTAGTTAACATATTTTAATATAAACTATGCTAACTTAGTTTTCAATGTTAATAGAATGTAATTTTTACATATAAAGTGTCAATTGGACAATAAATGGTACATTTATTATATTTTAGACCATGTATAATCCCTATTTTATTATTTAATATCTTTAGGATTTTTAAATAATTTTAATAAAATATTACTTTCATAATATTTCTTTAGTTTCAATTTGGACACTATTAATTATTTATATTTAAAAAAATATAATAAAATCATGATATATTAAATATAACTATATAAAATAATGCCAATCAGGTAAAATTATTTAATAAAATTCATTTATGAAATTAATTTACTCAAAATAAATTTATTTTAAAATTTTTAATATCATTTATTTGAAATTTATATTCATTAAAAAATTACTACATCATCATTGTATAAGCCGTAAAGTTAAAAATTTATTTCATAAAAAGTAAAAATAAAGAACATTAATAAATAAAAACTTTTTAGATCTCAAAATACTATTTTTAGAGAAATTTTTCTTATTTATAGTCTTATATAAAAATTGATATAATTATTATAATATGATTACGATGTCATTATCTTTTCAGTAATGAAATATATTAAATTACAGACACTCATCCAAGTGGGAAAAAAGTTTTTAATTTCATACCAAGGATTATTTTATTCATAAACCAGTTATCTAATGAAATCAAGGAAATTTTTTTGTTCAATTTTCTGTTATTTATTCTGTTATTTTTCCATTAATTACCTGATTTACCTTTTAGTTTTGCAAAAAATTCTAAAATAAAAATTCAAAAATTTCAAAAATAAAATAAACCTAATACAATAATTTTTACCAAATTATTAAAAATTTGTAATCAATTTTTAAGAATTTAAACATTGATGTTTCAGTAATTAAATGAAAATTAATCTTGTTGATGGTGTGAGAAAATGTGTTATTAATGTTAAAACATGAAATAGATTAAAATGTTGTTATGTATAAAGTAAATGTAAAATTAATGAAAATGGACTAAATAATATTAAATAATAAAAGTTCAATCTACGTATAATTAAAAAAATTATTTAACACAAAATTATTTTTATGGAAAAATTTTATCTCCATTATACTTTTTGTATATTTTACTATTCATCATAACATGAAACTTATTGTAAAAATTAAAAAAATAAGATAAATTTATATATTCTACTATAAAAAAGAAATATTAATTTTCTAATAAAATATATAAATATTTCAAATATTGGATTTAAAATTATTTCCCCATTAAAAGGCAATAAAATTACCTTTTTGAAAAACATAGGTTTTTATGCATATGATTGGGTTGATTATAATATTATAAGTATAAAATATAATAGAAAAATATAAAAAAATTTATTGAATAACTAACTTATATAATACATTAATACCATTAAAAATTTTTAATTATTTTAATTATTTAAGATAAAACGAGTTTGTGAAAATAAAAAAAAATTATTTATTTTATAACCAAAAAAAATATATTTCCATTTTGAATTAATAGCTAACCATTTTTTCATTTTATAAATATTATATTTTCACAACATAGTTAATAATATTCATACCCGCTAATTTATAGGCTTAGTTATATATTGTTATATTTAATAAAAACAATTCATAATATATTGTTGTTTGGTAAAACACAGTATTGTGTGTATTGGAAGTTATCAAAATGACTGGGGTGTGGGTAACACATTCCATGCATAGAGTTTCATATAAAAAATATAATCAATGTGTTGTATATAGATCCATATTGACATTGTGTTATATATAATTAAAGCGAAAAAATGAATTTTTTGAATAAAAAATATTCATTCAGTGTTGTGTTAAATGAATAATACTGAAGTGATTATATTAAATTAAAAAAATTCCAAAAAATAACATGTTGTTTCATTCTTACCCCTAAAAATGAATTTCTCCCATAAATTTCATTATTATATCAATGGATTAATTATTAAATGATCCTTTTATAGATACCTGCATCGTAAAAATGAATACTAAAACATTGTTTTATAAACATGTAGAAAACATAATGTTTAACCAGGATAACTGAAAACTGGGATTCCACATAGGAGGACATAGATAGAGAGTGAAAACATTGACATGGAAATGAAATCTGACTATCATGCTCTAATAGAGAGTGCTATAGCACATGGTTTGGAGAATGTCAACAATCCCAAATATTTAAATATATGAAATTCTAGGGGACCATTTGATTCATCAGAAATTATGGTTTGGGGATTGAATTTTTGGTTTTAAGATCCTTTCACTAGAGTTGAGTAATTTTCATGAGAATATTTACTTACTTGATTTCTACACAATCTTATCCTTTGTTATTCTTTGATCAATTTACTCTTCATCATTTTTTATAGAAAATATGTTGAATTTTTCATTCAAAATAAGTTAACATATCATGAGTTCAATATATAGAATAATGCTTCATTAAAAATTCCTTAGCATCACAAAAATAATAATAACACATGTAATCCAATAAATAGATATCTTCATATGGTATGTTAATACATTAATCTCTAAAACCTCATCAAAATATTAACATAAACATTTCTATAAATTTTAACCTTATTACCCTTTAGATATAAGAATGTCTAAAACATTAGAAATAACAACACTAGATTTTTCAAAAGTAGCTTAGTGTTCATCAGCCTCATATCATAAAGTATATATTGTTTGTCTCATACAAAAACCATTCAACTTCCATTATAATTTATTCCCTTAAAACATGGTATTTTCCATAAATTTATATTTAAAACATTCATTATTTATGAATCCATAGATTATAGGGCATATAATTTATTATAAAACATGTTGTAAACTCTATCTGTTAATGCGTAAACCTCTTTTAATCAAATACTTAATAACTTCAAAGGTAATTAGTGTCATCCAATATAATTATTCGTATCAAACATATCATTTTTAATCATTAATGCAGATATTTTACTTAAAATAATTATATATTTCATTATTTTTTAACATAATATATGATTTCTAAAACAAATAAACATTAATTATCTAGATTTATTATTAAACCATTACGTAATCTTCACAATACTAATCATTCCATTATTATGAAATAAGAATAATGTGTTAAGGAACATCAAACTTTATCTAATAATTCTTCTTATTTTCAACATAAAAAATACTTTTAGAACATCCCATACCTTTCACAGGTCATTAACTGAAAAATTATGGAAAGTTTTATAACCAATACTCGTTCTACATTCCCAATTCTATTTAGGAAATATACACTTTGGAAATAAATTATCATAATGCTCATAAATTACAAATCTATAACATTAAAAGATAACCATGTTCCTTATAGTTGTTATTATTGACTAACATCTGAATGCATAGTGTGAGGAACTCAAATCCAAGAAAATAAGAACAAAAATTATTATAATTACATATAGGATGCTTAAATCATGGCCACTAATTTGAATTATATGAAACCTTACTATTTTTTCTCAGAGAAATCCATATACATATCCTTATAATTAACCATAGGGATATGACTAGAATTTTCTCATCCAAGATTACAATGGTTGAATAAAACTTTTCTCTAATACCAACTATAATGACCCAGTCTTGACGTAAATGAATATTAAATCATTTTTGACAACATTTTTTACATTAAACAAACACAATCCCAAATACTGTATTATTTTTGTACCTTTTGTAGCATGGAATGGAAAATTATAATATAAAGAAAGATGTTCACAGATTACCAAAAAATATCATCCCCTTTATATAACCGACCTATGACCTTTCATTATATCATGGGGTAGAGAAAACATAATAAAAGGGTGATCCCAGATGCCCACTAATGGTAAATATGTTATAAATATAAACATTATCACAATAATAAGTGTATGAGAACATGATCATGAAAGTATATGATCATACCCTTCATATCAATGATTATAAATAAAAATCATGTCACATTTGTTTAATATTTTCAACACAAGAATCATAAATAAATTATTAAAATAATCCCTCATATCATAACATGGGAATAAAAAATGGAATTTTCATCTGACACAAAAGAATATATAATTATTTCAATAGTTGTCAAGTAATCACATCGAAGGCCATATCAATAGTATGGGTTCACTCTACATCCCATCCTGGTATTCATGGTTTACTCCCCTGACCTTCTAAGTTGTCATGGTTCACTCCAATGACCATCATATTGGTTAATGTCATTTTCTAAATTGTGTTCACTCCCTGTTCTAGCAATGTATTTCACCAAAGATTTAAAAAATTATCCCCCACATTAGAGGGAGTTATAGATCCCACCCATCACATAATCAAAAACATAAATATTTTTTCAAAAAGATAATAAAGGATTAATGTAACGCCCCGACCCCAGTTACCTAGAGTCGGTGAATGACTTCGTAACATTGGAATGATCACAAAAGATCAAGTCTCGAAAGACCGATTAGTTTTGTAGCCTTTGAAACACTAGATACATTCATAAAGGTTACATTACATCATAAGGTGAAAAAATACAATAACAATGTCTCCATAGTCCACACTCATATCCTCTTCTGACTATCCCTGCAGGCCATTCATAAAATACTTCTTCACATCCTGGAAAATATTAAAACATTGAAAGGGGTGAGCTAAGATGCTCAGTAAGGATAACAATATAGAGGAAGCTTTCATAAATAAACATTAACATTTACGGAAATGTATAACTAAAACATAATCCTTTTAAACTTGAACATTAGCATAATATGGCAAAAGTAAAATGAAATAATTCCATTTACTTACTCACATGGATATTCTACTAGTCGAATAATCACATGAAATATCAATAACCACTTTCATAATGATGGAATGCATAATGCCAGACTATCATAACCACGTAGCCAAGGCCTCGTGCCAAGACCACAAATAAGATTTTGTCAAATCCTTGTGCCAAGACACTTGTTTGTCTCATGAGACCTGTCGATGCATCGCGGAGCTATAGCGGGCTCCACCCATCACTTATTAAGTCCAATGCATTCCTCATATGAATAGGTTTAAACATATCATAAACCATAACATAATCGTATCACATAAAACATGCATAAAGACAACATAACATTTCGACATTTCAATCACAAGATATCAATACGAAACATTGATATAATAAAAACATTATCAAATCCATTTTCAATACCAAAATAAAAGAAAATCAAAACATGGTATTTATTTTTCATTTAAAAACATGTTATGGCTTGTAGAGGAAGCTGAACCCCAAATAATGGCCATGGTGGCGGAGAAGTCATTGTCGCCGCATATGTAAGACAAGAAAAACATTCCTTTTTGTCATTTATTAAAACGATTCGTATAAAATGATTCCTTTTGAATAAACGTAAAATTCAAAGGGGTTTATACACTGTATAAAATAATGTTGTGTATAAAAGAAAATATGCCTCAATGAAATGAGATTGAGATGAAGTCCCATAAAAAGATCATTTTTAAATAAAATAGATCTATTATGTGCATTCACTATAAGTACACACAATGAAAGTACAAATACAACATTAGACATAATAATATCATGACATAATTTGAAAGTAGGAGATTAACCCAAAGAATAAAAATTGGGTTAAGAAGTTCCCTTACCTCGTGTCCGATTTGACTCGACCGCTCTTTAACCTCCTGAATAATAAACTAGAGTTAATTTCTATTTTCTTAAGAACATTTTTAATGTTCATTACTCCTTTTATATCACTTATTATCATGTTATGAACATTATGTAATTATTTATGTTAATAACGGTCATTTTGTCGATCTTTGGGACTTGAGTCAAAAATAAACTTCTTATAATTACAAGTTGTTCATGTGGTGAAATATCCATTATATCCAGAATTATATTCATGTTGTAGATATCATATATATCATATATATCCAGTATATATATGAATTTATAATATTACATAACATTTAGAGGTAAGAAATGAAATGCACCGTTCATGGAAACGGTAAGCCGCACGTACGCATGAACACTACTTTCATTTCTATTTCATATTTAACGAAATCATAATGATATAAAGGTATATTATAATTGTAGTATAATATCATATATAATATCATTTACTCCATCCTTTATACATCCCACATATGGCATTAGCGATTCAAATCACTTTGAGGGGGCGGTAGTCCGCACTTCCTAAAATGAAAATATCGTGTTTACCCATAATGGAAACAAGAAAGGTATGCCATAAATGAAAATTACAGAACCTTAAGTAAAACATAAACTTATTATATATCATATATAAATATAGTGACATCTTAATGGCCACCTTTGAAGGTGTTATATGAGTGTTGAACAATCATCGTTTCGTGAGGCAGAAATTCGCCATCCACATAAACAGTATGTTCTTTAACAATTAGATGTAGGTGTGTGTAAGTGTATCTCGAATAAATATTATAAAAACATCCTATTATATTGAGGATACTGGTGTTTTTACAAACGAAATGAATAAAAAGTGTTTAGGGGGTTGGAGATGAAAAATAAAGCAAAACAACATTAGAGAAGACATTACCTTAAAATCGGATAACTCTTTTGATTTGAGACAAAGGCTTCTTTGGGAAGAATTATTCCCAAGTTGAGGCTTCTATGAGTAAGGGAGGGATGTTGGGAGAGTATTTGGGAAGATTTTGGGTGAGAAAAAAGGCTTTGAAAGTCTGAGTAAGGTGGTAGTGGTGGGGGCTTTTATAAGTGGAAAGGAGGGGCACTCTTGGAAAGATTGAAAAGTTACTTTATTATGAAATGATTTTCGGATTCTAAAGGTCCCACAATGATATATTTATAGGATAAGGTGATAATGGTTCTAAATCTACTCATACAATATGTTTTTGACAAGGTTAAGCCTTAGATTTTACATTATACTTTAATTTTATTTAAATTGCTAATTAATGAGGTAATCGCGACATCATCATGGGGTCATAAATAATTTAATTTATATAATGTCTAAAAATTATAAAACTATTATAATGATTTATGAAATTTTTTTAGATTTCTAATGGATATTTATAGTAAAAAATATGACTTGTATAACCCCATTTAAAAATTGTTTTAGTAAAATAACTTATGTTTGTGACATTTTTATTTCAACTTTAAATAAAAGTTATTTATGTCATTTTCCTACCAAAGTGGCTCCATGGGGTCCCCAAGTTGACCCATGTATTTTCATGTAGGCCATGACTCATCCAATAGGTTTAGGACAAGTTTCAAGGTCATTTCATATTTTTATAATATCATTTTTACCTTAAATTTCACTAATTACCTTTAATCGCGATTAATTAAACTGAAAAGTTACTATTCACAAAAAAAATTATTTTAATCCCATTGAACCACATTTTACTTCCTAATGAAATCCATGTATGTCATATTTTGGAAAATCAAATCACAGAAGGGGTAATATTTCATTTAAATGAAAAATCAGTTATTTAACTACCACTTAGTGGTTTGACTATTCATCAAAAATTGAAGTTTTTTAGATCAATGCCAAAATTTCACCCTAAGCTATAATTGATATTCAGAATTAAAAAATGATGTCTATTTTACAAAATTCCAAACATATAATTTTAATTAATTAATTTTATAACTAATTCCCGTTGTCACAACAAATAGCGTGTTTTTAAGAAACAATATATATCAAAAGATTGACAATTGTTTATGTCCAATTTCAAAGTGAAATTAATTCTAATGACCACCATTGGATAAAATGGTAAAAATATATTATAATTACACATTAAAACCACTCAATAGTATAATTTATCACCATAAATTATTTTGAATAAAAAAGTTGTTTTTAAGTATTCTTCACTATTCATAAAAAATTGGAAGTTCTCAGAAAATTACAAAAAATTTCAACTTACGATAACTTTGATATTACGAATACAAAAACAAAGTCCATTTGGAATGATAAAATTTATAAAATTTCAAAAAGTAGGTATTAATATTCATAACGGCTACTTTGATTGGTTGTGGTGTGTGTTAGAACTCGAAGTTTTGTACAACACACACTATTATATTATTCCAAGAGAAGTGCACCGTGGAAGCTTGGGGTGTTACATTCTCCCATCCTTCAATAAATTGTGTCCTCGCAATTTTGAATTTTTCTTTGAAAATAAAAGGTTGAAAATAGAAAATACCTTTGTGGAAAACCCCCATCGGAAATAAGGTTAATAAAAATATATCATTTAAAGAAATAAAGAGAAGTACAAAGGTCACCCGAGATAGCCCATACTAGGATTCTATGAAAGTATGGATATGGAAGAAAAAACCATCATGGTCTGATGGAGAGTTTTAGAAAACTCAATTAGGAGAAAGTTAACCATAAGAAAATCACAAACTTGTGATTGGTTAAACAGTCATTGAATCCCCAGTTGGAAAAGTTAACCAGCAACGTTTTTGTTTTAAGTTACCTTTTATAAAGTTGAGGAATTTATTTAGGAGATTTACTAAGAATGTAAGGTAATATACATACTTGTTATGTATACTTTCATTCTTTAATAAATTTTTACCACAAACCTATCTTTCACTCCAAATGGTAACAGAACTCAATTATATTCTATTTATCCTAATTGTATAAGGTTCTAAATATTACCACCTACCATCTAGATTAGGAAAAAATATTTTGTAATAACCAGGGACTTCATGTAGGCTAGTGGTAGGTAATAAAGGCATGTCGCACTATGGTTGTGGGTTCGATTCCTGCAGGTTTGTCCGACGCGATGGGTTATCCCCCAACCTGCAGGTTGTCCTTTTCCTAAAAATATTGTATTATAATATTCCAAAAGTAATCTTCAGGAATGTTTTATCCTTAAACAATACTATCCAAGTTTCAACTTAATCCATTCAAACCATTGTAGTTATCCAAAATACCTCTATCCATACTTTCTCTAAAAGGTCTCTAAATTCCAAAATCAATTGTATCATCAGATTCCTCAAGCAAGGTAAAGTTTCTCTTATTGTCACATACAAAAATATGATTACCTTCATCATATAAAAACCTTAATGAAAACATCATGTACTGCAGTAAAATCCTTATATATATCACATTATTCTTATAACCAAAATATAATCCTTGAGTCCAAAAGCACCAATACACTAATTATTCCGCTTAAACTATAGTCACAACATAATATTTGCCTTGATCCCTTGTCCTTTTCTAAGTTAAGTTTCCCTGAAGCTTAGGACATTCATTTGAATAATGTCCCATATCTCTACAATTGTAGCATTCAACATTAATAGCCTCTTTCTTTCCTTCGCAATCACGCACCTGGTGACCTTTTTCTCCACATTTATAACAAACTCCCATTCCTTTTAGGCAAGTACCAGGGTGATTCTTCCCACAATTATCGCATAATGGAAAATCCTTCATTCCCCTTTTCCCTTTATCTGTCTCTTGTTCCACCGTTCTCTTCTTCTCTTACTTTACTTTATTTTCATAAGACTTAGAGAATTCCTTTTCTATCTTGATAGCACACGAGACAATATCTTCGTACGATGAGAAGGATTGTGATACTAAAGCTCGACGGAGAAATGGTTTTAACCCATCAATGAAACGATCAATCTTACTTCTTGGGTTATGTATATAATATGTAGCATGCCTCGCTAACCTTGTAATGTTAGCCTCATACTTTGCGGCATTATCGTCCTCCTTTTTCCTCAGACATAGAAATTGCCTTTCCATATATGCTCGATGGTCATGTGGAAAGTATTTTTCTAAGAAAATTTCTTTAAACTCCCTCCATTCCATACATGATACTTCTTCATCTTCCTTGGTGTTTTGAATCAGCGACCACCATTGATCGGCATCTCCAGTGAGGTGGTAGACTGCCATGACAACCTTATCCCTTTCTCTACTCCCCAAGGCATGGAATATTTTATCTAAGGAGTTTATCTATTGCTCAGTTACTAATGGATTTGTACCCCCATTAAATTTTGGCGGTTGTTGCCTCATGAAGCGGTCTAACATTGATCCTCCACGTTGCGGATCAGGGTTCTCCATACGAGTATGGTTATTATTCATAACCTGAGTGAGTTGTCCCAGTATGGTAATAATTTGATCAGCACCAGTTGTATCTCCAACTCCACAATAATTATCTTGAGTAGGAGGGCAATACCTACATGGAGTGCGTGCATTGATACGGTTTCCATTCCTTCCACTAGGTGCCATTTCTAAACAATGGAATAAACAAGATTAGTTTATGAATTAAAATCCATAATTCCATACTTGTAAAACACTTTACATAAATTGAACTATTTATGGATATTATCCATAATCATAAAAAGAAATGGTTTCTTTGAGGAAGTATATACTCATAACCATTCATAGTGGTTTGTAAAGAAAACGAGAATTATCCTAAGCATATCCCCCGGGAGTGTCGTAACCAAGAGTGCAGCAAGGACCGTTGTCGTGCACTAGTTCCCATTCGAGTCTAGCTCAAAGTGGTGTTTTCGGGTTTTACCCCTAGGTACATCAGTGCCAGAGCCGCCTCTACCTGCTCGTATCCAGATAGGGATGTATTGCTCAGAAAACTCACAAAATCTCTATAATACCAAAATTCTAGGAAGTTCTTCTATACTAATCCTTAAAGTCTATCTTCGGGCTATGTGCTCTAATCCGAGTTTATATAAGTCTAGCTTCCAAGGTTAGTACTAAACTGTCTCTGATGCCAACTGTAACGCCCCGACCCCAGTTACCCAGAGTCGGTGCATTACTTCGTAACATTGGTATGATCACAAAACATCAAGTCTCGAAAGACCGATTAGTTTAGTAGCCTTGGAAACACTAGATACATTCATAATGGTTACATTACATCATAAGGTGAAAAAGTACAATAACAAAGTCTCCATAGTCCACACTCATATCCTATTCTGACTATCCCTACATGTCATTCATAAAATACTTCTTTACATCATGGAAAATATTAAAACATTGAAAGGACTGAGCTCAGATTCTCAGTAAGGATAAGAATATAACAGAAGCTTTCATAAGTAAACATTAACATTTAAGGCAATGTATAACTAAAACAAAAGCCTTTTAAACATGAACATTAGCATAATATGGCAAAAGTAAAATGAAATAATGCCATTTACTTACTCACATGGATATTCTACTAGTCGAATAATCACATGAAATATCAATATCCACTTTCATAATGATGGAATGCATAATGACAGACTATCATAACCATATAGCCAAGGCCTCGTGCCAAGACCACAAATAAGATTTTGTCAAGGCCTCGTGCCAAGACAGTAGTTTGTCTCATGAGACATGCCGATGAATCAAGGAGCTATAGCGGGCTCCACCCGTCACTTATTAAGTCCAATGCATTCCTCATATGAATAGTTTTAAACATATCATAAACCATAACATAATCGTATCACATAAAACATTCATAAATACAACATAACATTTCCTCATTTCAATCACAAGATATCAATACAACACATTGATATAATAAAAACATTATCAAAACCATTTTCAATACCAAAATAAAAGAAAATCAAAACTTGGTATTTATTTTTCATTTAAAAAAAGTTATGGCTTATAGAGGAAGCCGAAACCCAAATAATGGCCATGGCGGCGGAGAAGTCATTGTCACCGCATACGTACGACAAGAAAAACATTACTTTTTGTCATTTAGTAAAATGCTTCGTATAAAAAGATTCCTTTTGAATAAACGTAAAAGTCAAAGTGGTTTATACATTGTATAAAAGAAAGTTGTGTATAAAACAAAATATGCCTCAATGAAAGGAGATTGAGATGAAGTCCCTTAAAAAGAACATTTTTAAATAAAATAGATCTATTATGTGTATTCACTATAAGTACACATAAATAAAGTACAAATACAATATAGGACATAATAATATCATGACATAATTTTAAAGTAGGAGATTAACCTAATGAATTGAAATTGGGTTAAGAAGTTCCCTTACCTCGTGTCCGATTTGACTCGACCGCTCTTTAACCTCCTGAATAATAAACTAGAGTTAATTTATATTTTCTTAAGAACCTTTTTCATGTTCATTATTCCTTTTATATCACTTATTATCATGTTATGAACATTATGTAATTATTTAAGTTAATAATGGTCATTTTTCGATCTTTGGTACTTGAGTCAAAAATAATCTTCATATAATTACAAGTTGTTCATGTGGTGAAATATCCATTATATCCAGAATTATATTCATGTTGTAGATATCATATATATCATATATATCCAGTATATACATGAATTTATAATATTACATAACATTTAGAGGTAAGAAATGAAATGCACCGTTCATGGAGATGGTAAGTCGTACGTACACATGAACGCTACTTTCATTTCTATTTCGTATTTAATGAAATCATAATGATATAAAGGTATATTATAATTCAAGTTTAATATCATATATAATATCATTTACTCCATCCTTAATACATCCCACATATGACATTAGAGATTCAAATCACTTTGAGGGGGCGGTAGTCCGCACATCCTAAAATGAAAATATCGTGTTTACCCAAAATGGAAACAAGAATGGTATGCCATAAATGAAAAATACAGAACCTCAAGTAAAAGATAAACATATTATATATCATATATAAATATAGTGACATCTTAATGGCCACCTTTGAAGGTGTTATATGAGTGTTGACCAATCATCGTTTCATGAGGCAGAAATTCGCCATCCACAGAAACATTATGTTCTTTAACCAATATATGTAGTTTTGTGTAAGTGTAGCTCGAATACTTCTTATAACAACATCCTAGTATATTTAGGATACTGGTTTTGTTACAAAAGAAATGAATAAAAATAGTTTATGGGGTTGGAGAAGAAAATAAAACAAAACAACATTAGAAAATACATTACCTTAAAATCGGATAACTCTTTTGATTTGAGCCAAAGGCTTCCCTGGGAAGAATTATGCCCAAATTGAGACTTCTATGAGTAAGGGAGGGAAGTTGGGAGAGTATTTGGGCAGAGTTTGGCCGAGCCAAAAGGCTTTGAAAGTGTGAGTAAGGTGGTAGTGGTGGGGGCCTTTTATAATTGGAGAGGAGGGGCACTCTTGGAAAGATTGAAATGTTACTTTATTATGAAATGATTTTCGGATTATAAAGGTCCCACAATGATATATTTAGAGCCTAAGGTGGTAAGGGTTCGAATTCTACTCATCCAATAAGTTTCTGACAATTCTATGCCTTAGATTTTACATTATCCATTCATTTTATTTAAATCGTTAATTAATGAGGTAATCGCGGCATCATCATGGTGTCATAAATAATTTAATTTATTTAATGTTTAAAAATTATAAAACAATTATCATGATGTAGGAAATCGTTTTAGCTTTCTAATTAATATTTATAGTCAAAATTATGACTTTTATAACCCCATTTAAAAATTGTTTTAGTAAAACAACTTATGTTTGTGACATTTTTATTTTAACTTTAAATAAAAGTTATTTATGTCATTTTCCTACCAATGTGGCTCCATGGGGTCCCCAAGTTGACCCATGTACTGTCTGGGTCGTCCATGACTGATCCAATAGGTTTAGGACAAGTTTCAAGGTCATTTCATATTTTTATAATATCATTTTTACCTTAAATTTCATTAATTAGCTTTAATCGCGATTAATTAAACTTAAAAGTTACTATTCACCAAAAAATTGTTTTAATACCATTGAACCACATTTTATTTCCTAATTACAACCATGTATGTCAGATTTCTGAAAATCAAATCACAGAAGTGATAATATTTCATTTAAATGAAAAATCAGTTATTTAACTACCACTTAGTGGTTTCACTATTTATCAAAAATTGAAGTTTTTCAGAACAATGCCAAAATTTCACCCTAAGAGATAATTGATATTCCGAATTCAAAAATGATGTCTATTTTAAAAACTTACAAACATATAAGTTGCATTAATTAATTTTATAATTAATTCCCGCTATCACAACAAATAGCGTGTTTTTAAGAAACAATATATATCAAAATATTGACTATTTTTTATGTCCAATTTCAAAGTGAAATTAATTCTAATGACCACCATTGTATAAAATGGTAGAAATATATTATTATTACACTTTAAAACCACTCAATAGTATAATTTATCACTATAAATTATTTTGAATAAAAAATTTGTTTTTAAGTATTCTTCACTATTCATAAAAAATTGGAAGTTTTCAGAAAATTACAAAAATTTCAACATAGGATAACTTTGATATTCCGAATAAAAAAACATAGTCCATTTGGAAAGATAAAATTTATAAAATTTTAAAAAGTAGGTATTACTATTCATAACGGCTACTTTGATTGGTTGTGGTGTTTTTTAGAACTCGAAGTTGTGTACAACACACGCTACTATATTATTCAAAGAGAAGTGCACCGTGGAAGCTTGGGGTGTTACAATTAATCATATCCTTTTCCATAAAATGAAATTGGTTTCATAAATATAATTCAATCATATCATAATCCATGGAAAATAATTTAGTTTTATAAATATTATTCCTTCATAAAGAGAAAAAAGTAATAAAAATAATAAAAATGGTATCATTGAATCATGTCCCATATAAAACAAAAGTAATATAAAATAAAACTATATTTTATGGAAATTTTTTTTGAGAAATCTCATGTAAATAATTATTATGGAATATGTCCTTACTCATTTAAAAATATTTTATTTTTTAAAAATATTAGGAAATTTTAAAATAAAAAATTTTCATTGAAAATAAATTTTAATATTTTAAAGGAGTATTCAAACAAGTATTTATTATTTATGGTGTAAATTTTAGTTAATTCCTTATAATTTATGAAAATAATTCATTTCGTTGTTTTTTCAGAAAATTCACAAATCAAATTATTTGTAAAATTAACAAAATATTTATTTCAATCAGTGTAGTAAAAGTAATATTCAAGAAAAATGACTATAATCATCCATAAGATAATTGTAAATATATTTTTGAAAAAGTTTATTGAAAAAATGGACAAGGAAAAAAATCCCCTAAAGGTGACTTAAAACAAAACAATCCAAAATATTGATGATATTATGAGATAAATATTCATCACATTATAATCATACAAATCATATACCACATGATATAAATAATTGCGATATGTATATAAAAATACCACAATCTTCTAGTTAAAAGTCATAAAATTCAATCATGGGTTGTATATACATAACATGAAAAAAGTCGTGTATAAGGTATGTGTCCCATAGAAATAAAAGTGAGACATAAATCCCTCAACATATGTCTTGACTCTCATCATACTTATGAGAAAATCATATATAATAAATATTAGTTTATTCTAAAAATATTAAATTTAAATATTCATATATAAATATATATTACAATATATATGATTTATTTATGACTTTATATTACCCATTTATAAGCATTTCCATTTAAAAGCAATTGTTTGGGAAATAATCACCTTTCTTATCGTATGTGTTTTGAATTGTTGTTATTTATACTATTATATAAATAATGATTTCATAATCTCTATAATGATAATAATTATATAAATATCATATATATATATATATTTGTTATATATTTATTCATGGTTATTAAAAATAGTTGGAGATAGAAAATATAATACATTATTCATGGAGACAAAAGAACGCATGTACGCATCAAAGTAGTTTTCATTTTCATGATGGGTTAAATGAAATGAAAGTATAGGATATATTATCTTTACAGAATAATTTTAATTTAATATTTAACACACATATTAATTTAATTCATTCTTATTACCATCCATGTAAAATATAGGTTGATAACAAATCAAATCACATCATGGATATAATAACCTAGCTCATTATTAAACAATTAAACCTGATTTATTACATAAAATATTCACTAGATACAACATAGAAGATCGATAGGTCTATTTTCTTTTGGGGTAAGGAAAATTACATAACATCCTAGAACATAAAACAAACAACATAATTATTGAAAACTTCCTTTACATGACCACTACATTCCCTCATACTTAGCATTGCATTGGATAACCTGGGGACATGCATAAGAAAAGGTTGAGATATAAATCCTACTAATGTAATAAACATGTAATAACATTAGGAATATAACCTATGTTATAAAATAGTCATATCAAGGGATCGCATGAGAAACATGAACATAAAGGCATGCTAAAGCATTATAATCTTAACATGGAAATGTGGCAACAACACTTAACATGGAATTTGGATGAGCCAATACTCATTGAACATGAAGCATGAGTAAACCCTAAATGAACATGAATCATGAGTATAACCTCATTTAAATTGTATTATAATGAGTAAACACCATTTTCACATGACATATCATGATACTATACTTTCCCCAATGCATTGGAGTCCAATCATTGAGCACCCTTCTTAAACCTTTCGTTTCATGCATAAGTTTACCACAAAGATCATGGAATCAATAAAAATCTTAAGTTATTCCATGATTAATTAATTTGGAATAAATACATGAAGTTTAAATTAAATATGTTTATGTGTATAATATTGAATACCCAAAATAGAGACATGTGTATGGTATTCACTACACTGTGATCTAGCCTTGGAAAAACGCGATGCAATTTCGGCACCATAACGGCGTGTCATAAGGATTACTAAAAATGGTTGAAGAGAGATAAAATGGTGTCTCATAATATATACAAGAAATTTAAATTATAGGGTTCACAGAGATACATTTCCCAACAAACATATTTTAATTTAGATGAATAATAAAAAAGAATAACTTTGAAGAAAAATAGGAGAGAGAAATCCCTCAAGGAATTTCGGCATGGTAACTGGTGTACATGGGAGGCATTAATAATGAGAAAGGGGTATCCCATAATTAAAAAATAAATATTACAGTATGGGAGAGGTGAAATATGATTCCCTAACATTTTTAATTGAAAACAAAAGGGCATAACAACTTTAAGAAAATTGGACAAAAATGAGAAAGGAAGAAATCGATTACTTGAAATTGTGATCCCAAAGGCTTAGGAGAGGCTTGACAGAGGATACATGGGAGAGTGGGGAACCTTGGTAAGATTCTTGAGATAGGAGGTCATGGTTTGGTAGAACTACAAATTCTTTAGAGTGAAGAGGAAGTGGGAGATTGGGTGGGTTTATATAGGAATGGAGAGAGAATTCTTTATTATTTAGGTTTTGGACACCTCACATTATTCTAATCAAAACCACAACCAGCCCATTGATTTTTCCCATAGTTTTTTCCAAAAGGGTACTAGATGAAAATATTTTATAAGGAAAATGGGAAAACATCTTATAATAATATGGTTTCTTATGAGGAGGTAAGTCACACTCTGATGAGAAAAAATTTAAAAAGACAAAATGTTTTATAATCCATGAAGGGTCCACTTTAGCTTTTTAATATAAATTAAACAAACCCAAAATAACATTATATTAATGTTAAAACATATATTTTCCGAACATAATATTTATATAATTATATTACATCACTATTGGGCCATTATGATGTCATAAAACACATTACATATTTAAACATTATTTAATTTTTACACAAAAATTCGATATTCACAGAAAAATATGAAAAATTAACCATTGGATAATTTTGATGTACTCATTACAAAAATAATATTTAATTTATCTAAATAATTTTATAAATATGTGAATTTTTATTTTTAAAATAAAAACCGGCATTTACCGAAAATTCTAGGGTTTTAACAAAAACTTCTTTCAACCCATAATTTAAATTAAAATTGAATTCATAAAATTATATGATCGTTTATATTTTAAAAAAATTAATTATAAAATAAAAATATTAAAATATTATTTTTAAAAATTAATCCATTAATTAATCAAAATAGAATTCTTAATTTAATATTAACTAAAAATAATATTTGTGATTTAAAAACTATTAACAAAGTAACAATAATAAAATGAATTCACATTATTTACAAAAAAATAATTTATATAGTCATTCTGTTAGGGTATATTTACATAACCTCTTATTACCCCAGAAAATTAATGAAGGGTATGGTGTGTGATTGTGAAAGACTCTTGGGGTGGCTCGGATAACATCGCTTGGGTGGTAATCTTTATTAACTTCCACTTCTCGCGTAGTCTGTTCCGCTCCAGCTTAAAATGTTCAAACTCATATTGGGCATGGTCAAGAGTGAATCCAAATGATTCCACCTCCTTTCTGAGCATTGAGTAATGGTCTTCATATGGGGAAAGTCTACTGGATGAGGCATCGCTTCCTTTTCCTGAGTAAATGGGATTCGTTAAAGCCCTATATTTATACCAATCATGTGATCACTATTCATTGGCTATAATAGAAATGGTCACAATTCATAATTGCATTTTAAAATCCAAAAACATAAAAAAATGAATATAATATTTTATATCACCATAATAGACATTAAATTAGATCATGAAAAATTTCCATTAAGGAAAGTTTGGGTCGTTACAAACATCCACCCTTAAGAAATTTCACCCTCGAAATTTCCTTTGCCCACTCTAAAACAAATGTGGTTAACTCTGCTTCATCACTTCCTATGATGCCAATGTCTCTTTATCAGACATGTGGGTTTTCAGCAACACCTATATGAGGGCAATTGTCTTATTTCTTAGAACTCTTTCTCAACGATCTATGATCTTCAAAGGGTCCTCCTCATAAGAAAGATCATCCTTTAACTGTACTACCGCTAAAAAGAGTACAAGTGAAAGGTCTAGTATGTACTTATATAAATAAGATACATGAAATATATAATGTACTTTGGCCATGATAGGTGGAATTGCTAGACGATAGGCCATAACCCCAACACGATCAAGAATCTCGAAGGGGTCGATGTACCGAGGACTTAACTTCCCTTTCTTTCAAAACCTTATGACCTTATTCCATTAAGATATGTGTAGAAATACCATGTCTCCAACATTAAACTCAAGGAATCATTGAATGTTATTTTCATAACTCTTTTGTCGACTCTGGGCTGCCCTGATATGCTGGTGAATAGTTTTCACCTTCTCCACTATTAGTTTGACCATTTCTTGTCCTAGCATCATACGTTCGCCGACTTCGTCCCAACAAGCAAGTGTTCTGCACCACTTCCCAAACAGGGCTTCATAAGGTGCCATTAAGATTCTCTTGTGGGAACATTTATTATAAGATAACTCAACCATAGGAAGATGTGAATCCCATCCTCCTTTTAATTCCACTGATCATGTGCTCATCATGTCCTTATTTGTTTGGATAGTCCACTCAGATTAGCGATCAATTTGATTAATATAAGCTGTACTGAAGATCAGCATAGTATATAGAGAATGATGATGACTCGTCCAAAACATAGATGTGAATCTTGGTCTCAATCAAATACAATATATGGTTGTAATCCATGCAGCCTTACCACTTCCCTAATATATAATCGTGCCAGTTGAACCAAGGATAATTCCACCAGAATTGAAATGAAGTGTGCGGACTTTCTATGATGATCCACAACAAACCAGATTGCATTGTTGCCTATGGATGTCTTCAGAAATCTGGTGACAAAGTCCATGGTGATGTTCTCCAATTTCAATGCCAGTATGGGAAATGGTTTTATCATCCCTTTGGACTTCATCCTCTCTGCCTTCACTTGAGGACACATCAGACATTTTTATGTATACCCAACAATCTTCATCTTCATATTATCCCACCAATAATGCTCTCGGAGATCCCGATGAATCTTGGTGTATTTGGGGTGAATAGAGAAATTGGAATTATGCACTACATCCAAAAGTTACATCATCATCTCCGGACATGACGGAACACGTAGACATTTCCCAAATCACACAATTCCTTCTTCATTAACATTAAACTCTGATGATTTCCCTTTTCTAATGGCTTTCACTTTCTTCTAAATTCCCAATTCATCCTTTTGAGAATCCTTTAATCTTTTTAAAAGAGATGGTTGAGAAATCATTTTTGTAAGGATTGATGATGTTCCCTTAATTATGGTTCTCATGCCCATCATCATCAAGTCTAAGATGATTTTATCCTTCTCGATTCTCGTCAATGATAGAATCACTAGGTCTTTTCTAGTAAGATTATCAGTCACCTTGTTTGATTCCCCAGGGTGGTAATGGATTGTGCAGTCATAGTCTTGGATCATCTATAACCATCTTCGTTGGTGCTTGTTCAAGTCTTTCTATGTGAATATATACTTGAGACTTTTGTGGTCCGTATATATTTCACACTTCTCCCTAAAGAGAAAATGCCACAAAATTTTTAAAACGATGATAACTGCAGCCAACTTCAAATCATGTGATGGATAATTATGCTCATGATCATTAAATTTCCTAGAAGCATAGGCAATTACATTGTCATATTGCATCAACCCACCGCACATGTCCTTCTTTGAAGCATCACAGAATACCACAAAATGTACTCCACTTGTTGGTAATTTCAGCACAGACGTATTGATAAGCCTCATTTTTAACTCCTTGAACCTTTCTTTTCATTCATAACTCCAAGCAAACATTACTCCCTGCCGAGTAATATTGCTAAGATTGTTGGATATTCGTGATAAATTTCTGACAATTTATCGATAATATCCAGCTAACCCAAGAATCTAAGGATATTTGTTACTGATGTTGGCCTCAGCTGTAACACCCGAGACTTTTATGAGAAATATTTTGTGTTTATGTTATATAAATCATCAAAAGAATATTTCACTACACACAACACTAGCTTGGCTTTCTTTACACGCAACCACGGCCTTCCTCAATAGCTTGCGTCGTACGCAATACCGAGTTTCACTAAACAACGATATGCTATTAAAATATTATTAAAACTAGCTGTTATGAATAGTAATAACCACTTTTTGAAATTTTGTAAATTTTATTTTTCAAAATAGACTTCATTTTTGGATTCGGAATATCGAAATTAGCTTAGGGTGAAATTTTGGAACATTTCGGATAACTTTCATATTCTGATGAATAGTGAAAGTTACTAAATTTTAATTAAAAACAACTTTTTTAATAGAAATAATTAATAGTGATAAATTATTAATTTGTGTAGTTTTAAAGTATATTTAGAATATATTTTTACAATTTAGTACAATGTTGTTCATTGGATGTAATTTCACATTTAAACCAGACACAAACAAGTGTCAATCTTTTGATAGTTATTATCTTTTAAAAACACGCTATTTGTTTTGAAGATGGGAATTAATTTATAAATAATTTAATGTAGCTGATATGTTTTAAATTTGATAAAATAGACATCATTTTTGAATTCATAATATCAAATATAGTTTAGGCCTAATTTTTGGTATTTTTCTGGAAACATTCATTTTTTGATGAATAGTGAAACCACTAAGTGGTAGTTAAAAAAACTGAATTTTTCATAAAACATAATTTTACCGCTTCTGTGAGTGGAATTTCAAAAATCTGAGAGACACGGTTAATATCAAGGACTAAAATTTGGTTCAATGAGATGAAAATAATTTTTGGTGAATAGTAACTTTTTACTTTTTTACCACGGTTAAAAGTAAATAGGGTAATTAAGGGTAAAGATGATATTATTATTACCCTAACACATGTCCTAATTTTATTGGATAAGTGTAATTCGACCAAAAACAAACTTAGGAATAAAATATGACCATTTAGGCCCACATGGATTAGATTAGGATATTTATTATCAATTTATTTAAAGAAGGGTTAAAATAGTTAAAATCAATCTTTAATAACTAAAGCATTTTTAATATGTGGTTATACATAAGATAAATTATACTATAAATATTCATTAGAAAGCTAAAAAGATTTCCAACATAATTGTATTTTATTTGTAATTTTTAGACTTAATATAATTTAATTTATTTATGATACAATGATGATGCATTAATTATCTTATTAAAGAAATATTGAGATAATTGATGTTATAAATACCCAAATAAATGTAATTTGAGACTTTTTATGAATTAAAATAATTTTCAATGTCAATATGACATGTTAGTGTTTATTTAATTAACTTTTTTCGAATTAATCATTCATTTATGATTTTCAGAAAAATCAATTACCAAATAGTGTCAAAATTGACATAAAATAGTTTTTGAAAAAAATATTATATTAGTAATTGTAATTATATTCCTAAAAATCTATGGATTGGCCAAATGACTTAGATATGATTATATATATTAATAATAAACAACTTGGTGTTCTTTTGGCTTATTTATAGTATGTTTATTAACCTTATAGTATAAGAAAACAAAAAGACACAGTAAAAGCTAAATTATCTAACATCAAGTTAAATCTAAATGATAAGGTTAAAATTGATACCTAAACTTGTCTAAATTCTATTTTATGAGAGTATTTAGACCCACCCCCACCTTAGCTTAGAACTATATCAATTTTGTGATATTAAAAACCGAATTTGACTTTATAATAAAATAATATTTTTAGTTATTCCAAAGGTGCCCCTCTCCTCCCTTATAAAAGGGCACCTCCTCCCTCTCTTCCTCACACCAATTTGAGCCTTCAAGCTTGGCCAAACCCTGAAAATTTCACTTCCCCAGTTCCTTAGAAACCTACTAGAGGTACTGGTCTTATCCAAAGGCCAACTCTAGTGCCTTAAGAGAAAGTATAAAGGAGGGACTTCGAGAAAGAGGTAATACCTTCTACCGTTTTCTTCAAGTTCCATTATTCTTCTACTCCCTCTTATTTAGTTGTTTCATTATGAGATAATAACGTCGGTATCCATCATATACTTATATGTTATTATAAATATGAAACAACCCTATTTCACCTCTTATCCATCCTACGGAAAACGAAATCACCGCGCGTGCGTACGTACGGAATACCTTCTCCACGCCGTGGTGTAATCTGTTTTCCACCAAAACCTTAATTGGATGGGTATAATGGTGTAAAGAATAACTATATATGATTATTTTAAAGTGATATTGATTCATAAATAGTATACATACACATCAATACAATTCCATGATCATGGGAACGATATCACTACTCGTGCGTACATACGGCCTACCGTCTCCACGATGTGATGCAACTCATTCTATATGATCTTCATTGAATAATGATTATATAAATGAATTTAAAGAATGAATATGATATATATTAAACCAATACCTTTATGTAAATGATGTATCTATGTCCTATAAAGAAGAATAAGAATTTATTCGACAAAACACGCATAAGAACAAAAAGTACTAAACACATCAATAACAAGTAGTAATGAAATATTACTAATAAGAAGCTAAGAATATGACCATATATGATATCATAAAAATGAATATTATTCTGTAATAATTCAATGAAATTATTTAAATAATTATACATGAGTTTTGGAAATGTAAAAAGCATATCGGACCTAAGGTAAGGGAAATATCACAATCTCATTTTTATCTGAGATTGTTTATACTTTGGAATTTAATGGGGTGTATTTTATCATCCACATCCATGTTTCCTCAATATGTAATATTTAAATCCTTCTACAATATTTTATATCCAATTTTACCCTTCGGTGAGTTTTTACAAAAAGATATGAAATGAATTTTTTTCGTTTTTCGTACGAGGTACTTTTTGACTTTTCCGACAAAAGTACGAGAAGAATTTTTTTTTTAACTTATACGACATGAATGGATTTTTGAAAACATTTTTTCCAAGAAGCTTCCTTTACAAGTTTTCAATTTTATTTTTAATCAACTTCATTTAGATTAAAATTTTATGACATGATAAGAAAGGAAAAATGTTTTTGAAGTAGAAAGGATATTTTCCTCAAGAATGGAGTTCAAGTGTTTTATCAAAATTATTTTCCATCTAAGATAATATAGGTTTCTGTTTATATACCTACGATTACATTAATATGATTATGTTGTGATGGAAATATTTTTATGAATTCCGTTATCTTATATGAATTGTTTTATGATGTCATGATGTTTAAGATTCCCATTTTCATTACTTGGGTTATGATATGATGTATGATTTATGATTTTGTGGAACACATAAGAATGGTATCATTATGAGATGGGTGGGACCTATATCTCCCTCCAAATAATTGGGGTAAAGATTTTATATCTCATTAGATAGACATGGCTGGAACGGTAGGATAATCCGGTTCAGTGAAACAGGACTGAAACAAGGAGTGAACTCGGTTCAGAAATGGAATTTGTCCACTAAGATAGTCTTGGAAATGAGTCTTGACTAATAAAAAAGGATTCTCTATGATTATGTGTGTATGCCACAATGTTTCCTGTTTTATGTTATGATTATTGGAATTAAATTTCACTACTATGATTTATCCCATGTTATGAAATTATGATCTCTTTTGAAGGTTAAGATTTTCAAAAGTTATGTTCTTTTGTATCTGATGTGATTGATATTTCTTTTGATTACCCTTACTGAGAATTTGAGCTCACCCTTTTGTATGATTTATTTCCCCAGGTCAAGAAGAAGGTTATTAAGTAGGATATGCCCAAAGGGACTCTAGATATGATGAAATAAACTGGAGACAAAGTAAATGATTTATAAACCAGTTGTTTATGTTTCCCAGTCTCTAAAGACTCTATACCTATACGGTCCTTTCATGGTTTTGTTATATGTTTTAATAAGTGTGGTTCAATTCTGATGTAATAAAAATTTATGTAAAGTATGGGTCGTTATAGTTGGTATTAGAGGAAAGGTATAGTCAACCTTTGGAAACTAGGATGTGAAAGACTTAGTAAGAACCCTAAGGATATGTCTAAGCATAGAACACAATCTTAGTGTTTTAGAAATGGCCATGAATAACCTTTGATAAGACCTTAAGTGTGATGTTGTATTCATTATTATATAGCTTTCCTATTATAATTAATGTTTCTCAAACTATTCTTCTTGGTTTTATTCAATGGATGGAACCCGAAGGAACCGTGTTAATGCAGAATGTGACGGGCAATGCAATGATTGTCCCCCTGAGCAACCTAAATTTATCGGAGCTGGAAAGAAAAATCTTGTAGCCATGCTCACACAACTTTCTCTAGCTATGAATCATGCAGGACTTCCAAACGAGAAAAGGAAGGAGAAACATTCTGTTGAATCCTTTATGAGGCAGCGTCCACCTTCATTCAGTGGGTCTACTGATCAATTAGTTGCTGAACAATGGATTAGTACTACTGAAACGTTATTTTCAGTTCTTCAATGTTCTGAACATGATAAATTCATCCTATCTGTGTATCGTTTCGAAGGAGATGCTGATCAATGGTGGAATCTTATTAAGAATACGAGGCAAAGGGATGAAATTGAGTCCATGGAATGGGACGAGTTCAAGAACTTATTTTTCAATAAGTACTTCCCTCGTATTCTCCGAACAAAGTTGGAGAATGAGTTTCATGAACTGAAGCAAAAGGATAATGAATCTGTTGGTACCTATGAAGCAAATTTTACATGACTTTCAAGGTATGCTTCTGGTATTATTATCCAACCTGAGAGTAAGATCGATCTTTTCTTTAGTGGCTTAAAACCAAGTCTTCGAAGGGCCTTAGCCATAAGGGACTTCAATATCTATGAGGAAATCGTTCGATGTGCTCTCAAAGATGAGATGGAGATTGGAGTAACCCATATGTCATATTGGTTTGATAAGAAGAGGAAAATGGTATTCAAAGGAAAATCTAAAGAGCTCACTGAAAAGAAGATGAGATTTCCCTTATGCTCAAAGTGTGGAAAGAAACATGGAGGGATTTGTCTTAAAGGGACAAGTAAATGTTTCAAATGTGGAAAGGAAGGTCATCAGGCATTTGAATGCTGAAATGATGGGAAGAAGATGTCTAATGATGCAATCAAAGGAAGGGATACACAGAATGATCCTACTACACTTCAATGTTTCAAGTGCAAGGAGATGGGGTATTATGCCAATCAATGCCCAACTTCAAGGGTTGATGATGATGGTCGACGTCAACAAACTCTTAAGGCTAAAGGCAAAGGAAAGTCACATGCAATTTCTATCAGCGATGTGGAGTACGATAACGATGTGGTGAAAGGTACACTTACCATCCACTCTAATGTAGAAAATGTTTTATTTGATTCTAGATCCACCAACTCTTTTATTTCTGAAGAATTTTCTAAGAGTATCACTGTATTACCTCAATAATTAGATGTTGAGTTAGCTGTGACAACTGCTAATGGCACAACAATCGCATCAAAAGATTATAGTTCTTCCCCGATTGAAGTCTGTGAGAAAGTGCCTCCTGCAAATCTTGTAATCCTTCCTATAGTGGAATTTGATGTGATTATTGGCATGGATTGGATTTCTTTATATGGAGCTCATATCAATTTCCAAAGAAGGGAAGCCACATTTCATATTCCAGATCAATCTATGATCGTCTATCAATGCAAGGATGAACATAACCTTCCAGTGGAAATTTCTCCCATCTTATGGGTCTTGATTCCACTAAATGAAGGTTATTTATCTCAAATGGTTGGTAAGGAACTCACGATTATGAATATTCCCATTGTACGGGAGTTTGATGATGTCTTTCCAGAGGAATTGCCGGGTCTGCCACCAAATTGTGAAGTTGAGTTTTCAATAGAACTCGTACCGGGTGATTTGCCTATTCCAAAGACACTTTATAGAATGGCCCCAATTGAGTTGCAGGAATTAAAGAAGAAACTCCAAGAGAATATTGACAAGGGATTCATACACCCTAGGGCTTCACCGTGGGGAGCACCTGTTCTGTTTGTTAAGAAGAAAGATGGATCAATGAGACTCTACATTGATTATCGAGAACATAACAAGATCACTATCAAGAAAAAATATCATCTCCCACGCATTGATGACTTATTTGACCAACTACAAGGAGCTCAATACTTATCCAAGATTGATCTTCATTCAGGTTATCATCAATTAATGGTCAAAAGGGAGGATATTCCAAAGACGGCTTTCTGTACAAGGTATGGACACTATGAATTTATAGTGATTGCATTTGGTCTTACTAATTCCCCTGCTATCTTCATGGATCTGATGAATAGAGTCTTTAGAGACTATCTTGATCAGTTTGTGGTAGTCTTTATAGACGATATTCTTGTATATTCAAAGAGCAAGGAAGAACACGAAGATCACTTGAGAATTATGTTGAAGACCCTGAGAAAGGAGAAGCTTTATGCAAAATTTACCAAGTGTCAATTTTGTCTTCAAAATGTTTCATTTTTGGGTCACATAATCTCAAAAGAGGGGATATCTGTTGATCCAGCAAAAAACAGAGGTTATAGAAAGATGGTCGAGACCAACAACAGTAACTGAGATCTGAAGTTTTCTTGGTTTGGCTGGATATTATCAATGTTTTGTGAAAGATTTTTCATGATTATCTAATCCACTCACCAGGTTGACTCAGAGAGGAGTTAAGTTTGTTTGGACGGAGGAATGTGAAGATAATTTCAAGGAGTTGAAAAGAAGGTTATCCAGTGCACCCGTGCTCACACTGCCTTGTAGTGGAGAAAATTTTGTGATCTACATTGATGCATCCAAGAAGGGATTGGGGTGTATTCTTATGAAAAATGATATGATGATAGCTTATGCCTCACGACAGTTAAAAATCCATGAGCAAAATTACCCAACTCATGATTTGGAGTTAGTTGTGGTAATCTTTGCATAAAATATTTGGAGGCATTATCTTTATGGAGAAATGTGTGATATTTATACAGATCATAAAAGTTTAAAGTATATTTTCACACAAAAGGAGCTGAATATGATCCAAAGAAGATGGTTAGAGCTGATTAAGGATTACGACTGCTCAATTCATTACCACCCTATGAAAGCAAACAAGGTGGCAGATGCATTAAGTCACAAGACCATGCTAACTTATCCATGATGAGGATCACCAAAGATCCAATATTTATGTATTTACAAAGGATGGATCTTGGAATTATAATGCAAGGGGGGAAATCATATCTTTCTCAAATGAATGTTCAACCATCTATACATGTGAAGATTAAAGAGGCACAGAAAGAAGATGTAGAGTTACAAAAGAAGGTGAGAAATATTCCTGAATTCAACCTTGATTGTGATGGGATAATAAAGTTCAGGAATCAGGTTTGTGTTCCTCTGATAACTGAATTAAAGAAGGAGCTGCTGGATGAGGCTCATAGTTCTTCATTCTCTATTCATCCTGGAAGCACAAAGATGTATAGGGACCTGAAAGATTACTTCTAGTGGGATGGCATTTAAAGAGATGTTGCTGAATATGTCTCTCGATGCTTGGTTTGTCAGCAAGTTAAAGCTGAGAGACAGAAGTCTAAGGGGATGTTACAACCATTACCCACACCCGAATGGAAATGGGAAAACATCACTATGGACTTTGTCACATGACTTCCTAAAACATCCAAATGCAATAATTCTATCTGGGTCATAGTTGATCATCTTACAAAGTCGGCACACTTCATTGCTATTAGAGAGGATTTATCTCTAGATCAGGTTTCCTGGATATATGTAAAGGAAGTGGTAAGATTGCATGGAGTACCACATTATATTATATATGATCAGGATCCGAGGTTTACCTCAATGTTCTAGAGAAGTCTTCAGCATACTCTGGATACAGAGTTGAGTTTCAGCAGTGTTTATCATCCTTAGAGAGACGGTCAGTCTGAGAGGACAATTCAAACACTAGAAGATATTTTGATAGCTTGCTCAATAGATTTCAAAGGTGGTTGAGATCAACACCTACCATTAGTGGAATGTTATTATAATAATAGCTTTCACTCCAGTATTCAGATGGCTCCTTATGAAGCTCTCTATGGAAAGAAATGTAGGACTCCAACATGCTGGGATGAAGATGGGGAAAGAAAGAAATTAGGACCTGATCTTGTTGATGAGATGGCAGAAAAGTTCAGATCTATTCAACAACACATAAGAGCAGCTCAAAGTCGACAGAAAAGTTATTCCGACAACCGAAAAAAAGACCTAGAGTTTGAAGTGGATGATAATGTGTTCTTACGAATATCTACCCGGAAGAGGGTCATGAGATTTGGAAAGAAGGGGAAGTTGAGCCCTAGATATATCGGTCCTTTCGAAATAATGGATCGTGTTGGAAAGGTAGCTTACAGATTGGTGCTTCCACCTAATCTCTCTCAAGTTCACGATGTGTTCCATGTATCTCTCCTGAGAAAGTATATACCTGATCCTTCACATGTACTCAGCTCAGAAGGTGTACCGCTGGAGCAATATCTTTCTTTTGAAGAATAGCCGATAGAGATTCTGTATCGTAGCGAAAAAGTCCTACGAAACAGGACCACTCACTTGGTGAAGGTTTTGTGGAGGAACCACAAATTATAAGAAGCTACATGGGAGCTTGAGGATATGATGAGGGAGAGGTATCTTCATTTGTTTGTTACATGTGACGAATTTCAAGGGCGAAATTCCTTTTAAGGGGGGTAGAATGTAACACCCGAGACTTTTATGAGAGATATTTTGTTTTTATGTTATATAAATCATCAAAGGAATCTTTCACTACACACAACACTAGCTTGGCTTTCTTTACACGCAACCATGACCTTCCTCGATAGCTTGCGTCGTACGCAATACCGAGTTTCACTAAACACCGATATGCTATTAAAATATTATTAAAACTAGCCATTATGAATAGTAATAACCACTTTCTGAAATTATTGAAACTTTATTTTTCAAAATGGACTTCGTTTTTGGATTTGGAATATCAAAATTAGCTTAGGGTGAAATTTTGGTACTTTTCGGTTAACTTACATATTCTGATGAATAGTGAAAATTACTAAATTTTAATTAAAAACAACTTCTTTAATAGAAATAATTAATAGTGATAAATTATTAATTTGAGTGGTTTTAATGTATATTTAGAATATATTTTTACAATTTAATACAATGTTTTTCATTGTATGTAATTTCACATTTAAACCAGACATAAACAAGTGTCAATCTTTTGATAGTTATTATCTCTTAAAAACACGCTATTTGTTTTGACGACGGGAATTAATTTTTAAACTAGTTAATGTAACTGATATGTTTGGAATTTGATAAAATAGCCATCATTTTTGAATTCATAATATCAAATATAACTTAGGCCTACTTTTTGGTATTTTTCTGGAAACTTTCATTTTTTGATAAATAGTGAAACCACTATGTGGTAGTTAAAAAAACAGAATTTTTCATAAAACATAATTTTACCGCTTCTGTGAGAGGAATTTCGAAAATCCGAGAGACACAGTTAATATCAAGGACTAAAATGTTGTTCAATGAGATGAAAATAATTTTTGGTGAACAGTAACTTTTTACTTTTTTTAACAACGGTTAAGAGTAAATAGGGTAATTAAGGGTAAAAATGATATTATTATTACCCTAACACATGTCCTAGTTCTATTGGATAAGTTTAATTCGACCAAAAACAACCTTAGGAATAAACTATGACCATTTAGGCCCACTTGGATTAGATTAGGACATTTATTATCAATTTATTTAAAGAAGGGTTAAAATAGTTAAAATCAAAGTTTAATAAATAAAGAATTTTAAATATAGGGTTATACATTAGATAAATTTGACTATAAATATTCATTATAAAGATAAGAAGATTTCAAACATAATGGTAGTTTATTTGTAATTTTTTGACTTAAAATAATTTAATATTTTTATGATACAATGATGATGCAGTAATTATCTTATTAAAGAAATATTGACATAATTGATATTATAAATACCCAAATAAATGTAATTTCGGTATTTTACGGAATTCCAATAATTTTCAATGTTAATATGACATGTTAGTGTTTATTTAATTAACATTTTTCTAACTAATAAATATGTTATGATTTTCACAAAAATAAATTACCAAATAGTGTCAAAATTGAGATTAAATAGTTTTTAAAACAAATATTATATTAGTAATTGTTATTTTATACCTAAAAATCTAATATTCAGCCAAATGACGTAGATAAGGTTATATATATTAATTATATGAAAATTGGTGTTCTTTTGGCTTTTTATAGTAAGTTTATTAACATTATAGTATAAGAAAACAAGAAGACACGGTAAAAGTTAAATTATCTAACTTAAAGTTAAATCTAAATGATAAGGTTAAAATAGATACCTAAACTTGTTTAAATTCTATTTTATGAGAGGATTTAGACCCATACCCACCTTATCTTTGAACTATATTAATTTTGAGCTATTAAAAACCGAATTTGACTTTATAATAAAATAATAGTTTTAGTTATTCCAAAGGTGCCCCTCTCCTCCCTTATAAAAGGGAACCTCCTCCCTCTCTTCCTCACACCAATTTGAGCCTTCATGCTCGTCCAAACTCTGCCCATTTCACTTCCACAATTATTTAGAAACCTACTAGAGGTACTGGTCTTATCAAAAGACCAACTCTAGTTCCTTAAGAGAATGTTTAAAGGAGGCACTTCGAGAAAGAGGTAAAACCTTCTACCGTTTTCTTCAAGTTCCATTCTTCTTCTACTCCCTCTTCATTAGTTGTTTCATTATGAGGTAATAACATCAGTATCCCTAATATACTGATATGTTATTATAAATACGAAACAACCCTATTTCACCTCTTATCCATCCTATGGAAAACAAAATCACCGCGCGTGCGTACGTACGGAATACTGTCTCCACGCCGTGGTGTAATCTATTTTCCACCACCACCTTACTTGGATGGTATAATGGTGTAAATAATAACTATATATTATTATTGTAATGTGATATTGATTCTAAAATTGTATACATACACTTCAATACAATTCCACAATCATGGGAATGATATCATCGCTCGTGCGTACGTACGGCCTACCGTCTCCACGATGTGATGCGACTCGTTCTATATGATCTTCATTGAATAATGATTATATAAATGAATTGAATGAATTAATATGATATATATTACACCAATACCATTCTGTAAATGATGTATCTATATCCTATAAATAGGAATAAGAATTTATTCGACAAAACACGCATAAGAACAAAAAATAATAAACACACGAATACCATGTAGTAAGGAAATATTACTAATAAGAAGATAAGAATATGACCATATATGATATCATAAAAATGAATATGATTCTGTAATAAATCAATGACATTATTTAAATCATTATACAGGAGGTTCAGACATGTACAAAGCATATCAGACCTATGGTAAGAGAAATATCACAATCTCATTTTTATCTGAGATTGTTTATACATTTGAATTTACTGGGGTGTATTTTATCATCCAAATCCATGTTTCCTCAATATTAAATATTTATATCCTTATAAAATAGTTTATATCCAATTTTACACTTTGGTGAGTTTTTAGTAAAAGATATGAAAGGAATCTTTTGTCTTTTTTCGTACGAGGTACTTTTTGACTTTTCCGACAAAAGTACGAGAAGCATGTTTTTTTAACTTATACGGCATGAATGGATTTTTTAAAAAATTATTTACAAGAAGATTCCTTTACCAGTTTTCAAGTTTATTTTTAATCAACTGATTTTAGATTAAAATTGTATTACATGTTAAGAAAGGAAAAATGTTTTTGAAGTAGAAAGGATATTTTCCTCAAGAATGGAGTTCAAGTGTTTTATCAAAATTATTTTCCATCTAAGATAATATAGGGTTCTCTTTATATCCCTATTATTACATTGATATGATTATGTTGTGATGGAAATATTTTAATGAATTCCTTTATCTTATATGAATTGTTTTATGATGTCATGATGTTTAAGATTCCCATTTTTATTACATGGGTTATGCTATGATGTATGGTTTATGATTTTTTGGCACACATAAGAATGGTATCATTATGAGATGTGTGGGACCTATATCTCCCTCCAATGCATTGGGTAACGATTTTATATCTCATGAGATAGACATGGCTAGAACAGCAGGTTAAACAGGTTCAGTGAAACAGGACTGAAACAAGGTGTTAACTCAGTTCAGAAATGGACTTTGTCCCCTAAGATAGTCTTGTAAATGAGTCTTGACTAATAAAAAATGATTCTCTCTGATTATGTGTGTATTCCAAAAAGTTTCATTTTTTATGTTATGATTATTGGGATTACATTTCACTACTATGATTTATCCCATGTTATGAAATTATGATCTCTTTTGCAGGTTACGATTTCCAAAAGTTATGTTCTTGTGTATCTGATGTGATTGATATTTCTTTTGTTTACCCTTATTGAGCATTTGAGGTCACCCTTATGTATGTTTTATTTCCCCAGGTCAGGAAGAAGGTTATTAAGTAGGATATGCCAAAATGGACTCTAGATATGATGAAATAAATTGGAGGCAATGTAGATGCTTTATGAACCAGTTGTTTATGTTTCCCAATATCTACAGACTATATACCTATACGGTCCTTTACTAGTTTTGTTATATGTTGTAATAAGTGTGCTTCAATTCTGAAGTAATAAAAATGTATGTAAAGTATGGGTCGTTATATCGTCCATCCCTAAATTTCACCTATTTTAGAAAGACCCATAGATATCACATAGCTTGTGATGACATGGCCCAAGAATGAGACCACCTTAAACTAGTACTCACACTTGTTATACATTTCATAGAGATTCTCCTTCCACAAGGTCTCTAGTACTGTTCTTAGATGCTCCTCATTATCCTCCTAGGTTTTAGAGTATATTAGAATATTTACTATAAATACTTCCACAAATTTGTCAAGGTAATCCCTGAGGAATATATTCTTCATGTCTGTCAATATTTATGGAGAATTAGTGAGTCTGAAAGGCATTACTATGAATTCATATTTCCCTTATATTGTACGAAAATATATCTTGGGAATATCTTCCTTCTTCAACAGTACATGATAATATCACGACCAGAAAACCACCTCGGAGATGTATTGTGATACATGCAGGTTATTGAACAAGTCATCGATTCATGGGAGAGGATACTTTTTCTTTATTGGGATTTCGTTAAGCTCAAGATAATCGATGAAAAGGTGCATTGAACCATATTTTTCTTGATGAAGAGAACGGGTTCACCCCAAAGTGAAGCACTTGGGCTTATAAAACCTTTATCCAGACTCTCCTATTGTTGTTTTTCTAGCTCCTCAAACTCCACAACAACCATTATATATGGAGTCTTGGATATTTGCAACTCCCCATGTATTAGATAAATTGATAATTCAACATCTCTTCGTAGTGGATGACCAAGAAATTTATCAGGAAACACATCAGCAAATTCCCTCAAAATAGGCATGTCTTGAAGGATGGTTGCCTCCTTAGACAAAAACATCTGATCCAGATATGCATGCTCATAGGGCAGTAATATCCATGATTGAAATGCTGGAGTTAAAGAATATTCATCTTCCTCCTTGCACTTGTATATAATCAGGGGGCATTCTCCATGTGCAGAGGGATTTATCTCTCACTGCAATTTATGTTGGATCTATATAAGGAATGTAAATCAATTCCAATAAGAGCATAAAATGCCACTAGGGGGAGTATGACGAGGATCTTTGGGAAAATCAATCCATAGATTATGACAGAAGAGGAGTTATATTCATGGGATGCAATGATTTCACCATTTTTCGTACTCACCGACATCTTTACATCTATGATTTATGGTGGTGTTGGGATTTTTGTACTAAACATTTTGGATATAAAAGAATGCGTAGAACCCGAATCAAAAATTATGTTCACTATTATTGAATGAATAACTAGCGTACATTTCATCACTTCATTTTTAGGGTTCACTTCAGCTGTCGTGATGGAAAAAGCTCTCCCTTGCTGCATTGGAGGTTGTTGGTGGCCTCCGAAAACTCTTGTCATCTGGAACTAATTTTCAAGATTCCATGGTTCTTTGCAGCTGTAGAAATGAACAATGCATTGAGGTTTAAACGAAGAGTTCCTTTCCTTTGTTGTAGCTTCAGGTTTTTCTTGTCGGCAGTTAACATCTAGGCTCCCTTCTCTTCCACACCTAAAGCATTTCCTCATCCCCTTCTGGAAATTTATGAGTTGATTTATTCCGCATGTTTTGAAAGTGGTATGATGGATCTTTATATCGCTATTGGATTTATCCATTGGACTGCCAACATTGAAGTTCACCTTAGGCTTCTTATCACCATGACACCCCTAAGATTTTCTGATCTCCATTTTGAACTTGAGGGCACATCAGACAATTTACTCATAGCTGTCAAAGTCACAGATCACCATCAATTTACATAGGCTAGGTTTTATCCGACTAATGAAGCGGTAAACCTTGAATTAGGTGGTAACGACAAAGACAAAGGCATATCATGCAAGCCTTGTGATGTTTTCCTCGTATGCTTCGATAGATTTGTCATCTTTTTTTTGTTGAGGGAATGGAAGTCCCTTTCTATCTTAAGTCAGAGGGTTCACATAAAATATTTATCAAAAAACATCTTCTAGAGATCCTTCCATTCCAACGCCTCGATATCCTCCTCATGCTTCGTATTTTATATCAACATCCACCATTGATCAGATTCACCCTTCATACAATAAGCAGCCATAAGAACCTTCTCCTGTTCAGAACAATGATAGATAATGAAGATCTTTTCAATGGAGTTGATCCATTTTTCGATGATTGAGGGATTAATATATCTTTTAAATGTCGGAGGCATTTGTCTCATGAAGTTCTTGATAGAAACATGTTATTTCCTTTAGGGCTTGAACGTTCTTCTTGAACCATGTTTCTATTCAAACATTCAGTTAACTAATAGAGAAGCGTGAAAAAGTTCGCGATACCCGCTCCAATCAGATTGCGAATCTCATTAGCACAGTCATCACATTTATCGTCACTTCATTTTTCAGCCTATGTCCTCCTATTACTGGCGATTATCTAGAATAAAAGGAATGTTAGGTGTCACATATGATGGGTAATACATGGACAAAACTAATGACTTCTAAATAACTTTTACTTCCTTAACATATGAATCCATAGGCTTCAATCTCTGTTATTCATGATCAATTTTCAAATATATATTATTAGGGGACATTTTTTCATTCCCTTACAAAGGGTTCATACTATCATTGTGAATATAAAAAAGTATATCCCCCGGGAGTGTCTTAACCAAGAGTGCAGTAAGGCCTGTTGTCGTGCACCAATTCCTGTTCGAGTCTATCTCAAAAAAGTGTTTTCATGTTTTACCCCTAGGATACATATGTTCAATAGTTGTCTCTACGTTCTCATATCCAGACATGGATTTATTTTCTTGATAAACCACTTACTCAATACTCACAAAAACATAGGTATGTTTTTATTTTATTTAATCTTGTCACTAATTCTTCACTAGGGGGTTTTAATCCTAATAGAAAAAATTACTAATTCTATCCTCTGGAACCAACGATAATAACCCTGCACTTTATTACACACTTAAACATAATTTATTATATAAAATCTTCACTTGATAAAAAATTTAATATAGGGAGGTATAGTGTATTTGTGGATAATGAACATTACATAACAACATATCACACAAACACACAACATCTTTATTGAAAACTTCCTTTACATGACCACTACATTTCCTCGTACTTAGCATTGCATGAGATAACCTAAGGACATGCATAAGAAAATGGTAAGCTATAAAGCCCATTAATGGAATAAACATGGAATAACATGAGGAATAAAATAAATGTTAGACAATAGTTTTATCATTGGAGAAAAAGAGAAACATGAACATAAAGGCATGATAATGCATGATAATCATAACATGGAAATGTGGAAAAAACACATACCATTGAATTAACATGATCCAAGGCTCATTTCACATTGAGCATGAGTAAACCCTCTTTGCACATGACGAATGAGTAAAATCTAGTTTTACATGAATTATATTGAGTAAAAACCCATTGCACATGATGAATCATGATACTATTCTTTACCCAATGCATTGGAGCGCTATCCAGGCACACCCTTCTTAAACATTTCATTTCATACATAAATGTGCCCCATGGATCAAGGAACCAACCAACATCATAAGTTATTCCATGATTAAGTAATGTGGAACAAATAAATGAAAATAACATTATATATATATATGTGTGTATAAATGTGAATTACTTTGATAGATATATGGGTAGGTATTCACTACACAATGATTTTGGCATGGAAAAACGCGGTGCAATTTCGGGAGTATAAGGGTGTGAAATAAGGATTAATGAAATTGTTTGATGAGAGAAAAAGGGTGTCTAATCATATATAAATTAAATGGATAGTAATGGGGTCATATATATACATTTCCCCAAAAATTTAATGGAATATAGATGCATAATACAAAAAAATTACATGGATGTAAAAGGGGAGAGAGAAATCCCACAAGGAATTTTGGTACGATAATGGGTGTACATGGGAGGCTTTAATGAGAGATAATGGGGTATCCAATCAACCAAACACAATTTCGAAAGTATGTGGGAGGTTCAAATTCATACCCCAACATTTTTAATTGATAAAAAGGAATAAAAACTTATAAAAAATTGGACAAAACTGAGAAACGAAGAATTCCCTTACTTGGAAGTGCGATCCCTATGGATTTGGAGAGGCTTGAGAGAGGATTCGTGGGAGCTTGGGGAACCATGGGAGGATTATAGATAGTGGAGGGCGGGGTTGGTTGAACTCCAAAGGCTTTGAGTAAAGATGAAGTCGGAGATTGGGTGGGTTTATATATGAAAGGAGAGAGAATTCATTATTATTTTGTTTTGGGACACCACACATTAAACTAATCAAAACCACAAACCAGCCCATGGGTTTTTACGATTTTTTTGATAAATGGGAGTAAAAAATTAATTATAAGTCCAATGCACTAAAAATTTTAAATAATAGGGTTGTTTATGTGGAGGTGAGTCATACTCTCTAGGAAACTAATTTCAAAAGACATAATGTTTTATAAGCCTTGAACTGTCCAGAAATGCATTGTAAAATAAATCAAGAATACCGAAAATCACATTATTTTAATGTTAAAACATATATTGGTCTAAAATAATGTACATATTATTTTATTACATCAATATTGAGTCATTATTATGTAATAAAACACATTATATATTTAAATGGTATTTAATTTTTATAGAAAAAATCAACTGTCTTAGAAAATTATGAAAAATTTACCATTTGGATAATTTTGACGTCCTGATTCCAAGAAAATATTCATTTTATATAAATAATTTTATAAATATGTGAATTTTTTCATTTAATATCAAAACCAACATTTACCGAAAATTCTTCGGTTTTGACAAAAATGTTTTCTAACCTTAATAACAATTACAATTGCATTCATAAAATTACATGATTATTTATATTTAATACAAATTAATTTAATAAAAATATTATTAAAATAGTATTTAATTAAAAAATAAATTAATTCATCCTAATAGATTTCATAATTTTATATTAAATATAAATACTATTTTTGGTTGAAAAACAATTTACAATGAAGCAATAATAAAATAAATGCACATTCTTTAAAAAAACATAATGTAAAAAGTCATGGTGCTAGGGTCTTGTTGCATAACCCCTTATAAAACCCACATAATTCCGAAGGGAAGATGTGTGATAGTGACAGACTCTTGGGGTGTCTTAGATAACATCTCTCGGGTGATAATCTCTATTAACTTCGACGTCTCCCATAATATGTTCCCTTCATGCTTAATGTGTTCAAGATCGGCTTGAGCTAGGTCAAGAGCGAATCCCAATGACACCACCTCCTTTCAAAACTCCAAAAAATTGGATTTGTATAGGGAAATTCTACTAGATTAGGCCATCACTTCCTTTGTCTGAGTAAATTGGATTTGTTAAAGCCCTATATTTATACTCATCAGGTAGTCATTGTTCAACGACTATATTAGGAATGGTCGCAATTCATAACGGTATTTTAAAATCCATAAACATAAAACCATTGAAGTTCACATTTTATATAACCATAATAATCATTTAATTAGATCAAGAGTAATTTCCATTAATGAATGTTTGGGTCGTTACAATGGATATTATATGCCATACATACGCATGAGGGACATTATCATTTTCTTAAAAAATAATAGGATGGTAAATATTTATAATTGATATTATCAGTAACGAATTATAATTATATAATTAAACAAATATCAATATTAAACCCACTATAATTATCACTCATAAATGATGGTGTTGGAAAATGAATTTTATCGTAATGTGGCGATGATAATTCGTACGTACACATGCGTGATACTTTCATTTTTTTGTTTTGTTAGAAAGGGGATATATAATTGTGTGTTAATTATAATAATAATTTCTCTGAATATTGAGGATGCAGAAGTTATTATTTCATGGTTTATAACATAGATTTAGAGTATGAATATTAGTGGAAAAAAAGAGAATGATTGGTTATATTGATTACCTCTTCATCGAAATGAGTCTTTTAAAACTTCTCTAAAAGACTCTAAATGTTGTCCATTGGGAAGAACATAACCTCTATAATGAGTATAATAAATTTAAAAAGACCAATTTTTATGGTTTAGTTGATCTAGAAGGCTAAATTTATTGTGAATAAGTGAGGGAGGATTTTTCATTTCATTATTGAGTTGAGGGGAACTTTTGGATTTTTTTTAAAATATAAATTTATAAAAAATTAAATATCAATACAAATACAACCAAAATGTCATGTATTAAAAGATAACACGAGATAATTTTGTAATCTCATTAACTATGAATATTTTTTATAAGATTTTCTATAATTATAAAAAATATATCATTTTATTTACCCTTAGTTAACAAATTTTAAATTTAACAATCATAACCAATTTTTCAATGTTAATATAATGTAATTTTTAAAAATAAAGTGTTAATATGAACATAAATTATCAATTTATAATTATTTATACTATATATCATCCCCTAGTACTTATTTAATATTTTTATTATTTGTAAATAATTTAATTGATTAGAACATTAATAAAATATAATTACTGTTAATTTTAACACATTAAATTATTTTTAATTTAAAAAAAATGAAAAATTGATATCATAGAACTAACTATGTTAAATAATCCCTAAAATTTAAAATTAATTCATTAAATTATTTGATGAAATTAATTATATCAAATTATATTTATGTAAATATTTTTAATAGCAATTATTTTATCTTTCCATTAATGAAGCTATTACTGCATTGTCTTTGTATTATACTTTTATGAAAATATATACTTCTAAAAACTTATAAATTTATTGAAATGATAAAGAATAAAAATTTATATTACAAATGACTATTTATATATGAATTAATCTAATTTAAAACTCAGTATTAAAAATGGTAGAGTAATTAAAATATATTTATGTCATCTTAAATTCTTCGTTAATTAAAATATAATAAATTTTATACTCTCATCCTTGTGTATTGAAAGGTTATAATTTCAGGAAAATAATGATTTTTGTCTAACACCATGCATAAAACGAAATTGAAATAATTTTTTTGCTAATTTTATATTTTTTATAAACTTCTTTTTTACGAATAATAAACTGATATCCCATTAACTATGTTAATAAAATAATACTAATGTCACTATTAATAATACCCAAAAAATAAATGAAATGTATTTAAAAATTGAAAAACCTCTTATTAAAAATATAAAATCCATTTTTCAAAACTCAAAATAGAGATGCTGAATTAATTTATTTAAAATAAATCCTATGACGGGGTGTGAAAACGTGTTATTAATGATAAAACATGAAAAATAACGACACATTTTTATATATAAAGTATATGTAAAATTGTTAACAATGACCTATATTTGATTAAATGAAAATTATTTGAACTAATTATACCTTAAAAATATTAAAAAATTATAATTTAACCCTATAAATTATTTTGATGTAAAAATTTGTTTTAACTAAAAAATTAGTATTTTTTCAATTTATAAAAACATGATACATAAATGAATATTACCAAAAAAATTAAACCAATGTAAATTTTTATATTACTATTTATAATAAGTGGTCTATTTTTAATATATAATATATAAATGTGTGATTTATTTGATTTGAACTGGGTTCTCTTTTAAAATGGTGATAAAATTACCCTTTAAAAATTCTAGTTTTTTTTGAATAATGTTGATATTGTTATTATATTGTGCCTATAAAATATATTAGATGATTATAAAAACCTTTTAATTGAATATTTATAAAATATAATTCATTAATATAATTCACTATTTCTAATTAATTTATTTATTTAATAAAAAAAATATTTTGTGAAAATAAAAATAAAACTATTTCCATTATAATTAGTTGGTATATATTTAAATTTATAATTATTTTTTAACCAATGTTTTCATATTATAAAACATATATTTTCAAAAGTTATTTTATACTATAAATAACATCTAATTTTCCATAAATCTTATATCTTATTATATTTATTAATGTCATTTTAATAATATACTATTATTTTGTAAAACATGGTATTGTGTGTAATGAATTTTATCAAAAGTAATTATAATTATATAAAAAATCGATGAATATTATTTCATATACCAGAAGCAAATGTAACTATTTCATTTAGTGAACTATAGAATTGTTGTTGTGTATAACATAATCCAAATATAGTATTTTTTTAATAAGAAAAGATTAATACAATATCATGTGAAGTAAAAAATATTGAAAATATTATATTAATTAGAAAAATTATTTCAATAAATATAATGGTGATTCTTCCCACAAGATCTATATTCGATTCATTTCATAGTTATCTTCTAATTTAAATTTATTGTACATAATTTTAAAATATTTAGTATACAAGGATGAAAATTCATCATTATTGTTACTAAAAACATTTTGAGATTTAGAGTCTATATTGTTTTCCTCTTATCGATTATTCAATGATGTTCCTTGCTTGGAAACATAGTAATAAATTTTTCAATAAACATTTTATTAGGTATTGTAAAATTTCCCATTCTCATTACATATGTAGTGAGAGTAATATGAAGGTCATCCAAAGATATATTTCTAGAATCTATATCTTCCAAAGATGAAATTCTAGCATGAAACATATCAAGAAAAATTCTAATTACCTTTTCAACAGCATTTGAATTTTCATTCTTGTTATCAAGATATTATATGATGCTAAAAATATCATTTTTACTTTTAAATATGTTAACAACATCTTCATGATCACTATTTTAATATCATCATATATCATCTTCCAAATTTTTAAATTTTCCTTCTTCACCTCCATGTTGATAGAATAAATGTTTTTCAAATTTTAATATATTAATATAGAAAGTTAAACTCCCTTCACTCTATGGAATATAATTCAAAAAATTTATTTCTGTAATGTATTCTTTTCACATCCATAATTCTCATGATTCTTCTTATCCTAAGTTGTTAGATAAAATTATTCATTAATTGGAGGTAATCCATATATAGTTGCTTCCAAAACAACACACCCAATAGTATAAGATTTGGAACCAATATATAATTTAGGATATGATATTTCATTCCCTAGAATATATAAATACCCTTATTATTCACAAAATTGAAATTATCTATAAAAATTTCTCAACAGAAAACATTAGTAAAATGTACGTGAAGGCTACCTTCACTCTAATACAAATTGAAGGCGCCCAACTAAGATCAATGTATCCCTTATAGGGGATGGGGTAACTCAGTGATATATTTTATATGAAGTTATCTTTCTTGTAAAACATCCTTATACTGTTATTAAATAATTATCACTTTTCTTAAAATGAAATATTGACACATCGATATAAACATAAGTATTTTAAATTTTTAATAGTCTATATGAGTAAATACTTCATAGAATGGTTTAGAAATAATCCAATACCACAAAATATACTATAAAAAATCACTTTTTGTAGATAAAACGACTATTAATTACCCTTAAACATGTGTATCACTGTGATCAATATAGTAGTTCAAGTTACACTTCTAGAAAAAATGTGGTAAATATGATTTTCCAAAATATTATGAAACCTTCACCAGTAACTTCCAAACATGTCACTATGTTGCATCAATGAATCCATCTTTTCACAATGTAAATTCACAATTCTTAAAATTTCTTTACCTATATTAGTGAAAAAGAACTCCTCTAGAATTTTTTGAAAACTGGGTCTATTAGATAAGACCAATTTATTCAATATAAGAAGATAAATAATATAAAAAAATTCCAAAAAAAATTATAAACCGTTTATTTATTTTCCTAATTTTTCTTGTCAAATTTATCAATCAAATTTACAAAACTACGACCACTATCTATTTATTGAGTTCATATATCCTAATATTTTTCTAAATAAATAATAATTCAAAAACATTCCAATACAAAAAGCCTCTATAACTATCACTTTATCCCAGATGTGAATAACATCATAGAATGAATATAATGTATTTTATACCTATAACCTTATTAGTAGTTCTTCCAAATGTGTAATGGTATTGGAGAAACTTTCACATTCCCACATATCCAGATATCCTGAATCACAAATTATAGTTTCATTTCAACATCAATTTTGAAAATTTTAGTTCTTCCCATCTCTTCATAAATCATCTAGAAACTTCTCAAATATTTTCATAAATTCAACATTCATTCTATTTAAAATAATTTCATTAGTCTAATGTAAATCATCATACAGACAAATTTTGTCTCTATAATTAACCATTTTAAAAACTGATGAATACACATTCTGATGTTATGTAACGATTTAATCTTTGAAATAGTTCATGCATAAAAATGATTAAACCATATATAGCCTTCACAATTCATTGAAAACACTTCTTCTAAGGCATCAATGAAAATATTTTATTCTTCATTTGATCCAAAAATTCATAGACTAATAGTACTGAATGGGTTGATGTCCATCATCTAATGGCCTATTAGTTTCAGTGTTTATCTAATGAATCAACCCCTCTTTTTATTCGATGCATCAGTGTTAATAACATGTCCAATGAATCACGACCCAATTAAGATCAATAATCATTATATTAATTGAAAATGGGTGATTACCATAGGGAAAACTAAATTATTGATTGTTCTTTTATCCCATTGCTAGAATATATTCCGACAACACCATCTTACATATCAAAATTGACCTATCTGTAATATAACTCAACATCTGATTCCATTAATATACCAAAAATATTTCTAATGAATCATTGTCAGAACTCCTCTAATGGTTTGGTTGAACACTATGTCCGATGGTTTGATGTACGTATAAAGTTCCTTTAATCTAGATTGATTGATTTTATGGAATAACTCATTAAATGTATCAAGGAGTTCATTAAACCATCTATTCTAATGTAATAGTCAGTCATCACTCCAATAAAACATAAACATTAGAAATTTCAATCATCTAATTTTATAAAAAAAACATTGCCCGTTGATCCATATACTAATGAACTGTGATATGAATATTATGACTTCATAAACTCTATTCATGAATAAAATTATACTTCTATCATTATGCCTTAATCATATGGAAACCATTCAGTAGGCATCGAATCATTTCAATTTAAAACCACTTCTCCACATTTCTGTAACAATGCATGGATCACAAGCCTCGTTATAAAACTCATGATATTAAAAATGGTCTAAATAATAAATAATTTTCGGATTTATTATGGAGACATTTCAACACCTAAAAAACATCACACTCTAATAAAAAACATTATTTTGGAACCAAGATGAGACCTAAACCTTTTCACCGAGAACACATTTCTAAAATAAGAAAACACACTTGATGTACATTATGATGACTATTGATTCCAATATTTTGAGTCTAGTTCACATTTCCTCTAATCACCAATGCATACAATGTAAATGATTATTTTATAATTGGAAAAAAAAAAATAGTACCCCCTTCTCCCAGAATCCAATGAACCATCTTCTAGACAGGTTATTCCAAATATGAATTGTTGTGCAATTAATTTTAATCACATGATCATGTATATGTAACATATATGTGAACGATACAATTTTAACTAAGATAATTCCATATATATGATTACTAGTTTACCCAACAATCCATTATTTTTAAAAAATCAAGAGAAAAATAATATGGCTATTGAGGTGATAAAATTTTAATATTATAGGTCTATTTCCATAGGTCTATGAAAAACTAATTAATATAATCTATAAATACCATAAATGATTTATATAAAAATTATTATATATTTTCATTCTGAATTGTAACTTGATAAAATATTTTAAATTTTATTCACATAAGTAAACCCATCATATTATTATTTAATATGTACCTCATGATAATCATAGTAATACCTCACAACTAGTAATAAATCATAATGGGAAATGATCATGATGAAACTAGAGAACATTTATCAAGGTACTTATCTTATTTACTTATGTATATACAATAAACCACAAATATTAAATGGATATAACTTTGATATATATATAGAATATGATACATCAACTAATTATAAAATATTCATTTTCACATCATTGGCTATGGATAATACAATTCACAAAATATTTTACACAAATACAATCTAATTAGTGGATGAATAATGATATAATAATGGTCTGACAATAGATATTTTTTCATTTCATGTAATAAAAATATATGTTAATTATTATAAAAAAATCTAATTATTAAATTAAAAACAAATAAACTAAATATAAAATAAGAAATCCAAGGAAATTTTTTTAACATATTATAACACACTTTCATTATGAAAAATGATTAATTCTAAGACATAAAAATATTTAATGGTAGATTATAGTAAAATTTTTATTCTCACCTAAAGAACATGGGATAAAGATAATGGATTATAATTTTATTTTCATTTTCCATAACAAAAATTTTAATTATATAAATATGAAAAATTATTATATAATTTCATAAATGTTACTATAAATACAAACATCAACCCCCATTTTTCATCACTCTATGTTTAAAATATCATTTGTTTCAATTTTTCTATAGATTCATTCACTTTCAAAATATCTACCCAGGATAAAATCTTATTTTTATGGAGGAATAGTTATAAGCACAATTAGTTAAAAAGGAAATGTTTGTTCTTCCTATTTATAGTTTTTAGGTATCTTTTTATGGGACTCTATGGATAAAATAATACTTATTCTTACAGCGATAGAAAACAAAATAATCAAAAAAATCAATATTCAATGAAACCAAACCATGAATTTAATTTAATATTTAACATTTGTACATCTTACAATATTATTGGATAATATTTTTTCATCTACCAGATGTTGGATAACTGTACAAAAATTAAATTTTTATTAATTAACATTCATAAATATATCCATAAAAAATAACACTTCCTAATGGAGGCTAAAAATGATGGAGAATGAGGGAATCACCCTTGATAATGATCTTGTAATAATTAGGACATGATATCCTACTGGTGTATACAATCATATTATCTCATAAACTTCCTTCCGAAGAAATGGTGTCACAACGAATTTCCATTTATTTCATATGTAATAAACAATAATATCATGACAGATTTTAATTTAAATATTATAGATACATTAAGATAATGAACATGGTGGATACTCCTTCCCTTTGAGTAACTAAAGAAAAAATGATGAATATCATTCAACTTCAAAAATATAAAGGTTATCGCATTCCCACAAGAGAAGACCAGTTTCCATGGTTGTAGGATTTACACTAATAGAGTTACATAGTCAATAGAATGATTTGAACCCTATGACCACTGCTACATTTTTATTTCAATCAATTCCATCCCAAATCCTTTACCCAAAAATAAACAATTCATCCATATTCAACATGAGTCACAAATCATGAGGGTTTTATCTAATCCATATTCCATGATTAACAAGAATAGATTCCATATTCATATAAGTACATGGAATGAACCAAATATGCATTTAAGTAATTCATTTCACTATAAAATTTTTATCCCCCGGTATTGCATTTAACTCAAAGATTCATTCTATATTTTCCCATATGTTTCATCATATGAAATGTTGATAAAAATTATATACTTATATAGAAAATTCTAAAATGTTTACACATAGATTTTTATTTCCGTTATTAATCATAGTGCTTTATATGAGACAATATATATGATTCTTCAAAAAATATAGGGTAAAAACATATCAAAAGAATAAAAAATTATAGTCTTTTCATTTAAGGCACATCATCATCAATATCAAAGTTTTAATAATGCATCATGGGATTTCTATCATCCCAATTTATATTTTGTCTTATACAATATCTTTTGAATCCACACCCAATAATAAAATTAAATATTTTATATAACACTTTTTGAAGGCTATAATTGATGTCACCAGGTGTCATGTCAATTGAAATAACTCTATAAAACCTCTATGAAAATCCATTTGGGTAAATCTTATACACCTTTATTACATCTATATATGTTTATCAAAACTCATTCGACATTGTGAAAATAAAAATAATAATTCAGTTGGATATTGTAGTGTCAATAACAAATACATGTTCCCCATTTCATAAATATTATAAAAGTTTTGACTCTAACAATTAATTAATTATAATAAATTTATAATGGGATTTTTCATAACCTATAAAAAACATTCATCCAGATACATATAAACATCAACATTACAACATATAGGAATGAATATTATAATGATCTCAATGTTAAAGGCATCGAATAACCATATGACACGAAGAATATCTATCCATGATCTCTATTAAAAAAATATAATCTCCATGTGCAGACTAGATAGACTAATGAAAACATAAAAAATCATTTATCATGATGGATGGGAAAATCACATAACCTGTATCCAATAGAATGTCCCATTGAATGACTTATCATGGTAAAATCATACACCAATTCAGAAAATCTCATTCAATGGCCCAAAATCCATAATAGTAATATTAGAGGAAAATACCATCTTCAATAAACTCCAAATATGACATGATCTACCAAATAAAAAACCATCCTTTGATTAGAAAAACCAAAATATTGGAATAAGAAAGGCAGAGATTAATGAATGTTCTCAGGCATGGTATCTTGTATAACCTTGGGTACATTTAGAATCCTTATATGAAACATACACCCATATTATAAAAAGGAAATTTTTATGACACACCATGTAGTATAATTTATAAATAACTATTTCTAAAAAATAGAATTTGTGTCTTATGATCAAATATTGCATCACTATAAATCAATCCAAGTCCAATAAAATATATAATTTCATCAAAATTTACAATACTACTTGGTGGAAATTTTTTATGGACTAAAAAAATAGAGGGGTCAATTATAATTGGTACTCATCTATCAAATTAAATGAACATAATAAAATATATTTGATAATTAGGTTTCCATTGAATGATTAATTTTATATTCATAATAAAATTGAATAATACTAAAAAAACTATAAATAATTGATAATTTCATGTCTCAAAACAATAAATTTGACATATATCCACAGGATAAATATTTTTTTGAGATAATTTTTTTTTAACAAATGTCATATATAGGACCATAGATTAACTGAAACTTCCACCTATAAATTTTAATGAGAATCATGTCCCACAGATATAAATGATGTGATGAATGGAATTGTTAAATAAGATTTTATTTTCATTCAACTATTAATTAAAATCAATGGAATATGTTGAGTATATATTTTTTATGGGAACTATGGATTTTAATGTCCATTGAGGTTGTTTTTTGTGAATTGAAGGTGACTGTAAAAAGTCATGTTTAATGAAGAAGAAGTTTATAATATATGAGTGGGATATGAAAAAAGTATAAGTAAATTTAAATAAGCGTAATATAAAAATTATATTGGAGAATAAAAAAAGTCCAAAAAATTTTATAAGGATCACAACTAACATTATATGTTTTATATAGGCATTTTTAGTTATGGATGTCAGCATTGTAAGGATAGTTGTAAACATTGTAATTATAAAATCCAAATCTAAAAGGGTTATGAATCAATTTCCATGGATAGTTGGTTATATTATACAAATTTATTTTTAATTCAAATATATGTTTTAAAAAATTATATGTATCATTTATGACATTTCATGTATAGATTTGGATCTCAGAAGGATGAGTGCAGCATTCGTAATATTGATCCTATGATATTGTTATTTTGGATTTGAGTAGAATTATTTGAAAGGTTCTCTATGTAAATTATTATGTATCCATCAATGTTAGTAGGGTTAATTAAAAAAATATGATATTGACTACATAGAATCATATGTAAATGGAAAGTATGACCATTAATGAACATAAGGTTCTGTTAAACATATAAACTATAAGATGGTCTGAATATTTTCAATGGAATTACATCATTCTGAGAATAAAAAGAACATTTTAATATTTATAGAATGTGAAATTTTTTAAGATGTATATTTTCATAATAAAAAATACCTAATAACAAAAGTATTGTTTATGGAAGATCATAACATAAGTTTATTAAACATAACCACTATATAATGTTATTTTGGGACCACATAATATTGAAGAATCATGACATGGGTGGTTCTATTAGATGAAATCCAATTACGATGTGGGAGGATATTTCATGTATTAATCTCCTCAGATATAGTCATTCAGGATAGTGTAGAATAATTTTAATATGTATATATATATGTATATATGATTTGAGTGAGCTGTTAAAAGATGAAAATAAATGTTGTATGAAGGTAGTCTGGATGAAATTATTGATTGGTACTCATTGAGTATTATACTAGACATTTTATATATAAAAAATTAAATATGATAAAATATGACTACCTATAATCATAGGAAAATTAATTATTGACAATATTGAAATTATTATTCATATATTTTCATGAACTTAAATATAATTTTTTTTTGATATTTATAACCAGGAATTAAAAACCAGAGTGTTGATACATTTATGAGTTGTTGAAATTATTTATCATAAAATTAATAAAAAAAGAAGATAAGAAAATTATTTGTACAACTATTGATCATTCGTGGTTAGGAAGACCAATTTCATTGTTGGGCATGTGGTGGTCTTATCAATAATACAGAAGACTTTGTTGTGCGTGTGCACTATGATGTAAACAATAAAAAATTTGAAATATTTTTTTAATGGATTGTCGATAGAATTTCTATGTTATTAAAAGTACAATAGAATTCGATGTCCTTTGTTTGAGGAATAAGATTTTAATTTTTCAGTCGTATAAATTTGAATAAAAATTGATATCCATGATAATTCAGAAGAAAAAGATAACTAATTAGGGATGGGTGGTTCAATATATATAATACTCTACTGTTTTTTCCACTCAATAATGATTCAGGGAAGAACATAACCCATGTATTACATTGTCATAGAAATTAATTAAAAATTCATGGAATAACACTACTGTATCCTTGTTAACATTTTAAATTTTTTTAGGGATAATATTTTGTTTTATAACATGATTCTGATTAGAAATTAGTATACATCCTCATTGGAGCCAAAACATTTAAAAAATACATGTTTGTGGTGATTTTTTAAATTATATTTCATACCTGGTGTGGGAGTGTGTATAGTTAGCATATTTAGAAAATAAAAATATGTAGTGGTTTATCTAAAAAATAATTACAAAAAATACATCTAATTTATCTGAATTCTCATTGGAAGAAAAACTAACATTGGTAATACATGTGGTATTGGTGGTAACCAAGTTCCCTTTGATATTTTACTAAAATAAAATGTATATTTATAGAGAATATCAACTCATTCATTATTAATGGAGATCCAATATTCATTGGAAATAACATTCTAGTATAATGGAAAAAAATTCTACCATATATTTTATCCCATGGAATTAAAGTTAGTGATTCCATGAATGTACTTTCTTCAAATATTACAAGAGATTCACTCATGATATATTTTGATAATAGAAATCTAGATATTGATGGAAAATAAATAAATTATATATTACTATCATTTTCTGATAATATTTAAATGAGAATAGATGGACATAAAATATCTAATGAGATGAAATATAATCTTAACATTAAATATATATATATATATAATGTATATTAAAATTAAAATTGATAAAATATTGATATATTGGTTAATATTTAATGATATGTGAATGGATTATGATGAAACAATAGATGATTATTTCACTAATGTTAATGAGTGTGTTCATAATATTAGGGGCTTTAACAATACTCGTGGAGATTAAACTCCATTAATTAAAATTATTAGAAATTTTATGAATAAATATGACACAAAAATATCACCCCTAATGGAAAAAAGAGACATATATTTATATGGAATTCAAAATATTATTTTATGCTATGATATAATAAAGGTTTATATAATCCATAAGAATTCTAATGAAAAAATGGTATTCAATCAACGAAGAAACAGAAGATAAAGGTGCTGGAATTTGTTTCCTCTAGTGAATCAAATGGTGTTAAACAAATTATGAATAATATAAATTAATAATGGATCATACATCGAAAAACAAAATAAATGGAAAGGTAAATTAATCATTAATACTCCATATTTATTGTTATATATTTTTGGAAAGTGAAACATTAGTAGTTGACTCTATATAAAATAAATGTGGAATCTATGAAGATAATGAATTTGATGGAATATCCCATGATAATAAATGGGTTATATGTTATTATGAGGTTGATAAATCTGGTGGGAGTTATAAAATATTTCAATATTGAAAATCAAGATGCATTTTTTGTAAATTTTATGTAGAAAATATTACTAAAACTAATAATTCTAAAGAGGAAATTCGATTATTGTTTCTGAATATCAAGGGTAATGTTGAAACCTGTGACAAAGGATTATGTAGTGATAAAGAGGGGGAATAAACCTACACTATACACATGTTATAATTTGGTATTGATTCCTCCCACATGAGATGTATAATCATTTTCCTTTTATCTTCAATATTTATATATGTATTAGAAATATGTTTAATTTTATTTTATTTTAATTTCTAGTGTGAAAAAGAGGAATTCCATAAAATGTGCACCAAGTTTAACTCTTTCAATATTTGATCCACAACTTCTGCTAAATTTATTACAATTTAAGTAACTTTTAAAATTTTCTTCCTTCCGATTTACGAAAGGTGGATAAATCCTCACTCAATGAATTGAATATTTTATAAGTGAGATCTCTGTCATTCAATTTGATATTTTGTCTATTATAAAATAATCTTATATCTAAATCAAGTAGAACATGTTATTCACTAATATAGATACAATTATAAATTTTGAAAATATTTTCCATAATCTATTCTAAAAAAATATTGGATTAATGAAAGACATTATAATACAAAATTATTTTGTTATTTTATTAATTTGTATAACTCTAGTAATATTATTATCATGTTTCGAAACATATACATTTTTTTTGAGGATTCTAATAAAGATATAATATATTTTATTCATAATCAATTAAATATTTTACTTTAATCCCCAATCAAATATATGATATACTAATAGAAATATATGGTGACAACTAGGTGGTGATGGAACTTGAATTCATTAATCATTGTTTCCCCTTATCTTACAAGGAAATTTAAGATGAAATGTTTTCCATTGGTAATGAAAAAGAAACCGTGAGAGATAGGTCATAATCGTTATTGTTTAAGGGAGAATGGTATGTGTTTTTCTGTAATGTTATTGAATGTAATAAACTATATAGGGTCGACCTGATATATCAACCAAGATTGGTCACCACAAGTCCAAAATCACATTATTGATCAGTATGGGTAGATTGTATTATCCTAGGTATCAAAAAATAACCTTTGGAACGATTCCACCCCTACAACCCAATATATACCATGTATATATGATATAGATAAAATCCCATTGTATATTAACAAATAATAATTACATGACCATGAGAAACAACAATGTTAGGCAAGAATTATAATTCCAAATAACAAACCAAATTCAAAATGAATGAAAAAACAAAGTCACCATGGGACATCCTATCTCCATATTCCCAAAAACCCAAAATAAAGGAATCAACAAAGATAATATTTATGTTACTTGATATCCTTTATTTTCGTATATCCTTCAAATTCATTTTGGTATACACCTAAAAGAATATATAGTGTTGCAGGAAAATTCCAAGAAAGATACTGCATTGATTATTTATAATAACATTCACCATGAAACTATTATTTCATTGCATTGAAAACCTATATTTATGAAACTTTTCAAATGAACTAATTTCAAATAATACCTCACATGGTTTCCTTCAAAACATTTCATATTTTAAAAATAAACAATATAGCAAAAAAATTTATATGGTATGGAGTGAGAAAAAGTAAAAAATACAGACAATATAAAAAAATTGAGAATGTATTGAACTAGCATCGTCGTAATGTCTAAAATTTGATGAAAATGGCATGTACAATAGAGGTTTATGAAACTAGGACATACAGGTATGAGTATATAACCTAGTGAATCCTCAGTATTGACAAATCAATAAAATCATGTTTTTCCAATGTTCTCTATTCCATAATAACTTGCAATAGGATCCAAAAAATATTTTACATCACATTTATTCAAGGGAGTAATTACCACATCCATACTAGGAAAACAATTTACAATAAAAAACAACTTTGAGAAATCATAGTAAAAAAAATATTAATTTTTTTGAAGAATGAAATGCCTTCCAATTTTTCTATATGACACCAAAGATCATGTTCATATATTGGATTTGAAACTAACCCTCATAATTTATATAAAAAAAATTCATATATGAAACCCAAAAAATTCCAAAAAAACAATGCATTCCATGAAAAATTACCATTTTATTATTACACCTACCACAATAATAGATTAAACATAGTCTCCATCAAATATGGTGATTAGAAATGAAGAGAATATGTTCTCACGATCCTAGATAAATATTCAGAAGCCCAAGAAGGTGGGAATATTACTAAAGCCCAAATTAATGAATGATTGATTCCTAGAACCCATAATTGATTCGGATTGATAGGAAACCCCTGTTATAAGATAATGGTGAATATTATAATTGAGTTGAAAAATGGAATTATGATGGATTAAACATCCCATATTAATTTTCACACATATCTTTATTCCTTATCAAGATCAATAGCCAAATAAGTTGTTTCATATTCTAGAATAACCATGAACATGAACAATTTTTTACACTATGGAATGGTGCCCATGATCACACTAACCCCATGTGTTTCGAAGAGTAAATCATCAACATATTGATGTATAAACCATGGGTGTTTTACACCCACCACATCCATGAAAAAATGTGGAGGTGGTTATTCTAGTTTTTCTCCATGTTGATATCCCCAACATCTACACCTATGATTGCACCCCACCTAGGTCAGAGTGGCCCTAACTATTTCACATAAGTTGTTCTCTAGATCTATAAGGCTTGGAAAAATTCATGCTCTATCCAATGACGCAAATATAAGTGATAAAATAAATCTTTTAGTATATTTTCACCCGCAAAACTCCAAAAAAATAACAAACTAATGATTCAAAATAAATCATACATAGGACATAGATGGTGTCACAACTATCCCCACTATTCCTCTTTCTTCCCCCAGAACACACTCATGATTCTCAGCCTGTAGTGAGATGATGACACATTTGTAACATCAAATCTTCACAATCACACATATCATGGTTATGTTCAGGAAAAGTTCATTATACATAGAAAAAATGAATAATTTTAACACAAAACCCATATCTTGATGATGCATAATATGAAATTGTTTCTAAACCACTATTTTGTGAGGATCAAGATCAATATCTGAATATTAAATAAAATGGGAATGGTATAATTGATACATCCATATTTAGGTAGCATGTAACATGTCCTAAATCGATGTTAAGAAATATGTTTAGTACAACTAATATTCCAAATATCCAGGTTTTTTATAATCTATTAATAAAACATTATTATATTTTTAAAGAACATAATGACTTATAGCATATACAAGATGAAACACCGAGCTATAATGAACCCTGAAATATAGTTACATATATATTACCAGTATAACTATAAGGACCCGACCTTAAACATTACTGAAACTTGAATTAAATGAATAATTCCCATTGGGAATCTTTTTAGGATTAGAGTTTTAGAAAATTAGGCCATAACTATTACATAACAACTTGAATAATACAAGTAGACACTTCTTCTCAGTATCTATTTTTTTCATAAAATAAAAACTCTTAAAAATAAACATGTCTAGATCCATGTTTTAGACAGAATGACTTTTTCGTGATCCCATCCTTGAACCTATTCATCTTTAAGTCCTTTGGAAAACATTTCAAAAACATGGGATGAGCATAAAAAGATCAGTAAGGGTTATAAAATGAAGAAGGAAAACATTATCCTAACAATAAATAGAAATCCATGAAACCATACTTTTTTATCATAACATACGTTATGAAATCATAAGATTTATGAATAACACACACATATCATAAATCATTATGGTTACTTATGGCATCCATATCAAACATAAATTGTACCTATCACAACTACGTAGGGAGTTACACTTGGAATACCTATCACAGTACATTCCCAAAATCTCTTAGTAGAAACATCACGTTTACCTCCGTCACGTTACACAATGCATTGGAGAGCAATCTCGGGCTCACCCGCCCTAGGTTTATCTCGGAACCACACGTTTACGTAATCAATACCCAATAACCATAAAATAATCCTAACATATAACACATGTATAAAGGAAAGATAACATTTCCACATTCCAATATTTTAAATGATGATATTGAAATAAACAATGTTTTATCAAATCATTTTAAAACCCTTTTTAAAAAATGATTTTTGAATCAAAGTGCCGCATACCACTTTGAAGCTTTTAAATGAATTATCACTGGAAAACATTAATTTACATATAAATAAATCCTAAACCCCATTTAGAAAAAGTAGAAATTAATGAGACATATTTAGAAGAATAAATCTTTAAAACATTTAAAACGATATTTTAGTTAAAAAATATTTTAATAAAAAGAGAGACACTTCAATACAAAAAATTGAGGAATAAAATTTAATCAGAATATTATAATATCATGAGAATAAATGGATTCCCGATATAGTATGTCAATGTACAGTATATACACCATATTAGAGCGAATTGGTTCATAACAACAATGAATTCTCAATGGAAATATAAATTGAGATGAAATCCCTTATAAAGATGGTATCCTTAAATTAAGGATAAATCAATCACATAATTATGTGTGAAAAATAAATATACACCCAAAATAATTTTATATTTAGTGTAAAACAATAATAGTTCATTCACACATATTCATTGTATGACATATTCAATAAGTACAAGTTGAACACAATGATTTGAAATTGGGTTAAGAGGTTCCCTTGTAAAGATTCAACAGCCCAACGACATCACATTAAAATTAAGAAAATGAGTTGATGAGATAAAAAATTGAATCTCATCACATAGATATAAAGTCTACATCAATAAGGATATCGAAGAAAATATCCCAACATAATAAGAAGTTAATTAAAAGTCATAACAAAAAGAAGTCTTTTTTAAAGTGGATGGTGAATAGTTCCCTTACCGATTTGGTAACTTACAAAACATACACCACATCAAATAAGGATCATAAAATGAAGATTTAAATACTAATAAATGAATTTATATTACATAAAGAGTACAATAATGGGCAGTACATACACCACACAAAAGGAAATAGTGTCAAATATAGCATGAATCTCACGGGAATAAAAAGTGAGACAAAACACTTTACCACGTTGTAATCAACTGAGTCGTATGACCAAAAGTTAATAACCACAAAATGAATCACAGAATACCATGAATATAATGATAATCAAGCTAATATATATCAAATGGAAGCATACAATACACCACATGCAATGAATAAGTGGAGAACAGTGGAAATCTCACGGAATGAAAAGTGAGATAAGAAAATCCCTTACAAAAATTCGGTAGCCTAACGACGCATCTTAAAAACTATTAAAAAGAATTGATGAGATTAATATAGGGTCTATCATTATATTAAAATAAAAATTACATTTTGGTAAATATTAAATAACATCCACCAACATAAGAACATGGATCATAAATGAAATGACATAAAAGAGAGTACTTGAAAAAAAAGTGAGGTTTGATCCCTTACCTCGTGTCCGACTTGATTCGATCATTCTTTAATCTCCTGAATAATAAACTAAAGATAATTTATACTTGCTTAAGAACCATTTTCAATATTATTATTCCTTTTATATCACTTGTTACCATGTTATAAACATTATTTAATAATTTATCTTAATTATGTTTGTTTTGTCGATATTTGGTACTTGAGTCAAAAATGGACTTCTTATAATTACATGTTGTTCATGTGGTCAAAGTTTAATAATATATAGAATGATATACATGATTTATATATCATATATATCATATATATCCATTATATACATGTAATTAAAATTTTACATAACCATTACAGGTAAGAAATGAAATGCACCGTTAATGGAGACGGTAAGCCGTACGTACGCATGAACGCTACTTTCATTTATATTTCTTATTTTAATGGAATTAAAACATAATTATTCATAGATATATTATAATTCCAGTATAGTACCCTATATAATATCATTAACTATATCCATTATACATCCCATATAATGCATTAAAAAGTCACATCACTTTGAGGGGGCAGTAGTCCGCGCTTCCTCAAATGAGATTATCATATTTACCCACTATGGAAACCATAATATCGTGAAATAAATGGAAAAAACATAAAAATAATATGTATCATATATAAATATTGTTCCATCACAATGTCCACCATGAGAGGAAGTTATAGATATTTGAACAATCATCGTTTCGTGAGGCGTTAGTTTTCCATCCACAGAAACATTATGTTCTTCATCTATTAGATGGTGGTGTGTGTTAGTTTAGCTAGAATAATATTAATAAAAACATCCTAGTATATTGAGGATACTGGTGTTGTTACAAAAGAATGTAATAAAAGAGTTTAGGGAATGGAGAAGTAAAATAAAAGAAAACAATTTAAGAGAAATTGTTACCATTAATTTGGGTAACTCCCTTTGGTTTGAACCAAATGACATACTGAAGTTCCTTCTACCTAATTTAAGGATTATAGGAGGATGGGAGGGATTTAGGGAGCTTAATTGGGCAGAGTTTGGACGATCCAAATGGATTGAGACGTGTGAGGAGTTGGTTGGAAGAGGTCTCCTTTTATATGGGAGAGGAGGGGCTCTTTAGGAATGTGTGAAAATATTATTATATAATATAATGATATTCGGTTTCTAATGGCCCAACAATCATTATAGTCTAAGATAAGATGATTCATGGTCGAAATAAAATCATCCAATCAGAATTGGACATGTTTTGGATAATATTTTAATCATTATAATCTTATTTATTTAAATCATCTTTTAACGAGGTAAATACTGCATCATTGTTGTGTCATAAATAATTTAATTTATTTAATGTCTATAAATTATAAAAAAATACCATGATATATAAATTTTTTTTAAGTTTCCAAATAATATTTATAGTCTAAAATAAGACTTATATAACACCATATAAAAATTAATTACTCAAAGGTTTTTGTAATGACAATTCTGTCTTCACATTAAATTAATTAATCTAAATTGTCATTATCACTCCCATGTGGCTCAATGGGATCCCAAAATCGACCCAAAGATGCCCATGGTCGTAAATGACTCAAAAAATAAGGTTTTGACAAGTTTTAAGCTAATTTTGAATATTATAATATTCATTAAACCTTGAATTACCTTCATTACATTTAACCGCAGTAAATAAAAGTCAAAAGTTACTATTCAGCAAAAAATTATTTTCATCTTAATAAACCACATTTTACTTCTTTATAACAACCAAGTATGTTGTTCAGAAAGGTGGTAAAATTTTATTTAAATGACATAGTCAGTTTTTTTAACTACCACTATGTGGTTTAACTATTCATCAAAAATTGAAGTTTTTCAGAAAAATACCAAATATTCAGCCTAAGCATTATTTTATATTCCAAATTCAAAATTGATGTATATTTTCTCAAATTAGAAACATAGAAGTGTAATTAATTAATTTAAAAAGTAATTCCCTTTATCAAAACAAATATATTGTTTTTAAGAAATAACAACTATCAAAAGATTATTACTTGTTTATGTCCAATTTCAAAGTGAAATTAATTCTAATGACCCAAATTGGATTAAATGGTAAAAATATATTTTAATTTCACTTTAAAACCAATTTAAAATATAATCTAACCATATAAAGAAATTATATTAAAAGGAACTTTTGAATTAAAATACAACATTTTTCACTATTTATTAAAAAATGACCATTATCAGGAAAATAACAAAAATTTACACAAAGTAATTTTTGATGTCCCTATTCTAAGGAGGAATTTTATTTTGTCAATTAGAATGTATTAATGTGACAAAAACTATATTTAAAGAGGGTTTTCCATTAAAAGGTGATAAATCTGCCTTTTAATGTAAAATATGATTAAATTAGAATCATTCACAATTTAAGCCTCTATATTTTATTGGATAAATGTAAATACATTTAACAAACATATATAATCATATTGTATTTATTTTTTTTCATTCCTGCCAATACGACGTCTATGAGTTGACTACCATTTGAAATAATAATATTATATTATTAGTTTGTAATGTAAGATTTCAAAGAAACCCGTTGTGGAGTATTAGGTACGCTATTGAACATAGAAACCCTTTTAAAGTAAAATTAATATTTAATTCAAAAATATTTATAAATATGAAATATTTATTATTCTATATTTATCTGGGATGTTACATTCTTCCCCTATTTTGGGAATTTCTTCCTCATAGTTTATAAAAAAGGACTCGGAAACATCATTGAAAGTCCCACATCGGAAAAAGAGTCTGTAAAACTATCACTTTAAAACAAAGAAAGCGAAGCACAAAGGTCACCCGAGTTAACCCATATTATGATTCCATGAAAACATGGATATGGAAGAGAAACAAAAGGGTCAATTTCTAATGTAGAGTGTTAGGAAACATGTTTAGGAGAAAGTTATCCACCAGAAAATCACAATCTTGTGATGGGTTAAACAGTCTTTGATCCCCCAGTAGGAAAATTTTATAGGCAGGGTTTTTGTTTAATGTTACTTTTCATTGAGGAATTTATTTATAATATTAACCAAAAAAATAAGGAAATATACTTACTTTTCATCTACAAATTCATATTTTTCAATATTTCTAACACAAAATCATATTTTCTCCAAACGACGAATATTTAGGATGACTTTTTGTCACATTAAGAGCAATATACTAAACTTCAAGAGAATAACATAATCCACAATAGATGAACTATATATTTCTTATGTCATGAAATATTCAATAAAACTAAAATGTTTAGTATAAGATCTGATAATCACCAAAAGGATAATCATTTATAAAAATAAATACTACTATTAATATCCAAAATTCAACAAAAGAGCCCAAGGTTCAAGAAAGACCATTAAATAAATAGTTGTCCTTAAAATTATTCAAAGTAATCCAAACGTAGATTGAAACACAAATCTCTAAAAGATTTAATCACATAGTCTTTCATGGTAAATCTTAACATTTATCTCCAAATAACATCAGTTACTCTTAAATTATCATATTGAAAAGTAATTAATCTAATCACATATCCTCCATTATAGGTTAATCATTTCCATAGATATCCTAAAATCAACTTATTCATGATTCATAAGATCATCTAACTAAAATGAATTTGTCATACTAACCAGGGACTTCATGTTTTCCAATGGTAGGCGATAAATACCAGTCGCACTTTGTTTGTGGGTTCGACTCCCACAGCTTCGTCCGACGCAACGGGTTGTCACATGGTTTGCGTATTGTCCCTTTTCAAAAACTACATAATTTTATAACATTCCCAAAAGAGATAAATTCATCAAAAATAACCATAGCATATTTTAACCACAAATGTTATCTAATAACTTTCATTTTTCATCCCAAAATGTATTAACCGGTAATTGCCTCAAATTCAAGGATTATATAAACCCAAATGGTTCGTTATAACTATATCCACAAAAGAGAAGATAATTATTCGTTGAATAAATTTTTCATATATCAAATATCAGTGTTACACATACTATAAAAAGTATTCTGATGTAATCCCATCATCAAAATAGCCTTAATACATTTAAGAATTTCACCATCCCAAAATCTAACATAACTCTTGAATCCCTTATATGTTGAACTCTTACTCATTCGATGTTCTTGATGATCCATTAACCATTCTTTACCAACTTATTCTGAAATACTTCTTTCCTACAAAAAAATCATGAATCATACCCTATGATTTCAATAATAGGAAAACATATGTTAAGAAATAATCCATACCATTCACTTGTCATTTTCGGTTTATTAATACTCAATTACAAAGGCATTAGGTATTCGTAAACGAATATTTGTACGATCCTGGTGATCTCATTCCGAAAACTTTTTAATAGGATATTTGTTTGCTTAATGACCATGCTCACCAAATTTAAAACATTCAATAGGTCCTTTAGAAAGAACTTCTTTCCCTTTCCTAGAGTTAACTAGATTCTTTCTTTTTCCATGGCAGGTTTTTGGTTTATGACCTTCATTTACTCATCGAAAACATCTTTTTGTCCCTTTGAAACATTTTCATATGTGTTTCTTTCCACATCTTTGACACATAGGTTTTTTATCAGACTTTCCTTTATGATTGTTACATGAACAACCGTAGGGATTTGTTTCTCGCATATATGATGTCTTATGAAAATCACTAAGGTTCAGGTGGTCAATCATGACTCCAGATTTTCGGTTGAGAATAACCACAAGAGTTCTCATTTCCGCTCCCATATCACTCAGCTGCTCGTTCAGAAAAATGTCATATTTTTCATCACATCCACTGCTACTTTGGTTCCTGCTAGATCCACCCATTTACTATAACCAAAAAGGTCAGTGTGAGTATATCACTAAATTCATCATATAATATCTTATGAGGAGGGTAAACAATAAGATATACTTATTCATGTTATCTTAAACTCATTCACTTTATAAAAATAACTACGACTCTTTCTAAAATCCTAACCATTGTGGTAATGTAACTTATGCTTAAATTGTGTCCTAACCACTAAAGTTATCTAAACTGACCTATGATACCAACTATAAGGAACCGACATTAAACATTACATAATCTTGAAATAAACGAATAATTCACATTAGGGATCTTTTTAGGTTTATAGTTTTAGAGACTTAGGCCATAACTATTACATAACAACATGAATATTACAAGTTGAAACTTCTACTTAGTATCCATTATTTTCATAAAATATATAATTTTAAAAAGACACATGTCTAGTTCCATGTTTTAGACAGCATGACGTTTCCCTGATCCCGTCCTTGAACCTATTCATCTTTAAGTCCTGTGGAAAACATTTCAAAAACCTGGGATGAGCATAAGGAGATCAGTAAGGGTTATAAAATAAGGAAGGAAAACAATAGCCTAATAATAAATACAAATCCATGAAACCATACTTTTTTATCATAACACAGCTTATGAGATCATAAAATGTATGAATAACACACAAAAATAATAAATCATTATCGTTACTTATGAAATCCATGTCAAACATAAATTGTAGCTATCACAGCTACATAGGGCATTACAATTGGAATACCCATCAATTTATATTCCCTAAATCTCTTAGGAGAAACATCACGTTTACCTCTATTACGTTACATAATGCATTGTAGAGATATCTCTTGCTCACCTGCCCTATGTATATCACGGAACCACCCGTATATGTAAATAATTCCCAATAACAATAACATAATCAGAACATATAACACATGTATAAAAGAAAGACAACATTTCCACATTCCAATATTTCAAATCAAGATATTGAAATAAACAATTTTTTATCAAATCATTATTAATACCTTTTTAAAAATAGATTTTTGAATCAAAGGGTCCCCTACCACTTTGAATCTATTAAATGAATTATCATTTGAAAACATTACTGTGCATATAAATAAATCCTAAAACCCATTTTGAAAACATGGACATTATTGAGAAATATTTAGAATAATTAATCTTTAAAACATTTAAAACGATATTTTAGTTAAAGAGTTTTTTAATAAAAAGAGAGACACTTGAATACAAATAATTGAGAAATAACATTTAATCAAAACATTATAATATCATGAGAATAAAGGGATTCATGATATAATATTTCAATGTACAGTATATACACCATATTAGAGTGAGTTGGTGCATAACAACAATGAAGTCCCAATGGAAATGTAAATTCAGATGAAATTCCTTATATAGATGGTATCCTTAAATTAAGGATAAATAAATCACATTATTTTGTGTGAAATGTAACATCCAAAAATGTTAAAGGGTTAAATGACTAAATGATATGACTCATGTCAAAAAAGTGCAGCTTCCTTTTCGGGAGCCTACCTGATTAGAACTCTACAGTTAAACGTGCTTGGCCTGGAGTAGTGATCAGGATGGGTGACCTCCTGAGATGTTTATCAGGGTGTGTGTGAGTGAGGACAAAACACACTAGAAAGGAAATGTGTTGGCCTGTGGGGACTATAATTAGTCAGATAACCCGTTCGGGCATGTTGGTGGACCCTCGGGTGGGCCCCACTTGTCTGCGGGGAAACTGGTAGTACATGGCGGGCCAGGACCCGATGTCCTTGTTAAGGTGGGGTGTCTGTTCTGTCACTGGTACTCGGTTTTCACATTTGGTATCAGAGGAGAGTCCCAGCCTTAAGTGTGGTGCACTGCCTGGGTTGAGATGTAGGGCCCACAATGAGGGCGTTGTGATCTAAAGGGGGGTGATCGTAACATCCCCAAATAATAAAGGGTTAAATGACTAAATGATATGACTCATGTCAACAAGGTGCACCTTCCTTTTCATGAGCCAACCTGATTTGAACTCTACAGTTAAGCGTGCTTGGCCTGGAGTAATGATCAGGATGGGTGACCTCCTGGAATGTTTCTCAGGGTGTGTGTGAGTGAGGACAAAACACACTGGATAAGACATGTGTTGGCCTGTGGGACTGTCATTAGTCAGATAACCCATTCGGGCATGTGGGTGGACCCTCAGGTGGGACCCACATGTCTGCGGGGCAACTGGTGGTACCTGCGGGCCAGGACCCGACGGCTTTGTTAAGGCGGGGTGTCTGGGCTGTCACTAGTACCCGGTTGTCACATGAAAAATATAAATACACCCAATATAAGTCAATATTTAGTGTAAAACAATAAAAGTTCATTCACGCATATTCATTGTATGACATATTAAATAAGTACAAGTTGAACCCAATGATTTGAAATTGGGTTACGAGGTTCCCTTGTAAAATTCCGACAGCCCAATGACGTCACATTAAAATTTAGAAAATGAGTTGATGAGATAAAAAATGGAATCTCATCACATGGATATAATGTTTACATAAATAAGGATATAGAAGAAAATATCCCAACATAATAAGAAGTAAATTAAAATATATAACAAAAAGAAGTCTTTTATAAAGGGGAGGGTGAATAGTTCCTTTACCGATTTGGTAACATACAAAATATACGCCACGTGAAATAAGGATCATAAAATGTAGATTTAAATACTTATAAATGAAGTTATATTACATAAACTATACAATAATGGGTAGTACATACACCACACAAAAGGAAATTTTGTCAAATATAGCATTAATCGCATGGGAATAAAAAGTTAGACAAAACCCTTTACCACGTTGTAATCAAAAGAGGCGTATGAACAAAAGTTAATAAACACCAAATGAATCACAGAATACCATGAATATAACGAGAATCATGAAAATATATATCAAATGGTAGCATACAATACACCACATGCAATGAATAAGTGGCGAACAATGGAAATCTCGTGGAATTAAAAGTGAGATAAGAAAATTCCTTACAAATATTTGGCAGCCTAACAGCGCCACTTAAAAACTATTAATACTAATTGATGAGATTAAGAGAGGGTCTCTCATCATATGAAAATATAAATTACATTATGGTGAATATTAAATAACATCCACAAACATAAGAACATGGAGCATAAATGAAATGACATAAAAGAGAGTACTTGAAAAAAAAGAGGTCAGATCCCTTACCTCGTGTCCGAATTGACTCGATCGTTCTTTGATATCCTGAATAATAAACTAAAGCCAATTTCTACTTTCTTAAGAATAATTTTCAATATTATTATTCCTTTTATATAACTTATTACCATGTTATAAACATTATGTAATCATTTATGTTAATTATGTTCGTTTTGTCGATATTTGGTACTTGATTCAAAAATGGACTATTTATAAATACATGTTGTTCATGTGGTCAAAGTTTCATAATATTGTGAATGATATTAATGATTTATATATCATATATATCATATATATCCATTATATACATGTATTTAAAATTCTACATAACCATTAGAGGTAAGAAATGAAATGCACCGTTCATGTAGACGGTAAGTTGTATGTACACATGAACGCTACATTCATTTATATTTCTTATTTTAATGGAATTAAAAAATAATTATACATAGGTATATTATAATTCCAGTTTAGTATCATATATAATATCATTAACTCTATCCTTTATTCATCCCATATTAGGCATTAACGAGTCACATCACTTTGGGGGGGTGGTAGTCCGCACTTCCTCAAATGAGATTATTTTATTTAACCACTATGGGAACCATAAAGTCATGACATAAATGGAAAAAACATAAACATAATATATATAATATATAAATATATTTCCATTATTATGGCCACCATGAGAGGCGGTTGAAGATATTTGAACAATCATCATTTCGTGAGGCGATAGTTTTCTATCCACAGAAACATTATGTTCTTCATCCATTAGATGGAGGTGTGTGTAAGTTTAGTTATAATAATTCTCATAAAAACATCCTAGTGTATTGTGGATATTGGTTTTGTTACAAAATAAAGGAATAAAAATAGTTTAGGTAATAGATAAGTAAAATAAAAGAAAACAATTTAATATAAACAATTACCTTGAATTTGGGCAAGTCTCTTTGGTTTGAACCAATGGACTTCTAGAAGAGCCTTAGGCATATGGTAAGGTTTCTAAGAATAGGGGAGGGATGTAGGGAACTTAATTGGGCAGATTTTGGACGACCCAAATGACTTTAAAGGTGTTAGGAATTTGTTTGAAGTGGTCTCCTTTTATAAGGGAGAGGAGGGGCTCTTTAGGAAAGTGTAAAAATATTATTTTATAATATAATGATATTCGGTTTCTAATGGACCATAAATCATTATAGACAATGATAAGATGATTCATGGTCTAAATAAAATCATCCAATCAAAATTGGAAATGTTTTGGATAATATTTTAATCATTATAATCTTATTTATTTAAATCATTTATTAATGAGGTAAAGACTTCATCATTATTGTGTCATAAATAATTTAATTTATTTGATGTCTAAATTTTTTAAAAAACATACCATGAAATGGGAAATAGTTTTGGCTTCCCGAAGAATATTTATAGTCTAAAATAGTACTTATATAACAACATATAAAAAATATGTACAAAAAGATTTTTGTAAATGTCAATTTTGTCTTAACATTAAATAAATTAATCTAAATTGTCATTATCACTCTCATGTGGCTCAATGGGGTCCAAAAATAGACACAAAGATGACCATGGTAGTATATGACTCAACCAATAAGGTTTGGAAAAGTGTTAAGGTAGTTTTTAATTATTATAATATTCTTTTAACCTAGAATTACCTTATTTACCTCTAACCGCAGTAAATAAAAGTCAAAAGATAAAATTCACCAAAAAATTATTTTCATCTTAATGAAGAAAATTTTACTTCTTTTTAACAACCCTGTAAGTTGGATTTTTTAAATTCAATTCACAGAAGTGGTAAAATTTTATTTAAATGAAAAAGTTAGTTTTTTTAACTACCACTAAGTGGTTTTTCTATTCATGAAAAATTTAAGTTTTTCAGAAAAAATACAAAAAATTAAGCCTAAGAAAAATTTGATATTCGGAATTCAAAATTGATGTCTATTTTTCCAAATTCAAAAAATATTAGTGGAATTAATTAATTTAAAAATTAATTCTCATTATCAAAAAAAATAGCGTGTTTTTGAGAAATAATAACTATCAAAATATTAATAATTGTTTATGTCCAATTTTAAAGTGAAATTAATTCTAATGAACCATATTGGATTAAATGGTAAAATAATATTTCAATTTAACTTTAAAACCAATTAAAAATATAATCTAACCATATAAATATATTATATTAAACGGCACTTTGGAATTAAAATACATTATTTTTCACTATTCATTAAAAAATGAACTTTATCGGAAAAATTCCTAAAATTTACACAAAGTAAATTTTGATGTCCCTATTCTAAAGAAGGATTATATTTGGCTAATTAGAATGTATTAAAATGGAAAAATCTATATTTAAATAGGGTTCACCATTAAATGTCGATAAATCCTCCTTTTAATGTAAATTATGCTTAAATTAGATTATTTCACAATTTATGTCTCTAACTTTTTTTAGATACATGTAAATACATTTAACAAGCCTGTTTAATCATAATGAATTTAGTTTTGTTCATTCCTTCAAATAAAATGGCTAGGAGTTGACTACCATTTAAAATAATATTATTATATTATTAGTATGTAATGTACGATTTCAAAAAACCCATTGTTGCACATTGGGTACGCTATTGAACATAGCAACCCTTTCAATGTAAAATTAATATTTAATTCAAAAATATTAATAAATATGAAATATGTATTATTCTTTACTTACCTGGGATGTTACAATAACATAGTCATTTAATTTTAATATATGAATATAATTAAAAAATATGAAACATATGTATAATAATTCCACAAAAAATATTTTTTAATTCATACAAAATAATAAATTAATTTTCATCAATATCATTTTATGCATAATTTTTTTTTCAAAAATACTTTTTATTTTTTTCTTTTTGAGGGAATATTATAGCTAACTGATGAATAGTTATTTTTTTTAAATTTATATATCATATTTGAATTTATATTTTCATTATTATCTTTTGGTGTTGATTTGTGATTTTTTGGAAAAGCTGATTTTTCCTTGAGTAGGGGTAAATATTGAATTTATGAAACCTAATATAATTTTAAAAAATGCATAATATCTATTGGAATTTGTGTCAATGTAAAATAATAATTATTAAATTACGAATTATATAATTAATTGAGTTTGAAGCGTCATTGTACTATATTCTCGTAAAAGTAAATTTTTTGGTATTGAAAACCCATTTTTCAAATGATGTTTTTTCGATGTGTTACACATATTTATTATAAAAGTGATTTATATCAATTATAATATAAATGTTTTTTAATTAGAATTTTTTAGATTAATAAATTAATATTTATCATATGATAGATTTGTGGTATTTTTCTAAAAGATTGAAATTTCTGATAAATAAATAAAAAATGCATTTTTTTGAAATATGATATCTTTTATGATATTATCCCGAATAAAATATGATATTAAAATTTATTATAAATATTAAAAACATGTCCAATAATTGAATAAAAATTTCATTGAAAAATAATACAAAATATATAAGGTATATATAATTTCCTGATAAATATGAACATAACTTTTATTAGCAAAAGAGTGCTTGTACAACACTACAAAAGTCAAATTTGGTATCCTACAGATAATTTTTTTAGTGTAAAAAGTATCATTGAAATTTTTCAATAAATAATAATTATTAATGATTTTTTAATTGATATATAGAAATTTTGGAGTTTTATAACAAGTGACTATTCCAAAAACATGTGCAATGCTTAGAAATGTTGGAAAAGTCAAAATTACATATCAATTATGTTTTCATGGCCTAGATTGAAGTAAATTTAATTATTAAATTATTATAATTTATTATATTAATATTAGTTATTTTTTTGTATTTTGGTGATTTATTTTCTATTTTTATGGTTAAATTATTACATTAAATACATATGTATCGCCAACATGGTAGTTATGTATAGAGTTCAAAAATTAATTAATATAATATAAGAACAACAAACATGATTTTTTTTATTTATAGTTTTACATACATTTATAAAATAAATATAACATATAATGGATGTTTTACTTCTTTTCATATTAATTCCCATTATATCATTATGTTTTTAGAATCAATTTGTTTAAATTTTTTGTCAAAATAATATTAATATTATTTTGTGTCAAAATATATTTTACAAAATTATGTATAAATCACAGAAACATTAAAAACGAAAATTTAAATGACAAATTGTATATAATTTCATCCACTAGCCATTTATTGTATAATATACACCTTATAAGAATAATTATATCCCATTAATATGGAAAAAGTCAATAGAACAGTAATGGATAATACTGGTTAACCTAAGGTTAAACCAAAAGTTATGGTTTATAAAGAAATTTAAACAAATAAAAACATCATTGGATGATTATATGAAGACCACATCTTCACTATTATTGAATATTTTCTTTTTGGAAACATATTACATGAGTTATACCCATATTATATTAATATATTATATATTTTTTCTAAATGGAATTAATGATTTTTTAAAAATAACTATATTTTATTAAATGATTTCAATTAGAAAATGTTCAAAATTTGTCTAGATGAATTGTAAATGGTTTTAAATATAAAAGATATTTCATTTTTTATCAGTTTTTCTTTTATGTTATAATTCTTCACTTCTAATATTAATCAAAATTGATACCACAATACTTATCAAAATGGTTTATAGTCATCAAAAACAATAGATAAGGGTCAAAATAGAAGATAAACTTGTAAAACCATTATTTAAATATATTATTTCAACTTCATGGCCTATTATATTATACTTATATCAATTTTATCTATTTTTACTTGATAAATAATATACATTAATTTAATACATGAAAAAATTACATGAATTCCCTTTTCCTCACTTATAAAAGGGCACCCACTATTATCTACACATCACACTTCAATATATGTTATGTTCTACCATGTATATAAAAATTCCATTCATTTAATCCCAAAAAATAGTCTATTGGAATCATTTTGTGATTAACAACTAAATTGTTGGTCTTATGGTTTAATGAATATGAGGTTGTCTGGATAAAGGGTATAACGTTTTACTAAATGTTTTAGTTTAATTTTTTGTATACCACATTGAAATATTTATAATATATTATCAAATATTTAAACCAATATATTCAATATATTGATATTTTTATATTAATTTAATATCCATTATATATATTCTATTCCATCAAATTGGAAACAAAATTGCCATTCGTTTGTGTGGAAGACTACCTCTTCATGGACCAATGTAATTAATTTTTCATCACACCTCAAATGAAGAGTTACAATGATGGGTTTAATTTACATATATAAATTTTGTGACAAAATAATTATTCTTAATTAGTATTATGTCATATTTTTTTCATACCTTTCGATCTTTTAACAATTCACAACATTATTCGGGTGACATGTCGATTTGAACATCCATGAAATGATGTGGTAATTTTTCCATAACCATGAAATATGACTATAATATTTATGTTAATAATAAGAAATATTATAATATTTATTATGTAACTATAAATTTTAAACATAAAATAATAATTACGTTATTTCCAATGTGTTCATTGAATAATGGAAATGTTTCCCATCAATATGATTGATCTATAAACACATTTATATATATATATATTTCATTTACATTTTCCTACATTCATGGTTTATTTTGAAGGAAAAATTATGTTATAAGATCTATAATAATAATAATTATTATTATTCTATTGATTATGGAATAGGTTCATTATTTTAAATAGTCATCACACCAATTTCATTTTGATTAATTAGTCGAATAACATCAAAATATTCAACAAGAACATAATTGGTGATTTAATTGAATGTGAAAGGGTAAAAAATAATATAATTGAATCATTAACATGAAAAAAATTTCTTATAAATTAAATAATTAATATATAATATTTATATATGATGATAAATAATGTAGGTGATGAGTTGAACTCAAGGTAAGAGATGTTTTACCATGAAAACCTCTTCATATATGTTTTCACAATTTAATTTCGTAATCATTTTCTCATGTATCCATATTCGTAAAATTAGTAAATATATATATTATATAGAAATAAATGAATTATAAATGAAATTTATTTTAACATTATATATTCTTTCAAAGGTACTTAAAATGATTCCTTTTACATATTTAATATGGGGAATTTTGACACTGATTACAAAAGAAAAAAATGGATGTTTTATTTTAATTTATTTATGATAAATAGATTTCCCAACCAGCACAATCATTATTTTATGTTTTTATAACTATATTATATTCCGAGATTTATTAAAATTATTGTTATTATTTATGTTTTGTGGGGTACTGTATTTTTTAGAATGGCTTTAAAAAGGAAAGGGAAATTTTTCATCCATTAATGTTTGGGATATTAGTTCAATGGAGATTTTATATGTATTATAAAAATGATATTGGGTAAACATATATCTATTTACTTATAATGCAGTTATTGATCATTATATATTAGGATATGGGATCCTGATATAACACAAACAATAGTTGGGACTAATATTTCTCTCTAATGCATTGGGTAAATTTTATTGTCAAAAAGGAATTGTGGGAGTTAACCTAGGTTGGTTCCCCTTTAGATCTTATATGCTTCAGGATAATATGTGCATGACGTTTTCATAGGTTTTGAAAACAATCTTTTAATTTACATGAATGTTTTCTATTTTTAGTTTATCAATATTCAATGTTTTCATATGAATTTTTTCCCCTGTTGATGTTATTTATTTTATACACTCATTTAATATTGTTATAGAAGAAATAATTTTATGGTGTTTCTTGTTTTTCACAATATTAGTTACATTATTTATTTTATATGAAATACTGAGTTATTTTCCTCATCTATAATTTTAAAAAAATCATGGGGTATAAGTAATCATAAGAATAATTACCAAGTCATGTTTAAATTAATGAATATTTATTAGGAAAATAAAATGTGTTACATTTTAAAAGTTTTATCTTATGGAAAAAATGGATACTGAAAGGTTTTGTCATCATTTTAGTTATTGGATTAGTCATCTATGTTTTATTACATAATTTTATAAAAATATGAACCCAAAATATCTTTTTGAATTCATGACTGTAAAATAACATCTAAATAAACTATATTATAAAATGATTATGGTCGAGTCCTTATATAAAAGTTCATGTAAAACATATTTCTAGATTGTGATTTTTTTCCTAAATGGTTATGTCCTGAATGATGAAAAACTTGAAGAAAAACCATATCACCAAAATGAAACGCCATTAAGTAATGATAATAGTTTATATATGATTTCTAGAGACTATGAGCTATAATTAAAATTAATCATGTCAAATGTAAATTTTTTTAGCCTCTTGAAGAAGACATGGTACAACCAATGATCACCCCATGTGCCTTCTTAATTCAATGTAGATATAAGAGGCCATCAACAAAATAATTTATGAAGATTAGTTTTATTTTAATCGAGATAAAATTTATTATTTGTTTATTAAACTAATGGTATATGATTTTCCCATAAACCACTATAATCATGCACAATGACCCAGACCATAGCTTCCAGAATCTGAATTTCTCACTCAGTTTACCCATCTATCACAGGGTAATATATAATTTCTATATTCAATTGGGTACACATTCCAACTTATAACCCATTCTAAAACTGAGAAATAAATCTCATGCCTCTTATTAGAAACAATATAATATGGAATTCTATAGAACTCCAAGGACTCTTAAACATACATGTTTATGAGGTCTTCCACCTTCAACATCTCCAAAATAGATTGACAATGAGTGGATTTTAGGAGTTGATCAATGATCAAAAAATTTCCACATTACCAGAAGAATTAAATGGTTATTAAATAATTCATTCAAAATACATATCATCCAACATTCATACTATAATGGGTAAAGAATGAAAAAAATCATGAGGTCACTATTGCTCTAACAAATTTATTTGTGAGGTAAGGAAACATGATACAATTTTTGAAATTAATCACCTCATTCCCAACCACAAATACTAATTTATCAAATAAAAAATAATTGAAGTCATAGGGTGTACAAAATAATTAAAATTATTTCTAGTTTCCATAAAATCCATCCTCAGGGTTATTAGATTGATTAATCTACCTCAGAAACAAATGACACAATATAGAGATCATGATTTTTTACCTGTGGTAACCCCACCATAATATATATCACTAAAAATCTTAAAATTTATATATGTTTTAATTCAACACTGAATCTAAACATTAATTTTTTTATTAAAATTATGTCCAATATATGTACACTAACCCAAAAACTTCTTCCCCATAAAATTTTATCTCAACAAAGAGAATCCTCAATAAATATTCATCCAACATTTTCTTCAATTAATTAATTATTAATTTTATATTCTATGCAATAGATAGAATATATCAATTACTAGGTGTATAAAAAATATGAAAACCAAAAATATAATGTTACTCAAATCAACATATATTGTATGTGTTCATATCTATAATGGTGAAATTATACTTTAGGTTTATATGATCGGAATACATAATAATCCAGTCTCTGAAGAGTTTGTGAAAGCATGTCTTTTGGGCGTAAAAGCCCACAACAACCTCAAGATCATGGGAAGGATAATTATTCTCATGGTGGTTTATTTAGAACGATCCATAATAAACCACATTTTTTACATGCATTAACAAATAACATAACCTTATATCTAAGGTATCATTGGAAACACCATAATCCAAAAATGATTCAAGCAGAATTATAAATGATTTCGAGGTAAACCCAACCTTATGTTACTAAAATTAACTTTGAAAATTTATATTCCATTAAATGTTAAATTTTTTGTTGGTTCAAAATAAATATAATGAGATAAATCCAATGATAAATCATGAATAAAATTCCTATAACAAAATTAATTCCTATAAATCTCAGAATAAAAAAAAATATTTATGGGGTTGTCCCAATAAATCCCCACATGATTTATTTTAGGAGATAATGAGATTCACCTTTTAGATAAAACAAGGATAAAAAATATCACATATTCAATTCAAAACTGAAATATATAAGTATATTCATATAGATTATATTATTATAGGGTTCTTAAAATAATATCTAGATGATTCTAATGTTTCTCCTCTGATTTGCAGTACACCAAAATTTCATCCACAAAAACAACCACAAAAGAATCTATGAACCAATGAAATATTCGATTCATCAAATCCATAAGAGCATTACTTATGAATAAATTGATAAAAATTACATATATTTCCCATACCTTCTCCTCAATTACATCTTATGAATATCCCCATCATGGATAATTTTTTAATGGAAACCCAACCATAAATAAATATTAGAAAAAAACTGAGATACCCTATGATGATAAAAAATACCATCAATCACATTCAATGGATAGTTTTTTCAATAGATTCCTTGATATGTCATAAACATCAAAAAAAAATTTTGAATTACATTTAACCTCATTATGAAGATTACTGGAGAAATCCTAGGTGACACTATCAGATGAAAAAATATTTTAGCCTCAAGATCCTCAATATTAACATTAATATACATTAACTCAGCAGGTTCAATATGAGTTGTTGTCAAGTAGATGATAATCAACCAATTAAGTTAGTAAAAAGTAAACTCAACCTAGCTCTTATGATGTAACATAGAAAAATACACTGGAAATAACAATGTATACTCATCCACTACCTTAGGAAGTGGATTAGTTAAATGTTTGTCAACATTGTGAAGAAACATCTCCAACAACTATAATTAGATAATTACAACCTAAAAAATGTCGGCCCCCTCATCTTAGATCAAGGATTTTACTCACCCTGAAATATGTGAGTAACCCTATGGGGGTATTGATACTAATCCTGAAGATGATGATAATTAATATAGGACATAAATTTATACACCCAATTCTTACAAACAAAGAGGTAAATGATATAAAGATCAATGAAGAAGAAGTCAAATATGACATAATGTTTGACAATTTAGATTGACACTCGGAACACATTAAACATGTATCTTTTCTCTTTCCCAAATGTGTAGAAAGATCTGTCATGATAGTCATGAGATGTTATTATAGACCATGTTTATCAATCAACATTAAATATATGAAATAATGAGATACATTAGTTTCAAATAGATCTAGAACAATAGATAATGAAATAAATATTATACAACACCAAGTAGTTGACCATAAGTAATAATACAATAATGCACACTCCACTACATATATTAATCCATAATCTTCTACCTATTATTTAATTACCTACTTTGTATTTCATTTTGAATAATAATGAGATCTGTATCTTTTCACTACATCCATCTAAAACTAAGAGCTTATAGTAACCATTGAGTTGTCTCTCATTCCTTTGGAAACATTATTTTATAACAACATGAGATGACTTTAATACACACCTAAATTACAGAAAATGGGGTCTTCTATTTATAATGGATAGGGGTGACCATACCTAAAAATATATATATATAACACATATTTATATAGTAAAACATACATAGAACAGTTACCTATATTTATGAAATTCATGTTTCAGTTCAACTTCGGACATGAAGACCTTCTATGGATACCCCCATTTAAACATAAAATAAATTAAGACCCAATATTCTAGATAATTATGCATATTCCAATGCTACGTTATGAAGTTACTCAACAGTGGTTAGTAGGAACATGAGAATAATAATTGGTCAAATCCCGTAATTTAGAACCATATGAATCTTCACATCCTTTAGGTATTCCTTTTTGATAAGATTCAGAGAAAAATGAACTAATTTAGTAATATGAATTTAAAAATGGATACAATAATGGTCTCATTACATTGTGGTTGTGTGCTCCATAATTTTTTTCTACAAATAATATTTCAAGATAAAACATTCTATTTATGGAATTCTCGAAAGATTTCCAATTTAGATCCATATGTTGTCTGGGTAAAATCATAGTTTCCTCTAATGTCCTTTTGTTTAATTCCATAATATGATATGAGAATCCCAATTTTTTTCTTTTTCATACTTTATATAGTAAATGGTCTTATCAATAATTACATCCCATGTATTGAGTTCTTAGATTCTTTTATTACCATGATTTTTTGGTGAGTTATTCTTAGTAAACAGCAATGAATTTTCCACATATTATATAAAGAAACCATCACCCATTTAACTGAGGGATTAAATAGTATATATTATTGTATCCAATAAAATATGATCCACTATAGGGTTTAGGTGTTTATATTTTTTATAGGTTATTCCCTCAGATTACAATTGGTCCTTTTGTAGGATTTATCCATTAAACTCTATAAATAACATATAATAAACACAGAGATATATCATTGAGTCATGATATCAACATTAAAAATAAATACTTAATCTATTAAAAAACAACACATTAATGTAATAATAGATTCAATAAAAATGAAATGAATTCCTCAGATAAAGAATAAAATGAAACGGTTTATCAAAACAATACTAAAATCATGTTCAACTAAATAAATTAATATTTAATGATTAACATGATGAAAAACCTGAACCACCAATTTTAATTAAAGGGATGATATTTTAGTGAGCTAGCCAATATCCCATCAACACTTACAACATGAGTTCTTATAGTCCTACTGTTGTAAACTATCTAATCTGATAAAAAGGCCTATGTTTTATTGATTCCAACTTGTAAAAAATCAACTTGGTTTGACCTGAATAATCATCTATTATTACCCTCCAAATGGACTAGTGAACATCCACAATATCTATTATTTGGGGGAAAAATCATAGGTATCAACACACATAACAATGGGAATGCTTTTATCCAAAAAACATGTATGATGTACAAATTGTAATGAAAAAATATAGTACATAATGGATTGTTAAGTATATAACCTTAATACATAAAAATTTTAGTCCACCAATCTAATCACATATAAATTACTAACTCCAATAACGAAGACAAAATCAAGTATTTGTATAACAATATGTCACACGGTCCTCACCAACCACAATAGAGACATCAACAAAAATAAGGTTCTTTAACATGATCACATTACCTTTAGATTTATCATATAAAACCAAGTATATATACAACCAATTCTATATGGAAGGTGTGATAAATGTAACAACATAGATCCTGGTTCAGCTAAATAGTGCCCCGTACATGGTTGGCCACTTGCACTCATGTGAATTTCCCAAAATTCCATTGGCTACTGACTAGAAACGATGGCCTTGGGTGTTATTATGGGGAAATTATGCCCTCCTTAACTGAGTTTAACACAATGGAATAAATGTTGACAATAGCAGAAGCATCAAACAACATGCAACTAAAGTAAACAACATATGATTTAAGATTTAGTTATCTAGAAGTTATGAAATATCAAAATGATGTAGCATGTCACATGTTATATGAAAAAAACGAAAACATGGTACACTGCAATCAAGTACAATACCATAACAATGTATAGTAAAACAAAATGAGACTCAGTGGAATCGTAAGACATGGCATGGTCCCATACTCTCTTACTCCTAAGCGACAATCATGTACTTGTAAAAGAATCCTTACCCCTATCGACACCTACAACAATATAGTCTGTTTGGGCCCAAAAAAATGACCCAAACTAGGTCATAGAAATGAATCCTAGTACACAACTACCAATGGTATGTTCCAATATGTTAGTGAGTATATTAAACAGTTTTTTATTGCAAAGTAGTAAAGTATTATGAACTCAGAAGTAAAAAATATTACAAATACTGGTATCCATTTATAGAATTTACAATCTTCATTAGTTGTTTTTTTACATTAGGTAATTAAATTAAGGAGTCCATACTATGCTTGAAATTCCCCATAGAAATTTAAGAACAACAGAACATTCAGAAGAACTCATAAAATGTAAGTGAAGTATGAACTTCATCTTCTGAATTGGAATTGTAGATGTGTCCCGATTCCATACATTTCATCATTGATGTATTAAATGAGTCCATTCTTGAGATTACTACGTTGGAATTCAAGTATCACTTTAGGTGTAATTCTACCAATATATAATGAGTCTATTCATAAAGTCCCTACTTGGGAGCCCGATCATCACTGTCGATGATGGTATATGGCCAAGAGAGTATCTCCTCAGTGTTCCTACTGGGGGCCCAAGGTATCACTATCTATATAAGATGATGTCAATTTAGTTCATCCCTCATGGTCATACTAGGAAGACCCTGTGTCAATAATGACATGTTGACAAGAGCCACACAAGTCCATCTAGGGCGTTCAATGCTAAACATATGTATCACCCAAGGTGCATAGTACAATTGTCATGAAATTCCATTCATGATGTTCTATGCTGAACCCATATATCACGCAATGCTATTTACTATTTATAAATTTAAATGTTAATAAACATTCCAAAATATTTTATAAGAAAAAACACTACATGAAATCAAGGAAAACAAAATCCTAAATCAATAATCAAATGCGCACAATTCTAATACAATGGAAATTTTAGATAACAATCATGTTCATTTTAACAACCCAAAAATGGGAAATGAAGCATGCCCATTGACTTCCTTGGGCGAAATGGCCAAACCAATTATCTAATGGAAATGAAATTGTGAGGTGTCACTTAACCAATCAACAATTCCAAATAAGATTCCACTTATTTAAATAATTTTTAAAACAACATTTAATAATAAGAATGATCAATTTCATTTCATTGATACAACCTAAACATGGTTGTGCTGCACAAAGACACATATAAACACCTCAACAATTAACAAGAGGTGTGAGACCACCTACCCCGAGGTCGTATAACTGATATAATATGATGTGATCACATAAATTGGCATAGAATGGCCCAGATTGAGAGGAATCCAATGAGACCAACAACACATGAATTGGGTTTCCGACAACGAAACAAGTGATGAATAAACCCATGTGGCTCCTACTTCTCCACCCATCGGCTGTTCAGACTAGAAGTAGAGAAAACACGGATACTTCCCATTTCTAGATGGATTTTAGTAGTACATGGTGTGTAAATTCATATACACGGCGTGTATATCATTTTACTTCTCATCAACTAATGTACAAACATTACATGTCCCGCACTAACCTTTACGACAGGACTACATGGCGTGTACAAGGAAGTACACAATGTTTAGATGCCCTTTATTCTCTTCCTGGACAACAGAAGAACACACCATGTATCCCCATCCTATATGGCTAGACTACATTGAATTTTCAACCTAAACATTACATTTTTTCAGTTTTCCTTGTTTTCCCAAAAGAAACTCAAAGGAAAAGAAAAAGAAAATACCAATATCTCATGAGAAAAACTGGGTTCTTTCAAACATCCCCCCATAAATCAATTCATCCCTAAATTTCCATTCCCACTTAGGTGAACGAATGTCTGAGAATAAATCTACACACTGAGCACATACATCGTCCTCCCTCCCCCAAGTCTCGTCCTATATTCGTCCATGTTGTCATAGCATCCGTACAATAAGAACTGACCAGCCTCAGAGAACCTTGGTTCTTCTATAAACTATATGATTTGAATTATCCTCAATGGCTGTATCAACCTGAATATCAACCTCCTCTGGTTAAAAAATGATAGACAGTTCTGAGTGATAGTGTCATCGCTAAGATACGTAGAAGACGTTGTGCACGGTTTTGTACCACTGAGGCAACTGACCCAACTTTTTTAAGAATCTCAAATGGTTCGACATTTCTTATTGAGAGATTACACTCTCTCCTGACCCTCTTGTGTCCAAATCTCGAACTGACACATAGGAAAAATCGATCCCTGACTTCAAACTATAAGGGTCATCTACGGAGGTCAACATAAGATTTCTAAAGAGACTGCACAATATCAATCATCTCTGGAATCTAGTGAACCTGTTCAATGGTCTCTTGGATAAGATTAGGTCCCAGTATATCTTCCACTCCTTCCTCCAGCCAACACTGGGGGTGATCAGCATGGTCTACCATTCAAATAACAATATGGCTCCATCTAAGTAGTATATTGGAAGCTATTTTTATAAGAGAACTCAATTATGGGTATATGATTCTACCATGATCCCCCAAAGTCTAGGAAACATTCACGAAACATATCTTATAAAACTGTATCATACTATCTGACTGGACATCAGTCTAAGGGTGGTATGTTGTGCCCAAAAGCACCAGTATACATAGTGCCCCCTGAAGAATCTTCATCAAACGAGACATAATGTCGGTATCCCTATCTAAAATGATAGAACGAGGAAACCCATGAAGTCGTACCACCTCTCGAATATATAATTTCCTGAGCCAATCAACCCTAAATGACTCCTTGATTGGTAAGAAGTGAATGGCCTTCATAAACGTGTACACTACAACCCACATAGAATTGTTTCCTCTATGAGACATCAGTATCCCCATCCTAAAATCCATCATGACATCATCACATTTCCACTCGGGATTTGATATTTGTTGTAAAAATACATCTTGTCACGATATTCCACCTTCACCTGCTGATAAGTGGAACACCTCATAACAAAAACAACTACATCTCGCTTCATTCACAGCCACCAGTACTAATGGATCAAGTCACAGTACATCAACGTGACTTAGGGAGGCATTGCCCAAGATGAAGCATGAAACCCCACATCATCTCCTCTCGTATATCCCCTATAACCTACAGACTTCCATGGACACGTAGAACTCCATCCTCACCTATGTTCCATCCATGAGGAGGGTCCTCACCTGCCACGCTCTCCCATAGAACTAGGAAATTATATTCTGATAGCTACCCCATCCATAATGTATCCAGTATGGTAGAGGTAATATCCATGGATGAAAGATAAGTATATCCCTTAGTGTCATACACCTCTAAATGCATCTCAGACAACAAGTCCATTAGCTTCCACTCACCACCGGTCTCCTACACTACATGTATCTAAGTCCTCCTATTATGTTCATCTTCTATTGAATTACCCTTTCCAGGCATATAGTCAAGCACAATGTCAAATGATTAAAGGTATTCCCCCACCATCAATATCTCAGATTCAAATCATGCTGAGTGAATATTTATTTGAGACTTTTCTGGTTCGTGTACACCACAAAATGCTCTCCTAATAAAGAATGTCTCTAGTATCACAATGCATGAACAAATGCAACCAACTCAATATTAGGCATCAAATAATTTCTCTCGTGTAGTCTCAAAAACCGAGACCCATATGCAAAGAATTGATCCCCTTGCATAAAAACTTCTCTGAGCCCAATATCTAATGCATCACAATACAGAGTGTAACTCGTTCCCTACTCATGCAATATCAATATCGATGTTAAAATAAAACACCTCATCAACTCTTGAAAGGTTGCGTCTCCAGAATCATTCCTTTAAAACTCCACACATTTCTTATTCAATCCCTTAATTGGCACTGCTAATCATGAGAAGATCAATATATAATTCCTTTAGTAACCAATATTCCCCAAGAAACATGAAACCACAAAAATGTTCTTGGGATTCTCCTAGGTAACCACTTTAATCACCTTCTCTAGGTCCACTGATACTCCAGTCATTGAGATGATGTCACCTAGGAAGTGAATCTGATCCATCTAGAAGATGAATTTTGTGAGATTAGCATATAACTGATTCTCCCCCATTGCATTCAAAACAATCTCAATGAGTTTTCCAAGGTCGCATAGATTGTGAGAATACAACAAGATACCATCCACAAAAACCACCACAAAGGAATATAGGTAAGCGTCAAACACTTGGTTCATCATTTCCATGAAAACTCCTAGTGAGTTTTTGGGATTAAACAGTATAAACATGTACTCAAAAATACCATACCTACTATGAAAGGTTATCTGTCGTATTTCGGTATGTTGAACATATACCTAGTGATATCCTTACCACATGCCAATCATTGATAACACTCGATATCTTTGATGTTGATCCAATAGGTCATTAATACTTTGTAAGGGATATCAATTCTTGACCATCAATTGGTTCAGTTTCTGATAGTCAACACATTGCCTAATCGTACCATCCACCGTTTTCAAAAAAAGGATCGGTGAACCCCATGGTGAAGTACCTGTTCAGATAAATACCTAAGATTCTAGATCTTAAAACTATCTCTTGAGATCATGAAACTCTATCATAGTCATCCTATAAGCAGGAATGGATACCATTGCATCTACCATCACATGATTTATAGTGAACTCTTCCTAATTAATAAGAGAAATTCTATAAACGTATTCAGGGAAAATGTCCATGAAATGATCAACAAGTAGTGGAAAATCATCCAGACATGATCCCTGATCATCCAAATATAAACTGGCAATCTGGGCTATCATTCTGCCCATAACACAATGCTCAGGTCCGTCTCGATTTTCTAGGACATCCCATTCGACCTTGTATGGAATGGACCCTCCCTCTAGTGACTTAAAAATAAACCTTCGGTGATAATAGTCAACGAAGGCCTTGTAGGATACTAGACAAATAATTCTGAGGATGAAATCAATCTTCTCTATATCTAATACATATAGATCCTAGAATAAGTTGCATCCACCAATATAAAGGGGGAACTCCTTGCATAGATGTGCGCCTTCCATTCTAATCCCTAATGGAGTGTCTAGAATCACAATGTTCTCAGATGTATAAACACAATTCCCAAGGCTCTCCACAATAAGAACATATATAAAACTATTGGAATCTCTAGTATCAAAAAGCGAAAAATATAGAATAGAGGATACTAGAATAGTACCTCTGATAGTTGAAGGTTTGGGATCCTGCATTTTTTGGGGCAGTTTCACTGCATATTTTTTACTTATACCGTGACCCAATGAAATATCATGGCCACCCTGAGCATTCCCGCACTACTATCACTCTGATCCTTTGGTCTGGCTACCATGGCGACACCCACCGCATGGTCTTGCACAACCAAATGTATTCAAGATTCTAGAATACTGAGATGCTACTTACCTTTCTCATGTACATGGAGACTATAAATAACATCTCTCACTAGAAAATAGTTGGAACTTCCTTAGAATCATTGTAGATGGACCGTATTTCTGTAATCTCGGCACTGAACTCCATCCTTTGGACATTGGGGCCTTATTTGTCTCGACCTACTACACTAGTGGCATCTCCCCTGGCTACCAGATGAAAAGTTCTGACTTCTGTTATCTCTATGAGAAATCTACATACGACGCTTATTACATGCAGATGAGATATTACCAGATGTTGGAGCCGATCCTCCCAAGCTCGTACCCCTAGATTCCGATAAGTTGCACTTTATAATCAGCACCTGATTCACAATAGAAGAGACAAAAGGTAACATGTAGACAATCACCTTGGATCAGATTCAAAACCTACGAACATCCTCAAATCATATAGCTTTCGATTTGTCATCACCCCTTAGAATAGGTTTGAATTGTTGAAGCTCACTAAACTAGGAAAAATAATCTACAATGAAAAGTGTGACATGTTCTAGGTGAATGAACTCCAATGAGTGGTTGGAAATCAACATATTAGAAATATAATAATCATATAATGTTATCTAAATGTTTTCCCATTTCATCTCCCAATGCGGACCAACTTCGGTGATAAAATCACACTATCTCCCTGCAAAATCATGAAACATATATCTCGTGATCTTGACCCTCCTCTCTATAAGTGTATCCAAATTCTCCAAGATTGTCATTACTAATTCCATCCACAATTCTGTAGCATGTGGTTGACCAACCCCTGAAAAAATAGTCATATTTTTGTTGCAAAATTATATATATAAACTCTTCCATGGATGTGGCAGCCTGTAGTGCTCCCTGGAAGGTCTGGATAAACCTCACAAAACATTATCAAAACTGTGAATCTGCACCTACGTCTGGTATAATGGTTGGTCCCAAAACTTGCACAACTGAAGGATCCATTGGTATCTCATGGCCCCCCATTTCTATAGGATTCTAATCGCTACTCTACTAGCGTACTCCTCAAGGTCTTGGTGGTGGAATTTCTATGTAAATTCCAACAGAAACCCCTCATCATAGGTATAACAAAGAGAAAACTACAACTCAGAAATGCAATGCGGAACAGAGAAGGGATAATACACTTGTTTTCCAAAATTGTAGTGAACGGCATGTATAACTCCTTAAATATAGTGTCCTCTTAGGCCTCTATATCATCGTGTACTTCTGCCCGACATAGCCATGTAACACCCCATATACACAACATGTTTGCAAAGAGACAGTGTGTTTACATAGGATTCCTTCATGAATAGGAACCTGTACATGAGTAGAACTACATAGTTCAAGCTATGTAACACTACACTGCGTGTTAACCATTGAAATGGAGTTTACAACTATGTTTTCATCCAATTGAGTAATTATTCACACTACCGGATACACATTCTACTTATACAAGACATGTACTCCCAAATTAATGGCATGTTCTACTCAATTCTCGACAACTAATGTTCCCTCCTCGCATGTCATGTTACACGGTCAGGTATTACATAGTGTGTATACAATATCACATTGTGTGTTCTTCTCAAAACATGGAACACATTCTTCCCTTAATAGGAATAACACACTACGTGTTAGGCTAGACTAAGCTCCGTGTACAATAGGTTTTTCTGGAAAGAATCACCAAATTTCCCAGAAAACCAATGTCCTATAGAAAAAACAACCAGTGGAATGCCATATTCCGATCCATGAGGGCCCATACTCTCCACATGTCAATGTTATGCACCGAAGAAGAAAATATCATCATACCAAAATAGATTAAAGATGACTCATGATCCACCAAATTCGGGTCAAAGAGGGCCCATACTCCTCAGGAACCGAATTTTTTGCATCCATTTCATCCAAACCATAGTACACACCCTTACACCTATCATAACTGCAGGCATAAAAACCACACCATCAATCACAACTGCATTTGATAAATAATTAATCCTGCATGGCATGAAATAAACCCTGGCCTGTGAATCTCATAGGTTCCTATATGATGCATGATATTTCATACCCAAATATCATTGGGTTGCAAAAAAATAAAACCCCAATTGCATCAATAGTAATAGAAGAAATCATGTGTGTCCCCCAATGGTGAAATTGAATCAATAGTAATATCTCCATATCTAATGACCCCATGTCAACTGGAGTGAATTGGGATATTTGATATATGCGGGTTAGCTACTCCCAAGAACAACTAATTACCAAATAAATATTCTTTAATATCCATATCTTTAGGCTAAAAATAGTAAGACAATATAGAAAAGGAAACCCTTTGATACCACTTTGTAAGGTCTTGGATCTGGGTTCCACTAAATGGTGCCCTGTACCTAGTTGGCCACATGGCCACACATGTGTTTTCCCTAATTCCAGAGGCTTCCGACTAGATGCATGGGCCAAGGGTGTTATTGTTGGGAATCTATTCCATCATTATCATAGTGAAACACAATGGAATAAATATTGACAATAGAAGAAGTAGTAGACAACATGCAACTAGAGTAAACAACTGATGATTTAAGATCATGATTTCCAGAAGGAATGTAATATCAAAATGATGATGCATGTCACATGTTCTATGAAAATAGTGAAGACATGTTACACTGTAACATCCCAGATTCAGGTGCCACTCAATGGGTGCCCTGAACTCGGTTGGTCACAAGACCTCAAGAACATTTCACCAAATACCAGAGGCTGCCGACTAACAGCTAGGGCCTAGTTCTGATGGTGGTGAAATTATGCCATCATTTTTCAAAGTGTAGCGCAGCGGAGAAAAATACAAACACACCAAAGCATAAGTAGTGAACAATACCAAGATGAAATGGAAAACATTACGGTAATAAAAGATGACAACAATCATATATATATGATGCTGAAATATGTCCCTAAGTCTAAGAAAGCAGAAAAAACAAGATACATTGCAATCTAAAACAATATAGTAAAAGGTACAAATACATCAAATCCAAACGAAACCATGCAGCAGGAACTCAGTAGCATCGCAAGCTTATGCTCTTTCCCATGCCCTCCCAATCCTCTGCAATAATCAAGTACTTGTATAGGGACTCTTTCCCTTATCAACACCTACAAAAATATAATCTGTTTGGGCACAAGACATGACCCAATCAGGGTGTGAGAAATAAATCCCATTCAGCAACCACCAAAGGCCCGTGCCTAACTATTGGTGAAAATATGAAATAGCAGTGTGCAATAATAAATTGTAGTAAACTAGGAAGTACACAAAAAAAACTACTCCTACTAGTTCCATTAAAATTTAATTGTCATTTAACAATTCAATATAATTGAATTATATGTTCCTGAGACTCATCCTCAGCCAAAAATCTCCTATATAGTGCAATAATAAAAACCACAAAAAGTTATCCAACAAGTCGAAGGTAAAACAATAACAAGCATGTGCTTTAGCTTGGCAGGAATAACAACCACTATAGTGAATATTAAAATGTACTTTTCCCTCAGTCTAAACAGTACCCTACCCATAGGCTAATCAGAACCTTTCCCTCAGGCCAAAAAAAAAATTAAACCCCCAGGTATCTTCCCTCATGCATAATTATTATTGCCTTCAGGCGTACAAGATATTGCCCCCGAGAAAAGAAGCTACTGCCCTCAGGCATAAGAATATTTCCCTCAGGCGATTTAATACCATGCCCTCGGGCTAAAAAAAACATTACACTCAGGATAAGAAAGAATCCAGGCCAAGCCCAACACATAAGCAGGAAATTTATATACATGTACTCTATAGAAAAGTCAAAGCATGCTATAATCACGGCATACCCTCGGGAATCCTAGCCAAACGGCTAAATAGGAGAAACGCACCCACTAGGTGGTCCTAGATCAAGGAAATGATCCCAATTATCATTTTATAATTATCATTATTTTATCTATGTAGTTCTAGATATCTAAACAGTGAAGGCCTCATCCATACGACACCCCAAACATGGGAACGTAGCACAATGGTACACAAAAACACTCAACAGTTGGAATAAAACCCCAAACTACCTTCCACGATCACCACTGATCAATATACATGAACGACGCCTCCCAAAGCATTCAAAATTGATGTAGATCTGGGATAATGGTTCACCCATTCAAACCAGAATAACTTCCCCTCAGAAACTATTTGGAAGGAAACACACAAGGAGACGAAATAACTCACCCGCGCAGTTCAAACGAGACTGTCCGTGAAGGAAACAGAGATTTGGTGTTCAGTCAGAAGCTCATCCAAGGTTCGATCATCTCTCATGTGGTTTCCCAACATTCTGTACTTCCTCTATTGAAAGAGGAGGCTATGGGAGGTTTATAAAAAAACAATACTACATGTCATGTACACTCAAGTACATGGCGTATACTTTTAATTTTTTAACTGTTCCTCTGGCGACCACATTCCACCACCTCACTGTTAATCTGTTGACTTGATTACACAATATGTATTTCTAAGTACACAATGTGTACTATAGCTCTATTGGTGGCTACTAACACCACCTTACTGTTTACCTACTGACTGATTACACGGCATGTATATACTAAGTACACAGCGTGTAGTCAGTTTTTACAGACATCATCGCCTATAGATCCACACACCCTATGTACTCATCCCACACGGCCAAAGTACATGGAGTGTGGAATAATACATGGTGTGTATCCCCAAATTTGGGGATTTTCCCCCATTTTCATTATTTTTTCAAAAAATACTTATGTAAAAAAGGAAATGAAGAAGCTCATACCTTAGGAATAAGAACCGGGTTCTTACAAGCATCCCCCCTTATAGAAATTTGTCCTCGAGTTGACCTTCCACGGGTAGTAAAGATGATGATGGGAACAACTCTGGCCACTGAGCATGTAATTCGGTCTCCGTCTCCCAAGTTTCATCCTTCACTTGTCCAGGCTTCCATAGCACTCATACGAGAGGAACTGACTTGCCTCAGAGAACCTTCGTGCTCCAATAAACAATAAGAATCAGATGCTCCTTAAAAGATGCATCAACCATTAGTTCAACCTCCTCATGTTAAAAAACGTGATACGTGTCTATGTGATAACAGCACTGCTGAGATACATGGAAGACGTCATGAATGTTCTGGTACGACTGTGTTAACTAAAACAAATAGGAAACCGGCCAGACTCTATCCTAAATCTCAAATGGCCCCACATAACATCGTGAAATCTTACCTTCTCTCCGAATCTGACCATTTTCCACCATCGGTGAAACATGCAAGAAAACCTGATCCCTGATAACAAACTCCAATGGTCGTTTATAGCGATCAACATAAAATTTCTGATGAGACTCTGTAGTGGCCATCTGCTTCTGTATCAACTGGACCTACATTGAAGTCACCTGCACGAGATGTAGTCCCAGTAAAGCTGCCTCAACTACCTCCAACCAGCACAAGGTTGATCGCCATGGCCTTCCATATAAAGCCTCATAATATTCCGTCTCAATAGATTCCTGAAAACTATTATTATTGGAAAACTCAACCAGGGGTGTGTGATTCTCCCAACAACACTGGAATTCTAGGACACATGCATACAGCATGTCCTCTCCCACTTGTATTGTACGCTCTGACTAGCCATCGGTCTGAGGGTGTTAAGTTGTGCTTAGAAGCACTGGTGTACCTAGTGCCCTTTGAAAACTCTTCTAGAAACTTGACTAAAAACAAGCATCTCTATCTGAAACGATAAAATGACGGACCCCATGAAGATGTTCTACCTCTCATATATTCAACTTCCCAAGATTTTCAACACTGATGGTCTCCTTGATCGTCAAAAAGTGAGCTACCTTCGTATGTTTGTCTACAACAACCCACATAGCATCATTGCCTTGAGGTGACCTCGAAAACCTGGTCATGAATTCCATCGCGACATCATCCCATTTCTAATCTGGAATGGGTAACTTCTGTAATAGTCTGGCTGGCCTCTGATGCTCTACCTTCCCCAACTAACATGTTGAACTTCACAAAACAAAACCAGTTACCTCTCTTTTCATACCCGACCACCAATACTAATGTCTCAAGTAAAGGTACATTTTTGTTACTCTAGGATGTACTGCCCAAGATGAAGCATGAAATTACCACATCGAATCCTCGCGTCTATCCCCAGGAACCCACACTCATCCATGGATACACAGTACCTCATCATCACCTATCCTCCAACAAGGAGGTGAGTCCACACATTCCATTGAATACCGTAGAACTGGGCCTTCTGTATCTAATAGCAGTCTCATCCTCACTCTATCTAGGTGGGTAGAAGTCACAGCTAAATAAGAAAGATAAGTTCTCCCCTGACAATTTTGCACCTCCATATGAATCTCAGAGAACCAATCCATATGCTTCCACACACCACTGGCCTCCTGCATTTCCTGTATCTGATTCCTCATACTTTTTGCATCAGCCACTGTGTTACCCATACCCGGTGTATAGGAAAGCTCAAAGTCAAAGGACTGAATTTATTCAACCCACCTTCGCTGTCTCAAATTCAATTCATTTTGGGTGAAGATGTATTTAAGACTTTGTGGTCTGTAAACACCAAAAAATGTTCTCCCAAGAGATAATGTCTCCAATAGTGAAACACATGAAAAACTGATGCCAAGTTGATTTCATGCGTCAAGTAATTCCTCTCATGTGGCCTCTACTACCGAGAGTCGTATGAAACTACTCTATCTCCCCGAATCAACACATCTCCCAGCCTAATACCTGATTCATCATGGTAAACTATATAGCTCTTTCCTTTCTCTTGAAAAATCAGGACTAGTGCTGATGTCAACCTTCCCTTTAGCTCCATAAAGGCTGTCTCAGAATATTATGACCAAACAAACTTCACACCCTTCTTAGTCAAAACCGTCAATGGCACAGATAAGTGGGAGAATTATTGTATAAAGAAAATGTAGTAACCAGCCAGCCGCATGAAACTCCGTATGTCAAACATGTTCTTAGGCTTCTCCCCTGAATCTAATTCTCTCACTTTCTCTAGGTCTACTGCAACTCCTTACTCTAAGATAATATTACCCAGGATGTGATTATGTTCCATCCAAAAGTGGCACTTTGAGAGCATTGCATATAGCTGATGCTCTCTTAGTGTACTCAGTATGATCTCAAGATGGGTAGCATGGTCGTGTCGAGTGTGATAGTACACCATGATATCTCCCATAAAGACTACCACAATAGAATCTAGATAAGGATGGAACACACGATTCATCAGATCCATGACAACTACTGGTGTGTTCGTGAGTCCGAACGACAAGACCAAGTACTTGTACAGACCTAATATAATCTGAAATGCTATAAAAGGTATGTTTGATTGTCTAACGCATACTTGATGATATCCAGATATCATGTCAATCCTTGAGAACACTTGTTTTGATCAATGTTGATCAAAAAGATCATCAATCCTTAGCATGGGATATCGGTTCTTAACCGTCAACTCGTTCAGCTTCTGATAATCCACACAGAGTCTGAGGGTACCGTCTGCCTTCATTGCAAACAGGACATGAGAACCCCAAGGAGTAGTACTGGGTCGGAGGAAATCCTTTGCTTGTAACTCCTCTAACTGCATCATGAGCATCTGCATTTCTGGACTAGCCATCCTATAAATAGGAATGGACTCTGGTACCACTCCTAGAACAAGCTCAATAAAAAAATACACCTCTCTCTCGGGAGGTAGACTTGAAATGTCATCCAGGAAAACTGATCTGAAATGATCAACTACTGGGGGGAAATCCTTCTGAAAAATTCCCAGGTCATCCAGATATAAAATCACAATTTGGGCTATCACTCCACCTCCCCCATGATTCACGGGTCTATCTTGGATCTCCTAGACATCCCATTCACCCATGTATAGAAACTCTCCGCCCTCTGGTGACATGAAAATCACCATGCGATGATAACAATCCACAATGAAACGAAAGGGTACCAACCATTCCATCCTGAGAATGACATCATATCTCGTCATCTCTAAGACATAGAGTTCCTAGAGAATTTGACACCCACCAACCTCTAGGGGGAACACCTTTAACTGACACACACCAGCCATTCTAGTCCCCAACAGAGTGTCTAGGGTTGTAACATGAAAAAAAGAAGAAACACATAGACCAAGGCTCTCCACAACAGGCACAGATACAAAGCTATCTGTTGCACCAGTATCAAAAAGTACTATAGATAAAATATATGAAATTATAATTGTACCTAGGATAGTGTAAGGTCCGAGATATAGATCCTATTGGGTCTGTTGCACTACATATGCATGCCCTATGTTGTGGCCCTGCGACACAGCCTGCCTACCCTGAGCTGACCTGCCCAACTGTCTCTGAGATAACTATGTTTCACTACCACGGCCAAGACCACCACCTCTGCCTGAACGTTCCGACGTATTCCAATTTTCTAACTGTTAAGAAGCTACTGGTCCTACTCCTGTATGAAAAGTCTTCACAGCTCCCCTCTCACTAGTCACTGGTGGAAACACCCTACAAAAATGCTATAGATGACCCATCTTTCCACAAGCTCGGCACTCCAATGGGTCACGTGGACACTGCAGTCTCTTGTGATCCACTTTACCACATTGGTAGCACATAACCGAGCCACCTGTAGAATTTTTCTAGCTAGTACTACCACCATGGGAGAAATCCTTATGCCTCTTCCTCTTACAGGTAGAAATAGTATAATAAACTGGTGTGGAACAACCCTGGCCTACACCACTAGCTTCTCATAGGTTCTGCTTGGTAATCAGTGACTAGTTCACAATAGCATGCACTGTAGGAAACCTGAAAATGTTCACCTGTGCATGGATGTCATATCAAAGATCATTCTCAATGCATCTATCCCTTCACATCTCATCACCGACCAGAATAAGTGAAAAATGACGTAGCTTAGTGATTCGAGTAGAATAAAACATCACTAACATGGCGCCCTACTGTAGATTCAGGAACTCTCAAGGTCGATCTACCCTTGGCGTCTTCAAAAAGGAAAATTCATTGAAGAATGCATGAAAATCTTCCCACAGCATGTCCCAGTGATGCTTTGTCTAGGTGGTAAAATCCCAACATATCTTGGAAGAATCACACATCATATAAGTAGTGAGCTTGACCCTCCTATAAGGAGGCATCCCAAGATCCTCGAAGATAATCCGCATAGAACCCAACCAACAATCTGTAGCCTATTGTCTGCCATCCCTTGAAAATGTAGGTGGATGCTTCTACAGGAATATCCATGTCAGCTCTAACATAGATGTGACTACCAACGGTGCTCCCTGGAAGGTCTGCATGAACCACATGATGCCTTCACGAAACTGTTCATTAGTGCCCGTTTCTGGTATAACGGTTGTCGCCGCATATGGCTCTGTTGGAGAATCCAATGGTAGCCCATGACCAACCATCTCTGGAGTATAAGAATTTATGCTCTCTTGGTGAACAACTTGTGCTCGTCTTAGCAGCATGACTCTACATGGTGAAACACATGCCTTAGATATGATCATCATAGATAGAGAACTAGCAATGTATGAAGGTAAAATGGAACAGAAAACATTCATGTTTTACATAATAGTACTACATGACGTGTATAATAACTACACGATGTGTTCCCATTATCATTTCACATTGGCATGTACCACTTTCAGAACTGGTTGTGTAACACCCCAAACACACGGCGTATTGTCAACACACACGACCTGTACCTGAATTTTCTTCAACTGCACGAGTCCTTCTACACGGGTTAACCACATGTATCCCAATTGAACGAGACTACACAATGTGTATAAGGTCAACACGGTGTGAACTGAATGAGCTTCACTGACCTGGGTAGTCCGTTACATGACCGGGTACTCATCCCACACTACATGGCATGTTCCAGATAGACACGGCATGTATGGTTTAGATTCCAACTTTTGGTGTTGTTAGTGACCCAGACGACTACACTACTAACACTAAATGGTGTGTTACACCCTCACACAACGTTTCCACCACTTTGTTTCCCCAAACACATGACCAAGTCCGCACGGCTTCTCACCGTTCAAGACTACACGACGTGTCCCATAGGTACACGACGTTTCCATGAAGAGGGAACACCATCCTATGTTTGTTTGTTACACGGTCGGATCCCCAGGTTCCACTAAACGACGTGTTCTTCATTAACACGACATGTATAAGCTCAGATTTATCCGTCCATTTTGTTAGTTGCACAGAGGACACAAGGTCAACACCACCCGGTGTGTACAATCAGTACATGGCGTGTGCCCTCAAAATTTCACTACCCTAAGTTTCTTCCCACACGGCCTATGACACGGGTAGCATCTATACGACGTGTAATTCGGGTACACTGTGTGTACTTAAAAAAATTTCCACATCTTCCAGAATAGAAGAGTACATGGCATGTAGTCAAAACTACATTGCCTATATTCTGGGTTTTTCCAGATAGTAAACCATAGAAAATTCTCCAGCGCCCATAAAAAGACAGAAAAAAACACATAAATGCCAAATTACTATTCGTGAGGGCCCATACTCCCCATGAATCAAATATTGGCATCTTATACATGTTAAATCAAAGTATAATGTCAATGATCCACCAAATTCTGTTCTATGAGGTCCCATACTCTTCAAGAACCAATGATTGGCTTTCATTCTATAAGACCTCACAAATCAATACACTATCAAATAGAAGGTATTTTATCAAGGAATCTATCACAACATCATGTATTTACTTGCACAATATCTATCACAACAAAATGTAATTTCTAATGCACCTACATGGAATGCAAACTATGTAGGGCATGTGATTCTAACATGTTCCAAAATGATGCATGTGATGGTACACCCTCATCTCACCAGGTTGTAACTAAATATAACCCCTATATAAAAATATAACAGCACAACACAAGTTCATCACCCAATGGTAAAATCAAATCTACTGTAAAAGTGAAAAATAAGAAAAATTGCAACATGAGGTAAATTGGATTTTCCTCGGACACAGGTTGGCTAATCTCGGGCACAGTTTATCCCCAATTACATATTCCATCCAATCCCTGGATATAGGTTTCAAATAGAAAGTCAAGGGAAAAGAGACCTTTGATTCCACTTTGTAAAGTCCCAGATCCATGTGCCACTCAATGGGTTTCCCGATCCCAGTTGGTCACATAACCTCAATCGCATTTACCTGAACACCATATGCTATAGTCTAGAAGCAAGGCCCTACATCTGATAGTGTAGAAACTATGCCATCATATGTCAAAGTGTAGTTCAATGGATAAAATAAAAACATACCAAAAGTGGAAGCAGTGATCATTACCAAGAAGAAATGGACAGTAGTGTGGTAATAAAAGATGACAAAACTCCTATATATATGATGATTTAATATGTCACCCAGTCTAAGAAAGTAGCCAAAATTGGATATACTGCAATCTAAAACAATACAGTACATCAGAAAAATACAGAAAAGCAAAATGAAACAGTGCAGTACGAACTCAGCAGCATCAGAAACCTATGCTTAGTCCCATTCTCTCCCACTCCTCTGCAACAATCAAGTACCTATATAGGTACTCATTCCTTTACCAAAACCTGCAACAATATAATCTGTTTGGGCCCAATACCTGACCCAAAAAGGGTGTGAGAAATAAATCCCAGCAAGCAACCACGAAAGGCTCATGCAGAACTGTTGGTGAAAATGTGCAACTGTAGTGTGCAATAACAAAATGTAGTAAACTATGCAGTACTCAAAAGGAGCTACTCAAACTATTTACATTACCATTTAATTATCATTTAAAAATTAAATATAATTGAATTATACATTCCTGAGACTCATCCTCAGCTGACAATCTCTTATATTGCTGTGTAGTAAAAACCACTATAAGCTATCCAACTTGTAAAAGGTAAAACAATACCAAGCATGTTCTTTAGATTGGAAGGTATAACAACCACTACAGTGAATATTCAAATATACTTTTCCCTCAGGCTAAACAGTACCTTTCCCTCAGGATAATTAGAACCTTACCCTTAGGCCAAGATGAAATGAAACCCTTAGGTGTCTTCCCTCATGTATAATGATTATTTCACATATGCGTATGAGATATTGCCCACAGGCACAGAAGCTATGACCCTAAGGCATAAGAATGTTGCCCTCAGGAGAGTCAATACCTTGCCCTCAAGCTAAAAAAACACTTCCCTCATGCTAAGCAAGAAACCAGGACGGTCCCAACACATAAGAAGGAAATTTATATACATTTCCTCTCAATAATAGTCAAATCATGCTATAATCATGGCATTACCTAGGGTATCCTAGCCAATATGATAAACTAGGTAAAAGCACCCACAAGGTGGCCCTGAATCACGGAAATGATCCCAATATGCATTTTATATTTATCATTAGATTATCTATGCAGTTCAAGATATCTAAAAATTCAAGGCCTCCGCAATACGACACCCCAATCGTGGGAATATAGCACAAAGGTACACAAAAACACTAAACTGTTGGAATTAAACACCAGACCACCTACTTGGATATCCAATGAACTACATATGTGAACGAGGCCTCCCGAAATGTATGAGAACAACATAGATCTAGGATTAAAGTTCACCCATTCAAACCTAAATAACATCCCCTCAGGAATGAATTTGAAGGAAACACACAAGGAGAGGAAATAACTCACTCGTGCAGTTCAAACGAGACTGTCCGTGATGGAATCAGAGTTCCAGTGTTCGGTCGGAACCTCTTCCAATGTTTGGCCATCTCTCCTATGGCTTCCTGACGTTTTAAGCTTCCTCTATTGAAGGAGGAGGCTACTACCGGTTTATAACAAAAACACAACTTCACGACTTGTACTCTCAATTACACGGCGTGTACTTATCATTTTTAACTGTTCCTCTGATGGCCATTTTCCACCACCACATTGTTCATCTGTCAACTTGATTAAACGAAATGTATTTCTAAGTACATGGTGTGTACTATCGCTCTGCGATCAGCTAGACCCACTGACGCACTATTCACATGCTGACTAATTACACTGCGTGTATATACTAAGTACATATTGTGTAGTTAGTTTTTACACCCTTAATCACCGACTGGACTACACGCCCTGTGTACTCATCTCACACGGCAAAAGTACACATCGTGTGGAAAAGTACACGGCACGTACCCATAAATTTTTGGATTTTTTCCCAATTTTCCTTATTTTCTCAAAAACACTTAAGGAAAAAGGAAAAGAAGAAACTCATACCTCAGGAATAATAATTGGGTTCTTACATAAACTATAATCAAGTACAATACAATACCAAAGTATAGTAAAAAAATGATAATAATCAGTATTGCAATGCAATTCTTGGTCCCATGCTCTCCCGCTCCTAAGAAACAATCAGGTGCATACAAAAGCAGCCTTTTCCCCATCGACACATGCAGTGATATAGTCAGTTTGGTCCCAAAAACATGACCCAAACAGGGTGTGAGAAATGAATCCCAATAGGAAACCACCAAAGGTCTATGCCAAACTGTCTATGAGTATATGCGTCAGTTGTGTATATGATAGATGTAAAGCAATATTCAGTCAGAAGTAAACCATCCTACCAATACTGGTATTCATATATAGAGTTTATAGTGTTCATTAGTAGTTAAATTATTTAACATATTTAAATTTAGGAATCCGGACTATACCTGACATTTCCTGTAGCAATGTAAGAACAAAAGATATCTTAGAATACCTTATATCATGTATGTAAAATTTGAACTCAAGCTTGTTCTTTGGCTTAGCAGGCGTGTCACAATTCATTTCATTTCATCATTTATGTATAACTGGACTCCATTCATGAGATTCATATGATGGAATTCCGGAATCACTACAAGTGTAATTCTACCGACATCTTACGAGTTAGTTTATAGTGTTCCTACAAGGTAGCCCGAGCATCACTCTCGATGTTGGTAAAAGTTCAAGCGTGTCGACCCTCAGTGGTTCTACTATGGATCCCCAAGGTATCACTCTTTGAATACGTTGAGGTCAATTTAGTTTATCCCTAGAAATCATAGTAGGGATCCCAAGTGTCAATAATGAAATGTAGACAAAAAAATCCCTAGTCCGTCCAAGCCGTTCAAAGCTGAACTCATGTATCACCCAAGGTGCAAGGTATAATAGTTATCTGAGTTCGTTCACTGTGTTCTACGATGAACCCATGGATCACCCAATGCTATTTACCATTTATACATTTAAAATTTAATAACATTCCAACATTCTTAATCATATAACACGCTGCATAGAAAGGGGGAAACAAAATCCCAAAGTCATAATCAAATGATAACTTTTCTAACACAATTTCAATTTCAGATAATAATTAGGTTCATTTTTAAACATCCCAAAAAAGGGAAAATGAAAGCATTTCCATTGAAATCATTGGGATAAATGGACAAACTAATTTTATAAGGGAAAAACACCTGTAGGATTGACATTAACCAATAAACAGTGCCTAACATGTACCATCTTATTGAATTCATCATTACAATAACATTTAATAATAATAAGGATTGTTTTCCTTTCAAGGAAACACCGTAAACATGGGTGTCTGGGACAACGATACATACAAACACCTCAAAATGTAATTAGTGGCATGAGACCACCTACCTCGATGTCACATACCGGATATAATACAATGTCAACCCTTGAATTCTCCTAGAACAACGTAGATAGAGAGGAATCCAATGAGACCAACAACACTAGAGTCAGGTTCTGGACAACAAAATGAGAAAAGAATCAACTCATGTGACTCCTTCTTCGTCACCAAGTAGTTTTTCTATTCCTAAGAATAAGAAACGAGGCTACTTCCCATTTTAAGAAGAATTTTAGTAATGCATTGCATGTAAATTCATATACATGGTGTGTATATCATTTTACTATTCACCGACACACCAAATTACCTTACACGTCCTGCACCAACCATGCCGGAATGACTGCACTACATGTACTTGGATGTACACAGTGTGTAGTGGACTTTTCTATTCATCCTGGCCAACAAAAGCACACACCTTGTATCCCTATCCAACACAGCCAAACTAAATGGCATGCACATAGGATTACATTGTGTGTTCTACTTAAACATAGCATTATTCCAGTTTTCCTTGTAATCATAAAAACAACTAAAAGGAAAAGAAAAAAACCATACCTTAAGAGGAGAACTGGGTTCTTATAAAGATGATTCCTAATTGGATACGACCATGATTATATACAAATTGTTTTCTTATGAAACCATTATTTCATTGCATTGAAAATCATGTTTCATGAACTTATTTTAATAAAAATTTCAATAATACATCTATTATTTTCCCTTTTTATAATGGAATATCCAAATTATGAATGAATATGAAAATAATAAAATGATATTAAATTAATGAAAATAGTTAAATACCACTTCATTATATGAATAAATGAAAGTGAATTACATACTCGATGTTTTTACAATGTGATAATGTACACAATTATGTGAAACAAAATCCCAACCCATAATATAAAATATGTTTCTATCGAGTAATAATTAGTTCTCCAATGTTTAGAAAAAAGTTTAGAGTGAAAATAATTTTTAATTAATACTATTAGACACATAATGCCTGGAAAATTTTATATAAAAAATCTGATTTAAAATATTCCTATATTCCACAATAGATGATGTTCATATCATGTAATTAAAATTAACCCCCATTATTTTCAAAATAATAATTCTAATATGGCGAAAACAATGTAAAGAAACAAGAACAAGAAGGATAAGCATGATAAGGTTCCATTTTATAAATACACTACCATTCCAATGGAGGAATAATAGTAACCTTTGAAAATTATTATTGGAAATGAAGAGGATGAGATCCCATTTTCAGAGATTAGTATAGAAAATATCAAGATGGATTGAATCACCTTAACTCGCTACAAGATGAAAGACGAATGTAAAATACCATTCATTTAATCAAATGTTTTGAGTACCCTAGAATGAATGGTATTGGGAATAACATAATATAAATGTAAAATGAATTCATGTTTCAATAAACATACCCTCATAAGGATTAAATGTTCCTTCATTAACTATAACAACTTCCCCAAGAAGATAAGACGATAATACAACCATTTCATCTTCTGAAAAAACCATCACCAGGGCATGGTGTTTCCCACCAAGGAATATTTACCTCAGTCAAACCAATGCCAGTTGACCTAAGATTTTGACAGTCAATAATGTGGTGTAATAACCATGGTTTTTTGGATCCCATAATATCATCCACTATAGGGTGGTGGTGGATATTCTATCCCTTTTCTATTGGGATACCCCAATATCCAAATCTAAGACCATGACCAACTGATGACATGTTGACCTAAAAAGTATCACCATGGTGGTTCCTAGGATCAAATCTTCTAATAGAACATCATGGTCTATACCATGTTTAATAGATATATTCCAAATTCCAACATTAGGACATCATACACCTCTAACACACCCCAAACCACCATGTAACCAATTCAAGACATAAATTAAAACATAAATATTACTAGGAGGGTGTCACATTAATGGGGTTTGGAATTTTTTATGAATAATTACTTTCCTTCTCACATTAATTCCACTATCATTGAACATATACATAAGGATGTAAACCCTAAAGATAATTTTATTTTTCTACATATATCTAATTATAAGGTTCTATATAGGTGCATCAGAAATATCGTCTCTAATCATATTCAAAGGGTCATCCATATCGTTATTGGATAGGAGAATTAAGAATTTTACTCCATATGTGATATCCCTAAAAATATTTTACTACTAGAAGAATTTACGAGAAACTACTCTTGAAATAAATTTACCTCAAAATGTTATTTTAATATTTTCCATTACCTGTCTTATGATTCATATTCATATAATTTTCTTAAAATATTTATGGAGATTTTTAATTTTTCATCTTAATTTATGACGTGGGTTATGTTCTGTGTCACCTAAACACAGAAATCTATAATGATCATTGGTGAGATTTGTTGTTACTTTCCAACAACTGTTATAGAGAAGGAGAACCACCACTATGTTATCTTTTTATAGTCTAATACCACAGAATTTATATTAATTAATTTTTGATTTCCTTATCTCTTATTAGTAAGTTTTCATATAAAATAAGATAAGGTATATTTTCTCTCTATCATGACGATGGAATGATATCTATGAATATGAAAAACACATCCTCAACTAGTTTTAAGGTCCCTTATTACTCTCATTCATTAGATATTGGGAAGGTGGCCTCATTATTGGGGTTCACCCTTATATAATCCAATGGTGAACACCACCAATTTTGGATTGAGAGGAATTGACTACAGGAGAAAATAAAGATAGTGAAACCATTAACAAATAATTGTTTCATGAACCACCACATAAAATTTCCACCATTTTACTCCTTAAAATTGTGGTATACATTTTTTAGAATAATATTTTATGTATCAGATGGATAATATGAAATAAAACAAATTTTTCAGATAAATGAAATGATATTTACTCTAATACCACATGTTTATCACCTTTATAAAGCATATATAAACGATTAAATTTTTATGAATAGAACAGGAATATGAATAAAATAAAATGAAATTATAGTTATGATGATTGAATTATCCATGTGGTCAAATTTTTTATTTTTTGGTAAAAATAGTAATCAAAATTAAAAATGAAGAAATGTGGGGAAATACAGCATCTACATCACTATATATTTATGTTATAGTTGATCAACTCTGTCAACATAGTTTAATTTTCATTATAATTCAAATAACAATATTAATTATTCATTTAGGTATGTAACCGGTCACCACATGGGTAGTTGATATGTAACACCCAAATAATTTTCAAATATATTTATTACAGAATTAAATTTTATAATATATCCCTTAAACATAACTTTTCCTCTTCAATGGTTTGAATTTCGAAAAATGTTCATCTAGAGTTGTGTCCAGTAAGTCATTCAGAGTCTGATAGAACAAACATGATTTTTGGTAAATAGTAACATCCCCTAATGAATAGTAATATGAATAGTAATATGACCCTTATGAATAGATAAAAATAAAATTATTTTATTTTCTTAAGGAAATAAGATAATGAGATTTTAATTAGTTTTTCAATGAGAAATAAAACTAATTGCACTTTAAGATTGTTATTACTTTAATAAACTATGAATTTATTTAAAAACTAAATTAATAATATTCAGAAACTCTTTTTTGAAAAATGGATTTCACTTTTTAATTATAAACATCGAAAAATGGTAGGGCGGATTTATTGACATATTTCTGAAATATTATAATTTTTTATGAATAGTAAAATACGATAAAATACAGTATATACAAATTATCAGTAAAATAAACTATTCATGACATCACAAGTGATGCAAGGCCACATGGTATGAACTCACATGCACTTCTTACTATTAGGGGTAACATGAAACCACACTATTGGTTGTCTTGAGGGAAATAATAAAATAATGAATTAAATATTCCAAATTTACGCTTCTCCTACACTATAAAAACCCCTCACCACTAACTATTCATATTCCTTGTATGTATGCAAACGTAATCAAATAAGGCACCAGATCAGAGCAACTGGGGTCAGGTCTTTACAGTTGGTATCACATGAAGTTTAGTAGAATACATGGAAACTAGATTTAGAAAACGAAGATTTGGGAAGTGTTCCTAAGATAGCGTTTGAGGATAAACAAACAAGATCTTCCTAGTATTTTGGTATGTAATAGATTATGTGGATCTTTCAAGAAATTCATGCTTGTCTGGATACGAGCAGGTAGAGGTGGCTCTGGCACATATATACCTTGGAGTGAAATCTCTGACAAGGAGTTTCGGGAATGACCCGGGGTATCCTGGTATATGACTATGGGCCTTGATGCACTCTACATTACAACAGTCATGGGGGATATGCTTACGATAAATCATTTTTTCTTAACAAGCCATTATAATGGATTGAAATGTAAAATATTCCTCAAAGAAACCAAGTTTATGAATATGTGATTATCCAGGTGTAGGATATCAATTTTTATGTAAGTATTTTGTTTTGTTAAGATTATAAATTATGATTCATTACTTAATCTAGTGTATGGCATTATTTTGGAACGATGCCTTTAGGGATTATGAGTTTTCATTAAAAATATGGTTAGTGTCTATGCCCATTATTTATGTTAGACCCTTGTTTTATAACTTTTCACATCAAGGAAATTCAATTACAAATGGAAGGAGGAGGATATCAAATGACATTTTTATCCCATCCCAATGACTAGCTTGCAATTTTTATTTCAAAGTCTTGCCCCAAAAACTCTGAAACATTTTCTAACATACAACTCACTTAGAAGAAATTTTTTTAGATATCAAACACCTCCACTATACCTCGATACCATCGTGGATCATGGGTTTTGTTTAATCAAATCCTATTTTCTCAATATTCTCATATTTTCAACAAAGGTAAATATTATCAAGGCATTTTCAAATATTTTACCTTATCACAAAATTTTTAAGCCTATTATGATTTCGAGAAAGGTGCCGAAGAAGGAGACCCTTGTGCAAATTATTTATATTTTCTTTTGAAATATAATATTTCAGCACATACTTATGGAATTTCTAAAGGACCATTGATTGAATGTTTCAACTCAAATTCGGTCCGAATGTTCTATAAAAATCATGTTTTATCAGATGTTTTGATATTATATGTCATACATAATTATTTTTTGAAACTATTTTTCTGTGAACACCCATATGAACCAAGTTGTACAAGGTGTATATGGATGAAGGAAGAAAATGATTTTGAAGGATCTCTAAATCATTGTGGCAATGCATGGACCATCTATTTATGTGAGCTATATGATGATAGAACCATATGGACACCATAATCATGGTTCCATGACTTTTTAATAAGTAAATAAAATTTCGAGGATGAAATTTCCGAAGGTGGGAATAAAGTAACACCCCAAGAATTTTCAAATCAATTTATTATAGAATTAAATTTTATAATCTATCCCTTAAACATATCATTGCATCTTCTATGTTTTGAAATTTGAAAAATTCTCATCTATAGTTGTGTCTCGTAAGTCATTTGGAGTCTGATAGAACAAACATGATTTTTGGTGAATAATAACATACCCTTATAAATAGTAATATTAACAGTAATATGACCCTTATGAATAGTAAATAATAAAATTATTTTATTTTCTTAAGGCAACAAGATAATGAGACCTTAATTAGTTTTTCAATGAGAAATAAAACTAATTGCACATTAAGATTTTTATTTTTAGAATTAACTATGACTTTATTTAAAAACTAAAATAATAATATTTAGAAAATTAGTTTTGAAAAATGGATTTCACTTTTTAATTATACACATTGAAAAATGGTAGGGGTGAATTTTTGGGATTTTTATGAAATTCTAGAATTTTTTATGAATAATGAAATATGGTAAAATACTGTATATACAAATTATCAGTAAAATACACTATTGATGACATCAAAAGTGATGAAAGGCCACTTGGTTCGAACTCACATGCACCTATTACTCTTAGGGGTCCCATGAATCCACACTATTGGTTGTCTTGATGGAAATAATAAAATAATGAATTAAATATTCAAAATTTAGTCCTCTCTCCACTATAAAAACCCCTCACCACTCACTCTTCTCTTCACAACTCTATGCCTTGAATCTCATCAATTTTCGGCCAAATTACCCTAACCTAGTCTCTCCCCATGTCCAAGATGCTTCTGGTCTTGCCAAAATACCCAAACTCCTTCCCTTAAGGACTTTCCCAAGGTGGTTATTTCAAGAGGTAAAGCACCCTTCTTTTTCATTTGGTTTCATTTCAATTTATCTTCTTTTGTTATCCTATCCTCACCTCCTCTATCAAAATTATCATGATAACTCCAGTATAATCTATATACTGTAATTATATCATGTGATTGGATGAACCATCATAAATATTCTTACTCCCTCCCTTTTATTTTTATAAACAAAATCAACGTCCATGAGGTTACCATTTATAGCCTTCGTGGATGAAGAAGTTTTGTTTTTCAATTTCATCATAATTACTGGTCATGAAACCATATTTATGGTCTAACCAGACTATAATATATGTACTCTAACCTAACTAATATTAAGGAACCATAATATGTACATATATATATGTTATATGACAAAACTAGTTCATAATAATCCAAATACCGCCGAATAATCGAAGTGGTTGTCATCTAATTTTCAACCTCATTCCATGTAAATAGATGATATAAATGGACATTAACAATTATGGATGTTCATAAATAATATTTAATTTCAATTCTGGAGATTTTAATCCATTCCACTTCATTACTAAAAAGCAAGTGAACTGAATATGAAAATAAAGGAAATGAACACTCCAGAACATCGAAATTCAATACAATAACTTATCAATAAATCCATAAATGAACTAACCAGAATAATGGTAACTAAATAAATTTATAATAGGTTCTTAAATAATTTGTTAACAAGTATAAATTCATATTCCATTAGCATAATTATAAGAGCGGAACACGTTTGGAGTTAAGGTAAGGGGTTTTCACCCGAAGATCTATTTTCATTTGGGATACTTTTATAGTCAAATTTCCTCGATGAAATTATTATATATTTTTATGTACTCCTCATATATTTTGTGATTATTCTATATATGTAAACTAACCAGAATCCTTCCCTATTATCTGGATAGTTACATGTTTTAAAAGAATCTCTCAAAACTGTTTCCCAAAATACGAGCCCAATACATGGGAATTTCTCAAATTCATATATATTTTCAAGGGAATGATATAATCTATATTTGGAAACCGTTATCCTTTTAAAAACACTCATTTTATCATGAAATAATATCTTAATTTACTTCTGGTTTTATACTAGGATTTTTCCAAAAGGACACTTTTTTTTCAAAATAAATGAGTATTTATCACAAGAATTGGTAAATGATTTTTGAAGATTATACTCATTTGATTCAACAGTCTTGTTTTTTATTATGTATTCATGGGTTTAATAATTTATGATGACATATAACATATCTTATTTAATGTTTTATGACTAAAATTTTTGTATATGATCTATCCTATAACCATTCACCATATTACTCGGAATAGTTAGTGTTTTATGTTTAATGATTGGGGAAAGTTAGTTACATTTCATATGATAGTTTCAATATTAATTTATATTTTGATTATGTTGATCCATGATCATATGTGGAATCCATTGGATTTATAATGTGTCGGTTGGGGCCCACTATAGCTCAGTGATGCATCGGTAGGACTCATGAGACAAATAGACATTGAATTGGTCTAGGACTTTCCCAATGCGATATGGATTTTGGCCGAAGACTTAATCATTAGACGCCATGGCCGAGGCCTTGAAAAAATGTTTCAGAATGTCCGGAATGTTAACTTCCCTCATTATGAAGCTATTAATTGAATGTTCATGTGGTTATTCGACTAGTAGAATTCCCATGATTATGTTTTATTATGGAATTATTTACTCAGCTCATTTTCCTGCCATAATGTGTTCATGATTATTATTAAAGGCATGGTTTTACAATTTTTCACCATGTATACTATTTATATTGTCATCCACTATATTTCATACTCTTTGAGAGAGTTTGAGCTTACCCATTTTTTATTTTTTTTCTTCTCAGAATATGAATAAGTAATTTATGAATGACATGCAAGCATAATCTACGAGAAATGGTGTTACTAGTGGAAAAAAACAGTGTTTTATTTCCCTTCATGATGTAATGTTAAAATTATTTATGTTACTTGTTTCCAATAATACCAAACTACTTAGTCTTTCAGGATTCGTATTCTTTGTATGTATGCCCACATAATCAAATAAGGCACCGACTCTGGGAACTGGGGTTGGGTCCTTACAAGATAACTTATGATAATGAAAATTTTAAAATACTAATTACATTATTCCTTGAAATTCCATCCACCACACCAATAAATACACACGCCAATTTACATTTATCCCAAAAAAAATGTGAACATACCTCTTCATATTACCCAAATAAATTCATTCCAATGTACATAAATTCAATATTTTATATTTCTTTTTATTATAAGGTTCAGTACTAGGACATGAATCTCATGATAGGTATGTGTCCTTTCTATATTACTTTTCAATTAATATTGATATTTATAATATTTAATCCATATAAATTTTCAAATTGTTATAAAAATAATTTTTTAATATCTGTGTGAGTTATACCTTTTTGATATCCTATATTAGTTACAACACATTTCAGTCAAATTATTCTCCTTTCATAAGTTATTTTAATGATATCATTTTATAAGGAGACATAAATCATTATATTATCCGATGAAAAAAACCACAATTAATTCCATATATTAGTGGTATTGTAGAAATATAATCTCTACAATGTGTATTTTTCCATTTAAGGATGATGAGGATGTATCCTTTACAACCATTAATTGTTCTTAGGTGTATTAAAAAATATTATGGAACAAGTACAAATTTTCTATCAATAAAAGATGATATAGAAGTCATTCTTGAAGGAAATTATATCTATATAATGTGTATAAAATAATTTTGATTATATAATTATTATTTAGATGTTATTTACAACAATTTATTTGTTATCCTATCACAGGGAATACATATATTGAATTGACTATAAATATAGTTCACCTTATTGTTTATTAATACCTATTAACTATAATCATGTAATATTCATCCTATAAGGGATATTGTTTGAAAAATATGAATCCCTAATAAAAATTAATAATATTAAATGGAAATGGCCAATAAATACATATTAATTCATTTACTATGAAAATATATTTCTGGGCACATATAATCATATGTTCCATTCTATAAAATCATGTATTGACACATTATTAGGATGTTATCAATGAATGTATAATGTTTTCATTATTAAACATTATAACATGTATTACGTATAAAAATTTTATATATGCGGGAATATAATGTACATTTGTATAATGGGTGGGGCTGAGAATAATATATCCTATTAATACACTGGTAGGTATCAATTGGAAACTGAGATCGGTTAATGGGAGAGTCCTTAACCATTATAATTGATTTCATGTCATAAGAGTATATGGTGTGTTTCACATGGGTGAAATTATACATTCCCATAATTTAAATCATTATTATATAATTTATGATTTTCTTAATGATTAACTTATTTTTGTAAGAACCTGGATATTTATATCATGTATGGATCATTATTTCAGATTGTTTTTTTTGGAAAAAGGAAGAATTGGGAAATTTTCTCAGTATAGGTTGTGTACTCAATAGTACATGTCATGTACGTTGTTTCTTCATGAATCTATTTATGGGTCATGTAATGACAGAGTACATGGTCATGTGGTTACCTAGAAGACTGCCTAAAGTGGGAGCTGGTTGAGGCTAGTACTTGACATGTACATTAAATGAACAAACCATGTACTTATCTTTTTTTGATGAGTGAGAGTGGGGTATAAACTCATTTTCATAATGGTATTCTTCTCCCCATGTATTTTATAAGAGAGTAAAAAAAACCAGAGGAACCGTTATATCTTCCCATTCCTCCATCAGAGCACCGATTGAGATGTCACCAGGTGCGTTGGATTTACACTAGTGAGTCCTCTCTTTCCCTAAAGCCTTTATTCCTAATTCCGCCTCTCTAAGGATTTATTGATGGTTGATCATTTTAACCCATTTTTTATATCTACATTGTTCTAGGATGATTAATGGACCAATGTACAAGAGTTTGTATTGTACAAAATTAAGGTAGGTCTTTTGTGCCTTTCTATGATTGTCTACAGATTTTATATGCGTGAGGTATTGAATAACCTTATATGTATTATTTTTATTATTTTTATAATTATTAAATTAATTAATATAAAACTCAATAAATATATTAATTTTCATCTACTATTTTTATTTCAGGACAATAAATGTTTTCCATTCATTTTCCTCAAATATTTTTCTCATGAAAAAGAAAATATATTTTTAGGAAAATTAAATTTATTACTCCATTCATTAAAATTTTTTCTTCCATATAGATATGTTCTAAAAAAATAAATAATGTTTTGACTATTCTTATATGATTTCTTAATGTCTTTTTTACCTATGTTTTTTTATAACAGTCCAAAATGGATATGCTTGTGATTTTCCAAATGAGGTAATTTATGATTTGCTATGAAAACTCAACAATTAATGTTTTATTCTAACTTATATGAAATGAATTTTATTTACCACAGTCATAAAATATCAATTATTTTAATATTCCTTTTATAATTTTCTAGGGATATTTTATAATAATCTTTTTTCTATACTTTCATGGAAATATTTACTTTTTAATGTATTTTTTTAAATGAAACATTTATATTACTCAATAAATATTCCTCATGCTATTTAAAAATCATTTTACAACATAGATTACATATATAGATGTTACATAATAATTAGTAGGGTTATTATGTGATGATAAAATATGTATTACTTCACTGAATGGTTTATGTTTATGATGAAATGATATTTAAGAATCCCATTAATTTTTTAAATTGTTATGAAATGATGAATTGTTAATGAGACTTGTTTATTATCCCCATTTAATTCTATAATGAAATTTTTATGAATCCAAATTCATTTTTAGGATTCTGATATAATGAATCTTTTATGGCCATGTTGCAAATATATGTATATTTTTTTTTATTTTATGTGCAGGATCTAAATTTCCCTCCAATGAATTGGATAATGATTAGTGTTATATGAGCTCACAATGTAAAAAATAGTTTATACTAAACAAAAAATATGGTACATTGGAGGTTATTTTAAGCTCAAAGTATTACCTGGATGATTAATTGAACTATATAATATTATGAATTACTTGCTGGATAATTATTTGAAAAGATTTTCTTTCATTATTTTTATTACAAAATTGCACTATAAATGACCATATTATTCTAACATTTCTCGTGTTATTTTATTACTTTATGTTTAATTTGATATGAACTACCCATTATTATTCATTGACACAACTATATCGTCTATTATATGCAAGTAACAAATTCCAAATTTTAATCTCATGTTCACATTCCCTTAATAACTTGTTATTATTTTCTAATAATAGTTACCTTCCTTATTTACACTGCTAAAAATTAAATGTCACCCTTTATTATGTAACCAGTTTCCAGGTTATGAATAATGTTATTATATATGATATTCCAAAGAATGTATATAGTTATAAAGAAATATGTGGGTGATGATTTCGATCATTTATGAACCAGTTGTTCAGGAGTATATACCTCTAAAGGAGGTGGAACTAGAAAATTCTTTCATGGATCATCATGTAATGTAAATAATATTCATTTAATAATATTTGATATTAATGTAAGAAATGTATTGGGTATTATAGTCGGTTTCAAAGAAATGTTTAGTTATCATTTTAAAATAAGGATGAGAAAACATTACTATGATCCCCATATATATGCCTAAGAATAAGCTAAAATAATAATGTTTTAGTAACAATGTTAAAAGTCCTATGTTAAAACTTAGGTGTTGTTGATTGAAAATAATGTGTTGTGATTTAGTGGTCCTACAGTAAATTACCATTATCATGGGATTTTCATCTATGATTTAGGTTGATCACAATGTTGTTTTTTCTATTTGGTCTATGGATGGATCCTGAATAAAACATTTAAATGTTGAAGGAAATGTAATCTGTAATGATTTCCCTCACGAGAGACCAAATTATATGGGAGCTTGAATGAATTATATCATTACAATTCTCACTCATATTTCTCTAGATATGAATCACACAAAGAATCCCAATGAGAAACTGAGAGAACACAATTCTATTGAATCTTTCATGAGGCTATGCACTATATTTTTTAGTGGGTCTAATGATCCTGAAATTCTAGAGAAATGGTTCAGTACTATCAAAAATATATTTTTCTATTATCCAATGTCTGGATCATTAAAATGTTATATTGGAGATATCTCAATTAGAAGGATAAGTAGATCAATTGTACACTCTTATTAAGATGAGGATGGAACAATATGATCTTAAAACCAAGGAGTGTAATGCCCAGAAGATATTATTTATCAATATGTAATATCTTTGTATTCTTAACACAAAATAATTATGAAATAATTCTTCGAGTTAACGAAGAAGGATGATAAATTAGTTAGTACCAATAAACAAAATTTTAAAATACATGTCTGGTATTCTTTAGATATAGTAATTTCACATGAATATATGGTTGATCGATTCTTAATTGGCATAAAAATATGTCCCAAATGGAGTTACCCCAAAGGGGGTTTAGTATCATTGAAGAAATCATTTGATGACTTTTTGTGGAAGAAATAGAGATTGGAGTAACCAATAAATCTCTTGTTTTTTAGAAGAAAAGATAGATTGAACATAAATATAATTATAAAAATTATGTAGAGAATATGTTGAGATATCCTCTATTCTCAATGTATGGAGGCAAACAAGGTATAAATTTTCTAATGGGAGCTAATAATTGATTTATTTGTGTAATGGATGGCCATGGGGTGGCTAAATTCCAATGTGATGGGAAGATGTTATATAATGATGTGAATAAATAAAAATATCCACCGGTTGAACAACCCACATTATAGTCATTAAAATATTAAGATGATAAGAACTATAATAAATAGTTCCCAAATTTTATGTTTAATGATGATAGTTTTCATTAACAACCTCTTAATCTGATAGAAAAAGGAAAATCTAATGAAATCACTATTTATAATAAAGGGTGTTGTGATGAAATGGAGAATGGTACAGTTAACAATCAATAAATAATTTAAAATGTATTTTTTGATCTTATATCCAAACACACATTTATTTATGAGCAACATTTTAGGGTATTAATATACTGACATAACTTGTTGATGTTGAATTAGTAGTGAAACCCATAATTTTACAATGATCTCATCTGAAGCCAAGGATTATATTCCATTTTATGTTTAGTTATTTTCTGTATGAAAATCATATTATCCTCTATCAATTTTATGTTTCTATTATTTTAGGCACATATTGTCTTTCAATAAAAAAATACCACATCAATTTTCATAGAATGGAATCCCCCTTTGATATTCTTAACTGACATATGATTTTATATTAGTGTGAAAATAAATATGACCATATAATGGAAATCATATCCATTATATTGATTGTGTTTACTATTCAAACAAGGAATTTATCTTAGATTGTTTGATAGAAAATAAGATTCAATGATAATAAAATTGTATGTGAGTTTGTTAATATATTTCTAGAAGAATATCTTGTACTTCCACTGAATCATGAATTATATTTCCGAATAGAACTCATGTGTCATTCCAATAATTTTTTAAGGTCTCCATATTGAATTTCCCAAATTGAGTTTCATGAATTTATAAAGAACGAATTATAGAATTATTAAAAGGGATTATTCACTATTAAAAAAATTATAGTAGAATTTTCATGTCATTTATTTATAACGGATGTAAAAATTTGTGCATGTTACATTGTCACATGATTTTTATGACAACCAATGTTAAAAAACTTGGTATTTTCTTACATTTCATGTTGGTTCTATAATTTAATGAGTGTGAAAGAATGATTTTTTACTTTGGTTATGCTATAGATGATGTGAAAGACAACTGACTATCAATTTTCACATCAATTAATTTATAACCGACATAGATACCATTTTAAAATTTTATTTATCGATCAAGGGTTTCATTACACAACATTCCAATATCTTGATAGAGCACTCATTTCTCTCTCACTAAATCCTTAACATTCTATTTTTGACAATCCAGTGGCCCCAATCTCAACATAAAATCTATATCGAGCCATAGAGTTTCATCATCCTTGGGATACATATCTCAAGAAACACACAAAAATTTTCATTTCATTTTTTCAGGTCATTATTTTTCTTTGAATCTCTAAATAACGATTGATTAATTGGGATTTCTGCATTCTCACATTTCCATATTCCTACATTAAGGTTTTTAATCTTCATTTTCTTATACTTGATAATAGATCTTCTCATCTCCAACTAGCTCACATGAAGGTTAGAATATTTATATTGTGGTAATTAGTTGTTCCTGAAGTTCCATTTTTGTAAGAAATGAAATGTATTTTTTTATAGTGATATGATAATTTTTATATGTTATATGCAACAGATTTATTTATTTGACACCGGGTGATAATTACATTGTGTTTAAAGTGGAAGGTATCATTGATTAATGGTTTATTCATGTTGTGTCCTCCATAATAATCAATTTTTTTTTTCAAAACTACACTAAATTAATAACAGTAAATTTTATTCCGTTGTTTTTGTGATTTTATCAAAAAAAATTAACTATTGAAGAGGAAATAGTCACAACCCTCCCCATGCAAGTTAAATTTAGTAGTTATAACGGATTTTTTCACCTCATGATGGTTTTATTTTAATGATTAATGAAAATATGATAATTTTATTAATTTAATATTGAATGGAATTCCATTGTTTGCCTAGTCAACTAGATATTTCAGATAACATTTTTTTTAAATATGAATGTTTCATAATTGATTTAATACCTTCGATATAGGTTCACTACGTAATATTTATTTTTGATATTTTATTTTATGAACCAAATTGAAAAACATTTTCCTATTTTTGTTCTCATGGAATAGTTACAATATTTTTAATCTTTCAATTTTGTAGTGAAACATGATAATGCATTGAAAATAATTCTAGGTGGAAAATTCCTATCTTAGTTTGGGAATATATGATTTTTATTTTTGATGTCTTTAATGTTTCAGAATAATAGTGCATCCCATGAATTGTTGACTCTGGAATATAAATTTTATTTAAAAATATAATTCTATTTTATATTTCCCAGTTTCTTTTTTCAATTATAAGTATGTAATATAATATGGTAATAAAATATGATATCTATTTTGCAGGTTAGCATCTATTTGGAACAAGTTAAAAAAAATTCATAGTGCGTTCCTCACATGATTGGGCCAATATATTCTACTTCTAATTTTATAATGTGTTAATTAGTTATTGATTTTATTTAATATAATTTTTTTTATCATAGACTCAATTTAGGATTACATTGATTTGTTAATTACAATAAAGAATAATTTTGTATTTTCATAAATCATAAATAATGAAGTAGTTGTTCCCATTCTATATATTATTTTTTGGACATTGATTTATGGATATTGTTGTATATTGTTTTTCATAATTTCATAATGTTATATTTATTTTTTAACAAAATATATTTTTAATGGAATCTATTCTATAATTCCTTCAGCATGAATGAATTTTATCAAAAAAAATTCATAATTCCATATTTTTTTTATTCATGGTTTTCTATATTTTTTATGACATTACTAATATCAATATTATATAAATTACTATTTTTTTTATTATTTATAGATATTGATTTGAAGATTGATTAATAAACCTTGAATAGCTGCTAAATGTGAGGAATGAGTCATTTCTTTTTGGGAACATTAAAAATGAAATGTTCTGAACAATGACATTTTTCAAGTCCATACCTAAATTGTTAAAATTCGAACAAGTTGAAAAGGTGGGAGATCAACGATTATATAATTTTTCACTATTTTTATTCTAGTTTTAGCACATGGATTTGGCATGGTGAGAAATGGTATAATTCCACACCTATAGATGACGGTGCTTTGCATAATGATAAAAATGAAAAAAATGATTACAAGATTCATGATATTGAAGTAGATTAAATTGAGAAACCACAAAAAGTTGATCATTTATATAGTGATTCCGAAAAAACATTGTATCATGGTTGTATGGAATATATGGTTTTATCTGGGGTGTTAAGATTGATAAACCTAAAGAAAAACATCGTTGGAGTGACATGAGTGTTATTGAGCCTGTACAATTGTTCAAAGATATTCTCCCTAAAGATAATGATCTTCACATTACACATTATAAGGCAAAGAAAATATTATTCCTGATGTGATTGGATTACAAGATAATATATGTCTCACGGAATTAATGTGTTCTATATTGAAATTTAAATGAATTTCTGTCAAAGATTCCAAAATATGTGACATCATGGTATATATTGGAAGAAGAATAAAAATAAAATTTGGAAGATATAAAGGCCCCCACCAAATAGTATTTGTATAAATCCATAATTTTTCATTTGAAATTTTTATTTATTAATTGACCTCATGAAAAAAGGTTAATATGGCATGCTAATGACCAGATAAGTGATTGAAAAATATTTCATCCAGCTGATATTCCATAGGGGAATACAATTGATCAAAAATTTACTACATTCAAATATGATGTTCAAAATTTCTAACATGGAATATTTAGTTATGTAATGAATCCATATCAAAGCATTAGTATACCAAATAGTTCTTGTAATGTTTTATTTTTAACAACCTGGTTCTTTATTACAAACCTAAACATGATTTTTTTTCAAAAAACATTCAATTGATATAACATAGAAGAACTAGAGTTCTAGTGTCATTGGGGAATAAGAAAATTACATATCCACATAAAACATAGAACACAACATCTTATTGAAAACTCCCTTTACATGACCACTACATTCCCTGGTACTTTGCACTACATAGGGTAACTTGAGGACATGCATAAGAAAAGAGTGAGATATAACGACCAGTAAGGGAATAAAAATGGTATAACATAAGTACTTAAATTCATGTTAGAAAATAGGCATATAAATGGAGAACAGGAGAAATCATGATAAAAAATACATGATTAATTATGACAATCATAACATGGAGATGTGGCAAAAACACTTAACATGGAATTAGCATGAGCCAAACCTCATTGGCCAGGGAGCTTGAGTAAATTCTCCTTGCACATTAATCATGATAAATCCATCATTTTACTTGAATTATCATGATTCAACACCCATTTCACATGACGTATCATTATACTATACTTTACCAAGTGCATTGGAGCACTATCAGGGCACACCCTTCTTAAACATTTCATTTCATGCATAATTGTGCCATATGGATCACATAACATGGAATCAATCAACACCATAAGTTATTCCACAATTAAGTAATGGGTAACAAATAAATGAAATTACAATTAAATATGTATATGTGTATAAATTTGAATATCCTTTATAGAGACATTGGTATGGTATTAACTGCACAATGATTTTGGCTTGAAAAAACACAGTGCAATTTCATCAGCATAACGGCGTGACATAAGAATTCACAAAAATGGATGATGAGAGTGAAATGGGTGTCTCAACATATGAACATGACATTTACGTCAATGGGGTTCATATATAAACATGTCCTAAAAAATGTAATAGAATTTAGATACGTAATACAATATAATTGCTTGCATGTAAATGTAGAGAGAGAAATTCCTTTCGAAATTTTGGCATGGTAACAGGTGTACATGGAAGGCATTTAATGCGGGAGAAATGGGTCTATAATCATTAAAACATAAATAAGGCATCATGAGGGATGTGTTAAATCGAACCCCAACAATTATAATTGAAAATTAAAGGGCATAAAAGTTTATGAAACCTGGATAAAAAGAGAAATGTAGGAATCCTTTACATGGAAGTGTGATTCCAATGTCATGGGAGATGCTTGAGAGAGGATTAATGGGAGTGTGGGGTGCCTTTTGAGGATTATAGATAAGGAATGGCTGAGTTTTTATGAATTCCAATGGCTTTGAGTGAAGAGGAAGTGGGAGCTTCAGTGGGTTTAGATAGGAAATTAGTGGGAATTCTTTTTTATTTCGGTCTGGGACACCACAGATAAAAAAAATCAAAACCACAAACCAGCCCATGGTATTTCCCATGGTTTTGAAAAAATGGTAGTGTAAAACAATATTTTTAAGGCTAATTTCTGGACATCTTAATGTAATATGGTTTTTTATGTGGAGGTGAGTCACACTCTCAACGAAAACAATTTAAAAAGACAAAATGTTTTTTAAGTCTTGAAGGGTCCACTAATGCTTTGTAAAATAAATCAAAAAAACACAAAATCACATTATGTTAATTTTGAAACATATATTAGCCGAACATAATGTTTATAATAATTTATTTCATCACTATTTGGTCATTATGATGTCATAAAACAGATTATATATTTAAATAGAATTTAATTTTTATCCAAAAATTTGACTGTCTCAGAAAAGTATGAAAATTTCAACGTTGGATAATTTCAACATACTTGTTTCAAAAATAATATTCATTAACCAAATAATTTTTTAAATATGTGAATATTCTATTTTAAAACAAAAAACCAACATTTATCGAAAAATCATGGGTTTTGAAAAAAAACATTCAAATATTATTAAAAATTACAACTGCCTTCGTAAAATTATAGGATCAATTATATTTAATGAAAAGTAATTTAATAATAATATTTATACTTTATTAAAATATTATTTATTTAAAAAATCCATTAATTAACCCAAATATATTTCGTAGTTGAATATAAACTGAAAATAGTGTTTGTGCTTAAAAAAAATTCTACACAGTAACAATAAAAAAATAAATGTATATTCGTTATTATATACAAAAATAATGCACATATTCATTGTTCTACGGTCTTGTTTCATTACCCCTTAGAACACCTGCATAAGACCGAAGGGTAAGGTGTGTGATGGTGAAAAACTTTTGGGGTGCCTCAGAAAACATGGATCGGGTGGTAATCTATATCAACTTCCACTTCTCCCAAAGGCGGTTCCTTTCATGATAAATGTGTTGAAGCTCAGCTTGGGAATATCCTAGAGAAAATCCTAATGACACCACCTCCTTTATGGGCTCTGAAAAATGGGCTTCGTATGCATAATGTTTATAGGATGATTCAATCGCATCCTTTGTCTCAGTAAATTGTTTTTGTTAAAGCCCTATATTTATACTAATCATGTGACCACTGTTCAATGACTATATTAGAAATGGTCACAATTTCTAATGGTATTTTTGTAAATCCAAAAACATAAAACCTAATAATTTCATATTTTATATAACCATTTAAATAAGAATACATTTAATTAGATCAAGTGTAATTTTCATTAATGAATGTTTCGGTCTTTACAATCTTCCCCCCTTAATAAATTTCACCTATTATGTTTACTTTTCCCACACTAAAACAGATGTGAGTAACTTTACTTCATCATTCCTTTGATTCCCACATCACTTCTTAAAACTGTTTTTTCTCTACAACACCTTTATGAAGGGGATTGTATTATTTTTTAGAACATTTTCTATACAATCTAAGATCATCAGTATTTTCTCCTTGTAAGAAAGATCATCCTCTAACTCTACTACCTCTGGAAAGAGTACATTTGAAGGACTTGGTATGTACATCATTAAAAGGGATAAATGAAAGACATCATTTACTTTGGACATGGTAGGTGGAAGTGCTAGTCGATAGGCCAAAACTCCGACACGATCAAGAATCTCAAATGGGTCGATGTGCCTGGGACTTAACATCCCATTCTTTTCAAACCTCATGACCTTCTTACACATATATATGCATAGAAATACCATGTATCCAACTTTAAACTCAAGATATCATCAATGGTTATCCACATAAATCATCTGCTGACTCTGGGCTTCCTTGAAATGCTTCGGAATGGTTTTCACCTTATCCACCTTTTCATCGACCATTTCTTATCATAGTAGCTTACACTCACTAAATTCATCCCAACACACCGATGTTATGCACCTTTTCCCACAAAGGGAATCATATGGTTCCATTTGGATGATCGAGTGGAAACTGTTCATATTGTTGAATTCAACCAGAGGAAGTTGTTGATACTATCCTCCTTTAAATTCTATTGAACATGATATTAATGTATATTTCAATGCCTGAATAGTTCTCTAATGTTTTCAATCATTTTGAGAATGATAGGTTGTACTGAAGTTCACATCCGTATCCAGAGCATGTTGAAGACTCTTCCAAAACATAGAGGTGAATGTTGGATCTCTATCAGATATAAAATATAGTGGTACTCTATGCAGACTTACCACTTATTTTATGTAAATATATGCAAGTTGATTCATTGAGAAGTCCTCAAAAATAGTGATAAAGTGAGATGTCTTCATATGAAGATCTACAATGACCCATATATAATTTTTTCCATTAGATGTCCATTGAAGTCCAGTGAAAAATTACATGGTAATGTTCTCCCAGATAAATGTTGGTATGGGTACTGGTTTCATCATCCCCTTATACTTTTTTCCTCTCAACATTCACTTTATGACATACCATGAAGATCGATGTATATTCAAAAATATACCTCTTTATATTTTCTGGCCAAAAAATTTATCAAAGATCTTGATACATCATTGTGCTCCTTGGGTGAATAGAGAAGGTTCAACAATGTGCGTCATTCAAAAGCTCCTTATTTTTCTCTATATTAGATGGTACACAATATCATGTCCCAAATTTTACAACACCATCCTTTTCAACCATGAACTAAGAGGATTTCCTATTTCCTATATCTTGCATCCTTTTCATAATTTCCACATCCTTTCTTTGAGAATCCTTTATTTTCTCCCTAAGTTAATGTTGAGAAATCATTTGTGAAATGATTGATGAAGTTCATACCTTAGTGATTCCCAGGTCAATCATCTGAATTTCTAAGAAGAATATATCCTCCTCAATTCTCAACAATGATAGAATCAATGGAACCTTTCTACATAGAGAATATGCCACCGTGTTCACTTTCCAGGGGTGTTAATGGACTGAGAAGTCATAATCCTTGATGAGTTATATCCATCTTCGTTGGTGCATATTAAGCTATTTCTTTTTGGATATATATTTGAGGCTCTTATGATCAGAATATATCTCACACTTCTCCCCGTATGGAAATTGCTGCCAAATTTTCAATACAAAGAACACATTCTCCAACTCCATATCATGTGTGGGATAGTTTTTCTCATGTATTTTTAGCTGCCTTGAGGCGTATGTTATCACCTTATCATTCTGCCTCAACAAACATCCCAGTACCTTCATTGAAGAATCACTAAATACCACAAAAAGTTCTCCACATGTGGGTAATGTGAGAATGGGCATAGTGATAAGCCTTCATTTCAACTCCTTGAATAACTCTTCGCATTCATCACTCCAAGAAAACATTAAACCATTTCGGGATAGTTTGGTAATAGGGTTGGACTATATTGATAAATTTCTCACAAATCGTTGATAATATCTAGCTAACCACAAGAAGCTACCGATATCTATTACTGATGATGGCCTCGACCACCCTCTATTGCAACTGTCTTGGAAGGATCAACAAATATACCATTGCTTGTGATGATATGACCCAGGAATGAGACCTCCTTCAACCAGAACTCACACATGCAGTACTTTTCTTTGAGCTTCTCCTTTCTCAAGGGCTCTAGTATAGTTCATAGATACTCCTCATGATTATCCTTGGTATTGATTTATATTAAAATCCCATCTATAATGACTATCATTAATTTTTTGAGGAAATCCCTAAATAATATATTTTTTCAAATCCATGATGCTTTTTGGAGAATTAGTCAGTCATAAGGGCATTACTATAAATTCATTGAGCCCACATCTTGATTAAAAATCAGTCATGGGGATATCTTCCCTCTTTACCCTTACATGATAAAATCTTGACTTCAAACCTACCTTGCAAAAGTATTGTTCCCCAAGAAGTTGATTGAAGAAGTAATCAATTTGTAGGAGATGATACTTTGTCTTTATCATGATTTTGTTAAGATCTGGTAAATCGATGCAAATACACATTTAACCAACCTTTTTCTTGAAGAAGAGGACTTGTGCACCCCATGGTGAAGCACTTGGGTGTATAATCCCTTTATCCAGATCCTCTTGTAATTGTTTCTTAAGCTCCTGAAGCTCTAAAATAGCCATTTTATAAGGAGTCTTGGATATTGGAAATTCCCCAGTAATAAGATCAATTGATAATTCAATATCTCTTCTAGAAGGAAGACTATGCAATTACTTGGGAATCACATCAGCAAATTCCCTCACAATAAGTATGTCTTCAAGGATGGTTCCCTCTTTACACTCAATCATCTAAGCCAGATATGTGTGATCATAGGGTAGTAATATCCATGCTTGAGATGATGGAGCTAAAGGAAATTCATCTTCCTCCTTGAACTTGTGAAGAATCAGGAGTTGATTCTCTACATGGAGAGTGAATTCCCTCTCACTGTAATTTATGTTGGCTTTATATAAGGAAAGCCAATCCATGCCAATAATTTCATTAAATTCCACTAGAGGGAGTATGGTGAGGTTCCTTGGGAAGTTCAATAAACCAATTAATTTAGGGTTAAAGTTATATTACAGGGATGCAATGATTTACCTATTTTTCATACTCATATTAATCATTACTTCCATGATTTTTGGTGGTGTTGGGATTGTTCTACTAAACTTTTGGGTTATAAAAGAATGCGTAGAACCTGTATCAATAATTACGTTATCTATTCCGGAATAAATAACTAGCATACCTATCACCACTTTCTTTTTGGAGTTCAATTTGGTATTAGTGATGGAAGAATCTGTCCCTTTCAGCCTTGGAAGTTGTTTCGTGCCTTCAAAAACCCCTAACATAGGGCACATATTTCCAAGATTCCCTGGTTCTTTTCATTTGAAGCAATAAAAAATTTGTTGAGAGTCGAATGGAGAATTCCTCTCCTCTGTCGCAACCACGAGTTTTTCTTGTCAGCAGTTAATGGCTAGTGGCCTTTCTCTTCCACACCTAAATCATTTCCTCGTCCCCTTCAGAAAATTTATGGGGTGCTTCTTTCCACACCCTTGGAAAGTGCGGTGCTGGATTTCCTTAGCACCATGGGATTTATCTATTGGACCACCAAAACTGATGTCCACATTATGCTGATTATTCCAATGATACCCCTAAGATTCTTCGATCTCCATTTCAACCATGAGGGAACATCAAAAAATTTATTCATAACTGTCAAAGTCATGGAACCCCAGGGCTTTCCGTAGGCTAGGTTTCAGCCCACCAAATAAGCTGTCGACATCACATTCGAGGGTAAAGACAATGCCAAAATCATATCGCGCATGCCTTTTGATTTTTTCCTTGTATGCTCCAACATATTCATCATCTTTTTTTTCATGAGTGCAAGGAAGTCCCTTTCCATCTTATGCCGGAGGGTGCACATAAAATATTTATCAAAAAAAATATTCTAGAAATCCTTTTATTCCAACGCCTCGTTCTCCGCCTCAGGCATCAGATTTTTTATCAATGTCCAAATTTTATTAGCTTCACCCACTATATTATTAGCAGTCAATAGAACCATCTATTGTTCAGAACATTGAATTATGGAGAATATTTTTTAAATGTAGTTTATCCATTGTTCCGTGATTGATGGCTCAGATGGTCAATTAAGAGTAGAAGGCCTTTGTCTCTGGATGATCTTGATAGAGACTTGTTCTTTCTTTGGGGGGTTGAGCTTTCCTCTGGACCCATGATTCTATTCAAATCTTGAGTTAACTAAGATTGAATTGTGAAGAAGTTTCTTATTCCCACTCCCATAGGATTGTGCATCTCATTAACACACTCATCACATTGATCTTCACATCAGTTTTTAGCTCGATTCCTCCTATTATCGTCCATTGGATGGAATAAAAGGAATTTTAGGGGTAACACATAAAGGGTAATACTAGGACAAAATAGATGACATATAAAAAGCTTTTATTTCCTTAACATATGAATATAAATGATTCAATCTATGTAATCCATGATCTACATTCTGACATATATTCACAGAGGAATTTTTTAACTACCATAACAATGGTTCATTCTATGATTTTGAATATACAAATGAATATCCCCTAAGAATTTCATAACCAATAGTTAAGCATGGCCTGTTTTCAATTACCAGGATACCCGAGTCAAGCCTGAAACTCCTTGTCGTGGTTTTCACCCCTATGTACATCTGTGCAAAAGCATCCTCTGCCTACTCTTATCCAGATAGGGATGTATTTGAATGATAAACCACTTACTCAATACCCACCAAAATAGAGGGAATTTATTATTATGCCTATTCTTGTCTCTAAGGTTTCACTAGGGTTTTTTAATCTGAATGAAAAAAAATCTATCCTTTGATACCAACTATAACAACCCTGTTCTTTATTACATACATAAACATGATATATTACATAAAACCATGAATTCATAGAACATAGAAGCTATATATGCCTCATGACTTTTTGGAATAGGGATATTACAATACATCATAATGCATAGAACTCAACATTTTACTAAAAACATCCTTTACATGCCCACTACATTCACTCGTACATAGCATTGCATAGGATAACCCCAGTACATGCATAAGAAAAGGGTGAGCTATAAAGCCTAGAAAATGAATAACTATGAAATTAAATGAGGAATACCATAAATATTATAAAATATTAATATAAATGGATCACAAGATAAACATGAACAGAAAGTAATAATAAAGCATGATAATCATAACATGGAGATATGGAAACAACACTTTACATAGAATTAGCATGAGCCAAGGATCATTTAACATGAAGCTTGATAAAACCCTCATTGGACATGAATCATGAGGAAACCCTTGATTCATTTGACCTATAATGAGTCAATATCCATTGTACATGATGTTTCACGATACTGTACTTTACCCAATTCATTAGAGCACTATCAGTTCACACCCTTCATAAAAATTTCATTTCATGCATATGTGTGCCACTTGGATCTTATAACATGGAATCAATCAACATTATAAGTTTTTGAATGATTATGTAATGTGGAATAAATACCTGAATTTACCATTAAATATTTATATGTGCAAAAAGGTGAATATCCTTGATATAGACATTGGTACGGTATTCACTACACCATGATCTTGGCATGAAAAAACGTGGTACAACTTCGGCAGCATAACAGCGTGACATAATAGATTATAAAGTGGTTGATGAGAGAGAAAAGGGTGTCTCATCATTTTCACATGAAATAGACTATAAGGGGAGTCATATAGATACATTTCCCAAAAATATAATTGAATTTAGACACTCAATACAGTAGAATTGCATGAATGTAAATGAGGAGAGTGAAATTTCTTACAGAATTTTGGCATTGTAATATGTGTACATGGGAGGAATTTAATGAAAGATAAAGTGGTATCTCATCATTAAAAAATAAAGAGGAAAATATTTTGTAGGTTATAAATCATACCCCAACATTTATAATTGAAAATAAAAGGGAATTACAATATTATGAATAATGGATAAAAAGAGAACGGTAGGAATCCCTTACGTGGAAGTGTGATACCAATGGCTTGGGAGAAGCTTGAGAGAGGATTCTAGTAAGCTCGGGGAACCATTGGAGGATTATATAGAGAAGAAGGTATATTTTGGACTAACTCCAATGTCTTTGAGTGAATATGAATTTGGAACTTGAGTGGGTTTATATAAGAAAGGAGAGGGAATTCTTTATTATTTTGGTTTGGGACACCACACATTAAACTAACCAAAACCTCAAACCAGCACACGGTTTTTGCCAATATATTATTATAAAAGGGGAGTAGAAAATAATATTTTATATGGACAATGTAATAACCTCTTAAAATAATAGGGTTTATTATGTGGAGGTGAGTACCAATCTCAAGGAAAAAAATTTAAAAAGACAAAATGTTTTATAAGATTTGAAGGGTCCACTAAAACATTGTAAAATACGTCAAAAAACCCATAATCAAATTATTTTAATTATATAACATATATTGGCCGAAAATAATGTTTATAGTATTTTATTAAATCACTATTGTTTCATTATTATTTCATAAAACACATTATATAAGTAAACGGAATTTAATTTGTATCCAAAAATTCGAGTGTCTCAAAAAATTATGAAAAATTCACCATTTGATAATTTTTATGTCCTGATTCCAAAAATAATATTCATTTTATCCAAGTAATTTTATAAATATCTGAATTTTCACTTTTAAAATAAGAACTGAAATTTATTGAAAATTCATGGGTTTGGACAAAAACATATTTCAAACCATAATAAAGATGACAATTGCATTAATAAAATTATACGATCATTTATATTTAATAAAAATTAATTTAATAATTATTATTATTTATTAATATATTGTTTCATTAAAAAATATTTTAATTCATCAAAATAGATTTCTTAGTTGAATATTGACTAAAAATAAAATTTTCCCTTTAAAACTTTTTACAAAGTAATAATAATAAAATGAATGTATATTCATTATTATATTAAAAAATAAAGAAAATATTCATAGTGTTATGGTCTTGTTACATAACCCCTTATAACACCTACATAGGACCGAAGTGTAAGGTTTGCGATGGTGACAGACTCTTGGGGTGGCTCGGATAACATTGCTCGGTTTCTATTCTCTATCAACTTCAACTTCTCTCATAGGCGGTTCTGTTCAAGATTAATGTGTTGAAGCTCGACTTGGACTTGGTCAAGAGTGAATCCCAATGACACCACCTCCTTTCTGAGCTCTAACAATTGGGCTTCGTATGGGGAAAGCCTTCTGGATGAGGCCATCACTTCCTTTGTCTTAGTAAATTGGATTTGTTAAATCCTTATATTTATATTAATCATGTGATCAATGTTCAATGACTATATTAGAAATGATCACAATTCCTAAAGGTATTGTAAAATCCAAAAACATAAAAACATCGAATTATATATTTTTTATACTCATTTATCATAATATGACTATTAATAGATCAAGATAAATTTTCATTAAAGAATGTTTAGGTTGTTAAATTATTGATTATTGACAACTTAGCCCATAAATATTGTATGAAGAGAAAAAATTCATGTTGAGTTTAATGATCTGTGAACCAAAACAGCCCACAAATGATATTGATGTTTTATTAACACCATTAATTGATAATTTGAAACTATTAATGGATAAAGTTATTAGTGTGTATGATTCTTATAATGTTGAATATTTTCAACTGCATGAAATGGTTAGGTTCCATATAAATGACATCCCAATATATAGAATTTTTTCTGGATATAGAGTTAAGGGAAATAAATATTGTCTAATTTTTTGACAACATACTTCATGTTTTCTATTGATTCATGGGGGAAAAATAATATACATGGGTCAACTAATAAATTTTCTATGGATCACTCTAATAAAAAAATAGATAAAGGCTTTCAGCATCTCACATGAATTTGATATTTTCAGTAAACGTTTATCCACTGATCAATATTTTGAGATGGTTAAGAACATTTTTGTGACATTCTAAAAGCCACATAAATATTGTAGTGATTGAAATAAATGGAAGAAACAATCTATATTTTTTAACCTACGATATTGAAGATATAATGAGTTGAGACATAAAATATATGTCATGCATGAGGAGAATAATATCTATAAATGTTTAATTTCAACATTGTTATATATTAAAAGAACAAATAAAGATTGTTATAATGTATGAATGGATCTACTCTCAATTGGAAGTCGTTTGTAGGTGGATCCTAATCACAATAGATGGAATAAAATTCCCACATTTGGATTTTCATACCTTATACAATAGGTAGAAAATAATCTTCTTTAAATTTATTCATGATTTCAAAGTGCCTCATGGTAATTCATCAAATGCTGAAAATAACTTCTTTATTCAATTTAATGATGAAAGGTATGAAATATCACACTATCACATCATGTTGTAATAACTCCTACCAGTTTCATTGTGTTAAATATTTCCCACCCATTTCAAGATAAAAATCATGAAGCTGTGTTGTTTTTTCAATTCTATTAGTAATAAGGTGATTGATTTTAATTAACTCAAAATATTGGTTAATGAATTGATTTCTATACATTGTTAATTGGAAATATATTTTCTTCTAACTTTTTTTGATAACATATTGCATTCAATGGTTCATTTGGTGTGATATATAAATATTTTTGGGCCTATTTATTTTCGTTGGATGTATCCTTTTGAAAGGTATATGAAGATATTAATGGGGTTTGTTAAGAATATATAATGGATTTAATAATCTATTGTTGAGAAGTATATTTTTGAGGAGGTTTCATAGTTTTTTACTAATTATTTTTCAAAGGTTGAGAACATTGGTTTGCCAACATCCCTCCATGAAAGAGTTAGTTTTGAGGGAATATGGATTTGTGTATTGGAACTCAAATAGTTGATAGGTGAATTGATAAAGAAGATATAGATATACATCTTGAATAACTTAGATGAATTTATGTTATATTTAAAATTTCATATTAATGAGTTGAGAAAATGTTACGAAAAAGATATGTGGATTTTGATTGTGAATAACAAAAACAATTTCTATGGTTTAAATGGACTGTGAAACTAAATGCATCAGAAAAATTAATATGGTTATTGGGATGTCTATATATAAATTTGATAAGATGGTCCGGGTATTTTATGAATGGAAATACTGTTCATTTGAATGATCTAGACAATATAAATGCAGTTTTAAAATAATAGAGTATCAGTGTTCATATAAGCAATGCATTATAAAGTGCCAAAGGAAAAAACCCATTCTCTACACAACTGCATATTATGAAGTCATTGATGAAATATAGGAGTTTTACTAAGTTAAATTTCAATTTTATGTATTTATGTGTACATGGTTTATTATTACCAACAATTTATGAAACAATGAATTTGTAATGACACAAGTTAACCTAAATAAATTGGAATGAAAAAGGATCCATATATCATCGAAACACGTGAAAAAATTTTGTTGTTCTTGATTAATATGATATGTAGTGGGATACTATTTTTGAAGAAAAAATATATATTTTGGTGATGCTAAAATTGATGAATATTCTAATTTATTTGAGATCCAAGGATACATACAAAAATTAACAAATAATATTGATGAACACATAAAAGAAACAGTTTTTGACAGAAGAAATGATCATGATGAAGGAATTTGGGAAACACACTTTAGTACAATCATAATATTACAGGTACCATATGTTTAATTATTGTTTACCTTTGTAAATTTCATGTTTTTTATAATTTTATTTTATTTTCATTAATAAAACATTTATTATTACAAATAAGATAAATAGCATGTTTATATTAGTTTAGTTTTGTTTAGTTTTTCAGATTTACACTTATGCACCACATCTATTAATTGATTATGGTGAAATTGAATTTCATTATATTTAACACTTTAAATAAAAATAAAATATTCAATATAATTGTATATTATAAAATAATTATTTTTATTTTAAATATGTTTTATCATGTTGGTGAAATTTTAATATGTCATTTCATCTCATTGATATTGTGTAGTTTCCATTCCGTTATGTGATTTTATATCTCAGTAATATTATTGGTGTTTTGTTTTACTATAAACAAATATGAATAAAAATGTTTTCTATTTTCATTAATTTTCGTTTGGTTTTATTATTGTTAATTTTTTATTTACATTTTTTTTGAATTTTTGGATTGGTATATTTTTTATTAATTGATGTTTCTTTTATTTGTTGGATAATAACAGATCAATCCTATGATCCACCACATATTTCTATTGATGATCATACTCATACCTTTGGGGAGGAACTTACCCATGCTCTTATAGCTGATCATTCTCATCCTTCTTTACATGAGACATTTACATTCATGGGGGGAAATATGATTGAGGGTCAGTTAATATGGCACCACATGTTTACCAATATTATCAATTTCTCATACCAGGGAACAATTTATTACAATAGACTTTGATGATAATGATATCCCAATGGGTCTAAAATAAAATTAATTTATAGATTTTTTATCCATACAATAAAAATGTAATGTTAGTGTTTTTCTGAATATTGGTGAAGTGTTGACCAAGAGACATTATCACTATTTGAGGGAGACCATTTTGTTATTATTTTACATATAATGTAATTTTTATAAAAATATGTGTTATTATCATAAATATCTAATGAGATATGATATACCTATGAATAGATATGTCAACATGAAATGTTTATCATTATTGGATAGGATATGGAGGGATTTAAAATCATCACGCCAATCATAATTCATTTGTGGGAATAGACAACATGAAAATCCATGTGATTTATTTCCATTTATAGATGAAGATACTTGGATAAATTTTTTTGAACCTCTAAGATATGAAGAGTTATTAGAAATTTCAATGTTACCTTTTTAGAAGTATTTTTACATCAATTACCATGTTACATATTTCTTTATTCATAATGTTTAATTTGTAGAAATCGAGGATATCTCATCAGGACAACAAGATAGAAATGTATACCATCATAAATTATCGTAGGGAGGGAATATGATATAGGAAGAATATATTGTAGAATAAAAACATCAAACATAGAGAGCATAGTCATCACGATCTAGATAGGTTTCCACTCCTCCACCTACTAGACATGAAAAATGGAAGTGGGCCCGAATGATAAATAAAGGAAAATATCTTACGGTAGTGTCAATACATATAGCTACTAATATTGTAATATGATTATTATTATTTAAATATAAATAACTCTATATATTGTGATTCATTATTTATCATTATATATATCCCAGGCATGATTATATTGTGGAGTAGATCACACATTGAAGTCATTATTTTTGGGGGTAAACCTGATATTTTAGCTACAAAATTGGGAAAACACAAACACCAGAGTATTGTATGAGGAAACCTGATAGATGTATCGGTAAGAAATTTGTTTCAATATTTGGATGATTTATAAAATGATCATGTTTAAAAAAATAGAATATTTTGAAGGAAAAGTTTAGGATTTTCATGTGGTGATGGATTAAAACAACATACCATTGGTACATGTGATATTCGCAGGCATGCAAGGACTATTTCAGCCTGCCAATCCGACTCCTCTATATCCTCCAGTAGATCCCACTCCTCTACCTTATCCTACACAGAAATATGTGATTATAGACACCAATACTTTTTATCCTACCCCAACACTCCTTCATCCTCAACTACCATATTAGTGTGAGTGATATACTGATTACCCAAATAATGTTGTTGCATTTGGAATGATATATTATATCAGTGATACCATTCATCATCTCCCTAGTGAGATAGAGAATAATATGGTCACTATATATGATATTATCAATAGATTATAAAAATTCCCATTTCCTACAGATGAAGTGATTATAGTTTTAAAACAAATCAGTCATTTTTTAGTTTTCTCATCTAGACTACCTCGAAATATTACATAGAGGAATGTATATATGTTTTCTTTTATACCATTTTGTTAGTAAATTTGTGTTATTATTTTAATGTATATATATTTTTCTAATTTTATATATAAATACGTTAATGATAAATAAATAATATATAGAAAATAAAAAATTTAATGTTTCATGACGTCAGACATAGATTCTACGTGTCTTGATCGATTATCAACACACCCATATTTGTTATTGGGTGTTTATTAAATTTCATTTTATGCTTATATTTGTGGGTGTGTAATGATTTTGATGCTTTTGAAAAATGATATCATGGAGTTTTCATCTGGATATCTATTTGGAATCAACACTATGAAACATTTTTCCATGTAAGTCGATGGAATTTTTTTCTATTTCATTAATTTATTTAAAATTATAAATTATGTATACTTTGTATTGCGTATATATATAAAATGTGTAAAAATAATGGAATGAATGATGTATGTGGATTTATGGAACAAAAATATATTTCTCATATAGCTTTGACAATGACCGATGCTGAAATAATAGTTTATATAGTAGAATGATTCTAGAAAAATGTCACCATTCAGTGTTGGATGTTTCCATATATTTAACTAAAAAGAATATTGTTTCCCTAGATTTGTTATATAAAACATAACATATGATAACTTCATATTAAATTTTAAATATTATCAATGATATTTGGATGTTGGGAATTTTTTTAATGAGGGAAGACACTATATTGTGTATGATCTATCCATAGTGAAGAGAGAAAAAATATTAAGAACGTATTGAACATGTATGTTTTCTTAGTTAATATTTTTTTACATTATAGTGAATGAATTTTTTTATATTAATACTATTTTCAAATAGGTAATGATATTTCTTTTGAGAGATGAAAAATAATAAATATGAAAATGTAAATTTTTTTAAAACGAAGGATAATTTTAATTTATAATTTATAATTTGTGGATATAATAATAAAAAAAGTAATTTTGAATTATAATCCCTTTGAAACAGTGTCTTAAATAGAAAGGTGGAACTGAATGTGGATATTATATTTTAAGATTCATGTATAAAATAATTTCAAATGGGATAGTTGCGAAGTTTCCTAAGGTTAGATTTTATTATAAATACTTCTGTAATTTTTTTATGTTTTATTAAAAATGACGATAACTGATTTTTGTATTATATTTGTAGACATTTTATGATGAATGGTCATATACTGTGGAGGAGTTGAGTCACTTACAAACTGAATGGGAAAATCATTTTACATGTTTGATTTATTTTAGTTTATTTGAATGTTTAATGGCTTGTTTATTTTATATGATTTTATGATTCCATTTTCTACTACCACTTGTTCCATTTGTTGGATATTGTTGGTTTAGGAGATGAGTCATTGTAAATTTAGATTTATTTTTTTAAAAAAAATTAAACATTTTTATGTTGTATTTTCTACTGACTTTTCTTCCTTCTCTATTTTATGTATCTTGTGCTGTTTTTGGTTGCAGCTAGTGGAGGCATTTTGGTTTTTTGTCTCATATTCTAGATCTACTACTTGTGGAGGAGAAAAATTAATGTATGTTTTATAAGAAAATCATGTTTTTACATCATTTATTTAAACCAGTTACATGCTAAAGCGTGCATATTTTATTCATTTTGGATGTTGGGTAAGAAACATAAAAACTAAATTAATGATGGTTTTTTATATTTGATATTTAATAACAATAAAGAAAAAATACTTCTCATGTTAGTTATTTAAAATTACTGAAGTCATAAATGGTGCGTAATGTGGTTTTTGTGTTGTTCAACAAATAACTAATGTTAAAAAATGGAACAAATTATTATTTATTGTCGTTTTTAAGTAACTTATCTAATTATTGTTTTAATATATCCCCTATAACCATTTTCCTAAAACCAATGTGGAAATCCTAAAACCCCAATGTGAAAAACATTTTATGCAGTAGTGATTCAACCCAGTGCCAATTCTTCTTTACAAGACGAAATATCGACCAATGTAACTCTATTATGATAATAAGGAATATAACATGATCGTTATGTAGAAAAATTACCATCTACCCCATTTTGATTACTTATTTAACCAACTTCATACAGCTGTACACTTTTACATGATTCAATTTCATTCATTATATCAGTAAATGAGGGTCATGAAGGATGGTATAGCCATGATAGAATTCCAGAGAAATGTATGGATATGATGAATATATTTTTATTCATTTTAATAAAATTAATTCCACTTATATATTTTGGGAATTAATAAATAGTGTCATTCGTGATTACATTGATTAGTTTGGGATAGTCTTTATAAATAATATAATTTGATATTCATACAGTAAGGAAGAAAATGATGATCATTAGAGGATTTTACCGAATACCCTAAAGATGGGGAATATAGATTGAAAATTTATATATATTTATTCTTGCATATAGAATGTTTCAATTATGTGTTATATAATATTAATATATGATATGTGTATGGATTTTTCAATGTTACAAGCTATTGAATGATGCCCCAAAAAATCCTCGATTACTGAGATCTATTGACTACATGGTGGGTAGGATATTATCGAATGTTTTTGTTGATTTTTTCATGACTGTACATTTCACTCCCCATTTTATCCTAGAAGGGTGATATTTTAGTTATGATAGAATAATGGATGAAATGATTCAAGGGACTAAGGAGATGTTTAGTTAGTGTAAATGTACATAAATTACTCTATAGTTGATATGTGTTTATAATCCATAGTGATGAATCAGAAAAGGTATTGAGATGTGTCCTCATGAATGTTTATATGGTTATATCTTATTCCTCATGAAAATTGAATTCTCTGGACAAAATATTACCCAACACAAGATTCAAAGTTAGTAATGGTAATTTTTTTGTTAATGATATGGATAAATTATTTTTAAGGAGAAAGGATTTTCATATATAAAATAAAATTTGATTAATTAATATATTCACATCAAAATAATTGAATATGTACCAGTTAACTAAATTATATCTAATTATTGATTAATATTTCTCAATACATTACCACCCTATGATGGAAAAAAAATGTTTTTTATGCTTTGAGTTTATTAGATCTTACTATATTATATATTATGTGGATAAAATATATGCAATATTATGAGATTTTTAGATATTGTAAATGGAAATATAAAATGAAGGAGGAGATAAAATCTAGATCAACTGGGTGTTCAATGATCAATCCTTTTAAGGATTAATGTGGTGTGGAATGAATATGTAGTTTGAAAGAAACTGGTAAGAAATATTCTATACTTATAAAATTATTATTATGGTTTTATAAATTTCAAAAATTATTTTTTTATCCCCTACATACTAGTTTTAAGGATCTATCTATTGAATGTAGATCATAATGCATCATTCTCTATTCATCGTATATGTAAAATTTTGTAAATAGATGCAAATGATATTTTTTGGTCAGAATGTATAATGATAGATGTTGAAAATATTTTATCTCAATTATTTTTTCAAAATGTAAATGACGAGGCATAAAATTTTATATGGTATTTCAACCATTAACCATAGTAGAGTAGATGTGAAAAAACATAACCATGGATTTTGTCATTGGACACCCCAAAATGGATAAAGGGAACAATGCCATATTGTTTATAGTTAATAACCTTACAAAGTAAGAACACATTATTACCATTAGAGAATATTTCTATTATACCATCTAACAGGGACATATATTTTGGAATATGTAATGTATCATGGTTAAACACATTCTATTGTACATGATCCAGATATGATGATTACCTCAATGTTCTGGAAAATTCTTTAGTAGACTCAGGATATATAATTGAGATTCAATATGGTTTATCATCCTCAGAAATATGGTTATTCTAAGATATCAAATCCAACTCTAAAACACATTATAATATCATTCTATAAAGATTTCAAATGTTTTTGGAATAAACACCTTTATTTTTTTAAAATTATCATAAGATAATAAATTTTTCTATTACATTAATATTATTTATTATGAATACATATATGGTGTAAAATGTAAAACTAAATTTTTTTATTATTATATTTTATGATGAATGAAATTAATACATGAAATATAATAGAAAATATAATAAAAATTAATATCCATTTAGCATCATATAAGGATAGCTCATGTTATATAAAAAGATTTATGTGAAATATCATTGATGTTTTTGATTTATATGTTTATGAAAAGGTCTCACTATTAATATATGAATTGAATAGGTTTTTAATTCATAAAATGATGGTAAAGGTGATCCCTAGGTATATCAGTCCCTTAAAAATTCATGATAGTGTTGGGATGGTAGCTTATCGATTAACACACCATTAAAATATATTTAAATTTAATGATGTGTTCCATATATATCTATATAGAATTTAAATTTATACTCATTTTCTTGTACTAAACATACATTTCATACCTCATTAAAAATAACTCTCTTATGAGGAATAGATGATGGAGATTTTGGATCATAGTGAATGTGTTATATGAGACCAGACCACTCTTTTGGTCAATGTTTTGGGGTGAAAACACCAATTTGAGGATGCTATGTGGGAATGTGAGAATATAAAAAAAAGATATATCCTCATGTGTTTCAATGTGGTGAATTATTATTAATAAATAATTGGGGGGTATAATATAACACTGTTTGATTTTATAATATTGTTTTTCAGAAAAATATATATCATTGATAGCTTGTGTTTCATACACATGTATGTCTAAAAAGACCTTGATATAATATTAGATTATTATTATTATGTGTTATCACCTAGCCAATATAAATGTTGGTATGAAAATTAATAACAAAATCATGAAAATATATGTCTGGTAAATTTATAAAATTAATTCACTTGTTTTCAAAAAAATTATAATGTAAATACAAATCATCTGAATGTTAAGAGTTTTTTTTAAAAACTATTTTTATTAACACAATTTAATTTTTTTCTTAATAAATTTAAATTAACACTATTGTTGAATGATTTAAAAAAATTCATATAATAGATTCTGTAAATATTTTGGATCATTAATATGATAATTTTCTAGGAGTGGCATAAAAATAAATAGGATTTCTGGATTAAAAACATTATTTATTAAAATGTGGGGTTCATCGCGTTTTCTACACATATATTAAAATTAAATTATACAACTTATTAAAAATTAATTTCATAATATTAAATCCATACATAAAATCTGGTGGTTTAATTTGGTAAATAGTTCCATTTTTTTTCTTTAAAATTAATCGAAACCATGGTAAAATTAATCACATCATTAAAGGGTTAGTTCGGGAAATTTATTGTAGAACTAAATGACTAGAACATTTATTTCATATTAATTATTATTAGATGAATTAAATTTAACCCCTATCACCTTTTCCTCTAATTTTTTTAATGGAATCATATCCATGAAAATTATATTTATAATATTCTAAAAAATACACCTACAAAGTGTTACTCTCATAGTTTTAATTATCTTTAATATATTCAATTTGGAAAATAACTAGTTGATAATGGATAATGATGATTACATTTTTTATAATGAAAAAAATTTTATGATATGATTTTCTTTCTAGTTTTTATTTATTATATAATGGCCTCAAATTATTATGTATCATCGATGAAACTTTCACCAAGAAATTATAATAAATTAATTTAAACATATCAAAATTAATATTATATTATTATGTTAATCTTTTTGAAATTTTTTTAAAGAATATTTAATATTTTTATAGGTTATATAATTAGATTCAAATTAAAAAATTTCATTTATGCCATTTAATTTAGATCAGTGGAATAGTTATAAAATTAACATTATTTATATTATATCAAAATATTTTTTTTAATACACAATAATCTTAAAATATGAGAAGAGTGAAATCCTATGATAAAAAATGTAACCCCTCTCTATTTATAGTCCATTTGGATCCATTTATATTAAAAAGGATTTTTTTATAGTCTAATATATTATGAAATTCCATGTGTGTCATCTAACTCACATATAAAAAGGTAGACCATTATTTATATTCCTTAAACAACATTAAGATATATAGATTCATCCTCCCCTCCTTAATTTTATTTTAAACACCATTTTAAATTATTTTGAGGTTTTGATCTGGCCAAAATACAAACCCTAAATTCCATAAAAAATGACATAAAGGATGTCTCCTGAAAGAGAAGCTGTTGTATTACACAACCTATTTCAATAATTTCTTATCCTGTTTTTTCGAATAATGTGATATAAATAATAAAACAAAAAAATATAATTATCCTAAATATTAATAAATTATTTTATTATTAAACATCCATTATCCACATGTTATCCTTCAAATGGAAATTGAATTCATCACTGATGCGCATGCGGTGCTTTCAATCTCAATGTCGCAATACAATTCATTTTCCATCACCATTATCGATGGATGGTAATTATGATATATTTAATGTTTAAATATGGTATTTAGAACATAATAATGCCTTTATAATGATAATATCATATCCACCATATATAATTCATAAACTTATTAAAAACACTAATGTCGCTCGTGCATACGTGTGGACTATCACAACAACAAAATGATGTGATAAATATTTCATTTCTATTTTACATAGATTATAAAAATGATGTGTATTTTTAATATATTTACATTATCTGATATAATTATTATTCTATAATGTTGATTTATTAGTTACTTTTTAAAGACAAATTGTTGAAATATAAAAAACTACAATCTTGTGTATGTATAGACTACCACCTCCTTAAATGGTGTAATTCATATTATATCTACAGGATTATTAATTACTATAATTATATATAATATAGATGATATAATAAAAATCTATGTGATTATGTTGTACAATTATAATAAAATTAAATTCAATATATATGTTTTTATAATTCATTTGAAGAATTTTGAGAACAACATAATGGATTTCTAGTATCATTTTTATTTATAGGTGACTTATTCCATATTCAGCACTAATTTATATTTTATTTTATATATACTATAATTTGAAATGTTATATCATGAATCTACTTCTTTTAATGATATCTAATGTTTCAGTTATTTTTTTACATTAACGGGTCTTACAATTGTAATGGTACCCAAGTGGTAAGGGATATTCATATCACATTTATTTCTTTAGGATAATAGCTATGTACCCTACTTGTTTCTTTTATTGGTGTCCATATTTCACATTAATGTATTTTATGATGAATTTTATTAAAATTATTTTGATTTACAAAACGTTCTATTGTTTTTCATTCTTTAGACTTATGAATCAAGAGATTCAAAAGTGTTAACAATTTTATGTTACAATATCATTATATAAGGGGGTGTATTATTATTATATTTAAAATGAGAAAATATTATGTTATACCTCTCAAAAAAATTAATTTTCTTATAGTATAATTATTTAATTAAAATGTGGTTTCCATTTTCTTTTCCCTAACATTATGTGCATAAGGGATTTGAGGTATTTTTTATAGGAATTTTTTTGTACATATCATTAGGGTCAAATAACACTTTTATTCAAAATTATTGTATTTTAAAAAAAATTTAAATAAGGGTTTTACTTTTCTACTATGCTTTTAAAATAATATTACTATTGTTTTCATTTCTTCAAAAAAATCTCGAATGTAATATTTTATTCATTTTCATAATGATGTAATTTTTGATATTTTTTATAAAATTTTAGAAGGAATATTTTTCATTTAACATATACATCATGATTTAAACTACCATCTATCACGACTTATAAATTATATTAATATTCTGTTAAATGTGTTCATGGGATTTAAAAAAATTCCATAATGTTTTGGAGACATTTAAATATTCAATATGTTATTTCAAATATAAATTTTATCTTCTCAAATAAGTTTTATAATTGATATTTACAAATCAAAATCCATTATAAATGGCATAAATTAATGTCATAAAATCCTTACAGGTGTTATGATCCAAGGATACCATCCATATGGCATTTCATGATTGTTCATTTTTATGATGAAAATATATTTAGGAATCTTGTTTTATCTTCTGGGTGTAGAGAGTTGATGAAATTTTCATGAAACCCATTTCATATCGATTTGTTATTATATGATGAATTGTTTATGAACCGAATTTTATTTAATTGGTTATAATATGGAGACTTCATTGTGATATTTTGGATCATATATCTATGATTTTCATTTTTTATATTTTTGGAACATATTTCCCCCTCAAATGAATTGGGAAATGATTGAATTTATATGGCTACAAAGTGTACATGGAAGGTTATATCAATACCAAAGAAGAGTATACAATAAGTTTTCCCAAGCCCAAAGTAGGTACCTTGGTGGTTATCTGATGACAAACATGTTATGAATGTCTTGGATGGTATCCTTTAAATTATATTTTCTATTCTTATCTATTTACCAAAATTTCATGTCTTAGGACAATTTTATTCTGTCATAGGTCATGTTCATTGATTATATTATTAATATTGTCTTATGAACTACATATCTATACTTCATGAATGATTATTATGATCTATGATATGTAGTTCATGGATTTCAATCAAAAAAATATTATTCTCAATCTGTTATGCTTATGTAATTCTAGTTTAATCATAGATATATCCATTTTATATCCTTAATGAGAATTAGATATTACCCTTTATTGTGTTTCCATTCCCTGGTTATGAAGTAAGGTAAAACGTATGATATATCTATGAAGGGTATTAATTATTAAGAAATGTTTTGGAGATGATATATTTAACTTATGACCTAGATGTTTATGTATCATGGTTTAAAATGGAAATAGACCTGTAATATTATAACATGGATAATCATTATTGGAGCCTTTTAAAAGATAATAAACATTACTTGGATTAGATAAATACCCAAATAATATGTATTCTTTTCTATGAAATATGAATAATGGATTAACATGGATGCATGTTCATTAGGCACCTAGGTCATTCAAATCATCTGACACTAAGGATATCGCATGAATGTTTCATGAAACATATGTTTTCTAATAAAGATCAACTCAAGTCATAAAAAAATATTTTTGATTTTCTGAATCCTAATCAAATATTCCACTAGATTAGGAGAAGACCCGCGTATGATTAATTATGATCAAGAGACAAGAAAACTGAATGATACATAAAAATTCCCAAAGTTAATCATAAATCAAAAGGTGGAAAAGGTGGAAGCTTCAACAGTATGGGATTTTGGTAGATTTTCACACTTCATTTTGATGTGGTTAGTTCGGAAATATATAGATCTCATGAAATCCCCTCATAAAAATAAATCTTGTTCATGAATAGGCAACAAGAAATTTACACATTATTATTCGAAGGACATCAAATATACAAATTTGATAATGAAATTATATAATGGAAAACCCAAATGTGAATGTCATATGGATTATCAAATAAATTCATAAAAATATGGTAATTTTTCTAAATGAGGGTTATACAGTTTTGAAAGAGAATGGGTTATGCGCTTCACGTGATTAGTCTTCCTTGATCATGCATAAGCCCTTTGACAAGACAACATGATATTGTGAAGGCACTGAGACATGCCAGACAAATATTGTTAAGTAAATTTATCTTTTTTATATGATTATATAATAACCTATGATAAGTTCTGGTTTCCATAATTATTTAACTGATGAAGTGATCACATAATAGATGTTTATTGCGTGACATCAATATTATGTAATGGATGACTTTTCTCAAGTTTATATGAAACACATTATGTGAACCTCCATCCACCAACACAGACAAATATATGCGATTTAATAACCATTTCATGTGACATATATCTAGTGTGTTGATTACTAAATAATACCCGACACAATAAAAAAACACACACATATGAGTTTAGAGGTGATAGTGTACTTATTGTAAAGGAGAACCATGAAATCCCTAGAGTCTTCCACCATGTAAGCCTGGGAAATAAATTAATGTATTATGAAATATGTTTTTTATCCTCACGTGATCAATATAATCATCACATAAACATATTTTATCCAATAACATTAATCCTTATAACCAAACACTACTACAATTTCATCCTCCCCCCATTTTCTATTAGAGAATAGGGAATGGAATCATAAATAGAATTCCATTATAATGTAAGTCAGTAAAATTCTACTTACTCAAGTTCATAGGACCCACCCCTAGTTGATCTATCATTCTTCCTCCTCCATTAGCTAATTGAGAGGTTAATTGTACTATGCTGTCTTTGATTCCCACTATAATTAGGAAACATAAGACATCATCCAATGGCTCGAGATCCATATCAGAATCTCAATCATGTCGACCAGGTCTATAAGTGACATATCCTTATGTAGTGGGTAAAATACATTCCATTCAGTGTTTCTCACACCATGAACGAATCAAGTAGTTATAAGAATTTTGTATAATCAAATCAATACCTTCAAAACATTCCACCAATTAGGAAATCATCTATTTTTACACCACAATCAATGACATGATGAAAATAAATCCATTCCTATGTGTCCAACTTGTTATATATGTTGAACGAATTCCTATATTCGTAAAATATGGGTAAACAAACTCATGACTATTTAATATGTGTCCCTAAAAATTAGTGGGATGAGGGAAGAACAAACTATAAATACTCAGAATCCTATTATTAGTAGGATAAATACGATACATCTCTCTTGATTGAGCTCCATAAGTGATTCTGAAGTTCCCTTGTATATGTCACTTCTATGTGATGTCAAATTACTTGTCTTTGTTATAATTAATCACCTTATGTTTTGGTTTATTTTCTCACATGATATATAAAATTCTCGTAAGAGGTTCAATTCCATCCATCAATCACCAATCACCTTTTTGGATGATAGTAATCTCTATAGATCTTAGTTATAAGGATCCAAAACAGAAGGATCTGCCCATTTATATTAAATAAAATGAATCATATAGGGAACCTAAGAGGAATAATGATGGTTTCATTAATCAAATTACTATAACAAAAAAAGGATTCAACAACTGATCATTTTACAAGGGTAATAAATCATGTATCGGGATTTGGAAGATATTAATAAGTGAATCATAAATCTAAAATAGATTCTCAAAATAGTTGATAATCCCCCAATCCCCCAATTTTTTTGATGATCTTGACATCCCATCCTCTTCACCAATGTGATTTCATAATATTCATTGGATATGAAACCACATGTGACAACCTTCCTTTGTAATGTGGGAATATTATTAATTTTGGACGTGTGAGTCATTTAGAGTTTCCATGAGAGATAAAAATTCTAAAACATACGTGAATAATTTTTCAACCATAAAAAACCCCCATTAAAATATATCTTTGGCCCCTAATTTTCATTGGATGTAAATGTGGAGAAATTGACATGAATCTTGATATAATAAACAGATATGATATCCTTAAATGATGTAAACCTTTATTAAATTTTAGAATAATATATTTCCATATTCTGGTTAGGCCAATTGTCAGCTCTTCCTTCAATGAGAAATAATGGTGAACCTAAGGTGAATATGAAAAATAATAAAAATTATCAGTTTACAATGTGTTAGGTCATTTTTTCAACTCCTACATAACAAAAAATGGTGAGTGTGACATAAATTACATAAATAATTTATGGGGGTTGCAAGTAAAATATAAATTCTCACAATGAAAGTTCCACATGGGAAAACTAGTCAAATACACAACAACAACAAACCAATATTCTACTCATTCTAATATTATTTAGAATGTTTCACACTTGTGATGATGAACTAGTTAGTCACCTTATTCCTTGATTCCTTTTTCACTATATAACAATATTTTGAAAAAACCACATTGAATAATTTTTATGTCTATATCAGGAAATTGTGATGGATTATCATCTAAGGACGTAAACTCCCTAGGATGAAAAAAATAACATCACCCAGAAAATGATTTTTTTATTTTAGTGGAGAAAAAATTACATTTGGAGTACCACTATCATTGTATGATATCTTCTCTCATGTTCACACGTATATGTCTCTAGAAGGTGAATACAAATAGTCAGCCACATTTAAGAAAAGAATCAATGAAACTGGTGGAACACATCACCACGATGATTGTATCTGAATATTGTCCTTAATTCATTAAAATTAACACCTTATATAGCCTATGATGTCTGAATAAATATTCTACTATGGATCCATACCAATTTAGGAGGTACCATGGAGGGAACTTTTTAACCTCTATCTCTTTCTTCATCCCACTTATTCCCTTTAGTTACTAGCTGAGTGGACCACCAGACATGTTTCCACCTTAGACACTCACGAATAGGTACATAGGTGTATCACCAGATGTGAAAATATCTGGATAAATTAGAGTGGGAAAATATCCACACTGCCACTAACTATGTCCATTGGAATATATTGGTGGGGGATAGAGAGTATGATCATATCACTTCTAACATTCCTCATGTCTATTCACAAATTCATGTAGCATGAATGGATGGGGCACATATCCCTTCCCACATTCTTGATTCCAATCAGTATATTCAAATCGAGCTTGCTAAAATGTGGGTTAATATCCCCTATACAATTGAATACATATTCTTCTATATATTGTAGAACTAGATTTTGTTAGCCTATATTCATTCCCATAATTTCATGACGTTTCATTGCGTCATGGAAACTGTATAAGAGCTCCACTAGAATATTATGACACATGTAAGATACATGGACTTAAAACTATCCCTATTCTAATATCGATAAATATATATCAACATTATTAGTACAAATAGGTGACTAATCTAGAGAAATAAAACATTCCTTAAATTTTCCATGATGATTATCTGTATATTATATTAAAGGATGAGGCACAAGACATAGCTCATATACTCATTCAAGATGGGTGTCCAGATACTCAAGATGGGGAATGCATTACGAAAGGTGAATGTTCAATTCGAGTAAATATTGTGGCCCACTCAAAAGGTACAACATAGTTATTATTCCCCCACTCCAACAAAATTTCATAACTAAAATATTGAAATCAACTTAGTTATGGATCATATTCATTCAGTTGAAGGTACTCAACATATTCTTGCAGCATATGGATAAGAAGATTATATCTATTCTTCATCCAAAGAATTACTAAACAATTATATTTTAGAGGATCAATATGAGGAGGCTCATATACCTTCTATCACCCTTGATATACATAAGAATATTCTGACATGAAATTCATGTTTAAATCCAGATCATGCCCCACATTCATCCAATATTGGCTAGTATACTCTAAAAACCACCCTCATGCATGATCATATCCATTATGATGATATAGAATATCAATGACATACTCAAGTGGCTTCATAATAGTGGGGTCATATCACCACATTAGCCAAAAATCCCCAACATATACTAGTGACCATCATTAAGAAGGATTATATTCCTATTAAAATCTAAAAGGGAGGTCCTCATTTTACTTCTATAATGTAGAATTATTCTCATATCCATTATCATCTCAATTTCAATTTTCTTGAATTTTTTAATGAATATTACATAGATCTCATGGGTTTAATATATCATTAACCTAATTATTGTGGAATCACTACCTTGATAATCTTCCTAATGATAGAAAAAATGATGCACCAAAGGGACACTACTCTTTATGTTATCCACGGACAATCATCCCATTTTACTATCATTCTCGAACAAGAAAATCTGCTTAATACCTAGAAACCTAAAAATTGGTCGGTGTTTAATACCTATACACCTTTATATAGATATTTCCTCTAATCACTGAGGATTTACATATATAATTCCCTCTTCAATTATAAACAACATTTCAAATAGTCAATAATTGTCCTAGATAAGAAAACTTTGTTGTCTAAATAGATGTAGGTTTATAACCCAGATGAAGAATATTACAACATAAATATACGAAAAAACATATCTTGAGAAAACTAAAAAAACATTTTCTAGCCTATCTCCACCTCTAATTATGAGATCCCATATGTTCCATATATACAGTGCATGACATACTTATTTCAGAATATGTGAGAGAATCATTATTAGATGATGGTTAAACAAGTAATTTATCACAGAGATGAGGGTACAGTCTAGTTTAGAAATACAAACTCCTATTAGATCGACATGGATGTGTTCTCTGTAGCCTACAATCCATTATTGGAAGAGGATAATAATATCATGTGGAGTGTTTCTATTTATACTCTAACATATATATAATGATTATTTTTCATATCACCATACAACATATGTATCTAATAATGGGGAATGTATGGGTAATTTCACTTCACTATATCCCTATAAAAGAAAAGTTCCCCAATTACTACATCCAATAGTGTCATACCTACATGTAAAATCAAGGGACTAGTTAACACCTAGGCAACTTGGTCAATAAAAAGAGACTCTTCCATTTTGAAGGCATAATGAAGTCATAAATATGGGGAGGGTACTTCTAGGAGATTTATAACTTAGGATTATATATAAAATGGGAACACATCTCAGACATAGAAGATAATGATTTTCACTACCCTCTTGCTTCTAATAAGAAGTTACTCCCATCATAATAAGTCATTTCACTCATCCAAAGTATGATCAAAATTTTTCCTGATCAAATGGATCATAATAGAAGACACGATATAATTATTTTAGGAGTGAACTCAGGCTGAATGTATTGTGGAATTTTTTACACCACCTGCACCTATAGGGTCATCAATCCTTGAAAAGATCCTAGAAATTTTATTGGTGACTGTGAACCAACACCATCATGTATGGCTGGGAGAATTTGTATCTCATTTTACCCAAACCAGTTCATCACAACCCAATAGGTTATAAGAAAAACCCAACAAGAGTTCCAGATAAACCCCAAACCTCAAGGATGATTGAGTTTATGTCTCAATTATATCCTATAAGCAACCATAACCTTGATTTAAGTCCTTAGAAACTTAATTACAATATCATGGAATTATAATAATATATCCAAATCATCCCAAACCCATAAGTCATGGAAAATTATTATCATTATCATCTCTCTAAATTTATGAATTATTTTCAATGTTAAGACGAAAATGTTGATAGGGACATCACATACATTACTCCTTCCATGATGTAATTCTCTTCTATTTTGAGGGCTCACTAGACATGTACAAGTAAAAGCATCATCAAGGTCATTGTTCAAAGACCGAGAAAATGGGAATGTATGGAAAATGGGTTCAATACCATTTAGTGTTTTAGGCCAAAATTTCCCAACATGAATACATGTTAAAGAAATAAACCTAATACAACCATATTTAGGGAGATTAATTTGTAAAAAAGCCCCATATTTTGTATAGAGTTATTGGTAATGTACCATTTCTAGATAAAACTCATTGTACATCATCACCGATAATCTAGTGAATGATGTATACTAATATGTGAATGAATTGACACACAATTATGAAACCATTTGTCAAGAGATAGGAAATACATTTGCATAAAATGAGGCTCTACATACTGAAAATCATAGAACGCGACATAAATATGTACTATTGAATGATGAATTGGAACCTCATTAGTGGAAATCAATAAAAATAACGGGAAATGATTTTGTAAATCTTACTCATTACCTATAGGAGTTGAAATCCCTTCAATAGAGGAAAAAATGTAAAACTATCAAAATAATATATAGTGTCTCATAACACACAATGAGTAAATACTTTAGGTCAACAATTTTTCTTCTTTTCATCTTCAAACTGAAACTAAAATACCTTATCCCATATATATAGAGAGATATTATCCTCATGGATGTGGGGAATTAAATAAAGAGGACTAATATGGATCTTGAAAACTACTTCATGTAAATGAGAATGTTTGGGATGACCGTGACTTTCCTCTATAATGGTGACAACCTCTCCCCGATCATGGAAATCATTTGGACTTTAAATAGATAAATAATAATTGGGATATAAACATTGTGGAAACTTATCAACAATCTAATACTCTCTATAGATGGGAGCTGGACCCCATAGTGATAATTCCCAAATATCTCAATTACATTAAATCCAAATATGGTTTAATGGAATATCAAGAATGTTGGCACACCATGATGCATCAAAAGAAGAATCTATATCCTAAATAGTTGGATTCCACCATTCCCCTACTAGATTCCATAAATTATAGATTCTCAACCATTAATAGTGTGGTGGATCTTGAATAACACCTCACCACATCTTAACCTTATGTGGCCTCACAATGTTCCCTTAATATAAAAAAGTGGTGATCAAACTGAGATGTTTTCTATATATGATATTAGGTCCCACTTTGGTTGTTATAGAAACGTACTACTAGGCTCTATCATGGTAGGGTTAAATATTCACCATCAATTCCTCGACCATTTCTGGTCTAGTTTATGGAAATCAATGATTGATTTCCTCACAAATTGAAAAAATGTTAAAATGATAGAATTTATAACATCATCACTAGATTGAATGGTTTAACATATTCAATCAGTATCCCTCTTTCACGAGAGTAATTGCTATAACCTTATGTTACAAATTATCAATACGAGTTTAAATCACCTATGATCAAGATGAATTGTCCTAGAATATTTTTTATGTTTTTAGATAGAACAACACCAAGAGTATTACATTTAGTGGTCATGATCTAAATATGGGCTCTTGATCAAAAATTAGTCTGAATGTCCTAGTAAGGAAGAGATGGATACACCCTATGAACTATATTATTTATTAATCAATTACCTAGGAAAGACCCAAATCATATGGAATATCCAATTGAGTGGATTCATCAAGAAAATATCCCTAGGTTCGAAGAAAAAAATATCACAATCACCAATTTTTTTTGGAATATATGATTTTTTTATTCTAAAATGAGAAGGATCCTGGTTATTTCATTTCAACCATGGAAAATACTTACTCAATATACCAGTTCTTGGGACACCCAATGAGGTCAACCACATTGACAACCATAACTACTTCATAATCTATTAGAGACTAGTCCAAATCATTAAGGACATTATTATCATAAATGAAATCTTCAAGAGAATGGTTTATTCCAGTCATGTGATATTAGTGAAGGCCCCAATATAGGATACTTGTGTAACCATCACACTACCAGATGAATAGGGTGACTTCTAAGATGATTTGTATAGGAATGTATAAATTATTGATTACTGTATGAATCAAAAAAATGTTTATTGAGCTCATTTACCAATGAGATATTAACATTGAAAATTAATAACAACTTTAGGACCTATAGAGGATTCATTAAAAAATCCTCCCTAAGGTATACGTAATCATCAAACATGGGAAAATAAATCAAAATAAGATTCATTACCAAATCCAAAATAAACTGCATCTTTTTTAGACATCATCCATTCAACATCTAGAGAGTGGGAAATTCCCCCATCAAATGGTTCCCTCAACAGATAAAGAGAGCATGTTGGGTTCTGTTAACATAGTTCACTTATAATATTTCTTCTCTGACAATGAATGTTCCCATGATTATGAGTTCATTATAACTAATTGGGTGGTTTGTGGGATGGGATGCAGAATCTAAAGATACAAGTGATGATGTGGGTATAAACCTAGTATTTAGGTCACATCGACTAAGAAATCATATATATGGGTGAGAAACATGGGAAATAGATTAAAAAATACCAATATAAGCATGCAAATGTCTTAGATACCTTCTGATTACATTGAATAATAGTGATTTTATATGACATTATAAAAGAGGTGTTTTTATGTGATTATTCCAGAAAAAAGTAATTTTCATTGTCTCATATACCACTTGTAGTAAATTCTCCATTTCTCACTTTGAAACACCAATCCTTCCACCGTATGAACCTTATATCCTCAAAAACATAATAATGATCAACCCCAGTAGGGAAAGTGTAGTTTTATAGGAATAAAATGTAACTTTTTGAAATATTTTGTTGTTATCTTGAACATATTTTCAATCACGGATTCACTCCAGACTTTAAAAGAAATCATTGAGTCACTCATTGCCGCCCAACATAACCTATTAGAGTTTGAGATATATGTTTCTACAATTTATGATTATTGAGTGGAGAAAATGAAAATATAATTTCATATATCTATCTCATTCAATGAACATTACCTGAATAAGGTTATCCAAGTACATTTTAGTCCCATTTCTGTTTTAAAAAACTCTTTTTTGTTGATATCATTAGGGAAATATTTATAATGGTTCATAAGTCACCTGCATCTCGATGCAGATATTATGTTTTTTAGGATATATTGGGAGAGAAATGTTCCATTTGAAGCTAACCATTGAAGAGTATGAGAAGAGAGAGGAATGCGACATTAGGAAGACCATGTTCAAGGATTATTTTTGGGATCTCGTATCTAATGTTGAGAAATTGGTTATCCATAAGTACATGAATTATAATTTCTTACTAAGAATACATTAGCTTCATAGACATATAGTGACACCATTATCATTTCATCATTTCATGAAATACTCTAGTGATGGAATGGTCAGAAAAGTGGATAGTGATATCTATCCTTCAAGTATTTCAGATATATATATTTTCAGGGATGTTTCAATAAGAGATAATGAAAACATCCAATAGTGGATAATAAAAGTTTAATTTATCCAAAACTAATCAATTGGTGGCCACCTATATGAATCCACATATAATACTATATGGAAATTATGTTTTTAACATAAACATAATTGTGAAATAAAATTCAATATAAACAAGTTATTTTAAACCAAAAACATCAATCGAACAGTTTCTTATGATTGAAATTATGTTAAATGATAAGGATTCATCGTAGGGAAGTCATATAGCTTCCCTATTAGTATATGATTATTGTATATGTAATTAGTAGATATCCATGAAACCCCCATGGGATTATTTACAACTCAAGAAGTTAATATCATCCATTCTTCCAGTAGAAGAATAAAAGTTTACAAGTGTAACAGCCCAAAACGTTTTCAATGCAAATTATTTATTTTTATAGTAATGCTATATAATATAATAACATAAAATAAGATTAGGAAATAGAATGACAAATCATTCTTAAATGAACTACTATATTGTATTTTTCCTTTAAAATTTATATTTCCAATTTTTTTATTTGATTTTTGATAATATGACATAAACATTTGCGATCAGTAAGATGTTGGGAGTCTGATAGGACAAAATTATTTTTTAGAGAATAGTAAGATAACCTTATGAACAACAATGTTACCCTTATAACATGTAAAATAAACCTTATAACTAGTAAATCATCCATGTGAGTAGGAACCATAAATGTGATAGCATAAATAAAATTTACCCATCCTAAAGTGAAAATATGATATAATTATATTATAGTATTTGTATTATTTAATGTCATGAATATTTAATGATTAATATAATAATTAAAAAGAATGTTTATTTTAATAAAGTGTATTCTTAAACATGTATTTTTTTTCTTATGATTATATGATAATATAATGAGATTGAACAAATTTCCAACTTGTTCAAAATGAGTTACAATTGGAAAAAAAATATTTTCCAAGAAAATTACGATTTTATTTAAAATTTAAATTTCTAAAGTTTAAAATTATATTGTAAAAAAATGGAGTTAATTTTTGGATTCTAAATTTCAATAAAGGGTTCGGGTGAATTTTTGGTATTTTTTTTATATACATTAATTTTTGGTGAATAGTAAAACATGATCATTTACGAAATATACTCAATATATGAAGTTCTACGTCATAATTGAGTCATTGTTGATTTCAATGTCCGATGGTCAGAACTCACATGAAATAATTACTGAATTTAGTCCTGGAATCCAGAATATTTCATATCTTGTAGAAAATTTATAAACTAATGAATTAAATATTGGGAAAACACCCCTCCCTTCAAATATAAATATCACCACTCACAAATTCATTTCATCACGCCTCTCAAGCTTCATGCCTTATTGATATTCAACCTAATACTCTTAACTAACCACTCCTCCACATCAAAGAGATAGTGGTATTGTTAAACATCTATACCTTAGTGTATTTAAGAAGATCTCAATAAGAAAGATTTAATCTATAATTCATCTATCCCTCTTCTTTCCTATACATTTAAAATTTAATATATTTTCTTTTCTTTTCCTTATAATATAATATCATAATGTCATGATAAGTCAAATATGATTTATCTACTAGTATTATACCATATTAATGGTATATTATTTATTCAACTCATCCCTCTCTCACTTTTATTTAAGAAACGAAATCACTTGCCGTGATGTGTCAATTTACCATTATTTTTGGTGATGAACCTTCATTTTCCATCAACACCTTCAAGGATTTTAACTAAACCACTAAATGGTTAAAAAAGATTTTAATATATACGTTGTAACCAATTATTTTTGGAAATGAATAATATATATAATAATAAATCATAAAACAAATCATGTTCATTGTGATCAAGAAACCACCCAAATTAACCAAAAATTATCATCATTTTATTTTATATAATGATTAATCCACATGGTATATGACCAATCTAAATATAAGATCATTTAAACTCCTGTAAGAACATTAATAACAAGTAATAGAAATTATGGTTGTTTATCCATGTTCTACAAGAACATCTATTCTATTGTACCAGAGAACTATTCTTGAAAATTAAGAAAAGGAACACTCCCAATCAATTAATTTAAACACAATATCTCATAAAAAGGCTTATAAAAGAACATAATAAAACCATAAGTAATAATATTCATTTCTAAAAGGTTCAAGAAATGTTAATTAATGAATCTAATATCATTCAATAAGACATTAATGTGAAGAAAACATTCAGATTCATGCTATGGGTAACTATCAAACCCAGTATTATTTCCCTAGGTTTTCCCTCTTTCACTCCATTTTCAATATGGCTATTCCTAAAAAATAAATTTATCATCATTTTATTACTTTTTCTATGATATACCTTTTTTAGAATAGTTTTTATTTCAAAAAAAATCATTACCAAAATAAATATTTTTTCACAATTACGAATTTTACATCCCACTCAAGGTTGATGGTTCTTGTATCAATTACGTTATTCCCACATTCATTTTGGAACCCAATGTTTATGAATTTATGACTGATGATTTGAAACACATTACATTCAATGGGTTATTTATGACCATGATTGATATATGTTCTATGTGGCAGGGATGATATTGTTAATGTCATGATATGATGGGTGCGCCCGAAATTATATAGAGAAAAGTTGATGTTATGATGTGAAGGGTGCCCGAAAATATAGAGAAATACAATTCATTGGGAACTAAGATAAATATCTAGAATAAAATTTATAAATAAATGAATATTATTCTATATTTTTTCAAAACTCTGTGTGGTAGTTAACCACTTAGACATAAGGTTTCATTTTTTTAGTTTCTACTTAGCAAGCCATGTATTAATTCTTCCTATCATGTTTATGATCCTATGCCTACGTTATGATAATTCTCACCCCATGTGGTATTATCTCAGGTCAGTATACTTTTATTTTTCTTTTAGCTCACACATTTATGATTTATATACTCTGGTGATTTTGTGTACTAACGAGATCTCAAGGGACAGTAAGAAGATAATGAATAAGAAATTAAATAAATTTATATGTTTTATTTAGTAATAGTTATTTATGGTCCCAATTTTCCCAAGACATTAATCCTTTGGATCCTCAATGTGTAATTTTATTATGTTCATTATCATTAAAATGATAAAAATGAAATTTAAGACAATAATTTTCACTATAGATGGTATTAGAGGCACCTTTTAGTAAATATGGGAGTTATGATCATATAACATTAGTGAAAACCCTAGTTAGAGACTGTGTATATGTAAGAAGAAAAATAATATTTTCTTAACATAGGGATCCCATAAGATATTAATTGAATATTATTTTTACAAATGAATATTTTATTCATTTAGGAAATGATTATTTATGTTTTATTCTATCCTTTACCATTTTATAAAATGATGGAAACCAAGAAAAACGAGGCCAACAACCTGTATGAGGGACAATGCAGCATTTTCCCAAATGCCATCTTTATTGCTTTGGGAGGTGGAGTTGAAAATGTAAAGGTGATGCTTACCCAATTTCCCTAGTTTATGAATAATTAGATGTATAATTTGCAATTCCCTCCTTCATTTAAGATAGAGAAACTTGTTATTGAGTGTGTTATGTGACAATGACCTCCAACAATTAGATGCTGTTCTGATCCTCATGTTATGGAATAGTTGGTAAAGTAAATGGAGAATATCTATTTAGTGATTCACTATCCTAAGAAAAAGAAAGTGAATCTAGACATTTCTCCTCTAGATCGGGATGTTGATTAATGGTGGGATTTGATTATGAACACCAAGACGGGGGGATTAAATTTAAAAGATGGAATGGGATGCACATTATATGATGTTTCATAACAAGTATTTCCCATGAAATCTTCATATAATTATATAGTGTGAATTCCTAGAGATAATTAAAGTGGATGGAGAATATTTCATGGCCTATGAAGATATTTTCATATTTCTTAGAAAGAACGCATCAGGATTTGTTATCCATAATGACAGAAAAATTTATTGATTCTTTACTGGATTAGAATCAGACCTTCTAAAGGCCCATAAAATTCACGACTTTGGGATTTTGGAATAATTCATTCAATGTTCACTCAATATGAATATGGATATTGGAGAATAGTCCCAATGCTATGGTGATAATAAAAAAAGATGATTTTTCATGCCGAAGGATCTAATGAGAAAGGTGGAAAGAAAACTCAACCACTAACATGTTATAAATGTTAGAATCAGCATAATGGGATCATCCTAAAATGGAAAATTAAATGCTTCATGTGTGGGATAGAATTAAACCAAGGTCAAGAGTGTTGAAATGACATGAGAAGGAAAGAGAATTTAGTGGAGAAAAGGATAGCACCACCCATGGTCAAATGCTACAACTCTGGGAGAAAGGGATCTATGCAAGACAGTGCACTAATCCTCGAGTCCTCGAGTGTAGTATGCATTTTTAGCCACCAAATAATAATGAAAAAAAGGTAATTCTTATTCCACCACTACATTTTTAGTGGAGAAATAAAATGAATTCATACATGTTACACTTCTTATTCACCCGTGAATGGAAAAATTCTTATTATTACTGGTTTAATGCACTGCTTTATATCTCACATTTTTTATAGAACTATTTAATCAATGACCTGAAACGATGAAGTAGAGATATATATAATAACCCCCAAGAATTTCAATCATTTCAACCCAATTGTTGGACATTTCTCATATTGTTGTATGTGGGAAGATTCTTCAAGTGAATCGTGTGATACATACCTTAGTGGAATTCAATGCAATAATTGGTGTGTATTGGCTATAGTTATATAGCAGACATATAAAATGTCGAGAAAAGGGAATATCTTTTCATATTCTAAACCAGCCAATGCTCCTCTAGAAATCCAAGGAATATCATCAATATCTTTTGAAAATTCCTTCAATGGAGTGGGTGTTGATTACCTATGAAGAGTCACACCTCGCTCAAATGGTTGAGTTAAAGGACTTTATCCACCAAGGGGAAATTCCCATAAAGGGAGAATAAAGTTATGTATTTCCCTAAGACATAATCAGACATCCATCGAATCATGAGGAAGAGTTCTCAATAGAACTCATACTATGAGCTAGTCGAATCTCAAAGTGTCCCTATAGGATGGATCTTATCGAATTGGGGGAGTTAAATAAGTAGTTGTAATATCATTTGGGAAAAGTGTTCAAATATCATAGTGCATCACCTAGGGGTGAACTGTTGGTCTTTGTGAAGAAGAAGGATTAATCAATGTGGTTGTGTGTCGATTATCAGGAACTCAACAAGATCATACTAAAGTTCAATTATCCTCTCTCAAGGATTGAGGACTTGTTCAATCAGCTATGAAGAGATTAGTAGATCCCAAATGTGGATCTTCATTTTGGATATCATAAGATAATGGTTAAAAGGGAAAATATTTAGATTATGTCCTTCCATATAAGGTATGGGAACAATATTTTTCAGCTGATTCCATTTAGATGTTCTAATTCTCAATCAATCTTCACGGATTTTATGAATAGTGTTTATAGACATTATCTCGAAAAAAAATTTGTAGTGTTTATCGATGATATTCTCAGCTTCTCTATGAGAAATGAGGAACATGGACAACATCTTTGTATTGTGTTTGACACATTGAGAATGTATATGTTTTATGTAATTGTCTGAATGTGTAACATTTTGAAGAATAAATTCACATTCTTGGGATATGTGATCACACGTGAGGGAATTTCTATGGACCCTTCAATAATGAAGCTGATTAAGGAATGGACATGTCCCTCTAGTGTAATATATCCATTTATATCTTGTATTATCTGTGTACTACTGACATTTTCTGGGATATTTATATTAATTGTCAAGCCTGATAACTATGTTAAGAAAGAAACTGGTAATGTATGTCTCGATGGATGAATCTGATGAATGTTTCATGGAGATAAATAAGAGGTTGATCAATTCACAAGTACACTCATGACAAAAAGGTGGATTTTTTTTTGATATACAGTGATGCTTCTAAAAAAGGCTGCAGTTGTGTACTCAAGTAAAACGATAATGTGACTGGATATTCATCAATGTAGTTGATGATTTTTTGGAGAAACTACCATACAGATGATCAAGAGATAAAACCTATGATTTTTGCCTTTATGATATGGTGGAATTAGATATATAGTGAGATGTATGACATATATACCGATCAAAAGAGCCTAAATTATATATTCAAACAAAAAGAGATCAAAATGTGTCAAATGAGATGGTTAGAGCTAATCAAGGAATGAGATTTATCGACACAATATCATCATGGAAAGGTGAATAGTGTAGTTGATGCTCTAAGAAGAAATGAACCTTCTACACTATCTATATTGTGGATTGAGAAATACCATTTCTTTATGTATATGAAAATAAAGGATTTGGAAATTACTAATAGAGAATTTAACATACATTTCTCACATGATTTCCCAACCATCTATCTAAGAGAAGGTTAGGGAGGCACAAAGGGATTATCTAGAGTTACCAAGGAATGTGAATGCAGTAATGGAAGGAAGGCTGCAAGAGGTCAATGTCGATGATGATGGTGTTGTTTGTTTAGGAATTAGGGTTTTTGTGACTTCATCACCTGGGATAAATAAGAAGTGATTTGATATTTCACATAGCTCACCTGTCTCTATCTATCGAAGTTGCACCAAGAAGTACCATATTCTTTGAGACCACTTTAAGTGGGACAACAAGAAGAAGGATATTTCTGAGTATATCATACGGTGTGTGATATTTTATTATGTTATAGAAGAGTTATATATGTCTTAAGGGATGATGCAAATATTTCTTATACACATATGAAAATGGGAGAATTTCATAGTATAATTTATCATTGGTCTTTAGAAGAGATCCAAGTGAAATAATGTGATATGTGTTGTGGTGGATAGGCACACCAAGTCGACCCACTATTTTTCTATTCAGGAAGATCTATCACTTTAACAACTTGAAGAGATATATGTTAAGGATGTGCTGAGACTTTATGGGGTTCTACTATATATTTTATCTCATCGTGATCCCATGTTTCCATCTAAATTTTGGAGGAGTATTCAACATGCTTTGAGTACTCAATAGAATTTTAGTGTGGCCTATAACCTCAAATATGACGGCCAATATGAAATTACTATTCATATGTTTGAAGATATTCTCAGAGCCTTCTCTTTTGAATTCATGGGTGTATAGGATCCACATCTCCCATTGGTTTAGTTCCAATACTTCAATAGCTTCTAATAGAGTATTCATATGGTTCCATATGATCCTCTATATGGGAAGCTATGTCGAACTCCAAAATGTTGGATGACGTTGTAGAAAGAAATATACATGGACATGATCTTGTTAATGAACTGATAGATAAGGTTTATGTCATCCAACAACATATCAAAGTAGCTTAGAGGCAATAAAAAAGTGCTATGAAGACAACCATCGAAGGGATATGGAGTTTGATGTTGAAGATAAATTCATCCTTAAAATATTACCATGGAAGTGATTCATTAAACATGAATGGAAAGGGAAACTAAGACCAAGGTTCATTGGTCCTTTTGAGATCCTTGATCACGTAGGAGTTGGGGCATATCATCTTGCACTTCCCCAGAATTTTTCCCTTGTTAATGATGTGATTCACGCATCACTCCTAATGAATTAAATATAAGATCTCGTGCATGTACTAAAATCAGAGGTGGTATAACTATAAGATGATAGCTCATATGAGGAAAAACCATTAAATATTCTGGATGGGAGAAATAAGGTTCTACAGAGCATGAAAACCCACCTTGACAAAGTGTTTTGGAGGAACCATATGTATGAACAAGAAACTTTGGAATCAAAAGAGTCAATTGAGGATAAATACCTTCACATGTTTATGTGTAACGAAATTTTGTTGGAGAAATTTTAATAAAGGGGTAGAATGTAATGAACCAAACTTTTATCAATATAATTTCTCAATTATTTCAGTTATTTCATATAGTATAATCACATAAAATCGCATTAGGATTGTCGATTCCAAATCATGCTTAAATGAATTAATATAATATATGTTACCATTAAACATAATTTTTCCACCTCTATGATTTTAATTTCAAAAATTGGACGTACACATTTGCGATCGGCAAGATGTTGGGGGTCTGATAAGAAAAACATAATATTTTGTGAAAATTAACATACCCTTTTGAATTGTAATGTTAACCTTATGAATAGTAATATTACCCTTATGAATAATAAATCGTACCAGTGAATAGGAACCTTAGCAGTGATAGTTTGAAAAAATAATTTCAATCCAATAAGTGACAATATGATGTAATTATATTATAGTGTAGGTATTATTTTATGTCATGAAAATTTGATGATCAATTTAATAATTTAAAAGAAAAAATAGTTTCAAAAAATGTATTCTCTCTTATGAATATACGATAATTTTATGATACCATATTTCAAAAGTGTTACAACATCAGATTCAATTTTAAAATTTGTATTGTCCATGTAAATTATGATTTGATTTAAGAATTAAATTACTCATAATTAGAAAATTATTTCCATAAAATGGGGTTCATTTTTTGATTCTACATGTCAATAAACAGTTAGGTGAATTTTTTGGATTCTTCTAAAATTCTTTTAATTTTTTTAATACTGAAATCTATTAATTAATGAAATTTGACAAATAAATGAATTGATGAAAAATTCTTGAGTCATTTCTGATGTAAATGTCCATTATTTCGAACTCACGTGAATTAATTTCTATATTTATTCAATGGATCATCACTATTTCTTATCTTGGTGTTAATTAGAAAACTAATGAATTAAATATTGAGAAAACACATCTCCCCTCCACTGTAAGTACAACCCCTCACAACCTCATTTCCTCACACCTCTCATGCTTCTTTACTTATCCAAAATTTTCCCCAACCCCTTCCATAGACCATCCTTTACATCTTAGAGAATGTGATCTCATAAAATACCAAGCCTCAGTTCCATGAGGACAATCTTAGGAGGAGAATTCAAAATCTAATTCCTATCACTCTCTCTCTCTTCTATCAGGTTCCTTTCAAATTTCATATATATTCTTCTCTTGTCCTCAACTTCTATTATCAAATATTTATTATAAATCTAATATGATTAATATAAAAGTATTATACCATGTTAATTTAATATTATTCATTAAAATCCTCCCTCCCTCATTCATTTATTTCAAAAAATAAAATCATTTCTCATGATGTGTTAATTTACAATCATCTTGGTCGATGAAACTTAATTTTACATTAAAACCTACATGGATATCAATAAAAACATTACATGTTTTAAGAAATCTTGTAATATTTTTTTGGTAACTTTTTTTTCACGAAAATACTTTTATACATAATACAATATGATATAACCAATCATTTTCATTGTTATCAAACCCCCCCCCCCCCACAAATTAAACTAAAAAGATCATTGTTAAATTTTATCTAATATTTTATCCTCAGGGTTTATAGAAAACATCATTATAACAACATTAAAAAATTTTTATGATCTTTAATAGCATGTAATATAAATTCTGGATGTTTATGCATTATTTACCTGAACATCCATTCCAGTGTACAAGAGAACAGTTCCTAAAATGTAAGAAAAAGAACACTCACAAACAATGAATTTAAACACAATAACTCATCCAATGGACTATAAAATAACATAACAAAACCATAATGAAACATATTCACATCTAAAAGTTTATGTAATTGTTAGTTAATTGATCTAATTTCATTATACATGACATTAAAGTGAATAAATTTTTCAGATACATGGTAAGAGGAATTCTCGAACCCAACGTTCTTTTTCTAGGTTTTCCAACTTTCACACCATTTTCTATATGGTTATTCCTCAAAAATAATATATTCATCATTAAATTAACTTTTCTAGAATATAAATGTTTTTCTCTAGAGTTTATTTAAAAAACAATTTTTTCAAAAATAAATCTTTATTCAAAAACACACATTTTAATTTTTAGTCAAGGATGATGGTTCTTGTATCATGTATGATATTCCCTCTTTCATTTAGTAACCCAAATTTTATGAATGTATAATTTATGAATTGAAACCCATTCTATTCCAAGGGTAATTTATAACCCTGAATGATATAATTTCTTTGTTTCATGCAAGATAATAGTAATGTTATGATATAATTGATGTGCTCAGAATTATATAGTGTAATGTTGATGTTATGATGTGATGAGTGAACCTGTATTTATACAATTATACAATGAATTGTGTCATGTGAGAAATATCATTATTAAAATTTAAATATGTGTGATCATGATTCTAGAATTTTTCATAACAATTTTTTTAGTTATCCACTATGATATAAGGTTTAACTTTTATGAATTTCCACTTTTCAAGAATTGTATTACTTTTTCCTATCTTGTTTACGATCATATGCCTATGTTATGATTATTCTCACTCTATTTTTTGCTATCTCATGTTCTAATCCTCTTATTGGGATTTTATCTCACCCATTTTTGATGTAAAAACTCATGTGATTATGTGTTTTGAGGAGAAATCAGGTGCCAATAAGAAGCTAGAGAATAATAAATTAAATACATATTTATGTTTTATTTTGTAATGTTTTTGTATGGTACTAGTTTTCTTGATGACCCAATACCATTGGATTCTTTTCATGTAATGTTTCTATGTTTTTTATCATTAAAAATATGTTCAAGTAATGTAAGGATATAATTTTCACTATAGATGGTATCTGAGGCACAATTTAGGTAATTTTGGAATTAATCTTAGAGAACCTTAATGAAAACCCAAGTAAGAGACTATGTATATGTAGGAATACATGATGCTTTTATAAGAATAGGGATCCCATAAGATATTTTTTCTGTTAATTTCAAAAGGAATTTGTTATTCATTCATGAATTTTTGAATTATGTTTTCTTGTAACCCATTCCATTTTAAAAAATGGTGGGAACCAGGAGAATCTGGGCCAATACCCCGTGCAACGGACAATGAAGTGATTAACTGAACGACATCCCCAATGCTTCATTGGGTGGGTTTCAAAATATCATGGAAATTCATACCCAATTTTCTAATGTTACAATTAATAATGTGAATAATGTTGAATGTATTACTCCAACTAAGATGGAGAAACTGGATATATGGTGATTAATGCACCAATTACCACCCAAATTTAGTGGATCATTAAATACACTTATTACCGAACATTAGGTCTACTCAATGGAGAGGATATTTTCTATGTTATACTATACTATGATGGAGAAGGTGACTTTGGCCATTTATCAGCAATAAAGAGAGTCCAATCTTTGGTGGGATTTCATTAAGAACCCCATGAAGAGGGTTGAATTTTAATAGATTGTGTGGGAAGACATTAATAAAATATATCTTAATAAATAATTTCCAAGAATGATCAATGAAAAGATAGATACTGAATTCATAGAAATAAATAAAATGGATGGAAAATCCATCAAAACCTATGATGAAAATTTCAAAAATAATTCATGGTACACTTCAATATTTGTTATCAACAATGATAACATAATTAATATGTTTTGAGTTGAATAAAACCTCACCATCTAAATGACCTATGAATTTGAGACTTTTGGAGTTCCAGATTTGTTGTTCTATGTGATATGAAAGTGGATATAGAGTTTGGATAATGGTATCATGGATACAGTGTTATGAAACAAAATATGGAGTTTCATGATTGATAATTTAATGAGGACATTGAAATGAAATATAATCTACACACATGTCAAAAATGTGGGAGGAAGCCTTCTTGGAACTGCCTCAATGGGATAGGGAAATGTTTCAATTTTGGTATAGAAAGACACTAAGCTCAAGTGTTTTTAAAATACATGATAAGGGAAGAGAATATAGTACTAGAAAAGAGAGCACCATCGATGGTCCATTGCTACAATGGTATGGAGAAAGGGAACTACGCATGCCAGTGCACTAAACCTTGATTCCACGGGGGTAATTAGCTTCAAAATCCACCCATGAAAAAGGAACAAGGGAATGCATATTCGATAACTACTGCAGATGTGGAGCATGAAAATGATTTCATACTATGTAAACTTCATATTCACTCAAGAATGGAAAATGTCTTATTTGATTTGGGTTCTAATCATTCCTTTATATTACAGACAATCCCATGCTCCTCTATAAATAAATGGATGATCATGAATCTCAATTGAAATTTACATCAATGGTGTGGGTGTTGATTCCCTGTGAAGAGGAATACCTTTACCAAATGTTTTTGTCAAAGGTTATTATCTTCCTTGGAGAAATGGCCATCATGAGGGAATACAATGTTATATTTCTAAAAAAGTTACCATGAAATCCACTATATCATGAGGTTAATTTATCAATACATCTAATACTAGGATCTAATCCAATTGAATCGTGTCCCAATTGGATGGATCATATCGAACTAGGGGAGTTAAATAAGTGTCATCAATAGAATTTTTAAAATGGTTCATACGCCCTAGTGCATCACCTAGGGGTGCGCCAGTGATATCTATGTTGCAGAAGGATGGATCAGTGGGGTTTTCTATCAATTATCTGGGATCAATATGTTCGCCATAATGAAAAAGTATCCTCTCCCAAGGATTGATGACTTTTTTAATCAGCTGGCGGGAGGCCCGTACATCTCAATGGTGGATCTTCATTCTGGATAACATCAACTAAAGGCGAGGAAGAAATATATTCAAAAGAGTTTCTTTAATAAAAGATACAAGAATATCATTTTCTAGTGATGCCCTTCAGATTTACTAATTACCCGACAATCTTCAAGGATTTTATGAATAAATAATTTAGACATTACCTCGACTAATTTGTGGTAGTGTCCATTGATGATATACTCATTCACGCCATGATCAATGAGTAACATGAAAATTATCTATGTCATGTGTTGGCGACATTGAGAATGTAGTGGTTGTATTTCATTTACAAAAAGTGAAAAATTTGGATGATGAATGTCATGTTCTATGTACATATGATCACAAGTTATTTAATTTTTATCGACCCTTCAAAAAATGGGTTTGATGAATGTCCTAGACCCTCTAGTGTCACTGAAATCCATAGTTTTCTTGGATTAACCGGGTAGTACTAACCATTGGTGAAACATTTCTCATGATTTTCAAGCCTGAAAAAAAAGATAATAATGAATTGGGTAACGTATGTCTGGATTGGAGAATGTTAGGAAGGATTTACAGTGCTAAAGTGATTATTTATCACTACACATGTAATCAAATTACAAAAAAGTGGAGATTGTTTTTTGATATATACTTATGATTCTATGAATGTATATGGTTGTGTACTCATGAAAAATGATAATGTGTTACCCTATGTCTTATGACAGTTGATGATGCATGAGTAGAACTACCCTATGCATAATCAAGAGTAAGCAGCTATGGTTTTTTCTTGGAAAATACAGCAGCATTACCTCTACCATGAGAAGTGTGACATGTATACCGATCAAAAGATCCAAAAGTGTATATTACCACAAAATAAGCTCAACATGCATCAAATTATATGGTTATAGCTTGTAAAATACAACAATTTATAGATTCAATATCAACATGGAAAGGTGAACAAGGTAGATGATGCTCTTGGAAGAAAATATCATGCTACTCTATCTATGTTGTGGATTGAGAAAGTACATATCTTCATGGATATGCAAACCATGGATTTGGAAATCATAACGGAAGATAATTCATCTAACCTTTTACAAATGATTTACCAACCACCTATCCATTATAAGGTTAATGAGGCACAGAGGGATGATCCTGAGTTATAAAAGATTGTGAATATAGTAATGGAAGGGAAGCTGAAAAATTTCAATATCAACGTTCATTTTGTGATTTAGATTGAAATGGGGCTTTTTATTGCCTTAGTGTCTGGGATAAAGAAGGAGCTATCTTATAATTAACATAGATCCCCTTTTTATCCATCATAGTACCACCATGATGTACCATGATATTTGTGAACACTTTTAGTGGAACAACATGAAGAATGATATTACTTAGTATAACTCAAGGTGCTTGATATGTCTGTCATTTAATGTTGATCGTTATATGACAAAAGGGGTGACACAACACATTGCTATAGCAAAATGAAAGTGGGAAAACATCACTATGGGATTTTTCATAGTTACCCCAATGAAAGATAAGTGAAATAATTTTATATGGGTTTTAGTCGACCGAATCACCAAGACATACCACTTTATTTATATTTTGGAAGATCCATTTCGTGAACAGATAGAATATATATATATATATATATATATATATGAAGTTGGGAGACTGCATGGGGTTCAACTTTTAATTATCTCTGATCGTTATCCATGTTTCACATCAAAATTATGGAGGAGGGTTCAACTTTCCATGAGTACTTAATTGAATATTAGTATGGCCTATCACCCCAAGACTAATGGACTATATTAAAGGACTATTCTGATGCATGAGGTTATGATAATATCAAGATCATTGGAATTCAATGGTGGATGTGATCAGCATATCCCCTTGGTTGACTTCTTATACAACAATAGATTCAACTCGAGTATTCTGATGGCCCCATATGAAGCTCTATAAGGAAAAAGATATAGAAATAAAACATGTTGGAATGAAATTGAAAAAAAAGCCTATTGAACCTCATCTTGTTCCAGAACTGATCAAGAATGGTCATGTCACCTAACAACATTTAAATGCGGCTCAAAGTCGGAAAGAGTGTTATGATTACAAGCCTCAAAGGGAATTGGACTTCGAAATTGGAGATTAAGTCTTCCGTTGAATAACAGCACGGAACAGACTCATTCATTTTGGAAAGAATGAAAAACTAATCCCAAGGAACATTGGCCCCCTTTTATATCCTCGGTTGTGTAAGAGTTGTGGCCTATCGTCCTACACATTCACCAAATATGGCTCATGTTGATGATGTGATTCACGTATCACTTCTAAGGAATTTCATACCATATCCCACACATGTACTAAACATGGATGTAATATAGCTGAATGGCGATCTCTCTTATGAGTGGAATCCAGTAATGATTCTGGATTTGAGAGATAATGATATATGCAATAATAAAACCCACCATCTCAATGTGTTTTGTAGGAACCATAAGTATGAAGATGCAACATGGGAACTAGAGGTGGTGATGAAGGATATATACCCTTACCTTTTTGTGTAAAACAAAATATGGATGGTGAAATTTAAAAAGGTTTGAAAATTCAACAACCCAAACATTTATCAATGCAATTTATGTGATATGAATTTTGAAAATCCAACACAGACATTTGCAGTTAGTAAGACTTTGGGTGTCCGATAAGAGAAACATAATTTTCGGTGAATAGTAACATACCCTTATGAATAGTAATGTAACCCTTATGAATATTAGTTTGAACCTTAGGACTAGTAAATCAACCAAGTGAATAATAACCATATCAATAAAAGTTTATATAAAATTTACCTATCCTATAAGTTACAGTACAATATAATTATATTTTAGTGTTGGTAATTTTTTAATTCATTAATATTAAATTATTGATTTAAAAAATTAATATAAAACTAATTTTATATAAGTTTATTCATAAAATAGTATTTTTATGTATTATTACTATATGATTGTTTTATGAGACCTTAATATATTTTCCATTGTGTTACAAAATCAGTTTTAATTTTAAATTTGTATTTTCCATGTAAATGATGGTTTTTTTAAAAAATTAAATTACTCATAAATAGATTTTTTTTAAATGGTGTTCATTTTAATGTTGTAAATTTTGAAAAATGGTTAGGGGTAATTTTTTATTTTTTTTGTAAATAATTTAATTTACGGTGAATAGTGAAATTTGATAATTTACAATATATGCTAAATAAATGAATTTCTATATCCTTCATGAGTCATGGATGATTTTATTATCCATTGGTTCGAAATAAAAAAATTAATTTCTTTATACAGTCATGGAATCATAAATATTTATATTCTCGAGGGAAATTAATAAACTAATGAATTTAATATTCAAAAAACACCCGTCCCCTCCACAATAAATATATCCCACCACAACCTTGGTTTCTTGCACCTCTCAATCTTAAAGACTTATACATATTCTGAATAAAAATCTCCATTACACCTCCCCAACATCCATTCTATCTTTGTATCATCAGAATAAAAAACCAAGGTGCCTTGAAGAGGATCTCATGACGAGAATTAATGAGTTATTTCCTCAATCTTTCACTTCTTTCACGTTCCATTAAAATTTCATTTAATTCCATCCCTTGTCATCAACATATGTTATCCAAATGTTGTGATAACTCTATAATTATTATTATATTTTTATGATATAATGTAAAATGAATATTATTCAATATGATCATCCCTCTCTCTCTTTCATTAAAAAAATGAAATCATTTCCCATGGGGTGTCAATTTACCATCACAGTGGGCGATACAAATTCATTTTTGCAAATTCCATTAAATAGGTGAAAAAAAAATTAATGGTTTAAAAATTATTATAATATTCACTTTCATAACCATTCTTATGTTATGGAAACAAATTTTATACATAATAATAATAGAAAAAACAAAACGTGTTCATTGTGATAAAAAAACTGCCAATATTACCCTAAAACGGTCATCATTAAATTTTATCTAATTATTCATCCTCATGGTATATAACAAAAAAAATTATAATATAATTTAGAAACATTAAATATAATTAATAACATGAAATATATATTTTGTAATTATAACCATGTTCTACATGAACTTTCATTCACATGTACAAAAGAACCGTTCATGAATACTAAGAAAAAGAATGCTCCCAAACAATGAATTTAAACCCTATAACTCATCCAAAGGATTATAAAATAACATAATAAAACCATAATTAATAATATTAAATTATAAAATGTTCTTTAATTTTTAATTAATTATTATTATTTCATTATATAGAACATTAATTTGAATAATGCATTCAGATACAAGGTAAGAGGAATTCTCAAACCGAACTTTCGTTCTCTGGGATTTCACTCATTCACTTAATTTTATTTATATTTATTCCTTAAAAACCATTTATTCTTCATTATCCTAATTGTTCAATGATACAAATGTCTTCCACAATAGTTTATGTGAACCCCAATGTTTTCCAAAATAACTATTCATTCAAAAACAATCCTTTTACTTTTCACTCATTGTTGATGGTTATTGTATCATGTATGTTATTCCCTATTTAATTTTTGAATCCAAAGTTTATAAATGAAGGTTTTATGAAATAAAACATGTTCCTTTCCATGGTCTATTTATGACTATGATTGATATACATTTTATGTATCATTCATGATAATGCTAATGATAAGATGTCAAGGGTGATCCTAGAATTATATAGCTCAGTGTTGATGTTATAATGTAATGGGTGGACTCAAAATTATAAAACACTCCAATTCATTGGGTAATGTGATCAATGGCATGAGTAAAAGTAAAATCTACATGAACAAGATTCTATCTTATTATAAAATATGTGTGGTAGTTAACCATGAAGTCATATGGTTTCATTTTTATTCCTTTCTACTTTTCAATCCTTGTATTAATTCTTCCTATCATGATTATGATCCTATTCCAATGCTATGAATATGCTCACCCAATTATTTATTATCTCATGTTTTAATCATATTACTGGGATTTTAGATCACCCAATTTTTTGTATATCCTTAGGTGATTATGTGTACTATGGATTACTCAATGGCCAATAATATGCTTTAGAATAAAAGATTAAAAAAATGTTTATGTTTTATGTTGTAAAAATTATGTATGTTCATAGTTTTCCAATGACCCTAAGCCTTCGGTTCCTCATGGTGTAATTTTATTAGGTGGTTAATCATTGAACGGATGTAAAATTAATACAATAAAAGTAGGGTCACTATAAAAATAATCAGAATAATCACACTATGAATTCTCTGGTAGTTGATGATGTCAACGCAACCTTTCATGGATTCTATAATCATGAATGTTATAGGAATTCCACTAAATTTTTAATTTTACATATGATTCGCTCATGGAAATTGAGATAACATAATATTTGGATGACCTCTGAAACTCTTCTCTGACATTTGATTATGGAATATCACCAAAACATTTATCTCATTAAGGTAAATTTCAGAATAAGAAAATATATATGAACAATGTTAATTAGTTTTTTCATCCCTCTCAATGATTCAGAGTTATACATTATATTTATTAAGAAGTATCATGACATTATTTATTTTAATTATACATAGATTTCCAGGATTAACCCTAATGTGGATACTCATCACCTCATATTTCATGATGACTATTGAAGATTCATGTTGCTAACTATGAGAGTTCACACCTCTCCTAATAATAACATAAAACCATAGAATGAATGTTTGGTTCAATCCATCATTTTAAGAGATGTATATTACCAAAATGTTTTATCTTTATTGTTGTCCCAATAAATAATAATGATAGATAGATCATGGTTTTCACTGAATTTAAATACCTTAGTCAATTTTTCCTAATCTATTATCGACCACATCATTTTTTGTGAACATTTGACTGATAAAACTAGTAGCTTCAAAAACCTTTCCTTTATAGATGGGTATTCAGGTTATAATTGTGTAATGATGTACCATGAATACAAGGAATCCTTTAACAATAGAGAATCTCAGAGGATATTTTTCTTCCTAGTCATTCCCTTGGGATTAAATAATGATTTCTATATATATCCTCTAACCATGAACAATATTATTAATTACTAATAGTGATGTTTCATGAAAATTTATGTCAATAAACTAGTAAAAAAATCATTACAATGATGTAATCACCCTAGAGATCATTAATATATCATTATAAAATTGAAACAACATTGTTTGGAGATGAATACTATGAAGTGATATTTTAGAGTAACATCTGGGAAACTAATTTTCATTGTTGTATTCCTCCATATTTTCAAGGTCATTCCAGAAATGACTTGTGTGTTTCTAGTAATTCCACCCCCTTAGAATCTTAAAGAACCAAGGAGACATTTGAGGAACCTTTATTATATTTAGTTATTAATAACCGTTATATCTATAAAATACCTCTCCTTTACAATGATATCGAATAAGAGATCCCCATACCAATGGTATGAGAACTACCGAGAAGCTTTTTTATAACAACTAGAAATACCCACTACACCCACCTGATTTGATGACACTGATAGATGGATATCCACATCTCCATTATTTTCAGTCCATGGAATGATTGATTGTTGTTTTACTCACCTAAAATAATGATGTAGTGAATAATAAAAAATAAAAATCTATTAATCAAATTATTTTAGGTACTATGTAATTGTATTCTAATATATTGATTAAGAGACTCTCACACATATTTGTAGAGAAAATGAAAAGAACCTACTTAACACATCATGATGTTCACTTAGTCTCCTATATTGACTCAATAAATTCGTCCATGGAATCCCTATGTATAGTAGGCATTTTTAATGATATGGGACATTATAAGATAGTATGACATCCAATTTGTGTAATATAAGGATGTTAAGGGCCAAATCATAGATAATATCCTTAGGAAACATCTTTCATTTAACAAATTTCCTATAGGCATATATATTCTATATCATGTGATTCTATTTTTCCATAATACTCTACAAATATGGGAGAAGTAATTGGATGATTCCTTGGGAAACCTTATTGTTAAGAGTATGGAAAACCTGTAGACTAACTACTTTGGCCTTGGTATTGTTTATATTTCCACATAAAATGTAAAATTATATATACTATTTCTCAGTGTCTGATGATTACACAGATAATGAGGTATAATTGAAATCCCTCATTACTATTATAGAGATATACCTAATCCATTAGATAGCACACATAAATATCAATGTGGACATAAAGCTAGTGATAAAAAATGAACAGTCAGTATGGCATCAAGAAGGAAGAATATAAACCTCTCATTGGAGGAATCAGAGGATTCATGAAATAATTACCGTTTAAACAATCATTGTATTATTCAACTTGAATACAAAAAATGGTGATGTAGATTCATGGGATAATGAAACAATAGTACAATCAGAACTATATTAGGACAAGTGGCTTTCTAAGTCACAAACTAATTTCCAGCCCCCTAGTCATCATCTATTACATGGAAGAAATCAATTTTGTCAGCACTGTCCCAAGGCATTATGAGCAGATACCAACCCACATAAGTATGGATCAGATAATAGATTACCAATAATAGGGGGCCCTCCAATTAGATCATTACCAAAGGGAATAGATTAAATGATGAGTAATGAACATCACCATTCTATATAGTATAAACAATAATAAGTCCAAATAAATTGATGATTTAGTGAAATCCAAATTAGTAGTATTGTAGAAGGATAGATTCTCCTCATCATATAATATTTACATGTAGTCTCATGAAGTGACAATCTATCTAGGACTAGATTTACCATTCGAATTAATATTTTTTGTAACAATTAGAAAAATTTAGTGGGACTGCGTGAAATTAACCTTGAAATTCCATTCATGAAGGATTCCGGAAAAATTATTCAATTACCCCCAGAGTTTATATAGAAAATTATTTATTCCTAGTCATATTTCATATGCGTAATGGACATTGTGGGACCATATTCCCCCAATATAACTAAAAAAATAATTACAACCTTACTACTATCAATTATTATTCAAATGTTTTTAAATAAATACCCATAATGTTTTTAAAGATAATTAATATCATCAACTTAATGAAGTAAAACATAATCACTATACTTAGTGTCCCTCACATGATACTAATAGATAGTGGAACCAATATTTGTTCTTCAGATGTATGAAAAATGTAACAGTAGTACAACATCATGTCCAACCATTTATTTTACTATCATTCAATGGAAAATAGATAGATAAGGAAAATAAAAAAGGATCTACAAAAATATACTATAAAAATGGTGGAAAATGACAAGAAGATATAGTCAAACAAGCTCTATTATGCTTTTTGGGCCTACAATACCTCTATGAGCACATCAACAAAAGATACCACATAATATTTTATAAGAATGAATATGTGTTCCAATTACAGTATTATTTCCTCTTACTCTATATTGATCACTATGGAAAATTCAAAAATGATGATAAATAAAAAAAAGTTAATGAAAGTATATGAATAGATCAGTGACATACATTTTTTACACTACAATACCTCTTTGTTCATCAAATCATAATATGTGACCCTTTAATAAAATGGTTGACCTCTAATACTTCCTTCTAGAAGAACTCATATTCTTTCATTGAACCCCAATGGAACTAGGAACGAATCCAACAAATCATGTACTTATGTTATAAAGTCCATTAATCATATATATGGTATATTGTGATGTAGCATACTCATTATCCATAATGGATGGGGAACACATTACTCCCCTGACTATTGTATGTTTTCTCAACAATTACTTTTTATAGATTATACCTAGCATTACATATCAAATTATAAATACATTAAACAATATAGAATCATATATTTTAACAACACAAAAATAAATTACACAAATGAAGTCCTAATAAAAACACATTAAATTGAATAACATCTTTTGTCATTAATGAATAAAATTAAACATAAAATGAGATATCCACAATCCATGATGTTAAAAATCATGGAGTACTTCCATAAAACAACATGTTAAACTTCATATAAGATGATACATAATGAACGATTCACTACACAACTTCTAGATCTATTGGAAAGTAAAATTATGTACTCACATCCCTATGTGTGAGTTAAAACCAAATAGTGAATTTTACAATTCAATAGTTATGGATTACTTGATTACTTTAATTAGAAGATATTTTGAAACACTTGGATCTCCAATTCTGGTTCTATCTGCAATAGAAATGGAATAATTTCCACTCTTTACTTATGGGTTAGACCTGCACAAAAAATTTTCCATTTCAAGTAACATGTGTAGCTTTATTCCTTTTATTATGATATATATATTTACGCCCAAATATTAAATCATTAGTCCACTTACAATAAAAATGTATGAATTCCTGCTTTCTGTATATGGATTTGACATTCCAAGGGAATTTCCCATTTCAATAATTTTGTGTGTATTGACTCCTAGTACTGTAGGATATGTAGTCACTCTCATATCTCTATTCAGGGTTCTAGAAACGATATAAAAATATATCATCTCAATATATGTTGGTTAGTGTTGCGAAGGGAATTTTCATACAACAACTCCATATATCCTGATTCCAACTTAAAAATGATACATAGGAATGGTTGAACATCTAATCTTGTGTCCAAAAAAACACAAACAAGAAAAAAATAACAATGAATATTGGTTATAACATTATTTAAAAGCGTCCACTCAGTTTCAACATCTATAATGATTCATGTTCTCTTATGATATGTGTTGGAAAAAGTCTCCATAATCTAGGTCCACCATCAATATATAGAATGGATACTCATATCCTGGAATGTGGGTGATTCATATTTGGCAAATTTATTATTCAAGAACTACATGTGGATTGATTCATGTTTCCAGATAATATATAGTGACACCAATATTTTAAATTGTAGGCCCCACTATAATATGAATAAAAAATAATCCATGTCTATGTATGTGTCAGGATTGTTCTGAGAATATTCTATTCAAGAGCAATGTGTGGCCTCTTACCTATTTACATAGGATACATTGTGACTCCCTAGACGACAAAATTGGGAAAAGCTATAATATAAATAAAAAATGTATCTTATCTGTGTATGTGAAAAACATGAATGTATAGTTTTCCATTGAAGAAAAATGTGGGGTATTATTTCTATAATCATATGATACATAAAGACACCATAATCAAAAACCCAAAGTCTATCTAAAATATGAAAGGAAAAAATTCTCTACCTCTATGAATGGTTCATACCTATAATGGGAATTTTCCATTCAAGAACAATATAAGTATTTGATTTGAGTTACCTATGGTATATATAGTGATTTCAGGATCCATAATCCAATTTCTAGATAAAAATTATAAAATGGAATAAAAGCTCCCACTCTATATATTGGTTACACACACACATATATATATATATATATATGTTTCCATTCAAGAACAATGTGTGTCTTTATTCTTACCATCCCATAATATTTAGTGATTCCCATATCGTAAATCAAGGTCCCATCCAAAATATAAATAAAAACAATCCTTCATATAATATTGGCCACAACTATATCGGGAGGATTCTCTATAACTATGAATGACATGATTCCTATTACCACATGATGATTACTGATGATAAGATCTATCATTTCATTCCCAACTATATGTTTCGATCACCCCCAATCCTACCCTCCATGAGATTCAGATCAATGTAGAGGACAAATTCCACATTAAATTTTAAACACCACAACACACTCTCTACCACAAAAAATAACATATTTTAATATCCTACCATGTTATCACTTATTTATCACATAAAAATGAATAGAGTAAGTATAGGGAGGCATGAAAGCTGATCTAGATGTCCTAATCATGATATGTTCTTGATATGGTATCATTTTATATTATCACTACGATAATTTGAATGACCATGTCTTTGTCTAATGAAATTATACTAGATTACATCATCCTAGTCCCATGACAATAATCTAAATGAAAATGTATTATTTTCACCATTTTAAACTAAAAAACAACATCCTAGTCACATAACATTAAACTAAAAGACAAGAGGTCTCCATGAAAAATAGATCATCCCCATTATGACTCTATAATGAAAAAATTAAAGTCTAATATTTTATCCTAGAAACTGTGTCCAATAAACATTGAATAACATTAAGGGTCCCTGAAAACTACTTTATCATTACAGTCCCCATAAACCAAATTCATATATTCAATGTATGAGAGAATACCAACAAATTAATCATGTTTATATCTATTTATTAGAACCACATAGACCTTTCAATCCCCTTCTCCTAGTCCTCCCCTATGAAAAATAGGTAAGAGGGAGTCGTTACAACAAATGGGCACCACTGTGATTCGATGGTGATAAATTAAATACCTATGATATTTCTCCTGGTGGTTTTTTTTCCCGGGTGGGGTTCCCATGTTAAATTCATGATTAATGTTTTTTCTTATGTTGAATGTCAGCTTCCATAATTATAAAGGGTTGACCCATTACCATAAGTCTCTACCTAATGTTGACTCAGTTGTTATTGGGTTATGATTTACACCCCCTCTCCCAATTACAAATCAATTTAATATGATCAACAGGCACACAATGTTACAAAAATATTAATCATACAAATTTTCAAATCATGATTATTATATCTCATTTATATACCATCATTCAATTAAGAGTATGAAACTATAATGTATTCCAAGAATCATGTATCTTTTAAATCAATTTGGAAAACCTATTTGAAGCCTGAACATGATACAATTCATCCCTTTTTCACCATATAAATGTGAGAATGAAGAATGACTCAGTGGTAATTATGGTTAAGAAAGGATATGTAGTGACACGTGTGTCTTCAATCCTGATTCTATACACAACATAACAATAAAATCCCCTTTCCTTACACATAGTCATACTCTGTAAAGATATATCTCTACATATGAATAATGTGTGCCATGATTCCTATAATGTGGGATACATAGTGACACCAGGATGTTAATATATCTGACAACACCATTATTTCAAGGATGTTATACATCATTGAAAAGGCCTTCATGTTGGGAAAATCAACCCCTATGATATATTTTCACTGGATAATCACATTCTTTTTCCCATTTCCATGAAATGTATTCAATATAAACAATAATATATATTAGTTTTATTAAACATGTCTTTAAATATAAGTTCCCAATGAAACAACATCATATATTTGATATATAATTTAATATCATCCTAATTAATGATTTGATATCCTTATCTTAGATCCCCAATGAACCAAGTCCCTCATGGTCTGGGATGGCCTCCAAATGATACTAGTAATAAGTACTATTTAATCAGAAGGTGAAGTACTATGAAATGATGGTGAATATGATAGTTCATAATATCTTGTTTATTGTGGATGTTTTAATTAGAGAGGAGTTCCCCCCTTAAATCCTAGAGTAATTATCCTAGTTATGTGTAATATGGAATTCCACTATATAATAGCTTACCAATATCCTCCCCCTCAACCAATAATTGACTAAGATATTCTCGGATTATGATTTACACATCATTTAACCCAGCTATTCAAGTATATTAAGATACTATTGATGATACAAATATGTACATCAAACCCATTGTCAATGAATAATTATAATATCATATTATTAAATCCCTTCATCTTGGATATCCATATTCTAAAAAGACTCAATTTCCTGATGTTTGTCACTCTTATTGCTGATAAGTTAATGTTTAATGATATTACACTAAATTTTAACATCCTATTCACATAATAATATATGACATGAAATTGTTTTATCCTATAAGAAAAAAATATTTATATAGTGGGATTTACGATCCATGAATATTTTTCTGGGATGAATCCTTTAAAAACATTCAAAAATAATATATGGAAATCACATTCCCTACATATAATCATGATATATATAGTGTTCCCCTTAGCTGTACATGATATCATGACTCGTAATGGGACGAAATAAAGATTCCCAAGTGCCCTACTAGCATGTCATATCTAAATAGATGGATCTCCAAAAATGTGATTACTATTGAATTATTAATTCCCATACAAATCATAGGGAACCCTATGTAATTCAAAACATATAAATTACAATACCTATTTTTATGGAGGGCCTATTCATTCTCGGAATCTATTATGATATATGAATCTAGTCTCTATATATATTGTATGTCCAGGAGATATATCTACATATGATGGGAACTATCAAATTTAATCCCACTTTTAAGACTCTAAAATGATGAAATATTCTTATCACATCAGGAAACCCATGACCTATGAAACAAATCACTGTGTTTATCCTAAAAAATTTCTTTCCGGTTCTAATTTCCATACTATATGACCTTAAATATCATGTAATATATCATTATCGCATGACATCAAAATTTATGGAAGATAATTCCCCACTTTGTGAAACTAAACTATGTAGATCATCATCAATCCTAACATCTTAACAAAGGACCATATGGTTAAATCTTGTGGAAAACAATTTTCGATGTTCTTCCGTCATCTTTTGGAGAACCTCAATACATAAACTGCACATTTTGTCTTAAATTATCTCCAACATTCTATTTACAAGGGGGAATGACACTTGACATCATCTTAATATTTATTTTAATATTCATATTTACCCTTTTATCGCATATAGGGGCACTCAGTTGTAATACAAATGTGTCTTTTCCTTAAAAAAGTGGAATCCAATCCTTGTGATCTATGACATCATCATATTAGTTAATATCACAATAGGGTGATTCATGATCATCCTCTTAATGATTGTCCCATATCAACAGTCATTATCCAAGAATAATAAGCTAGGATTTAAAACATTCTCATATTCTTATTGGGATGGTGTGGGAGTAATTATTGCCTTGGTAATCCAAATTAGGATGTTTTTAACACCCCCATATATTAGGTCCACATTCATCATGAGCATAGATTACTTGTAATTTTTTATATAAATTATGTCATTAATACATTATCCATTGATGGTCTAAATTAAATGACCCTATACAACTAGTGTGGGAGACATAAAAATTATTACGATGAAAATATATAAAGGGACATCATAAAAAAAAGACATGAATCTACTTGTAAAACACCTTCATTATGAATGTTTAATAAAAATTTAGTGTGTTAATAAAAATAAAAATTTTCATAGGTCATGTATGGTTGCCCAAATAAAACTGGATCCATGGTCACTAGTCCACATCAGGTATATGAAACAGATAGAGTAATTATTTTTTTTCTATATTCGGTTTAGTATAGAATGTCAAATATATTGTGACAAAAAATTACGGTTCTCAATAAAATCATAAATAATATATTTTCCAAAAATCACCTTCATTTAATTATATTGTGAGCTAACACTCAATAATTAATTTAGTTGATAAAATTATCCAAGAACACCGTAACCATAGGTGATTTATCTAGGCTTATCCCTATAGTGTATTGGTAATGAGGACTAAATACAATGAAGGGCCCCCACTAGGATTCACTAGGGAATAATTCAATCCCTTAGAGCTTGTCCCCCGATTTTTTTAGGGTCCTAGAGGAAAGGCCCCCCTTGAATGGATGGATTATTTTTCTACTATCATCTGAAATTCATTTTCACCATTACTATTGGTCATCCAATATTCACTATCCCGATATTTAGTCAACTCAAATATTCCTACTCCAGGATTTTAAATCACCATAACAAGACTAATCAAGAGTATTTTACATACTTCATGTTACTTCAGATGTATTATATTAATTATCAAATTTGGAATGTGATATTCCATTCCCAAAACACTGGATGTGCAACACCACATGAACCACATCCACATAATATAGGCCACAATCTTAAAAAACAAAATCTACAATTCCTTATGGGCCCAGAAACCTTTTTAGATCATTCTTTTCTCCATATCCCAATTCATCTTCAATCATTTAAGAATCCAAAATTCTGTCATGAACCATTGAAAATTTTGGAGGGTTAATTTACATGGGAAATCATGTATTCTTTATGGGTTAATGATTTAGGGCCTTTAAACCAACATGTATAGGTGTCTACATCATAAGGGAATTTGATTCAAATCTTCATGAGCCACGAAAACATTGTAATGGAACAAGACCCCATGTAATTTTTTATGAAAATACATGGTGTGAATTCCACACCACATCTCCTTTAGTCCAAACTATTGGTCTATGATTTACGCAATGTATATTCCAGAAATCCAAGTCGACTCTTCATCCATAATATTTTACCATCTTCTAATAACCATTAATATCTGTATGCAGGGTTCCATAACATATCATGAATATCCTTCCTTCAATTATTTTAAGAACGTATTTTATAAAAACCAATAATGAATAAACAATCATTAGAATAACAATTATGAATTTATGTTATTTGAACCCATCATGGAAAATCATTCTTAAAATCTATACAAGGATTCATAGTTTTTAAACAATTCATGAATACCCATCTTTCACAAACTAAAACAAAAGTATCAAGGAAAAATACAATAAACTACCTAAATTGATTATCCAAGCTAGAGGGATATAAAAACAACATATGTTTTTTTCTAAAAGAGAATAGAAAATTTAAACAGAATGAAAAAACTAGATAACCCTAAATCAAAGAGATATATGGGCTTATCAAGATGTTTTTATAATAAAAAATAGATTGTTCTAGTTAAAAGTCTAGAAATAACAACAATTAAGGATTTAATTATAAGACCCTAAACTAGAAAATATGAATATCTAAAATTCATTGTCCAAAAATTATATCAGAAATTAAATCCAATTTACTAGTCTTTAAACACCAAATTTAAAGATACATAGTGCTTTCCTGGATGAAATCATGTAAAAGGAACCATGGAGAAAATTTAAATATATAATTTCTAGATGCTCACATGTTGTGATCCAAACAACATTAAGAACCTAAAAATGGAACTGAAAAAATAGGATGTTGAAACTAGTAAAGTTCATTATTTGAAAAAGTTTATTCTTTTCATTCTATACCTTCTCCGTGTGAATCACATGATAAAATTAGACTAATATAACAAAAATTAAATTTGTAAATATTTTACGGAACATTATATGTCCCTCTTAAAAATATAGTTATGATCGATAAGTCTACTAATGTAGAAAAATGTATTGAAAATATATAATAAAATATTAAAATCATCTAGGTATCAATATTAGTCACTAGAAAAAAATAAATCAATACGTGACAATTCCATTAACATGACAACAAATTAGGTCACATTCTCTCTGGGAAATGTTCACTTATATTATAATTTCTATCAAGGTATTATTAAAAAACTAGAAATGATAATTCAATGTGTATCATTATTTAAATAATCATTCATTGGAATTTATCAAGAGTGGAGTATCTTGATTCTATAATTCAAATTCGGGTGTTTGTATTTACCTGGAAATAAAAAATAATGTATTTATTTGATAGTTATATCATATTGACTCAATGAAATTACAAGATAATAAGGAATAACCAAAATCGTAAAATGTATATCTGCTATTTTAAAAATATTTTGATTGATAATGTGAAAGGGTGTGTTGATTTTCAATATTCATATGTAACTAAAATGTTCCATAATAACCCATTCCTAGGAATATCATCATCAATTCTTATAGGATGAGTTTTCTAAACTATCCAGAGTCAAGAATGATTTTCCATTGTATTTTAATGTGTCACTATCTCTACTTAGTCATCCATTTATGGAAGAATAAGAGTATAAATCAATGTGTAATTCTTTTCACCTCCCTTACATGTGGTTTCCAAAAAGTATGATGACAAAGAAAGATGATACCTTAAATAATGTAGCGTTTAATTTTTTATTATCCTCTCAGCCAAGTCATTCATATAGGGAACCATTTTAGAGGTTTTTTATGTATTTGTTAAACTAGAACTGATTATTACCTTATTAAATTTATTATAGAATTATTTCAATCAAAACTAATAATATAACTCTCGTTGAATTTAATTTTTTTAAGGAATGGAAAATATATATAATTATATCATAGAATTATTGAAAATAAAAACAATTGGCTCCCAAATCACAAAATAACTCATGAAGGTTTTCATATTGTTCATGAATGATCAGTAAGGGATTATATATAATGAGGGAATGGATTGTATACCATATTGAAATTATTCATACTAAACTTTCAGTGACCACATTGGGAGTTTCATTGGAAGTAATAATTTTTGGCGTCATATGTTTTGTTCTCATGTCCATTGAAGAATGGATCAACTGTTTTGATGAGAATGTAATAATTGGAGTCTCATGTGTTTCTCCCCCTACTAGTGCATCATCATTCACTATAATCGATAGTCAAAATTACTCAACAAATCTTATTCTATTGGTATGAGAGATGTCACTATGGAGAGAGTATTTCCTTGGGGGATCATTGAGTCCATAATCAACTCCATTAGTACCATGGAAAAGTGTTTAGAAAAAACTAGGGATTCTCTATTTGATATACTAATTTAGTCATAATTTCAATAGTGTACGATTCCTCCAAAGAATTGAGACATTCATAAAATATGTACAGAAAAAAATTATCATGAAGAAAAAAAATTTAATCATTTTTACCCTCATGTACCAATATGAGCCATAAATTGTGAATAAGTTTCATATTTTTTTCCCACAATATGCTATCTGAGGGATGAGGAGAAACCCTTTTAGTTTTGAAATACTAATGAGGAAACTGGTTGGGGGTATATGGCTCATATATTGTAATCACATCTACACAATCTGTATACTCCCTACCCTAATGAGAGACAATATATGTTATATGTTATTGGGATCTACAATAATTGTCAAAAATTAGGCCGGTGTGTATGTAGTATGGTATAAAATGGGAATTGATAATGCCAGATAAATATATCAAAAATTTATCTATGCATTATTATATCAACCCAAAATACGAATCGTTTATCAACCTAAAAATAATACAGAATATTGAATTTCAATAGAATTCTTAGTAATTTTACACTGAAAATTCTGCATGATTCATCCAAAAAAATGAAGGTGCCTCTAATCTAGTAGGGGACCTTACCAAGTGGAACATAGGTAAGGGGTTAATGATGGTGAGTGATTTTTAGCATGAATAAGTTGAGGGGTATCCCATTTCGAGTTGTTATACCACCACCAATGAGATTAATCAAATTCCCATGCTTGAATCCTGATAAGGGAAACACATCAATTTATTAACATGGAAAAATTTCTGGTTAACCGATTATCTAGGGACACATTAAGTCTCACCCCATTTCATCATGATTCATACATAAAAAATTCTAGAATGGACCAACATGAGAAAATATTATTTATAATGTGTTTCAATGGATAACAAATGAGGTAATATGGTAGTGGGATGAGTCCCTCTATGATCAAGGAATATATTTATCCAATCCGTGAATTTAATTCTCATGTGTAGGTTTAGATATATTTTCTTCCTCATTGTAATGATAAGAATATCGCTTACCATAACTGGTTCTTATTCATGGTTATCCCAATAATCAATAGAAGGAAGGAATTCCTTGTACATCGCCTTAGGTGTATGTATTCCCCTTGGTGATAAATATCACATTGGTCGCTCACTACCTCACCATAGTAGATATGAAAAGAGTTTCTATTTGATCATCAATTAATAATCTCCTCTATAAAATGTTTTTGATTGATAATAGATAATGTAGAGAGATATCCATGTCACCTCATAAGGATGGATAACATGTAAATAATCGTAGAATTTTGAGCACCTATACCTATCCTAAAATGGATATTCCTGTTAATCAAAGAACTTATAACTAAGTCGTAAATCAGATATTGAAATCCAACAACCTTTTGGGATATCAAAAGAGGAGATTTTTCTGTTTTGTTATCTCTGATAAATTATTTTTTGAGAAAGATCAAAACCATCCATATTAATGTATCCATTTAGAACATTCACCTTCATAAGACTAGGGGACTTTATCAAGAATTAATATTCCTTGGAACTGAATCAATATTCCTTCATTGAAAAAATTTGAGATGTTTATTTATTGATGACCTCGAAATAATCATTGAAAATGTCAAGCTTATATAGATACTTGAAGAATATGTATTATATTTTCTGCCAAATTATAAAAGGAGAGACACAACTACATGTGGATTAGGCACCTATGCCACATGAATCACATAACCCCAAGGATACTATCTTAGTTGGTCATGAACATCTATTGTATATTAAATATCAAAAAAATACATACTATCAATTTTTTTTGATTATTAGAATCCCAATTAGATAGTCGGTGAGATCAATAGAAGTCCTTCTAATTATTCTTTTTGAACAAGTGACATTTCAACTGATAAGCTCTTGAAAATTGAACAATATATTCCTAAATTATGCTTTGGAAAATGAATAAGCTTTAATGCCAATGTAGTTACCCTGGTTTTAATGTTTAATTATTTTTTAGTTTATTAGTACATTAATATATCATGATAAAAACCCTGGAGGCATTTCAGATTAGTCTTGAAAATGACTCTAGATATGTCATTATAATCACGTGAAAGACATCATGCTATTATAGTTGTTCACATGATGCATTGATAGAAAACTGATAGTTGGACATCAGATGCCTTATTATATATAATATTAATATAATATGATAAATTTATGTAATGTAATGTTATGTTGTTATTTATCCAAATTGGATATATGATTTGAAAGAGTAGTATTCCAAGAAGCACGTGAAGTCCCTCTAGTATGCATGAAAGATCTCAAGATATGGATCTAGATATTTCATCCTAGTCATGAAAATGATCATTGACATGTCTATTTAATTATCCAAATTCCCAATGATAATATTTGGGTTCCATAGATATTGAAATCATAGGGTGGATTAATGGTTGATTTTTTCATGTTCCATGAAGATTACATCCTTGATGGATAATATATAATTCGTGTGTCCCATGGGACTTTATTCTACCTCCACTAAATCATTCCATATATGATATTTAATAACTATATGATGTGATTTATATCTAGGGTTTGGATTGAAATAAATTCATCCTCCCCTTAAAGAGAAATAACTACACATTAGAGTATAGAGGAAATAGAATAATTCTAGGAGAAAATAATCATGCAATCTAAGGATTCTTCAACTAGGTAATCCCATGGAATAACGTAACTGATAAAACGCTTTGTTTATATTCCTCTTAAAATCCCTCCATTGATCACATTATTTACTTATGGCATGTTTTTTAGATCATGTAAAGGATTTTTCAAATGATGACATGGTATTGAAAGGAATCAATAGGTCAACGCCTAATGAACATTAAGGCATTGAAGGGAGAAAAGATAGTAAAAGTTAAAATCCTTATAAAAATAAGGATAAATTGATTTTCATATTATGTGAATTCATGATCATCACATATCCCATTAATTATTCACAGAAATGTTCCTCAACCTGCTAGGTTGATAATAATATATCCTTTTAGATAAGTCTAGAATATCACATGACATCTACCTCCATACATTTTATCTAGTTCATGTGATTTCCTCTAGAAATTTCATCTAGTTCATGGGATGCCCTTCATAAAATCAATATTATTCAGGAATATTAATTTAAACATATGATCTCGATTATGCATTGAGATTTTGACATGCGATAAGGATAAAATGAAGTCATCTAGAAATATCATCTAGATCATGGATTTATTCTTGGCATGTATTCTATGTTATATAATGACTTTTAGGCATGCCATACAAATAATGCATAGTAATTCAAACATGTTGATTGGTTCCTGGAAATTACATTTGACATGTATCTTGATCATGTGAATGTCCTCAGACATTTCACCTTTGATCATGTAAAGAAACCTATAAATGTAAATCATACACCTCAACAAATTATAGGTTGATTTCTTTCGCATGTTTTGTAACAACCCATGTATATAAAAAATATTATCGTTCTTTCTAGAATTAAATAGTAAAATTCAGTATAAATGTATAATGATATAGGTGGTATTTATTAAAATTAAGTAATATATAACAGTAGAATATTAATCTCACCTATGAGAATATAAATAAAATTTATTGATGTTATAATTGAATATATGATATAGTTATATAATATATTAAAGAAATAACTTTTTCAAAATCATAAATTATGTGTTGTTTTTCTTGCGAAAGGGAAATGTTTATTTACAATTTTATTATTAATATAATTATTTAAAATTAGATATATCTTCATGAAACTGATTAATAAATTAATATTTTCTTATCTTATGATTATAAGAGAATTTTATGTGACCTTGATTAATTTTTTAATCTTTCCTAAAATTATTTATAATTTACAAAATCGATACTTTTCAAAAAACATATTTAGTGATTTAAATTAAAAATTAATTTTATCATATATAGATAATTATTTTAATAACATGTATTTAGTTTATGAATTTTACATTTTTAAAATATGTTCAGGGTGATGTCTATGGATTTCTCTTGAATATTTTAATATTTGGTGAATAATGAAATACAAAAATTTATGGTATAAAACATTTTCAGTTTGATACACTATTTGATGATTCAATACAGATGAAATAAAAATAATTTTTATCTATCCTTATTTATTAACATTTTGTATACATATAATAATCAATATTTATTATCTTGTTAAAAATGGATAAATTAATGAAAAGAAAATCATAAAACAACACTCACATACACTATAAATACCACCCTCTCCACCTCTTCTCCTCACACCTGCACAACCTTAGAGATTGTTTAATTTATAAACAATTCACCTAACAATACCTTACTAACAATAATGTGTTACTAGTCTCACCAAAATACCAAAATCTAATTTCTTAATGAGGTTCTCAAGGAAATAAAATTCAATAGGTAAAATCCTCTTTCATTTTCTATTATTTTCATTTCAATTTGATTTCATTTCTTATTATCTCCTCACCTACCCACATGTAAATGATGATATAAACCTAGTATGTCACATTTACTATAATTTTATTATTTTAATGGATTTTGAATCATCAATCCTCTCACTTTCAGTACAGATTCCAAAAATTATGAACATCATCTCAGATTTGTCGATTTATAGTCATCATGGACGATTTGTTTTTATATTCAATTAACTAATTCAAGGATCGTAATAAAACCATTAATATTTTTTAAAAGAATTTATTATATATATTATATTTTATATAATAATTATGGATCTAATATATAAACATTTAATTAAATAAAATTATATAAGTTCGAGATGGTAAGAAAGGCTGCCAAAATAAATTAAATCAATTTCATTGATGTTTTATATAATGAATAATAATAATATCAGAAAAAAAAAATTATATATGGTATAATTTAAAATTATTGAAACATATAAGTAATTTTCTTTCTATATATGGATATTTTCATTCATTGAACAAGAAAATCTATAATGAAACAACCATGTAAACCATGAAATAAGCACACTTGAAACAGTCAAAATAAAAAAAATATTATCAATAAAAGTGTGGATATATGTTATAATATGATCATATATAGAATTATAAATATGAATATTGTTATATAATAAATTAAAAACAATATTACAACCATTATACATAACGTTTTAACAAATTATATTGAACTCCAACCACATGTTTCGGAATTTCCATTAAAACCCCAATTTTTAATTACTAATTTTAAAAAACTCCAATGTACTATTTTTATGGTCATTGTATTTTGGTTTTAGCGTTATTCTTGGATCATGGAAATTATTTATGATGATTGGTTTTACCAATATCTCAATCCAATTCATTGGTTATGTTATTTTTAGTAGTTAAACATAATATTTATTTCAAGTAAAACTGTGATAGTTACATCATAATGTAGCTGTGGCAGTTACATTGTAAGGTAGTCATGATGGACACAAATCATAATGTAGTGTTTAGGGTTAGAATCATATGTAATTATAGTATAATAATGTTCCCCCATTTTACATAAATTTTTTTATATTTCCTATGATTTATTTATATCTCCTGTTTTCAAAATGGTAGAATATGATACATTAATGGAGACAAGTATATATATTTGAAAAAGATTTCATATGTTTATAAGTATTCATTTTCTGGAAATATATTTCCTTATTTTTATATTCGCATATGCGATTTTTTTTTCTGTTATCATACCATGTTTTTTAAAAAATCCTCAGTATTTATGGATTATTAATAGAAACCGAGATCGCAATATGAATGTTGTGATGAATAATCATGAAAATAAATCATTTTTTGTTAGGAAAATTTTTATTAGTGAAAAAAAGGAAACTATATTAAAAGTATCAAATTTTTATTCTTTTGGGTTATTATGAATAAATTATTTATAAATTATATAAGCATATAAACCAAAAAGTTATTTGGGAATTTAATAAATATATTCTAGATGAATTTACTAAATTATTTAATGATTCCAGACATATAGTTTTATTTGGTATCAGAGAATGATTTAGATTTATTTAGGGGTTAGGATAGTTTTAAAATAATACAATAAATGATTTTGTCATTAGCTATATGTTTAAATTATATAGAATTTAATGATTACCATGTTGATTCATCAAATATATGTCTATTAATAATGATTTTCCATTCATGAAATGTGGTAGCTGATGTACAATGTAACTGAGAGGATGATATTTTTTTGAATCTACAACTTGGAATGATGTGAATTAGAACTCAGTAGTTTGTGATTGTAATAGATCTATTGTCACAAACTATAAATTTTTATGGTTTCAATGAAATTGAATATCCGGAGCTACCACAAAAGACATGATAATAGTGGATCATTTTAGGATGCATCACCCACCTAATTTCATTGGATCTTCTATCTAAATGAATTCTAAAAGGTGGATTAAATCCCATAAAAATATATTTATGTTCATAGGGTGCTCATGTAGTCAAAACATTGGTCTTCAAATTTTTTTTGAAGGAAAAGTGGACTAGTGGTGGTAAAAAGTCAAGAATATCAGGGATAGAATATATATTGATGAATTGGAATGGTTTGTGTTTAAGAATATTTTCTATAAAAAATATTTTCCTAATGATGTTATATATACGAAGGAAAATAAATTCCATGAATTGATACAAAGGGATGAAGATTCAATGGTTGTGTATGAATCAAAATTCACCTGATTGGAAAAGTATTCTCCAAATAATTTTTGAGATCTTGATAGTATAATAATTATTTTTTACACCATATTGATGCAAATATGTCTAAGGTATTTGGCCTCCAATGAATTAAAATGTCATGGTAATGTTGTATGATGTGGAGAGAGGGTAGAACTGGAGTTATTTATGAACACATTTAATATGAAATCAAGTGATATAAAAATTCCACATGGAATGAAATGGGAAATAATCAATCCAGGAAATATGAATGTAAGAATGTCAAGTTTCTAGTTATTAAAATGTGTGGTACAATGTAGAACGGGATATGAATTAACCAAACTGAGAAGTGTTTCTAATGTGGTATGATTAGACATATGTTATAATATTTCAATTAATTTGATATTTTGTTTAATTCTAAAAAGAAAACACAATTATTTTTTAAAATTGGTGAGGCCGTGTGTTAGAAAAATACCTTACCAAAGAAGGATATGAATTAAGTTATTAGTAATACAATAAGTCAAAATTTGTTATTATTTCCTTTGAAACTATTTTAGTTGATGTTGGTATATCAAATGAATTGGTATCTGAAAAATTGATTGTTTACATTGTTTTTCATAACGTCTTGTTTAGTATGGGGTCTACATGTTAGATTATTTATGAGAAAATTTTATTTAATTGGAAATTTTACCTACTAAAATTACATCCAAACATATGGTAAATACACTGGGGGTAAATATTAAACAAATAAAAAAATTCGAAAAATCGTTCTATTAAAGTCTATAGAAATAAAGTACCTGAAAACATTGTATTTTTTCCTTAGTTGTATTAGATTTAATTATTTTTATATAATGTCTCTATTTTTATCCTGATGATATTGATTATAGATATGAAGATGTTTTTTATTATTATTTTAAATTTATATACATTAATGAACCAAAAAAGTTGATAAAATACCAAGAATATGAAAATTATAATTTTAACATATTGATGTGAAATATATCTTTCACATACTATTTATGGAAATGGGGATTTTCATATTAATGATGTGTTAGTGGTAAATGAATACTTGGATGATTTTCCAACTTATTTGATTGTTTTTATACCTGATAGGGATGTTAAATTTACAATGGAATTAGTTCTTGATGCAAAGTAAATATCAAAACCACCCCATCGAATTGCTGAAGTTGAAAGATTAGAATTGAAAATGTAGTCACGTTATATTATTGATAAATATTTTGTTTTGATATTTGGGAAGAGATTTTGTTTTCCATAGAATTCATAATTGAGGAATTATTTCTAAAGTGATGCTCTTATTTCACAGTTTTTAGTTTATCCAGGATGCAGTAACATGTACAGAGACTATCATGAGGTTTTCTATTGGGATGGAATGAAAAGAAAGGTTGTAGATTATTCCAAGAAAATTTTGACTTATCAATAGTCAAATTTAGATATACAACTACCAATGTGGAAGATTTTTCCCTTTCATGTTCAGAAGTGGAAATGAGAGAATATATCTATGGGATTTGTGGTGGGATCGTAAAAGACCTCTCGCAATAATAATGTGATATGGGTTATTATTTATCCACCGAATAAATCATACCATTTTTATCCTATTCAAGATACTATGACTTTATATTAGCTCTCTCAGCTACACCTCAATGGTATTTTTTTTCAGGTATTATTCCTCTATCCATTGAATCATACCATGATCCGAGTGTTTCAATTTACTTTTAGAAAGGCCTTTAGATGTCATTGTGAATTGAATTAAATTTCATCACTAATTTTCATCATCAATCTAGTGGAAGGACTAATTGAACAATCAGACATTGGAGGACCATATTTATGTCTGTTCAATGGATTAATAAGTAATATTGGATTACAATCATTATTTTGTTATGTTTTCATATATTAAGAGTTTTCAATCTATTATATATATGGAACTTCTAAGTAATTATATTCAAATAGGTGTTGATATCCATAATTGTTGGACTATGTATGGGAACAGAAGTTGATGGGATAAAAAATATTATAGAAAGTGGCTAAAAAAGTGATTATGAGAAATCAATATATAAGGAAGGATCATAGAAGGCAAAAAATTGTGCAGTTAATAGAACAAAATACCATTATTTCGAGGAAGACTTTCATTTTTCAATTAAAACACCTCCATGGAAAAGTGTTATGAATTTTTCTAAAAATGAATTCAATTTCCACTTTTCATTGGACCTGTTGAAATCCTATAGATTGTTGGAACCTTTTCCAATTAGGTATCCTTACCTCTCAAATTACCTTAGATACATAATGTTTTTCATGTTTTTCTGTTCAGAATATTTGTGCTAGATTATTCTAATGTATTGAGCCTTGAAGTAGTTTATATGGAAGAAGACATTTCTTTATAAGAGAAAACAATTGACATTATTGATCATAGAGTGAATTTATTGTCTAATATGGTAATTTACTAGGTTATATTTTTTTGAGAGAACACATGGTTGATGAAGAAACATGGGAATATGAACATTCTATGAGTTTAAGGTATACCCATTTGTTTAATATGTGATTAAAAATTTAGAGGACATGATTTCTACAATGGGGAGAATGTAACAACCCAAGTATATATAAAATAATTTTTCTTCATTCTGGAAATAATTAGTTAAATTCATTATAAACATATCATAAAATTAGTGGTATGTTATAGAAATTAAGGAATCCATGCTAATATAATAGTATCTTCACCTGTGAGAGTATAAATTAAATTTATGCATCTTATAAGTGAAAATTTGTTACCTTTAAATCACATATTAGGTAAATAAATATTTGGAAAATTATAAATTAATTTGATGATATTTTTATGAAGCATAAATTTATATTTATAATTTTATAATTAATATAATAATTTCAAATACAATTTATATTAATAAAATAGACTCATTAGTTAAATATTTTTCTCTAATGACTAAATATAATTTTATGAGACCATTATTAATTTTTCAAAGCCTCATAAAATCTATGATAATTCTTAAAAATTTTATTTTTGGAGAAATTATTATTTAAAATACAAATTAAATTTCTTATTTCTTGAAAGTTGTTATCATAAAATAATGGTCAATTTTAAATTATACATATTGAAAAATGGTTAGCATGATTTTTTTGGATTTTTATGAAGTAACTGATTTTTTTTTCAATAGTGGAAAATGATAAATTCAAGCATATAACATATTTAATTAAGTCATTAATAATGTAAGAATCATAATATTGATATATCCTTATCTATTTACTTTATTTATTCCTAGAATCATGGATATTACTTCTCTTAAACAGGAATAATAAACTAATGATTAAAATTATCAAAAAACACCCCCAACATCCACAATAAGAACTAGGCATCACCACCTCTTATTCTCACACATTAAAATCCTTCTCGATTGATTAATTTAAACCCAAATCACTTCCCAAAACTATCCCCCATGGAAAATACTATGTGGTCTCACCAAAAGGCCAATTAATATTACCACAAAGATGTTCTCAATGAGGGTATGATCCAAAGGAAAAATCCTCATTCATTTTATTTTATTTTATTTTCTAATTTTTTCATCATATATCCTAAAAATGCCTCATCCAATTGAAATGATAAATCAGTTATATTATATATACATGAATGTTATTTTGTTAATTGAATTTCCATCATTTATCATCCCCACTTATCCTCTAATTCTAAAAGGTTGAAAGCATCATCTTTGATGTGTTGATTTACCCTCATTGGGGATAATGTGTTTCCATTTTCATTTACCACCTTCAAGACATGTCATAAAATAACTATTATGGATAAATAATATTTTATTAAACATATTTTTTTATATAATGATTCAAAAATCTACATATAAACTAGATATAAATTAAAACGATATAAGTTCGTGATGGTCGTAAAAATCCCAAAAAAAATGAAATCATTTTCATTAAATTTTTATCAAATGAATCTTCCTCATAACTAAAAAAATGAGATTTCATATCATTTAAAATTAAATAATCATGTTAATAAAATTTCATTCCACTTATGGATTTTCCATTCATTTGAAAAGAAAATCCATAATGAACCACCTGTGGAATCCATGAAACAAACAAAGCTGGGAAAATAAAAATAACAAAATATTACCATTATATAGGTGAAAAGGTGTTATAAAAGGATCATACAAAGAATAAAAATATTAATATAGTTTTAAAAAATTAATAAAACTATATATCTAAGCATACAGATAGACTGAACACATTATTAGGATGTAAAACCTACGATAATGTAATTTAATTTAAAAATCCTCGTTGAAATTTATATTTTTACAAAATTAAGAAGGAATGTTTTAATGAAGAAAATCTTCATGTTTCATGATTATTTTCCAGTTCTTGTGAGTTGTTTATGATGAATTTTGGGACATATGAATCCATCCAATTAATTGGGTATGGTTATGTTGGAAGTTGACCGTAATGGTTATTAAAAGTGTAACATCAATGGTTACAATATAAGTTATTTATGATGATCACAATGTAAGGTAGACACGAGGGATAAAAATATTAATGTATCTTCTATGCTTACAACCCTATGTATGTATGATATGAAAATTATTCCCCATGATACCTAAATGGTTTATTTAAGTTTTATATGTTTTTTGGAAATACCATCTTATCACAATGTAAATATTTGACACTTCGAGGATGTAATGTATATATTTATGAAAATGATTTAATAGGTATATAAGTATACATGAACTAAAAATTTATATATATCTTTTTATGCCCTTTATTTAGATTTTTTGTGTCAATTTATTGTATAAACTGTTTTTCATAGGGTTTACTGATTTTAAAGAGAATAGAACAATCCAACATGAATGTGGCAAAGAATTTTCTTGAAAAGAATTCATATTCTATTACAAAATGGTATTATTGAAGAAATTGGAACTGTTTTAGTAGTGTCCAATTTGTATTCATTTAGGTTATTATGTATTCATTATGAACTAATTCACCAAATCTCTAAATTAAAATGATATTTGGGAATTTATTAATTTTATTCTAGTTAAATTAAAAGGATTATGTAATGTTTAGTGTTGGTTTCTTATATGTTAGGATGAAACCCCCAAACCAGTTATCCTTATGTTGTATGAATACTTGTGCATGTTCACTCAATATATGTAAACCCCAATCTATGATAATTTGGCTAATAATTCCCTCATAATATAGAAATTTCCCATAATAGAGTAGGGCTTTGCACTCATTATGAGATCCTCTACCACTCATGTTCCATAGCCTATATCAATCAATGGGTAAGAGCTAAAATCATGTAGTGGTTATCCATTTTAGTGTAATACCATCCATATATAATAAACTCTATCTCATGGGACCAAAACTATAAAATGACTCTCTCTCCCTCAATTCACTATATTCTGATTTGAAATGGGTTATTATACGAGCATCCACATTGGTGTATGTCCATGATATTCCATTTACTCAATTCATAAGACCCTACCCAATATTTCTATCATTATTCCATATCCATATGTGGGTTTAGAGGAAAAGTGAAAAATGAGGATTCTAAACATTGTAGTAATAAGGATATATTGGATGTCTTCCTAAGACAAATGATCTATATCAAAAACTCCATTAGGGATCCTATTGTGCATGTGTCTAATATCCACATGTTGTGAGTGTTATTAAATATTATTCCATGTATCACTCAATGAGCACGAATCACATGGTATTTGGTATTTTCAAATGTCATATCATTATATTCATAAAATTCCCCAAATCTAACAAGCCTTCATTTGTATTCCATGTTCATTAAAATGATGAAAATTCCTCAATACATGATAATACTCCATAGTGTAAATCCTAAAGAAATTTTTATATTTGTAATATATGGGGAAATTGACCTCATAGGTGATAATAATAATTCCTTCCTCATGATTGTGTTGAAGGAAGACCAAACTATGAATTCTTTAATTATTGTTATTATAATTGTTTATATGAAACCTTTCTAATTCTTGAACACCAAACTAAATTCCTATGTTCCCTAATATACATCCTTTTTGTCATTGTGTTATACAACATGAAATCTTCCTAAATGAAGTATGTGTGTTTTTATTACAGTTATCACATGATACTTAGGATTACTGTTTGAGGTTCAAACCCATCACTAAATAACCAATTACTATCATGAACCGCAATTATCCCCGCATATATTAGTTATATGGAATCAAGACACAAGATGCGTCCCATTTCTAATCAATAACGTGAAATATATGAAGAAAATATAATACCTGTAGATTGTCTCTTTAATATAACACCCTTTACATATAAAAGGATTAAACACCCAATAGTTTTTAAGGGTAACCAATCAGTTTTCATGATTTTTAATAGATTCATTGACAAATTATAAATCTATAACTGTGTCCCTAAGTAGGTGATAAGAAACCAAAAATTGGTGCAATGAGACTGACCTCCCATCATATTGGACAATGTGAGTTTCAATGTGTAATTAAGATTGATCCCCATGTGAACAAATACCATTTGAAAGAAGGACCATGATTTTTTGAGGATATATGAGAACATTGGGAGTCTCCATGAGATATTAAAATGGTAAAGTTAATATGAATTATTGTGAAACCAAACTCAAAACTCCAGAAAATAAATCATCAAACCAAATATCCATCAAAATAAAACATTTTTTACATTATGGGAATATGGAAATGATATCCTCATATTAATTATATTTACTAAGTTATTCCTTTTCAATGTAAAAAATATCGATTTCCCAATTCCCCGCAAAGAATAATTCTTCTCAACCACAAATTGAAATATTCATGCAATGTAGTTAATATTAATATAATTAGGCAGGTTATTTACGTATGAAATGTATAGGTCTCAATGAAATTAAGAAAATTTTTTATAATTACTTAATACTAAAATGGAGTGTAGAGAATTCAATTTTATCAATGATCCCCTTAAAAAATGCACCCTCAATTTAAAAAAATGAAATTAGTAATATATTATTCATTATAAAGAATATAAAAACTAATCCCGATGAATATAGAAATTTGTAACCATTTACATAGATGGGATATAATTTCCACAAAGTTTTCAATTCCATCTCAAAGGGAATTAGTTATGTCACTCGAGAAATAATTGCATTTTACTTCATATGGATCATTGGAATATTTTTTCCTCATTCCAACCATTTTATAAAATAAAAATTATATGAAGTAAATTTAAGTCAATAAATCATGAATAATAAATAATTCTTTTGTGAAATTAACTAATGTGGTTTGACTTCTGGTTTCCCTATCTTTAGAAATTTAATAATATATATCTTCTTAGATGTTTACAAAGACTTATTATTATCCAATGTTCTCTAACGAGTATTCTTAAATCATAATTACTAAATTAACTAAACTGTGATATGATTCTAACTATAGATGCCCTATATTTCTAATATTATTATTACATATTATGTTATAAAAATTGTACTAATTGAATTAAAATAACTATGATCCAAATAATTAGTGTATTTAAAATATTATGAAAATACATTATTCATATAATATAAGACCAAAAATTTATTTAAAACCATATTCCTTATCCTTAAAATCTCACTTTATCCTTAGAACATGAAGTCACCTGAGGATATAAATTAATGAAATGGGTGAGATAAAAGCCCGGTAAAAGGAGGAATTAAGAAATGAATAAACATACCATGAGTTAGAATAATAATAATAATAATAATAATAATATATGTATATAATAATTATTATTATAATTAGAATAAACATATGATAATTTCATGGAAAGTGTAATTGAAAAAAATGAAACATCATGTCTTAGTGGTCAAAATTCCACACAAAGATGTGAAAGATTCTAGTATCATGTCAATGAATAACAAACATGTGTAACCATGAAATCATAATGGTGAATAACATTCACACCATGTTCATTAATATCACACATTATCTGATGAGATAAATCAAATAATGTAATTCATTGTAGTGATATATGATTCTTTTCTCACCTAATAGATTATTACATTTAAAATATAATCTGTGACACAAGAATCATATAAAAATAATAGTCGTAAAATAATCCATTGAAAGGAATTGATTCATAATAATAAATCCTATATTCATTAATAATATTTGGAGTTATAGAATAATAATGGTAATAACATTCTTGGTTTAAGAATCATTAATATTGATTGAAGATGAAACCAACTCAAGAGAATCCATGGTGTGTTTCGAAAAGAAGAGATCTTTTAGAACATCTAAATATTTTTCATAAATAATTTTTGGAAACTTGTGTATCCAAAAAGATAAGAGGTATGGGGATAGAAATTATATTTCAGGAACATTATAGGAATATCAATTGTGAAATTTGGTTTGAAATAGGTTTAACTAAAAAAATGGAGTTAGGTTCGAGAATCCCCTAACCTTATGTATGTTTTATTTCTTGACATAAATGTCATAGATAATGAATGTTGATCCATTAATAAAAATTAAATGAATTATTCTACATTTATTTGATTTATTATAATTTTATTAATTTCGTTTCTGAAAATTTTGATGAAATATATTGTTTAATATCTCATTATAGTAGTGTTTGTTTTCTTGGTTTTGAGGTTCAGATCACTTGTATATATGTATAAATGCATACGTAATATGAAAATAATTCTTCATAATAGATCTTATTTATTATTATCTAAAATAAATATGATTTAAATTCACTTATAAGTCATTTATTAATATGAATATGATTCATTATATAAAACATTAATGATAGTATTTTAGTCTAATTTGGATGTTTTTTCATCGATCAAAAAATAAATTAATTTTAATATATTTTATTTTTTAAAATTATTACAGAACATTTTAAAAAATATTATATTTATATTAAAATCATTTGTAACCATTATAATTGTTATATTAGCAACTTTTAAGGTTGTAATGGAAAAGGAAAACTCAATTTTCACGATGGTGGTGAATTGATAACTCATGGAAGATGTTTTAATTTTTAGACAAAATGGAGAGGATAACATGTTTGATAACGAATATCACATTAACAAAATAAAATTATTGAATTTTTTTGATATTGGAGTTTTCATGACACAGTTTATGGGATTTTTAGGATATAATAAGAACAGAAACCAAAATAAAATAGAATTAAAATGGATTTTACGACTTGACGATCTTCCCCTTGAGAACCCCCTTATGGAAACAATGTTTGGTCTTTTATTGAGACCATAATCTATTAAACAATTAGATGAGTCATAGGATGGTAATTGGAAATCATTTAGACAAAATACATGGTTTTTATGGTTTGATGAGAAAGTGTTGTGATGGGTTGTATTTATAAGGGGATATTAGGCGTATTTTATGTTATTATATTCATTATTTTATAAATATAGATCAATACTATGAATTGTGTTGATAATTATCAACAAGTATATTAAATAATTAATGATAGTTTGAGATTATGGATCCTATATATTCCATACATCAACCATGAAACAAATATTCATGTATTTTTCTTATACCATAAAATCTCGTATTTCACTATTCATAAAAACATGTACTATTCTAAAATAATCCCAAAAATATACCATAAACATTTTCGGATAAATGAAATAATTTTTCAAAATTAACTCTATAAATATGGTAATTTTATTTTTTCTCAAATCATCATTTAATCAAAAAAATAATGATTTTAATATTGTTACGTATTCTATAAAACATTACTATTTTATTTAAGGTCTGAAAAACATTTCTTATAATTTAATGACAAAAAATTATAAATTCCTGAATATATTTTATAAAAATATATTTTCATTTAAATCATTATATCGATAATAAAATTTAAAGAAAACATGTTTTACAAAATTATCCACACTTCCATTATAATTTTTAATTCATTTATTTGCATATACCCTTATATAAATATATCATATTTTAATTTATATGATACAAAAAAGTTATTTATATATTCATACTCAAGGTTTCTATTCTATTTGTGAGATTCATATTCCTAATGGTCATGTTACTATTATTGTGTTCTCTATGATATCTATTTGATTTAAATAACATAAAATTATTATAATAAGGTGAATTTCAATAATATAATTCTCGATCATTAGATTTCTTCCCTCAATAATATCCAAATAAACAGTGTATAATTTTAAACGATTTTAGCATGGATTATTTATATATTGGATTACCAAGTGATCTTAATGTAGACTAATTAGATATATAATTCACTAAATGATTTATAACCCCCCCAAACTATGATTTAAATCATTTAAATAATTATACAATATCATCCATCATAAAGAAAAAAAAGTAATATCAAAGGAAACAATCAATAAGAAATGTGGAGGTCATTGTAGATGATACAGTGATGTACCAAAATCAAAATAAGGAATGCGAAAAACCAAATGACATCCTCTATCAAACCACTATTTTCAATCTATATTCAATATATACCATTGTATTATTATAATGATTACCAATGTATGTAGAAAATATCCCTATGAGCAACATTAATTCTTTGTATACATACACATACATGTTTTTATGCACGATCTGATCTAAAAGGTCTATAATGATCTCTCCAAATAGTCTATTTAGTTACTTAAATTTAAACATTCATTTTATCTGTATTTAAAGAAAATAAAGTAATATTTTATTCATTTCAAATATTAAATATTTGATAATGACATCATATTTTACTTTATAAGGAATAAAACCATATTATTTAATGAAATAAATAATACTAATTTCAAAAACTAAAACAACAACCTCGTATTTAAAAAAATATATAACAAAAATTAGTTTTAAAAATTTCAAAAAACTTCTTAAATATATAGATTTTGAGAAAAAATTATCAATTTTTTAAATCAATTTTAAAAAACCCCTTAAAACACACCAACTATAAAAATAATAATCACATTACGAACGGAAACCATGTCATCAATGATAAATAAAATAAATAAAATGAAATAGTGAAATTATTCACATGCATGAGTATATAAAAGAAATCATGAAATAAAAGACCCCTATATAGAACCACTGATCAGTAATCAAATTTAAATTTTTACAACATCTATAAAATTTTATAATGTTTCTAATGATATTGTAATAAGATGGAAAAATAGCCAGAATATGTTACCCCTGAAAATATAAAAATCAATTTAATTAATACATACTAGCCTCATCGGTATGGTAAATCCCCACTATCAATGGTTAAAAGAAAAATATGGGGACCCTACTAGCATGTATTGAAACTCGGATACCATATATTAATGAATTTTAATTAGATAAATTTGTTTTGATAAATATAGAATAATTATTTGACCAGGAAATCATGATAAATACAAATATTAATCATGAATAGTTTCCCATACATCACCACGAACTCCCTCACATAAAAAATATTGTGATTGAAAACATTTATATATAAATACTCCATCATAATAAAATAATATTCTTTAAATAACATCATAATATTTACTTGAACTTTAATGGTTAAGTGTATTTGGAGACCTACAATCATAAAAAAACTATTACATTAATGATATATATCATTTTACATTATATTATTAACAAAAATAAACCATATTATAGATGTCACACATAAAACCGCTGTTTATAAACAAAATAAAGGAAACCAGAGAAAGAGTGTCATCAGATTCACATTAAGCGTAAACATAAAATATATCAATCAATAATAATATGTGAGCATAATATAAGTATAATAGAATGATAACATGATCAAAAAATACAATAAAAATTTACAATTAGTAACTTTTTATTAATAATAAATTATAGAATATGGTTTTTTTCATAAAATTAATAATACATAAGATTATAGAATCATAAATAATCTATTTTGTGTAATTGGAGGAAATCATTTTCATATGAAATATGTTTTTCAACATTCAAAAAATAATATAAAATTACTTACTTATTAAAGGATTACTCATATTATTATCATTTTGGAAAAATTCACAAAATGGAAATTCCTACCCAGTTACTTCCAACAGTTTACTAGATGTAACATGAATCCGATTAGATTTTTCCTCTCTTCTGATTTTGTTAGCCCCATCATAATTTACGAGTTTATCAACATATTCATCATTAACCAAAAAAGTATAGGGATATAACTACCCACACATCGTTGATATATATTCATAACCACCCTTCCTTAGTTTATAATGGAGTCACCTATCAAAAAATCATAATCCATTCATATGTTTGACACTTTATCATGAAAACATTTATCATTACATAAAATCGTATCTTGTGGAAAATAAAAGTTGTTTCATTAATATTTTAAAATCATGATAATAAAGAATCCATATAACAATTGGGATGATTACATTTGATTATATCCCCAATTATTCAAATGAAACCTCAAATGATATTCTTATTTATAAAAATACATTTTAAAAGTTCACAAAAACATTTATTGATTAAAATAAACTTTAATTTCGAATCATTTATTAAAAATTAAATTACTAAAATTATTATGGGAATATATTTTCTTAAATAACCATGTAAGTAAGTCATGTATGATTAAAACAAGATAAAAGGCATCCTGGATAAAAAATCATTAATATAGTGTGTATAAAGTCGATGATTATTTTAAATAAGAATCCAATATATCCTTGTTCATAAAAATATAAAGGATATTATTTAAAACAATTATAACAAAAATCATGGTTAAAAATGAATTTACTAAATATTTGTAATTCAATGATGACAATAATGAAAATATTTTAATGAAAATATTAACATGGAAGAATGGATTCCCAACCAATGAGGAAAACTAATGTCTGTTATTCTATAAAATGTACATTCGTAATTTTAGGTACATATAGAGAGGAAAAAAATAAAAACTAATACTCATTGTAACTAACCACAAGAGAATAAATGAATTAAAATTTTATATAGTTGTATCATATGATTCTTCATTTGAATTTAAGAATAACCAATATGAATTAAAAAATATGACTTTAAAAAATAATCTCTTAATGAATCGATATATTTGGATTTGGAATTTCTATTAATGGAATAACATAACATGAATAATTATAAACTGTGAGTATAAGGAAATTCATGATAAAAATATCAATCCACCAATAGATACACCACTTATGAGAATATATGTTTCTTGTCATAACATATGTCCCAAAGGAGCCTATATTAGAGGGTAACCCCTTACAACTTTGGTGACTTTGAAATCAAATCCGATTGGAATAAATAATGTAAGTTGCATGTTTAAATAATAGTAATTATAAATTAACAATGATATAGCATTTAAAAGTAAATGTATACACATATTAAAGACATAAAGAGGGGAAAACATCAAATATGTGTCAAAAAACATAATGGAGCTGAATAATTGTTTAAAAGATAGAATTTTTTTAAATGAATGTCTTTGGAGGATGGAAAATCAAATGGTTCTATAAATAACTTCAAATAAATCATTTATTATGACAAAATATATTATTGTGATTTATATAAATCATATAGATAATAAATTTGATCGTAACATTTAACAATGACTCAATAAAGACAAATGAAAAAAAACATAAAACATTATTATCTATTGAATAAAAGGCCATGTAATGAGATAACATGATAGAAATTTAAAAATCCTTTAAATTTAAATAATATGTAAAATTAAATTCTTTTTTATGTAATCGATCCACATTATTTAAATTATATGGAACAACATGAAAAATATCTTGTCAAAAACAAAATTATTAAAAAGAAACCCTTAACTTATGTCTGAATTGATTCATAAGACACCTAAATTCTATTATAATTAATATATAATTATCATAATTATTTAATATATTCATATTAATATTTATAACATCATATGTGATCCACTTATAACATTTCATCCCAAGATTATTAATAAATATCTATTTAACCTTTTAGTTCATTTGTTAACTACTTTGTTTTTAATGTATATTTTAGTTCAATAATTTTGGATCATTACTTATTATCATGGTTCCTCTATATATTAATTTTTCCTCATGATATAAATACAGTATATATTGATTTCATATATATTAATATTCATTGATATTATGTGGTGATGAAAAATGAATTGCATCACTACATGGGGGAAGTAATTCTTAGGTACATAGTTGTGATGTTTTCATTGTGCGGTTGACAAAATGAATTAAAGGAAATTGATAATTCACATTATAGAATCATTATTATTTCATAAATATGCAATTTTTTTTGTTAAATATATCAGTGTTACCATTCCCGAAAATAAAAAATGAAATGGAATCACATCGCTTTATAGAGGTGGTAGTCCACATATATGCAAGAGTCGCATTATCATTTACCTATGGATTGGGTGACATGAAGTTATATAGGATATTATGAATCTAAAATAATAATAATGATTTTAAAATTATATATATACATTAAATATATCATTATAACCACCAATTAATGATTTTGATTGAAAATAAATAATATCACTACATGGAAATAATTATCGAAATGAAAGATTACGAAATAATTTCATCTCTAATTTGATAGAGAAGAGGTTGTAAATGGTTTTTATAAAGTCATATAAACATATTAGTATATTTATGATACTATTGAAGTAAATATTTTATAGATTCAACCAAAATATATGAATTAGAAAAGAAATAACTTCCATAGAGTTTTGTTATTATTTAAACTTATTTTTTGAGAGGCCTATTATGGATTAATAATTAAGTATTAATTGACTGAACATGTGGGGGTAATGTAATATTAAAAATATTTGTTTTAACTTTGTAAGACATTGGTATATTTCGACATATATTTCTAGATCTAGGCACAATGACAATGTGTGATTTGAATATGTGGTTAGGCCAGAATAACATTTATAAAATTTTCATGTATAATTTATACAATTAATGCATTGGAAATTAAATAACTCCTAAAAAGATATTTAGATCTGAAATATGAGGCAATGTTCAGTCTACAGCAAGTCAAATACCCAAGGAGGGACAAAAAATTTGTCAACACAAGAATTCTTTAGAAAATGCCATCGATGGTGTAACCGTAAATAAAAAAAATAAAATAATTTATTTTATTTTAGTTGTCATATCAGATAAATTTTGAAAAAGGACCCACATTGGAAATCAAATACCATCGTTGGGCTGGTAATGGGGTGTTTTACCTAATCAAAACCTAATGCGAGAGGGTGCAGGATGATCGAATCATGTGACCTTTGGTGGTTGACTTATAGTTTCTCAATAAATAGGTAATTTTGGAAATGACCAAGGGATGGGTTATTTCTCCCATGGACGTAAAAATTTCTCCTCCGCCCTTCACATAGAAAATCAACATCGAATCTCTAGATGATCGTGATAATACTGCAGACATGACTGGATTACAGAACAAAAAACACAATGACAGATCGAAAATCCAAATAAGATTCTTATTATGGATGTTGCATTCAATGGTTGTTCTTTCTATTATCTAAATTTATCCTCTATTGTTTACATTGATACTATTGTGTTTTTTGACAGCCCAAAAACATTGTGACTGACCAATAAGTATATGGATTTCTCATTCTTCATCTTTCTTTTCCATTATTGAGTGTTAACTTTTTGACTCTACAAAAAAATATGATATTTTAGGAAATCATAGTTCTGTGAAGTCCAAAATCAAGGGTTTCCAAATCAACATTGGTTTTTAGTTTTAGGTGCTATAGTAGGCGCAACAGTGAGTGTATGTCACAACAAATTCTTGTTTTGTCAAAATGTTGATGGTTCATCGAGAGGTGTATGTGTCTTTGGAGATTTGGACACAACGGTCACATATTTGACATTGTTTAAATTTTTTGATCACGTCATTGGTCACATTTTTCCGTGGAATAACCATTTTCACGCGGAGGTCAGACCACAGATGGTGGTGCTGGGCAGCATGGTTGTGACAGCCTGCGAGGCATCGTCGGCCGTACGTATCGTCCTGGAGGGTGGGGCAGTGACGGGGTGGGTGTGATGCAGAGGTGGATAGAGAAGATCTATGGCACATGCCAATGGTGTCACCCAGAGATGTGGGATAGTGAAGTATGTAGGATGTGGTATAGTGAGTTAGGCCATGTTGATGAGAGTGGGCTGACCCCAAAGCAGTGGAAAAGTCGGAGTGGTCCATACCAATGCGGGTCGGGCCAATGTGGCATCAAATGACTATTTCTCCAAATCCTGGCATTTTTTTGACATGTTGTATGTGGCCACACATTTCTATCATGGAGAATGACACGTTGAAGATAGTTTGAAATTTTTTTAGTTTTGGATAGTGGATCAGTTTCCAAAAAACAACTAAATATAATAGTAATCATATAATTATTTTTAATGAGGAATTTTTGTATCTAGATTAACTCATGTGTACAATGTCTGGTTGATTCACCATTAGTGGCATTGCAACCCTAAAATTTTGGTGGATGTTTCAAGAACAATTTTTAGCAATTATACTAAAATTGAGATGTGGCCCATACTATGATCGAATTGGTTGTTTCCATTGAAATGTGACTTTTTCACTAGGTGTATGCTTGGGATGAATAAATACTTGATACCTTATACTTTTTCATGAGGATCAAAATGGAGTGAACAACTTGATTTGTTTTGGGATCGAGGTGTGAGCCCCACAAATTACATTTCGTCTACAGCGCTCAGAGATGCATCATCTTCGCCAGGAGACTTTTCCAAGTGAATGAATAGTCGATCATGTGTAATATTCCATATGGATCATTATAGTGTTATCCATATGATTATGAAGGGCCATCTGAGATTTCTTTTTAGGAAGAATTACGGATCATCCCTTCAGACGCATGATGAAAATTGAGCACTCATCGCCTTTTTCAGGCAGTTATTTCATGTACTCTTTGAGTACACTAGCATGTCAAGGGGTACTCATATGCAGTTGAGTACCTGAGTATGGATAGGTACACATTCAACAAATGCGGTGAGGATATAGTTCATGTGGGCCCCACATGGAACATATAAGAAGATATAAATCTTCTATATCTAGTATCATATTCTTTTGTACCTGGATGTTGTCCCACGAGTATCCTATCATTAGTTTATTTTGGGTAGAATGTGATGGTTCCCTTCATATTGGTATTCAAGATACGATGCAATATTTTCTGGGTAGGATTCCTATCTGTGGTTATGAATGATGATTCCAGTGATCTAACATAGATATATTAGAGAATTCCGAGCATATCATGTTGTGTGACTTAACTGTGTCATTCCCCAATTTCCTTTTGAGTTGAAACCCCTAATAGGTAGGGCGTGAGTCCTTGATTAATGAGAGTGGAACCACCTTGTGATACAAAGGTGTGGGTCATAAACCTTAGTGTTACACCCCCTTCAACAAGGGCACGAGTCATATATAGTTACTTGTGAGTGGATCCCCCCTTACGGCTTAGGTAACGAGTCCCATATGACCATGGTAGAACCCCCATATTGTTCTAGGGTGTGGGTCCCTCTGAAACTAGAGTAGAATCCTTTGTTAACTCAGTCGTGGGTCCTCTAAAAATTCTACTAGAGTGGAAATACCTTATAATACAAAGGAAAAGGTCCTTTACTATGGGTTTTCAATCACTATAATTTTTTAAAAATCGATAAGACATGGTTTTACAAACCATTGTACACACAATAAGGAGGGATGATTTCCCCACTGAGACACATCCTTGTGTCATGACCTAAAACAGGGTGGTAGGGTTAGTGATTCTCCAAGATGATAGTTGGAAGGTGTGGTTTTTTGAGTCCCTTTGAGTTTAATGTTGATGGATGACATGTGGGATGATAAGAATCATTGTTGGATACTTAGAGAACAATTGGTGACTCAATTCCTGGGTTGAGCTATGTGACTGAGATCCCCATACTCTCTCTAGTTTGTTTTTCACTTATTACGAATATATATATATATATATATATATATCCTATTTTAGTAGACACTCCTTGGGTTTTTTCTACTCTCCTTCCTAGAGAGGTGAAGAAATGTGGGATATGCCACATTATTTACATATCTAGATTCTCATTATTTCACGATTCTACACTCCTATAATAGTTAGAGGGGACACATTAAATGTTTATCTTCTCATCATTTTGAGACTATGTTGTTTGGATTAACATAATTTCACTCCCTTTTTGAGTTGAGATTTACTATTTAACTATAACTTTTTCAATATAATACATTCATCTACCATTGTATCTCTTACTGCTCCCCCTTCTCCTTTTCTGGTTGTGCTTCTAGGTATGCTTGTAATCACCCATTCATGGGCTTTTCCCTGACATATAATTCAATTTTCATATGAAAAAAATGATTATCCTGACTTTAGAGTATCTTAGGGATATTAGGTTCTTGGACTGTGTACAATGGCCATTTCTTGGGATCCAAGAGTGGAGATATCTCAATTATTTTACTATTATGTTACAACATTGTTTTGGAACTTCTCTCATTGACCATTTATTTGGAAATTTTTCCATTCGGTATACATTTCAATAATTATATTGTTTAGAGTTATATGCATGTTTGGATTCCTTTTATAGTAGTTGTGTATCACCAATTTCCATCCCTATAATCTTTTTCATTGATTTTGCTGCAGGGGGGTAAAGGTTCTAAGGAAAAGTCCTCCCATAGAGTTGTGTGCCTTCAAATATTGTCACCACCCCTGGCCTATGGAATCGGGGTTGGGGGAGTTGCGGCAGGAGACCAATTATGGGTTAGGTTGTGAAAAATTGGTTTCATTGGTTGCTAGACCATTGAGATGTGGTTTATAAGTTTCCCAAAAAGGGTATTTTTGAGTATAGGAAAATAGTATCAATGTTTATAGAGTGAGGTTATTAGGATATGGAGTCCAATGATGGTGTGACAGACAACATAGGTATTCACCAAGTCTCTGAATACCCACCTGTCAACTCTATATACTGAGAAATGTTTTGCAATGAACTTTGGTACATGCCTCATATAGGATTGACTCCATGGTTGTCTTTCTTGAGTCTACTCCCAATTATGGTTGATAAATATACATATTCTCATTTGACCACGATATTCCTTGATAATTTTGAAGATGCATCCAGGATGATAGCCAACCTGAATCCTAGCTCTAGTTAATGACAAAGATTTCATAAGAGATGAGTCCCAAGTTAAAGATCCATCATGTGATACCCTTCTACAAGGTGGGAATGTAGTAGCACCTCCACCACATGAGTAGCAGTTAGTTTACATAGAGATGGGTATTATCAGGAACAGGTTGAGATCACTCTATGATTTCTAGTGCTAGGGACTATTGAGATACCATGGTGACCCAGATCCCTAGGTAGAGAGGTTAGGATGGAGTTGGTGGTCCTCCTTTTATATTTTTTTGGACATTGATAGATCATATGGTTGCACTGACAACCAACATTTTCCATGGAGTATCTAGACGTTGATTGAGCCTAGTTACACAGATACACGATGATTCGGTATACTCATGGGATGACTTCCAAAATATGTTTTGTTAGTATTAATACCCTCCTTTTCATTATCCGTTAGGATTTCGAGCTTCTAGAGAATTATTAGGGGGGATGTTAGTGGCTTAGTACACAACCATTTTTATAGACATTACACACTACTCACTAAACATGATCCATAATGGTAACATCTGGGCTCAGAAGTTTGAGTAGGGTCTCCCTATAGAGATTTGTGATAGTGTAGTACCCTTGTGCATTTACAACTATGCCAGGGTGATGGAAGATGAACTGGTGTTAGAGAGAATTATATCAAAGGGTAAATTGTTAGCTTGTTTTGACAGTGGATGCGTCAGAGTTGAGACATCTACCATAGCTAGAAGTTGGTTGTTGGAATGTCATAGACGTATGAGGACTTCCCATGATCAGACTCAAGAACATGGTCTTGGTCATTATAGAACATTCAGGTATCCCATAGAGATTTGGTGAAATGATTTTGACTGGAGAGATCACATGACCTGATACTATCTAACCAGACTTGGTGAGCTTCATTGATGATTGGTAGATGGACCGTTATTATAGAGACATCTATGTGAACATGAATCTCCCTGGTTAAGATATAGTGGTCCCCAGGGATGGGGTGATGGTTGTGAAGCAAGAAGAACTGTGGTTTTTGGATGATGCAATGAGGTCATTCCTCCACCTCTAGGCAGGGCCATGACAGTCTTAGGGAGCGGGCATCCAGGGCTTTAGGAAGCTACATGCATTGGATTTTTACGATTCTGTAGCGCATGGGATGATAATAGGTTTTCTATGTGTCTTCTCTACCTTATTGTACTATAAATTATTATACACTATGTGAGGTACTCTTTTTTCCCAACATCATGATTGTGTTTTCATTTAGGTGACGAAGGGTCTCAGTGTAATCCTAGGTCTATGTTGTTCATCACAGCATTGAATGCACGAGGAAGAGGGGTCCATCCCCTAATTAGATGAATTTTTTTATGTGATAAAAACAATAAGGGTGATTCAGTGTCTCCCAAATAGGATAGTACCAAGGTTTTGTGGATGTTTCCATTTTACTTTTGTGTTTAGTGTGGTGTTGTGTTGTGTATTGTGGGTGCATGTTCGAGCATTTCTAGTGGAATTTTTCTACCTATTATCCTTTTGCATAGAATTCCCTTGGTGGGAGCGATGGAGTTCCAGGTTTGTGGATTACTCCCCTTCCAATATAATCAATAATGTGTGTGGTATGCCACAATATTCCAATTTCTATATTCTTATGATTGGATCAATTAACTAACGTGCCATGTTCGTTGGTTCCATTGTGTGCACAACGTCAACCTCGATACAACAGTTATCAAGAATAGATCAAGGTGTTAGAGACCCTGTGAAACGAACTATGTGACTCACTAATTGGTTCTAGAATAATTTCTCTTCACCCTGTTGATAGGGAGACACTAACTTTTGGGAGAGCACTTTGTGGGGTTTTAAAACCAGGAGAGTCATAGGTACATCTTCACTCAAAGAGACCTAAACCTAAGGTGGCGATGCTAGTCGAACATCATGTAGGACTATAACCTTGAGATAGACTATAAATCAGGAAATGACAACATTTTAGAAGATTACCTTAGCATAATGTCTTTGAATCACCTAGTGTGGGATGTATTAGAGGATGTAGCTTTTCTATTGTTTATCCTAGTTGGAAATGAAGGTACAAATTTTTTTAGTCGATGGTGTTGACTCCTTCGCTATGTGATCATGTAAGACAGTCCTAGCTATGAGACGTCAATTGAGTTATCATGCATGTCTTTTATATCCACATTATATGCACTAGCATGATATTGTAAAGAGGGAATCACAAGACCTTGTTCCAATGACATTAGTGGTTCTACTTATATTGCTGGGGGATGTGAGGTGAGAGTTCCACACTTCTCCATTAGCGGTACATCCCTGTGTGGGTATAAGGTATAGGGATCATAAGTGGTAGATTTGGTGGTCAATCATAAGATTAAACATAGTTTAGTTTTCTCATGATTCCTCATCTATCAGTAGGTGAAGACTGTGCACCGTGTTCAGAATGTGTTGTTGCAGCCTATAAAAATTCCAAAGTAAAAATGGGATGGAATATCCAAGAACATGTCCATTGGGATTCTATGAAAATAGATGGTTCATGATACTAAATAGGTAATAGTAGACCAACTCAGGAAGTCAGCACACATTTTTTTATCAGGGGGTAGTGTGAGATAGAGATTTTTGAGCATTTTTATGTATTGGTGATCATCCACCTTCATAATGTGCCATCGACGATTGTCTCTGATCATGCCACATGAGTTACATCACGAACATGGAGAGGCTTGAAATAGTTTTTCAGGACCATGATTCAGATTAGAAAATCCATTCACCCCTAACTGATGGGCAGACAGAGAAGACTATCCAGGTTCTTAAAGAATGGATGAGGGATTGTGTGTTAGTTTTCTACCAGCGAGGGAAGCTATCCATGATGTTCTTCAAGAAATTTTAGATGGTGTATAGGATATTCAAGGTTTTATACCATCATATCCCTACCCCCAAGCTATAGTGGATGAAAAATGATTTCCATGTGTCAAAATGGAAAGATAAATGTATGATCATATACAATTCATCCTCATGAATGGAGCATACATGCAGAGACCATCCATTTGGTTGTTATGATGCGGTAGAATGGAAATGAACCGAAGAGTTCCTGGGAGGTGGGGATCTTGGAGTGAGCTCAGTGTCCAATGTTGATTCCTATGTATTTATTTTCTAGTATGAAAATCCTGAAGGAGGAAATTATGTAGAAAACCTATTTGTTCCATGTAAGACATTGGAATATTTTTATATATATTTACAGAGTTAGGCGCTAAGGCAGTGTGCGATTCCATGACCTGGTGTGCCAAGAATAAATTTTAAATAATATTAAGTATATTTTATACAATTAAAGGGAAAGATATGGTATTACTCATAAAGAGTAATTTCAATCCGAAATAAAAGGCCACAATTGATTCTAGAGTGTGTCTTCTACACTAGGTGGGACATAACATTTAATGGCGAGGGAATTCAGTAGAATAAACCATAGATAGTATAACCTTATATAAAATTATTATATTAAATTATTTTTCCCAGAAGTCATATCAAATAATATTTGAATGGGGACTCATATTTGAAATATGATACAACTTTTGAGTTCCTAATTGGGGGTTTTACCTAAACACGATTCCAAGTGAGCAGGCATGGGATGTTCAGATATCACAACAATTGGAGGGTGACATATGGGTTTTCCATAAAAATTTCTATAATTATATGACCACATGTTGGATTATTTATCCCACAGATGGAGAAATCTATCCACCCTGCTTCCATTGGAAAATTGACGACATATATATTTCAGATCATGAAGAGATTGAAAATACAAGTTGATCATAGTATAGTGAACACAACGACAGATAAAAAATCAATTTTGGATTATTTGATAAGATTTTTCCTTCCCTTATAGATGTTTTTGAATTTGGAATTACTAATTTATCATTTTCATTGTTTTTTCTCTGTTTGTTAATGGACAAACAATTACATCCATCATCTGATTCTTATTTTGATCTTTCATTCTTGATCAGTTTTTTCTATTCATTAGTGTTAAAAATATTCCACATAAATGATACATTCAATCATGAAGAGACACATTGTTCTGTGAAGTTTGTGATCCATGTATTTTAGATCCATGATGGTTTTTTGTTTCTGGGCCCAGAGTAGTTGCGGCACCGAGGGGAAGCTATGAATACTTTTCAGTTCGTTGAAACATTGATAATTCATCGAGCAGATGTTGTTTGTGTAGTTTCAGAACCAGGGGTCCCTAATATGTCCTCATTTTTATTTTTTGCCATCTAGAGTGTCCGCGGTGGTTTAATAAAGGACAAATGTTGTACTGCGTTCCAGTGGATGTTTTGTGATGGTCTAACTACGGACGAAGGCATGAGTCCGTATAGCAGCATCGAGCCGAGAGGTGACAGTGGCCGTAGGTGTCATTTTGTCATAACAAGGGCATGTGGGGTGAGTATGTGGTCAGATTAGGCTAGAGGCATGGGCTGGTGAGGCAGGCTAGCCCAGGTAGAGAGGACGGATTGGAGGGGATACGATGAAGAGGGCAAGACTGATGTGGGTTGGGCCTGGGCGACTTCAAAAGACCATTTCTCCAAATCTGTTGTTTTATATGATGTTTCATATATGACATCATATTCCTATCACTGAGATGTAGTTTTTGGAGTTTGTTTTTAGAATTTTATTTTTCAGGCTCATGGCTAGGTTGCACAAAAATGCCTAAATATAATAATTATAATATAATTGTTATTAATGAGTGATTTTTGTATCACGTCTAACTCCTACAGATGAGGTCTGATTGATGCACTGTCTGTTGCATTGTGACCTAGAAATTATGTTGGATGTTTGAAAATAGATTTTGAGTGCTTATGCCAAAATTGTGTTATTGGACTCTGGAAGCCTGGTTTGGGAATTTGCGGTGAAATGTGACTTCTTTACTGGGTGTCCTCTTGGGGAAAATGAATAGAAAATTCCATGTTTTCTTCCAATGGGGATCATAGGGGTCTGATCTATTGGATGTGTTTTGAGATTGAGGTATGGTCCCCATGAATCCCAATTCATGTACAATGATTAGTGATGTTGTTTCATCAATAGGATTTTGCTTCGAGAAAATGAATTGTCGATCATGTGCACTACTCTTCAAGGATCGCAATGGCATGATTTATTAGGTAACATGATGAAGTTTAAAGAGGCCTAATAGTGGAATTTTTTTTATTCTCCTCAGACTAGCAACAAGAATCATGCACCTAACACCTTTTTCATCATGTTATTTCATATACTCTAGAAATATTCTAGAATGCATAGGGTACTCATACGCAGTTTAGTACCCATGTATTGATGGGTACACTGTTAGGCGACGAAGTAGGGTCAGAAAACATGTGGGCCAAGAAACTACCATATACCATGCTATAAATCTTATATGTCTCACATCTCCTACAATTTTACTCATATGTTGGATCATGAGTAGCCTATCCTAAGTCTTTATTCGCATATAAAGTGATGGTACACTCCATAGTGGCTTTCAAGAAATGATTTGAGATGTTCCAAGCAGGACTCCTATCTGAGGTGAGGATTGATAATGGTATTGATCTAAAGGATGAATATCAAAGTATTTAGTGATTAACCTCTATTAGGATTAGATAATGGCATTCCCCTGTGAAATTCATTGTGGTAAACCCCTACTAAGTAGGGAGCTGGTCCTTGATGAAAGAGAGTGGATCCCCTTGTGATACTAAGGTGTGGGTACTCGACAATATAGTTTCACCCGCAATCAGCATGGTCATGGGTCCTCTAATGTTACTCCCAAGAGGAACCACCCTTATGGAATAGGGAATGGAAACATGATTACCAGGGAAGAACCACATTTAATACTAAATAATGGGTCCCTATGACACTAGACTTGAACCCCCCCCCCCCATCAACACGGGTATGGGTCCTCTTCAGTTTCTACCAGATTGGAACACCCTTCTGATCCACGATGTGGGTCCTATATTATTATTTTTTAATCCCTGCTCTATGGGGCATAATTAAGTGATGGGGTTGTACCTACCTTTGGACTCATGATAAATACAGATGCATTCCCCACTGAGATGTTCCATTGTGATGAAACATATTTTTAAATAATCAAATAACATTACTAAAAATTGAGTGCTAATGTATTAAACATAAAAAAATTATATTTTCATTATTTAAAACCTTCATTAATGTTTTTCATAACTTTTTTATTACAATTCATACCTTTCAATTTATACTATAGACTGTAATGGTGAAATATTTCATTGTTCATAATGACATGGCGTTGCGTGTAAGGAATTCTATCAAACACATTATATTTTAAAAGAAAAAATATATTACCAATGATGTAGATGTTACGTTATGACTTCTAAAATATTGTTCATCCTCACAGTAATTGTATTTCAAAAAAATATATGATATTCAAAAATAATTTTCTTTAAACCCACGATATGAAAAATAATAATAAATTATCATTTTAAATGAGATGTGGGAAATGTAATGTTTTCCTTAAAAAATATGTTAAAGGGTTCCCATAGAATAATAACATTAACATGAGGATAAAATCTTGATATATAAGAGAAAGGTAAAGAAAAATGAATAATAGAGTGTGGTAGAAAATATGTTCATGTTTATGTAAATCACCACAAAAACATAAATCAGTCAGGGGTGTAAACAAAAATCAATTCATCAAACATAAATATAAAAAAACATCTTCATTTTCAAGATTATTTATTGTATAGTTGTGTAAAATTTTAATCATGGTATTAAAAAAATAAACACATTGTATTAATTATAATATCTAAATGTACATTCATCATTTGTTTTTTTTCTTTATGATATCTTCAACCTATTTTAATCTATTTTCCAATGATAAATGAACTATATGAAAAATTTATGACTGAATCCCTAAAACTACCATTAAATGTATCCTAAGATCTATAAAATAATGAACGTTCATTCTCATTTACCTCCCAATATTTACCATAACCAATATTGTTAGTTCATGTTATCCAATATTGATAAATTGTTATATGATTAAATAGAACCTTAAATTCTAAAACCTCATTAATAAAACCCTACATTAAAAATAATAAATTCTCCAAATAGTTAATGTTTTAACTCCTCTAAAATATTTCTATCCAAATTTATAAATTAAAATATTAGTAACAAAGTCACCAATATTTCAAAATGAGGTTTACTTTACTCCCCAAACAACATATTTTACCCCTCAATGTTACATACCAAACATATAAATACCTGGATCATTTATTCTCTTAAAATGTGATAATTACATAAATCAAGTTAATACCACAATGAAATCATATATTCTCCAATAATATAATAATTTCCTTTTTACTAAAATCAATTAATATATTATCTATTATACTCTATAATAACAAAAATATAACGAACTCATCAATGATTTCATAAATCACTATGTCAACAAATAACTATTCAATTTTAAGGTTAGTAGTAATTTCCAATTTACATTATCAATAACTATCAACACATTATCACCACTAAACATTGTCATATAAAACATAGGAACATATTAATATTTCTATATCCATAAATCATGTTTATTATATAAGTAAAACCTTACCACTAAATCCATTTTATAGGTTATCAAACAAAGACAAGATATTCTCACAAACCCTAATAAAAAAATATTGTGGAACAATAATTATATGTTTCATAATTATAATATATATGATAATATTAATCTAGAACTACTATAATATAATAATAATAAAATACTACATAAATACTTCTATAATTCCCATTTTATAATTTTTTTATGATAGTTTCTTCCATGGTCAAGTAGTTGGGACATATATATTATCATTTACTATGATAATACCCAAATTAACCACAAAAGGGCATTGGAATATAAATTTTACCTTGGGATGAATTAAATTTCCCCACATTTAACTCGTAATTTTTCTCAAAAAATTAATTTCTCAATGTCCTGTTCAAAATAAAAAATTTCATCTCATTCCATTGAATAATTTTCCTGGGTGATTCTTTTCACATTTTCGTCATGTACGAATATGATTTTTCATTCCTTGATGATATTTTTGAAACAAAATTTTTATATTATTTTTTCATTAAAAAAAATTATGTTCAAGTTGTTAATCAAATAATATGATATATAGTTGGTAACAACCATAGGTTTTTTCATTCCAACTCTCATCTCATTCAGTTTTTTATTATGAAAATCATGACATCATACATCACATTTAGTTTTAAAATAATTACTTCATGTTTCATGAATTATCTTTGACAAATATCATAGTGCGAGAAATTGTAATGAGTAATCATGTATTCATCAAAAAACATTCATAGAATTTATAAACAATGACACTTTTTTATCAACATATATAATATTCGAATTAATAGATGATTACCGTGGTCATTATCTATCCAAATACATAATCATAGATTATAATGAAAATCTGATTTAACCTTGGAATATTCCTCAGTCATGTGAAAAGAGATGTTCATTAAGGTCCCATTTACCATGAACAAAATTGATAGTTGATATATACATAAAAAAATATTTCATGGTTATTAGACCTATATGTATCACTACTAACACCATATTAACATGTATTATCTTGAAATGGATGTGTTTTCATACCTGAAAAACACTCTAATTGTTACCATATCATAGGATGATATCATATATCTATGATTATATAAAGCGGTACCCTATTATATTCTCATCCCTATTTCAAAATCTAACCAATCCTTGATCTGATACAAACTATAAAGACCAAATACATTCAAAAACAAATATTAAATCCTAATATATGAATATTCGTTACATAAAATTATGATCCACGGAATCACCATAAATGTTTAATGTATTTGGAAATGTGGATACATAGAAAAAAATTATACAAAATATCTAGACTACTTATCATTATGTTCATCCCAAAATGAACACTCTTCAGACATGTAATACATTAAAACATTCTAAATAACATGGGGAAATAATACATAATAATGGTTGATCTTAAATGTTGAGTATGATTAAATATATGATATATAATCAATCATTATTTGTGAGAATAATATTAACATAATGATATGAGGACATGATAAAATACAAAAATAATCATACACTATTAGTGAAAGTTCATCAGTCATGAATCCTTACATCGTTTTTTAAATTAAAATAAATAATTCATAAGACTATAGATTCATTCATAATCAATCATGTCACATGAGAACATATCATAACCAAATCACAATGTTTTTTATTCACCTAACACTAGAAAATCACATCAATTTTCAAGGTTATCTCCCAATACAATCATTATATATATATTTACAATATGGAATTTCCAACCCAAGAAATTTTCAATATACCCCAATGAATACATTCTATCCAAGTAACTCAATAATATACTAAATGTTTATTTTCTCAATAATTTCATAGTTTTTAAAAAATATTTCATTATTAGCCAACTAATTGGAGGGCTAAAATAAAACCAACCATATATGGATTTTAATGTAACTACCAGTCGTAGTTTTATAACCAAACCACCCATCACATAATCATAATCCATTAATATGTATCCCTCACGGTCATTAAAGAATTTATTATTACTTTAATGAATATCATATAGATTTTTATGTGGGTTTCCTCAATATTTAACCACCATGATCATAAACCATCGATATAATTAATAAATATAGTATCATTAGATCATATTTCCCATAAATCATAAAAAGATAAATATATTTTCTCATTGATAATATACCTTTAAAGATGTCATTCAAACATTATATTATTGAAAATACTTTTCTATTTTTAGAATGACATATTTTAAGATTAAACATTTCTAAAATATTATTGGAAACATTTTATTATTAAATAACCAAGGAAACATGTTAATGTTGATTTAATCTAATATTAATACATTATAACGTGAAATTATGTTCCTATAGAGTATATAAAAACAATAATTTTTTTAGTATAAATTAAAAAGTGTCTTGTTCAGAGAGTGTACAATAAGATTACTCTGATAAAAATTTATAGGTCATGGGTAAAAAATACATTTAAAAATAAAAAATTATTTAAATCGTTTTTGGAAAATACAAATATTGAATAAATGATTCCCAATCGAACAGGTAACCTAAGGTCACTTCCATAAAAATATTTTTTTAGACGTTTTAATATATAGAGATTAGAAAATTTATAGAAAAAAAATTATAATATAAATATAAACACTAGATAATAAAATATGTTTTAATTTAGATAGTTGGATCATATATTTTCATCAAAATAAATTATTCATCAATAGTCTCAGTGAAAAAATATAATTGTAACATAAAACACAAAATGATTTGGGAAAATAAAATTCATAATCCAAATGTATGGAATAACATAAAATATTACAATTTAAGTAATATAAATATTTTTTATAATTATAAAAAAATCATTAGGGTAGTATATACACCAAAAAAATAAAGATAAGTTTATTGCCATAAAATTTTTTCAAATAGGACAATTTGAGAGTGTAAAACATAATTTTTTGTAAATTTAAATCAAATCTAATTGGATGGAACAATTGGAATTATAAATTTACATTCCATGACTTATCTATAAGAATGATAAAACAATTAAATGATCATTATATACACCACATAAGATAAATAGTTGGGTAGCACAATATATGTCTCCAAGAAACAAAATTGAGATGTAGAAAACATATGGACTTAGGTAGTTTTGGAGAAATTATTTAGAAGATTTAAAATAATATTGGTATATATATCATTCATATTAAATAATTTATTAATTTTATAAAACAATATTTGATACTATATATACCTTATAAATAATATATTGGACCATTACATTAAATCATGCCTAAATAAGGATACATTGATCTGAAAACAATACAAATTTGGTCTCTTTAATGTTAATGGTTATGAATAAAATATTATTCCTCTTAAGAACCGACTAATTTAATTTGCATTTAAATATAAATTTATTTGGAAGCAATAAAATAACATAAATGAAATGATGGTGGGCCATATCAAAATACCACATGTATTGCAATATGAGACAAATAAACCCTTACCTTATATTCAACTTGAATTTTAGACACTCTAACCTACTTTATAATATATTTATATTTAATATAATTCATCATAATAATAGTAATAAAACTTTTCATATCTTATATGATCTTTTTATATAATTTCACAACTTTTTTATTAATAATTTTTTATTAAAGGTATCATTTTATGTTGTAAAATTTTCATTGTTTTAATTTTTTACTTCAATAATTATACTCCTTGCACCATGATAAACATTCCACAACATCCATAATGTATATAATGATATAAATACCATATATATTGAATATATACATATTTATTACCATTAATTTAAATTGGTGGTGAAATTGTTTTTACATCACCTCATAACGAAGGTAGTCAACACATACATGTGAGTGATGTTCACACTTTACAATAGAATGAATTAATTAATGGAAGAATATATTTAAAACTAATATAATAAATATTTAATCATAAATGTAATATAATTTAATTAAATATATTATTATTTTCATAATCATAATATATAAATTATAAACAAATAAAATTGATTTGTTAGGGTGGTAGTCCACTTCGATGCATAAATGACATTAATATTTTACCAATGGATTAGATGGAAAGATGATAGAAAATATTTCATTAATGCCACATAAAAATAATTTTTTAATTATATTCCCCCTAAATACTTTTTCATAACAATTCCTGAATGATTATAGAGACCCGAAGCCTGACGTACATGGACATTACATTACTTTTGCGGAATACGTAGTACATAACAAAAACACACACACAAGGATCGTAATAGTTTAGTGTCTTTGGAAACTCGGAATATAATCTTCTAATCCTGGTGAAAGATCATCAACATCTCCCATAAAGATATTCCTTTTTTTTATACCTAAAACCTTTCCTTATATCCTGGGGAAAAGAAAACATAAAAGAGTGAGCTCAAATGCTCATTAATGGTAAATAAAAGAAATATCAATCACATCATTTTCATAAGAACACAACATTTTGGAAATCTTAACCTGAAAAAGAGAGCATAATTTCATAACATGGGATAAATCATGGCAGTGAAATGTAATCACAATAATCATAACATAAAACATGAAACTTTGTGGCATACACACATAATCATAGAGAATCATTTCTTGTTAGTCAAGACTCATTGCCAAGACTATCTTAGTGGACAAAGTCCCTTTTTGAACCGAGTCACCCTCGTTTCAGTCCTGTTTCACTGAACCGGTATAACCTACCATTCCAGTCATGTCTATCTCATGAGATATATATTCATTACCCAATGCATTGGAGGGAGATATAGGTCCCACCCATCTCATAATGATTCCATTCTTATGTGTGCCACAAAATCATAAATCATACATCATTGGATAACCCATGTAATACAAATGGGAATCTTAAAAATCATGACATCATAAAACAATTCATATAAGATAAAGGAATTCATAAAAATAATTCCATCACAACATAATAAAATCAATGTAATAATAGGGAGGAAAACAGAACCCTTTATTATCTTAGATGGAAAATAATTTTCATAAAACACTTGGACTCCATTCTTGAGGAAAATATCCTTTCTTCTTCAAAAACATTTTTTCTTTCTTAACATGTCATACAACTTTAAACTAAAAGAAGTTGATTAAAAATAAACAGGAAAACTTCTAAATTAAGATTCTTGGAAATAATGTTTTAAAAATCCATTCATGCCGTATAAGTAAAAAAACATTCTTCGTACTTTTGTCGGAAAAGTCAAAAAGTACCTCAAACGAAAAATGACAAAAGATTCCTTTCATATCTTTTACTAAAAACTCACCGAAGGGTAAAATTGGATTTAAAAAATTGTAGGTGTATGGAAATAATATTACATATTGAATAAACATGGATGTGGATGATAAAATACACCCCAGTAAATACTAAAGTATAAACAATCTCGGATAAAAATGAGATTGTGATATATCCCTTACCTTAGGTCTGATATGCTTCGTAAGTGTCCGAACCTCCTGTATAATGATTTAAATAATGTCATTGAATTATTCCAGAATCATACTTATTGTTATGAAATCATATATTGTCATATTCTTAGCTTCTTATTAGTAATATTTCATTACTACTTGTTATTTGGGTGTTTATTACTTTTTGTTCTTATGCGTGTTTTGTCGAATAAATTCATATTCTTTTCTTTAGGTTATAGATACCACATTTCCAGAATGGTATTAGTGTAATATATATCATATTCATTCATTCAATTCATTTATATAATCATTATGAAATGAAGATCATGTAGAACGAGTTGCATCACATCGTGGAGACGGTATTCCGTACGTACGCACGAGTGATGATATCGTTCCTATGATCGTGGAATTGTATTGGAGTGTATTTATACAATTTCAGAATAAATATCACTTTATAATAATCATATATAGTTACTCATTACACCATTATACCCATCCAATTAAGGTTGTGGCAGAAAATAGGCTACACCACGACGTGGAGACGGTATTCTGTACGTACGCACGCGCGGTGATTTCCTTTTTCCGTAGGATGGATGGAAGGTTAATTAGAGTTTTTTCATATTTATAATATCATATCAGTATATAATAAATACTTATGTTATTACTTTATCATGAATCAACTAAAGAAGAAGAAGTTTAAGAAGAAAGAAATTGAAAAAGATTGGTAATGGATATTACCTCTTTTTGACGTGCCTTCACTTAACCTCCACTTAAAGAACTAAGGATGGTCTTTGAAGAAGACCAGGACCTCTAGGATGATACTAGGTAAGAGGAGAAGAGATTTTTGCAGGGTTTGGCCGAGCTTTAATGCTCAAATTGGTGTGAGGAGGAGAGGGAGGAGGTGCCCTTTTATAAGGGAGGAGAGGGGAACCTTATGAAAATCTCAAAATATTATTTTATATTGAGGTAAAATTAGGTTTATAATTGTTACAAAGGGTCTTATTTAGAAGATAATGTGGGGATGGATCGAAATCCTCTCATCCAATAGGATTTAGACAAGTTTAGGGTATTATTTTAACCTTATCAATTAGATTTAACTCTAAGTTAAATAATTTAACTTTTACCGTGTCTTTTTGTTTTCTTACACTATATGGTTAATAAACATACCATAACAAGCCAAAAGAACCCAAATTTGTTTATAATTAATATATCTATCCTTATCTAAGTCCTTTTGCCGAACCTTAGATTTTTAGGAATTAAATAACAATTAATAATTTAATATTAGTTTTAAAAACAAATTTATGTCAATTTTTACACTATTTGGTACATGATTTTTATAAAATTCATAACAGAATGGAAAGTTCAAACCAAGTTACTTATATCAACAATAACATGTCATATTAACCTATAAAATTAATTTAAGTCATAAAAAGCCTCAAATTACATTTATTTGGGCATTTATAACATTAATTATGTCAATATTGCATTAATAAGATAATTACTGCATCATCTTTGTGTCATAATAAATGATAATTATTTAATTTCTAAAAATTAAAAATAAATTCCTATGATGTAGATAATTGTATTAGATTTCTAGAGACTATTCATGTTCGAAGTTTCATGAAGTTTATCACTAAAGTAAAATTCTTATACTTATAAGATTTAAGAAAGTGACATGTTGTCACATTATTTGGTTTTAATAATAACTAAATTATTTTCATGGAAAAAAGTCCATAAAATGAATCTAATCTAACCCTTAGGTTATATGGGTCTACCATTAGCCATACAATAGGATTTTTACAAGTGTTAGGGTAATTTTATAATCTTATATTTACCCTTAATTACCCGATTTACCTTTAACTATAGTAAATAAAATTTACCGTAGTTACTATTCATAATTACGAAAAATAAAAACTAGCTTATTAACATAATTTGGATCCACTGATTCCAAATATGGAATCCATTTTTCCAAATTCAATACACAAAAGTTTCAAAAATTAAATTAAAATTAATCCCATTGTCGAAAAAACGGGTTTTTCTTTAAAAAATTGCAAAAGATTGAATTGATTTAACCTACGAATTCATGGTAAAATCAATGCTAATGACATACATTATATTAAATGGTAAAAATATATTCTATTTATACTTTAAAACCATTCATTATTATAATTTAACCACATTATATATTACGATGAAAAAAGTTGTTTTTAATTAAAATATAGCGTGTTTTTACTATCCATTAAAATATGAAAGTCATCAGAATAAAATGAAAAATTTATCCAAAGTAAATTTGTATTTCTTGATTCCAAAGAATAATTTTATTTTGTCAAATTGAAGTTATAAACATGTAAAAAACTAGATTTAATGTGGGTGCGCCATCAAAAGGCGGCAAAACTGCATATTTTGAAAAATACTTATTTTACCCGAAAAATTTATTTTGTTCTTATACTATGTTCTAGAAAATGTGTAAGATGAATAATAATATTATAAAATTAAAAATTTAGTTAACACTATTCATAACGGCTAGTTCATAACAATATTATAATAATATATCGTTGTTTAGTGAAACCCGATAATGCATACAACACACGCTATCGAGGAAGGTCGTGATTGTGTGTAATGCAAGCCAAGTCAGGGTTGCGTGTAGTGCACGACTCCATTGTTGTTTCATATAATAGAATCCAACCATATTTTATTTATACATTGAATATATATATATATACACTCAATGTTGTGTAGAATAACTTCTATCAAACAAACATGAAATTGTGTGTAACAAGAGCCAAGAAAAGCGTTGCGTATACTGCAAGCTAATACGGTGTTGCGTATAGCGCAAGATAATCTTGGTGTGTCGTATAATAGAAGATATGAATGAAATTAAAAATAATGTATCTTATAATATCTCGTTTTGTTATAATGATTGTGTTGGAAAATGAAACCTATCACTACACCGAGATAGTAGTCCGCATATACGCACAGGTGATGCTTTCATCTACCATTTGGTAGAAAAGATGTGGTAAATGTTTTTTACATATTATTAAAAACATATCATTGCATTTAGTATACTATATAAATTTTTTTATTGATTCAATAATCATAATATATGTTGAAGTAAAAATAAAATAAAAATATTCTAGATACGATTAATACCACTTTTTGGAGAGTCCTTTTGATTACTCATTATGAATTATAGTATTTCTCTTAGGAGAAATTAATAAGTTATTTCATGAGGGTATGAGACCTAGGATGTTTTTCTATTTCGTATGCCTCATATAAAAGTCTCAAATTATTTGAATAATTAATATTGATAGGATACCATATATAAATGAGGGGAGTGACATACTCATAATTTCATATAAGATTTCAATAATATATGGTCAATTCCAATGGTGAGCAGATAAAATGGAAAATTAATCAAATTTAGAATATTATAATGTATAAATATAATCAAATGATCAAAAATATAAATGTTTGGGTGGAAATCCTAAACATATCTCTTTGTTTAACCCCCATGTAAAAAAGTTTTAACCTTACCCATGCGCTCTATATTTTTCGTAACCTAAAATTAACTATAAATTTTATTTTGACCTTTTAAAATTATAATTTTATAATGATTATATATATGAAACATAATTTAAATGATTTTATTTATTTTGTTTTATAATTTTATTATAATCAAATACAAATATTGTAATGAAATCATGTTTTATGAAAGATCATTTCTACTATAAATATGAATTTAATTCCATTACATTCCATCAAAAAACCATAAAAATAATGATAAAATATATCATTGAATATATATTCTTTAAATTTACTTAAAACCATTAATAAATATTTAAAATTAAAATTTTAACTTCACAAAATTACCAGCAACAAAATAGTTTTGTGAAAAATGTGTCTTATGTCCTACAATTAATTAATACTAAAAATGTATACTGAATATTAATGTGAAACTAATTATATAATTTTAGAAAAATATTCTTATATTTCATAAATAATAATTAAAATATATAATGTGACTTTTTCATCATGATAAATGACAATTTGTAAAAATTTGTTATTTTCACAATTCACATAAAAATAAATATTTTAAGGAAGGTACTAGAAATTCCCCATATTCTAATATATATAGGATGATTTAAAAACTATATAATTTAGTTAAATAAAATTTTTAAAAAAATTGAAAAATTAATTATATTGTTCAAATGAAAAAATTTGACATAAAAAATTTCTCAAGAATACATATTTTTGAGTCATAAAATGAATTTAAAAAAAAATTGACTACTCATTTATTATAAAATAATCAATACATTTCAATTATTTAAAACCATTGTAAATATATTTCATAAATTGATTATTACCATTCATAGTTTTCAATTTTATAAAATTCTTATAATTTTTTTCTATATTTTGTTTCAAATATACATGAGGATTCATCTAAGGAAACATAACGAACTCTTAATATTTTTTAATGAGTATTTATTTTCTAAAATATAAGGGTGTTACAAAAATATCCCCTTTTAAATCATAAATGCATCATATAAAGACACACGAATGGTGAATAAATTATAATATCAATCGAATGATATTTTAACGAGATTTAAAAACATTTGCATTTTTTTTATCAAAATGGTATGTTATATGAAAAATGAAATTGAACATCTTATAATTTATTTTTCCTTAAAATTCCATCATTTAAACCATTTAGGAATGAATATAATAGTCACATGTCTTATAAATCAAATTTAGTTATTTAGAAACATATTAATTTTCACATAAAATCAAAAATAAGACACAAGGACTATGGTTTTATAGTAATTTTTTGAGGAACCTACTCACATTTTTATATACTCTTGGCATGTAAAGACATAAAATTTTAAATAATAATATGAATATAATATAAATACCCTTTTATGACAAGAAAAAATTTACATATATTCCATTTATATTTCCAGAAAATATCAGTTAGTGGAAAGACATTTACAATTTATTTAGATAAAAGAAAAGTACACAAAGAAAGTAAAACAAACCAGGAAAGAAAACTATGGATCATAAAAGTCATACTCATCACCACATCCATGGTTGATCGCTTCCTCTAATGTTTCTAATTCCCACACTGACCATTCATTTTTCTTCGGGATCTTAGCATAAGTCCTTCTTGGAATCAATTTCTCTAAATATATAAACTCCATCGAAGATTTCATGATAGAGGACATGGTGGAAACTGTCTTTGGAAGATTATATTAGTCTTTCCTCGGAATTATTCTTCTTCAGGAAGACATAACATCCTCATTTCCAGACAACTCCTACTTCCCATTTTGAACAACATCACTATAGGAAGGTCCAACCATACCACAATGATTTTCCTTGTTGTTATGAGAGAAATCCCCCCATTTTCCTGGGACAAGCATGGTTTTGGGACCAGCAATCATTCTCCGGTCATGATCAAATTTTCTATTAGAATCGATCATGTTTAAACATTCTGGATGAACCACAAAATCATGAACACAAGTCATCTCCATCCTCATGGATCCTTCTTCGTTTACTACATTATGAGCTGAAAAATCAAGCTGGATATGGAACCTTCATTCATTCGAGAACCCTCCCCCACATGAGAGATCTCCTCACGCTCTAGTTCCTAAAATCAGGTACAAGTATCAACTGTGATCTAAAATTCCCCATCGGATTGTAGCTATGAATTATACTTCATAATAGTAAGAAAAAGAAGATATTAATCATTGGATTTCCCATCACAGGATTCCTCATGCACTATAGATGCACCAATTGCTTTCATGTGATTCAGCCTAGTATAAACATCTTTGAGTAGTTCATCATCCTCCCTACGAACTCCCCATTGAACAGAGCGACTTCCCCCATGATTCATAAAAGCCACTAAATGACCTACCATGGTAGTACTACCTCCGGACTAGCTTCATTCACAACAGATTGATTCACACCATCCCCCAAGAGAAGATCCTGCTTTATTCTATCAATATTTGCAGTGATTTTTCTGGTTAGATGGTACCCCCACATGTTTTTTCAAAGTCGAACCACCCAATATCCTTAGACCAGAGGCAATGCAATGCTTACGAACGACATCAATCAACTAACCCATGCTAGAGACCTTGCCAAACCCGTTCAGTAGACCACATGACCTTCTGTTCATGGATCCAATATTACATTTATCTCTCAGATGGTTCAGTTGGAGATGGCCGAGTAGTAATCATCCCATGATTCAAAAACAACCCATTGCCTCCATCTAAACTCCTCACCAACCATATTCCAAACCCGTTCAACTAGTGGCTTCAAAACATCAACCTTAACATAAAAATGCTGATTGATCAGGTGACTTATTAAAGATGAACGAGAATTAGAACAAATGAATCAACCCACAAAATTACCAATCATATGAATCATACAATGGCCCAAAGGCCTTCATTTTTTATTTAGTTTTTATAATCCACCTTTCATGGGGTGAGGTGTAACCCTTCCAAACATATGAATTATTTATATACTTTGAAAATGTAATAGAAAATGAGGAAGTCTTACCCAGGTCACAATGGAAAGTGAGTTATGATTCATACAATGATCAAAAGTCCATCGGAGATGAAATAACATGCATTCATTGCATCTACAAGGATCTATATACCACAAACACATTCAATGTTTCATCATTCACTAAGAATACTTAAACATGTAATAAAACGATGTATATGGGTCTAGATAAAAAACCCTTGGTTAGAGAAAACATAAACCTTGTATTTTCATAACATAGAGGATTAGGGTTCATTGAAAATTAAAAAAAAATATGGTAATTTAGAAAATAATAAATTAGAATAATTAGATGATATTAATAAGAGATTAAGTTTACATCTGGTTGAAATCTGGATGGTGCTAGGATAAAATTAAAATAGGAAATATTGTGTCACGACCCGTCCTCGGGGCCCGTGTCGTGACTACCCCAAGCCCACCATCCATAGGCCAGGGGCTGGCGACTAGCACCAAGGTGTAAATCCCAACAAAAGGGACGGCATTTCCTTTGAAAAGAACTCAAGCACCACAGAGTAAGCAAGAGGAAAAGTAAACACTAAGTAAAAACTGTAACAGGCTGTGCTGAAAGTAAAAGGCGCCGGAAATACAAGCCCAACTGTAAAGTACAACTGAAAGGGAAAAAAACAACTGAAAAGAAAAAGCCACAACGTCGAGCCGTCCTCTGGAAGTACCACCTGAAGGGTGGGTACAGTTAGCCTCCACAGCTCCTCGGTCCAGTCGTCCGCTCCGAGTACGTCCCACCCAGTGTTCTACCTCCAGGTACCGTCATGCTTGGCATGCCTCCACGTCGATCAGCGCTGCCTGTCTTCTGCAACCAACACCATGAAGTGCGGGCATAGCTTGTGCAGGGGGTGAGTATAAGCTACTCAGTAAGGACCCTGAGACCCCCGAAGGTATCCCAGAATCCTCAAAGGATAATCCACAAAGGAAAGATACAATCACGAAGTAACAACCGGCACTGCTTATGTATATGCCCATACATATACTTAATTCATCAATCCCTGTTCGGCTCCAACATCCGAGCCCAAGCACAACCCAGTCCACACAGGAAAGCAAACGTAAATCCACACAGGATAGCAGAACACAATCCTCAAAGGAGAGAAAAACGTAAATCCACACAGGATAGCACAACACAATCCACAAGGGAGAGAATAACGGAATCCACACAGGATAGCACAACACAATCCACAAAGGAGAGTAAACAGTAAATCCACACAGGATAGTTCAACACAATCCATAAAGGAGAGTAAACAGTAAATACACACAGGATAGTTCAACAAAATCCACAAAGGAGAGTAAACAGTAAATCCACACAGGATAGTTCAACAGAATCCACAAAGGAGAGTAACACTGGATTCAGCTCACATAGGAATACATCGTCAAAAAGGTGAAAGGGATGATCAGATATAGATACTGAATCATCTAAGCTGGACCCACATAGGATACAAGACCAGTTGTCTTCATTGATTCATTTATGCTGGGACCCACATAGGATACAAGACCAGCACTGAATCATCAAAGCTGGGACCCACATAGGATACAAGACCAGCACAGCTAGGACCCACATAAGATACAAGACAATCTGTCTTCATTGATTCATCTATACTGGGACCCACATAGGATACAAGACCAGTATTGAATCATCTAAGCTGGGACCCACATAGGATACAAGACCAGCACAGCTAGGACCCACATAGGATACAAGACCAACTGTCTACATTGATTCATCTATACTTGGACCCACATAGGATACAAGACCAGTATTAAATCATCTATGTTGGGACCCACATAGGATACAAGACCAGCACAGCTAGGACCCACATAGGATACAAGACCAGGTGTCTTCATTGGTTCATCTATACTGGGACCCACATAGGATACAAGACCAGTATTGAATCATCTAAGCTGGGACCCACATAGGATACAAGACCAGCACGGCTGGGACCCACATAGGATACAAGCCCATCACGGCTTCATCATCGCAGTCTACTGAGGATCTCTGCACAGTCGTCGTCGAAGTCGCAGCCTGCTCTAGGGTTCCCGCACACAGCAAGCTCGTTCGGGAGGGTCCGCTCCACGAGCCGAGAGGCTGATACATCAACCGTCACATAGCCCGAAGTTGATGTATCCAAAAGTTCCGTGTCTTCAACAGGAAATCAACGCAACAGACGGCGCGTCAATCGGACGCCCGGTCTGAGAGATATTGGCTTTTTCATCCTAGGGGCCCTGTTGGTTTTTAAGGCAAAACCAACCCGACCGTACACCACCTGCGTCCAAAACTCGGGCGGAGTATTCCAAAAGATCCGTCTCACATTGAGGAATCCACCAAAGCCAACGTCACGTCAATCGGACGTCCTTAGCTCAAGATATGAGCGTTTCCGCACCGAGGGCCCGGTTGGTTTCGTGTACGAACCAACCCAACCAAACCCAAAGTATTCCGAAACCTTGAGTGCAGTATACTGAAACGACCGTCTCGATCCAAGGATCGCGTTGCCGCTAAAGGCGCATCGTTCGGATGCCCGTAGCTCAAGTTAATGGAATTTGACCGAAAACAGTCCAAAGACGGCCCGACCCCCCCCTGGGTCTGCCGAAACAGGTCGACCCAACCCGGTCCGACCCGGTCCGGCCCGGCCAGGGCAAGGCCCAGCCAGTCGGACCGTCCGGGCTCGGCTCGGCCGAGCGGCCAAGCAGCTGGACGCCGCGGGGCGCCGCCCCCGCAGCTTGGAGGTGTCGCGGCCCTCGAAGGGGCTGCACTGGACAAACGGACGCAGCTTCAGTCGCGTCCCGTGCGGGCGAGCTAGACCCACGTGGCCGCCGCCACGGCTAAAACCGCGACAGCCCCGTCCGGCGGCGTGCCGGGGCGCCGCCGCCTCCGGCCTCCGGCAGCTTCCGCGGGCCATCGAAGTTGCTCTGGTGATCCTTTTTCCATCCCGTCTGCGTCGTTGTTCCTCCCGGGTTCCGTTCTTCAATGCGGGATCATCAAAACGCCCTTACGTCATGATTTGTCGTTGCCCGCCAAATTCTCACAACAACGAAGAACGACAGAGGGTTGTCGGGCTGTGTTCTTTTGGCCCGCACCCTCCGCGTTAGTGGTAAACAACGGGAGAAAATAATTCAGCACATGAAACAACAATTTTAATTAACTAAAATTGTTCATTTGAATCTGGTTCATTAATTTAAAGAAACATTCACAGAAATAAGGGCATTTCCAAAACAAAATCCCTACCTCGTCAAGTCGTCGCTTGCGGGTTCTTCGAGGAATTGGGGATCGTCACGTTGTCGCAGTATTCGGCGTCACGTCATCGCGGAAGGGGGTCGCGTTGATGAACTCGGAGGTTCAAGAACAAAAAGATTTAATTAATAATAATTAAATCTTTCTTGAGTTAAAAACCACAAAGGAAAAAATTAAAAGAAATCTGACACCCTCACCTCAACGGATGATCGAAGGTTCTTGTTGCAGATTAAGGAACGTCGCCGAAGAACGTCAAGGGAGAGGAAACGTCGGCATCGCGGCACACGGAGTCGCATCGTCGATTTCCGCGGGTTCGTCGTTCTTTGTCGGAGGCCAGCATTCTTCATGTTCTTCGCGTTCTTCGCAATGGAGGATGAAGGCTCACGAACTCTGTCAAAACCTCTCAACGTGTAATCATCAAAATGTTGGTATTGGTCTTATTTTATTATTACGCCAACAAACGAAAACAGGTAAGTAACGACCCATTAATTCGTAGAATTAATTCAACGAAAGAAACTGCCCATTTTATTCACGAATAAAACCGCCCAATTAAATGGTGCGTTAAGAAATTAAGAAAACGCGTTAGTTGACTTTCATAACGATGGGTTTTCGAGGGTGCGTTACATAGCGGAAAGAAACGGCGGGGCTCGTGCGAGCCCCACCTCACAAATATCCTACCAAGAGGGTATGATATTTCTGGATAGCACCCTATCTGTATCGATTCATCTTAAGCTGCTTTAAGTGGTTTCAAGTGGCTTCCAAGCGGCTTAAGTGAAATACAATAAAGATTGTCGTACAATTATTTTATTTCTTAACCTTAAGCCCGAAAATTAAAAACCACAACCGTTTAAACGAAACTTCGGAAGATGCGTTTCTAAGAAACTAATGGTGGTGTGATTTCATCGGTTCCCTCAGAATTCGATTCAGGGCATCGGTTCAAAAGTTAGAAAAACTCGCTCGTCCGTTCACTGAACGTACCCGAGCCAAACTTCGGAAAATGATTTCGGGCACACCGGGCCTCGGAATAAGGTGCCGTCAGAAACTGCGTTCTTGTAAAATTCCAAAGAAAATTATGAAAAAACTTTCCTTGAAATTTAAGGGTCTTTATATTACTCCCACAATAGGGCTTTATGTCCCCGTAAAGCTTCACTACAAACATAGGGATACAAAGGCGGTAATGAGCACGCATCTGAGCCTCCCGCTCCAAAGTGCTCTCCTGGAGGTTCCCGTGCTGCTATCTGAAGCGCACTAGAGGAATCGATCATCCATGTAGGAACCGCTCCTGTTGATCCTCGATCTCCACTGGGACCTCCACAAAAGTCGCCCCATCATCAAAGACCAGCTCTCCATGTTCAAAGATTTGCGTTGGTTCGTACATGCATCTCCTCAGCTGAGATTCCTGGAAGACGTCGTGCACCCCGTGCAACTGAGGTGGTAGAGCCAGGTGATAAGCCACCTCGCCAATCCTACTGAGGACCTGGAAGGGTCCGATGAATCATGGAGACAACTTTCCACCGCGGCCAAATCTCTGTAATCCACGTCGAGGTGAGACACGCAAGAAGACGTGATCGCCATCCTCGAACTCATGTTGCCTCCGCCTCCTATCAGAAAAAGACTTCTACCGGCTCTGAGCTATCTTCATCCGCTCCTGGATGACCTGTACCTTCTCTGGTCCTACAGGAGCTGCTATGATTTCTTCTTTGCCGATAAGAGAAATCTGGTCTCATCCCCTGGATGAACCACCTTCTTTGCTTAATACAGTCAATCCCGACATGGATGATACTAATCCATACTAAGGATGTCGTCGTAAGGCCACGACGCTACTTCCAAGATATCCAACCGTTACTCTCACCTCCAAGGGTTGAGTCACACTGTCGGCATCAGTGTGTGGAAACTGGGTCTCCTCCAGTAGATGTATCACAAGTGAGGGTCAAGTCAACAGTCAAAACTGGAACCTCTTTGTAACAACACAAAAGAGGACAGGAATGAAAACATCACAAAAGTATGTGTCTTTTATTATTGCAGCTCATAATAAAAAGACACTACACAATAGAAACAAGGTACTAGAAGTACAAAGGACGTATCCACTAGTTCCGCTCCTGTCCATTTGCTCCCAGAGCTCCATGATCGAAGGCGTCAGCTTCCTGAAGATGAGCTCTCCCATGTCCACCAACTCACTGCGGTCGGGGTGGACCTCCTGGTGGTGGTGGTGGCAACACCTCGAAGTGTCTCCCACCATCGGCTACTCGGCCAGCTCCTCTACCTCGTCTGCCTGCACCCTGCGGACCACCGTGGCCGGACCTCTGTCTGGGAGGTCCCTCTACCACCTGATGCTCATCTATAAGATGAGTAGGGCAGTCTCAAGCTATGTGACCTCGCCCGCTGCAGGCATAGAAATGCTTGCCCCTCATGTAGCTGGCTCTCCTTTGGGTGCCCCGCACAACCAAATCATTATCCTGAGACTTCCCATCTGATGGTTTGGCCCGTTTGAACCTCTGTGTCACCTGTCTACTGCCAGCTGCAGAAGACCCTACTACGGGCCGTCATGCGGAGGGCCCTGTCACTGGAGCCTGCTCGGTCAGAAAACTCTCAACTAGAAGGGCTCTCTCCAACACCTCTGCCTAAGTCGGAATGTTGAGAGAGATCATTAAAGCCCTGATCTCATGCATCAATCCCTGCTCGAAGGTCCGGGCCCGGAAGAACGGGTACCGTACCATATCTATGGAGTAGCACGAGAGATCAGTAAATCTCGCCGAGTACTGGGCCACTGTCAAGCTGCCCTGCCGCAGCTGAAGAAGCTCCGGAATGCGCACTGCACGGAGGGTGGCTGGGACGAACTCAGAGCAGAATATGCTCTCAAAGTCCGTCCAGAGAAGAGATGTCTCGTTGTGCACCTGGAGCATCAATATCCACCATCGGCCCGCTGCTGCGTGCAGTAGGCTCGCTGCAAGGATCACCATGAGGTCTGTTGGTGTCCTCACTTGCCTGAAAACTCGCACCACTTCCTCCAGCCATTCCTCGGCTGCCTGGGGGTCCGTCTCCCCGTGGAACCTGGGCGTTCGCTGACGTTGAAACTCATGCAGTGTGCTAAGGCGACGTGCATCGTCAGCGGCTGGGGCTGGTAGCATCGGTGGATCTGCGGGTAAAGGTACCGCCGGTGCCTCTTCTGACAAGGAGCCCTGCACCGAGGCCTCGTCGCTCGGTGGGCTGTCATCAAGCTCCACTCTCGGAACCCTAGCTGGCTGCCGTCATGGGGCCATCCTGAGAAGAATCAGGTGCGCCACAGTTAAAACTGTATACCTGGTGAGCTGACACATGTAATCACAAAGAAAACTTTAATACACATGCAATCAGTGTTTTTGTGCATTAAGTTGGAAATCAGATGTCAGGGTCCTGGTGTACGGATACGTCGGCCGCCGCACCAACACTGGACTCCGTGGACTGATAACCACACCCAATACGCTAAACACTATTGCTTCACATAGAAGGAAGATCAAAGTCTGCGGTAGAACCGACCACCTCTAATACCAATTTGTCACGACCCGTCCTCAGGGCCCGTGCCGTGACTACCCAAAGCCCGCCTTCTATAGGCCAGGGGCTGGTGACTAGCACCAAGGCGTAAATCCCAACAAAAGGGAAGGCATTATCTTTGAAAAGTAAACAAGCACCATAGAGTAAGCAAGCGGAAAAGTAAACTCTAAGTAAAAACTGTAACAGGTTGTGCTGAAAGTAAAAGGGGCCGGAAATATAAGTCCAACTGTAAAGTACAACTGAAAGGGAAAAACAACAACTGAAAAGAAAAGCCGCAGTGTCGAGCCATCCTCTGGAAGTCCCACCTAAAGGGTGGGTACAGATAGCCTCCAAAGCTCCTTGGTCCAGCCGTCCGCTCCGAGTACGCCCCGCCCAGTGGTCCACCTCCAGGTACCGTCCTGCTTCGGAGGCCTCCACCTCGATTAGCGCTGCCCTTCGTCTGCAACCAACACCACAAAGTGCGGGCATAGCCCATGCTGGGGGTGAGTATAAGCTACTCAGTAGGGACCCCGAGACCCCCGAAGGTCTCCCAGAATCCACAAAGAAAAGTTACAATCACGAAGAAACAACCGACACTGCTTATGTATATTCCCATACAAATACCTAAGTCATCAATCCCTGTTCGGCTCCAACATCCGAGCCCAAGCACAACCCAGTCCACACAGGAAAGCAAACGTAAATCCACACAGGATAGCACAACACAATCCACAAAGGAGAGCAAAACGTAAATCCACACAGGATAGCACAACACAATCCACAAGAGAGAGAATAACGGAATCAACATAGGATAACACAACACAATCCACAAAGGAGAGTAAACAGTAAATCCACACAGGATAGTTCAACACAATCCACAAAGGAGAGTAAACAGTAAATCCACGCAGGATAGTTCAACAAATCCACAAAGGAGAGTAAACAGTAAATCCACACAGGATAGTTCAACACAATCCACAAAGGAGAGTAACACTGGATTCATCTCACACAGGAATACATTGTCAAAAAGGTGAAAGGGATGATCAGATATAGATACTGAATCATCTAAGCTGGACCCACATAGGATACAAGACCAGCTGTCTTCATTGATTCATTTATACTGGGACCCACATAGGATACAAGACCAGCACTGAATCATCAAAGCTGGGACCCACATAGGATACAAGACCAGCACATCTAGGACCCACATAGGAAACAAGACCAGCTGTCTTCATTGATTCATATATACTGGGACCCACATAGGATACAAGACCAGTATTGATTCATCTATGCTGGGACCCACATAGGATACAAGACCAGCACAGCTAGGACCCACATAGGATACAAGACCAGCTGTCTTCATTGATTCATCTATACTGCGACCCACATAGGATACAAGACCAGTATTGAATCATCTAAGCTGGGACCCACATAGGATACAAGACCAGCACAGCTAGGACCTACATAAGATAAAAGACCAGCTGTCTTCATTGATTCATCTATACTGGGACCCACATAGGATAAAAGACCAGTATTGAATCATCTAAGTCAGGACCCACATAGGATACAAGACCAGCACAGCTAGGACCCACATAGGATACAAGACCAGCATGGCTTCATCGTCGCAGTCCACTGAGGATCTCTGCACAGTCGTCGTCGTCGAAGTCACAGCCAGCTCTAGTGTTCCCGCACACAGCAAGCTCGTTCGGGAGGGTCCGCTCCACGAGCCGAGAGCCTGATACATCAACCCTCACATAGCCCGAATTTGATGTTTCCAAAAGTTCCCTGTTGTCAACAGGAACTCAACGCAACAGACAGCGCGTCAATCGGACGCCCGGTCTGAGAGATATTGGTTTTTCGTCCCAGGGGCCCGTTTGTTTTTAAGGCAAAACCAACCCGACCGTACTCCACCGACGTCCAAAACTTGGGCGGAGTATGCCAAAAGATCTGTCTCACTTAGAGGAATCCACCAAAGCCGACGACACGTCAATCAGACGTCCGTAGCTCAAGATATGAGCGTTTCCGCTCTGAGGGCACGGTTGGTTTCGTGTACGAACCAACCCGACCGAACCTGAAGTATTCCGAAACCTTGAGTGCAGTATACCGAAATGACCGTCTCGATCCAAGGATCGCATTTCTGGTGACGGCGCGTCATTTGGAGGCCGTAGCTCATGTTACGGGCATTTGACCGAAAATAGTCCGAAGACGGGGGGTCCGGGCCCGGGCCGACCCCCCCTGGGTCGGCCGAACCGGGTCGACCCGACCCGGTCTGACCCGGCCCGACCCCGCCTGGTTCGGCCGAACTGGGTCGAACCGACCCGGTCCGACCCGTCCGGACCCGATCCGGCCCGCCCAGGGCGCGGCCCGGCCGGGCGGACCGGCCGAGCTCGGCTCGGCCGAGCGGCCGCGCAGCTGGACGCCGCAGGGTGCCGCCCCGTGGCTTGGAGGTGTCGCGGCCCTCGAAGGGGCCGCGCTAGACAAACGGACGCAGCTTCAGCTACGTCCCGTGCAGGCGAGCTGGACCCGCGCGGCCGCGGGTTCGCTGGCCGCCACCGCCGCGGCTGAAGCCACGGCGGCCCCGTCCGGTGGCGCGTCGGGGCACCGCCGGCGGCTTCCGCGGGCCACCAGAGTTGCTCCGGTGGTCCGTTTTCCTTCCCGTCTGTGCCGTTGTTCCTACCGGGTTCCATTCTTCACTGCAGGATCATCAAAACGACCTTGCGTCACGATTTTTTGTCGCCCGCCAAATTCGCACATCAACGAAGAACGGGGGAGGGATGTCGGACCGTGTTCGTTTGGCCCGCACCCTCCGCATTAGTGATAAACAACGGGAGAAAATAATTCAACACATGAAACAACAATTTTAATTAACTAAAATTGTTCATTTTAATCTGGTTCTTTAATTTAAAGAAACGTTCACGGGAATAAGGAAATTTCCAAAACAAAATCCCTACCTCGTCAAGTCGTCGCTCGCGGGTACTTCACAGAATTGGGGATCATCGCGACATCGCGGTATCCAGCGTCGCGTCATCGCGGAAGGGGGTCGCGTTGACGAACTCTGAGGTTCAAGAACAAGAAGATTTAATTAATAATAATTAAATCTTTCTTGAGTTAAAAACCAAAAAGGAAAAATTAAAAGAAATCTGAAACCCTCACCTCAACAGATGATCGAAGGTTCTTGTTGCGGATTAAGGAACGTCGTCGAAGAACGTTGCTGGAGAGGAAACGTCGGCGTCGTGGCACACGGCGTCGCGTCGTCGATTTCCGCGGGTTCAGCGTTCTTCGTCGGAGGCTGGCGTTCTTCGCGTTCTTCACGTTCTTCGCGTTCTTCGCGTTCTTCACGAAGGAGGTTGAAGGCTCAAGAACTCTATCAAAACCTCTCAACGTGTAATCCTCCAAATGTTGGTATTGGTCTTATTTTATTATTACGCCAACAAACGATAAGAGGTAAGTAACGACCCATTAATTCGTAGAATTAATTCAACAAAAGAAACTGCCAATTTAATTCATGAATAAAACCACCCAATTAAATGGTGCGTTAAGAAATTATGAAAATGCGTCAGTTAAAATTCATAAAGACGGGTTTTCGCGGGTGCATTACTTAGCGGAAAGAAACGGCGGGGCTCGTGCGGGGCCCACCTCACAAATATCCTACCAAGAGGGTAGGATATTTCTGGATAGCACCCTATATGTATCAATTCAGATTAAGCTACTATAAGTGGTTTCAAGTGGCTTCCAAGCGGCTTAAGTGAAATAAAATAATGTTTGTCGTACAATTATTTTATTTCTTAACCTTAAGCCTGAAAATTAAAAAGCACAACCGAGCAAACGCAACTCCGGAAGAGGAGTTTCTAAGCAAATACTGGCGCTGCGATTTCATCGGTGCCCTCAGAATTCGATTCCGGGCACTGGTTCAAAAGCTAGAAAAACCCGCTCGTCCGTTCACTGAACGTACCCGAGCCAAACATCGGAAAATTATTCCGGGCACACCGGGCCTCGGAATCAGGTGCCATCAGAAACAGCGTTCTTGTAAAATTACAAAGAAAATTAAGAAAAAAACTTCCTTGAAATTTACGGGTCTTTACATATTGGTTGTTCTATAGGGTGTCCAATATAGGTCAACCACATTGGTCGGAGGGTAGAAGAGATAAAAAATTATTATATTTAAATGGGAAGGTTAGTAATTTTACTTTTTAAAAATATGAAAATAATTAAATGCACGAATACATGGTTTTTTAAGAAATTCACCATCTAAATTGGTTCATATATAAAATCTCTAGGAACCCCTAGGTATTTGAAACATGATCACTCCTATCATTTTTTCCAATTATGTGATTCTACCCCAAGAAGAAAATCATGTGAAAATCGTCCTAAGGGAAACCACATGGCTTGGTGATACATAAGTCAACCATGAAAACATACAATTTAAAGCACTATAATATTATCACATATTTTTGTACCAATATTTTCAACCTAGTGTGACACAAATAAATCATTATAATTATAAAAAATAAAAAATATCACGGAAAATAGAAAAGACCCCACAAAAAAGTAAAATAATGGAAAAAACCCACAATAGTTATATTTGATGATATATGTACATTGATAAAAAACCATATAAATTGAATTTAGATGTGGTATTATGTAATTTTAACCTCTATGAGTTGAAAATTGATTATGGTTAGATGGTATCAATGGAACTTATGGATCCTATATCGGGTTACGTGTAGATTAAACTAAATTTTTGATCAATGTCACCTTTTTAATTAATTCATGTAATCATTAAAGTCTTTCCTCTAGGAAATTGGTTTACTCCAATGTATATCAAATGCATGTGATTATTTGTTTCATATTTAAATGATATTTCTCAAAAACAATTACCTAATAAGGGACATTAATCAAAGTACATTAATCCCAACATATCTTTAGTTTGAATCAATGCAATTCCCCCATATATCCTTATTAATTCATAAATTGGGAAAATATTGAATTTTTTATATAATCAATTGTTATACATGGGAAAATCATATTTGTGTTGTTTCATGGAGTAGTTATTCAAACTATTTCTATATTTTTCTTTCATGAAAATAATTCAATGAATTTCCAATGAAAATTTATTATATGATGTAATGAGGTGGAATTTATTATTTTAGGTGGGGTCGGTAATTATATATCCCTTTACGGAACCAATATTCCTCGTGAGACATCTTAGACAGGGTAATGAGGGCATCCTTAGACATTATATGGATTTTTTCTCACCATGGCTCAATAAGATGTTTATAATTATAAAAATTATACATTCCCTTAATTTACATATTTATTATATCATTTAATTTTATACATTTCATTATTATATGATTAGTTACTTTTTTATTTGGAATCAATTATTTATCTATAATACATAAATTAGTTATGATATAATTATGAAATGTTAGCTTCTAACATTTGATATCCATTACAATTATTCCAATCTCACCATTTACATTTGCTTATCATTTCATTAGGTAAATATTTGGAATATTCTGTGTCATGGACACTATGGAGAAAGTAAATGATTAATGATTTGTAGTACAATGGTTTAATTTTTTTTAACAAATGTAATATTCAAGTATCTAATCTCATATGAACAACAAAGACATAATCCTGGGAATAAAATTTCATTTAATTTGATTTCAATGTAATAAATATTTTAATAGCTCTATGTGTGTTTAATGGAGGGAATTATAAGTAGCATCCATCAATAGTGAAAGGTACACGTTAATTATTTACATTATACGTTATTTATTTATTATGTTCATGGGTTTTAGGTGGTCACGGTCTTCTTTTATATTGAATAGGTGTTAATATATTCTTATAAACCCTTCAGATATTATATAGAAATGGTGTGATAGTAAAATTATAAATTCTAATATGGATTTTGTTGCATGAAATGGACTGTATACTTCAAATGGCTAAGTAGGTGAGGTTAGGTGAATATGTTTAAGAAATTAATACCCTTGTGTTTATAATATAATGTGATGAGTTTATGAATAATATGTAGATGAAATCTATTAGATTTTTGATGTGATGAAACATCATAATAGGGGAATATTAATTCAAAATACCAGTACTCTATGGAAATTCATTAGATATGTTCTCTTAGACCTCTATTGTAGTTGGGGATACACATCAACCCTTTTGGATATTTTAGTGTGCCTGGGATATTATAGAAACTCATAACACACGTTTGGGAATTCAGTTTGATAGTAGCTTGTACATAATTTGTGAAATAACGATGGAATTATTTTACATTAAAAATAGTATCAATATAAAATAATAAGTTATTAATGAGAGGTATAATATAATAAATGATTGACTGTGTAAATTATTTGGTGGTTTTGAAATAACAGAAAAATTCCTTTTTTTAGTATAAGATGAATATAGTCTCTTGAGAATATTATACTCAATGGGAATATTTCTATATAATTGTTCAGAGAATATTGATAATTTATAAATTTCTACTTATAATTCAATCAAGCGGTAGATATTGAAATACATAATGGTGTATAGATTAATAAAGAGTTTTCAAATTACAACTCTATATCAATATAAAAATTATGACTAACTAGATATAAAATTAATGGAATGGGGTCTTCTCCTTATCATCAATGTTGAAACATATATATATATATGTCTGTGTGTGTAGACAATATAAAAAAGTGACCTATAACAATATAAATTTTAGGTCAGATAATTTATTATTCAAATGATGAATTCCCACAGATATATTATTCTACTCATAATTTTTATAACAACCAATAAATCCTTGAATGAACAAATACATCAATTTGTATTAATTGTCTTATACCACATATCATTTAATTTTTTTAAGGTTTGGTCTGAAGCCTTGTTTTATTATTAAAGAAAAGAAAAGACCTATTTTAACTGGGTAGAGGGAGACCCATTACATAGCCCGAAGGCCCAATGAGTTTGTAGCCCATTACATAGATCGGAGGCCCAATTTTTTGGCCTATGGACAATTTTGTGAATAGTAACATGGCTGCAATAGTGCCCGCCACTACTACAGTGCCCTGCTGCCACTACAGTACCCACTGATCAATAGTACCATCGCTATTAAAGTACAGCTATAGTACTTCTACAGTATCCTGCGCACCATGGGTTTTGAACCCCCATTTTTCATGTAGGATTACATGGTGCTTACCAGTAATCCAAACCCCAACTACACATATAATTTATTATCAATTTAATTTATCATTATATCCTACAGATACCTTCAATCATCTTACAGAAAAATGAATATATTTTTATTATTTTTTATTAAGTAATATTCATTTCCTATTAAAGAAAATCATTAAAAAATATTCAATGTATAAAAATATTTTACAAAAAATTTACTTTATAAATTCAATTTGTTATTACAAACAATTCAATTTTGAATATTTTAAAATGTGCATATATATTGAATTAATATATTGATAATTTAATATTGATTCATTAAATTAACATATATAATTTATAATTACCAATTAAGTATTAAAATATATATTTATTCCTCATAAATAAATTATAAACATACGATGTAAAAAAACAATTATAATTCATGTATTGACAATAAGTAATTTACTTTAAAAATATATATTTTTTATAATAGTAATCATTTCGATATTTTTTAGTATCATCCTATGAATACACATGCCCCCAAAATCCCAATAGAGGAAAGTTCATTCCCAAATCCTATTTCTAGAAAACCCTAAAAATAGTAATGAACTCATGTCTATTTTTATCTCCACAGTGGTCATCTCATTCGAGGCCCTTTCCATAGGGTTCAACCGTTCGGTTTGTCAACAGAGGCTTCATCCTTTACATTTATCACCGTAGGGATCATCCTTTCAATTTGTCACCAATTTTCTCATCCATGTTCGACTTACTCCCCGAACCTTGCAATCATTAAATCTCCCCTATATCAGAAAAACATTTTACCCCCCATTCCTCTCATCACCACAACATTCCTCACCAACTACATCCCCTTCAATGAATTTCCCCGTTGGTTCATCAATCTAACACCTACTTTTGGAAATTATTAGATGTGAAAAATTTTAAAATATTGATTATGGTTTCCCCATTTTAGACTACAAATAATTAGTGAATGATAACACCCACATAGCTTAATGATTCAACGAAATCCTTTTTAAGTCTCATAGTTTGTTCAGATGTAGTTTTAATTGATGAAACATTTCCATTCAATAATTTATAGTCAATCATAAAATAAACATTGAAATATTACATCTTAAATTAGTGGATATTAATTGTTTTACATATGAATTTATCAAAATTCTTCTTATTAGGATATTTACTCTTAATTCTATGAATAATGGTAGTTTATTTAATATATGGTTATAATTGTTTTTTTTGAATTACTATATGCAATACCTAAATGAAATTCCATTTCAAAAGTAATTTATTATTACCTTTCTATATAATGGGTAAATTCATTATGTTCATTTTATTATATCCATTTTCAATAGGGTATTTAATTTAATATTAAATGTTCTTAAATTTATGAGTTTTTTCAATGCATGAATTATAGAATTAATCAGTTCAAAAACTAATGAAAAATGGTTATGAATATTGAATTGAATTTATATTATAGGCATCACAATAATATATTTACATGATTATGAATTTTTTTGAATCATATAATATCATATTAGTGGCATCATTTTTTTGGTTTTACTCTTGTTCTTGTTGATGTAATGAACACATTGGGGTTCCATGGTTTTTCTAGAGGTCGTTCATGGAATCCATACATCATGTTTGGGGGGATTTATTTGTGATTAATGTTAATTATGGTCATTAAAGACCATTCGTGTACCTTTTTAATGGTTCATGTTGTGATGAATTTAATTGAAAATCTTGAGAAAAATAGTGTAAGGTGATCTGGGCGAGTGAAGAGTTCCTTGTTTCTTGATTCATTACATTCGATATTAATGATGTATTCATCATTGTTTCTCTTGTTTTATCCTATTGACATGGTTGTGGAAAATATAAAGACTGATTTTTTCAGGTTAAATAAGTTATAATAATGAGAATTAATTGTTATGATCCATTATACTACTTTTATAGTGTTATGAAATTGATTCTAACTACAATGCTCATGTCATGGTAATGGCCTCATATTTTTTTAGTTGTGATTTGGTTCTTGATGATTTACTGGATATTTTAGGGTTCCTTGGTTTTACTAGAGGTTGATCACCAGAATCGTTTATGAAAATTCATTGGTATTTTATTTTGATTCATATAAATTGAGTTACTTATAGGAGGTGCATAGACTTTTATATTTTAATAAATTAATTTTTTGATATACTATTGAATTTTATATTTATAGTCAATACCATTATGTGTTTTTAAAAATGAATTCATTATAGATTTAATTTTTTGAAATACATGTATTAGTTTATCTTTATATTTAATTACATTTATATTTGGTACATAACATTTATCTTTTCATGTTATTAAAAACCATTGTTTCTCATAATTGAGTATTATTTTATTTTAGTATTCAAACATATAATTTCTATATTTAATTTTCTTGTTGGATATTTTTCATTAAGGTGGGAATAAATTAAATACTTCTAAAAAAGAGTTAAGGATATTTTTATTGATAAATTTTAGAAGACATCAACTAAAATCATTTACAATATTGATAAGTACATGTTATTTTTTTATAAAAATTTTGTATAAAGTGTCTGGTTTGAGCACCACAAGGCTTATGGCGGTGATGTCTGGAGTGATACAATAATTATGACCCCATGAATATATGTCATAAATTATTGAATGGAATATGTATTCATAAATAGTCTTCTCTAGTGATGATTTCATATTTAAAGGAGTTCAAAAGTATTGAGTCCCAATTGGATTGTGTTGTCGCTGGTTCTATCCTAAGTGTAATTAATTGATCTATTCCTATGTTTTCAATTTTTGTGGCTCCCTATTGATTTTTCTCTACTATTTCTATGCATTGAGATTTTATAGGTTATTTTTGGTTTGAGGAAAGGGAACTGAAGCCACTGATTTCAAGACTCCTTGTAGTTTTAGCAAAATAAAGGCCATAGTTTCATGTGACACAACTATATTTTTCTACCGGTTGAAATGATGAAGATCTTTTATTAGTGTTCTCTATAGAATTTGTTTGATGAAATACTGCTACATCATTGAATCGAATAGTGACAAAAAAATGTTGTTGTCTCAACTTCTGAATTCTATTAAGATAGAATTTAGATGACTTTGATTTGAGAAGATGATTGATGATGTTTAAAATGAGTTGGTTTTTTCTGCTGTTGTAATGAGGATATTTTTGAGATCATTCATCATCTTGTATGAGTGATCAGTTTTATGGTGGAGATTTTTGATTTCTATTTTGGAAGTTCAATAGAGATATGGTTCTATGATACATTCTATTTATTATTGGAATTTGAAAATAGTACATGTGATTTTCCATTTAAATGCTCTATTTAATGTCCTAGATAACGATAGAGTTGGGGAGAATGAAGTGATGTTGAATGCATGGTAAGCTAGAGTCCATGTATTTTAGCCTAAAAATGATTTTAAATGTGTAGCGTAGTCATCCTGACATGCTATATACAATGTGTATTAATGGATTCCTCAATCAATTATATATATGATGGTTCCATTCCTGAACTTGTTGAGTTGAAGTCGGAAGTGAAAGAGTAAGTATATCCCAAATTTAATGACATGACTAATAGATGATGTTATTGAGATATTATTGACCAAAATTATTTGAGTGTTTGTAATATAGGATTTTGAACATGGATAGTAAGTCAGGTATTTATTTATCAAAATTAAAAGAGATGTGGAATTCAAGACCAGAACATATAGGGAGGATGATACCTTGAGTGGTGCTCCCGAACTTGCATTAAGAGATTGTTGGATCTGATATAAGAAATTAAATCTTCACCATGGTGAATTCGGGAAATCATCCTACAAGGTTAGAAATTGTTAAAAAATGGGAGTTATCATTTATAAAATCAACATATCACGTCATTGTTTAATCATGATGTAAATATATTTAAACTCTAATGTTGCAATTAATATTTTTTATCTTTTATGAATTGGTATTTTGATGCTACTACATGTCTGTATTATTTTCATATGAAAGAGGATAATTTGATAGATTCAATTTTTAGAATAACAACTATCACTAGGGATGATTAATTTATTTTATATTAGTTTTTATGTGAATTAATTTGTTTATGCTGTTAAAAAACATTTCGTACGTAAAATTGGATAATTGAATATGTGTTTAATACTTGTTTAGGCATTATAATTCATGTAACAAGAATTATTTTTGACAAAATCATTTTGATAATTCACTTGATTTAGATTGTTTTTTCATTATACTTGTATCCATAAAGGATATTATAGGACATGCATGGATTTTTTATGTTGTTCCAGTTGTGAAGAGAAGAACTAGCTAGCTAGAGAAAAATATTTTATGGTGATTGAGGTGATTGATGTTTTAATGATTACCATCAACTATAAGTTTTTTTATTCTTATTTTATTATATTACTTTTCTTATTTAAATTTGTTTATGTGTACATGGATTTTTATTATCAGTTTTTACAACCATGTGGTAAAACAAAATTTATTACATTCTATTATTTCTTGTTTACATTTTTTGTTCTTTTTCTTATTGTTGGAACTGATATGCTTGTTGAAAATATAAAGATTATGTTTCCTTATGATTATTATTAATCATAATTGAAAAAAATAAGTGGGTGGAATGTTGAACTATTATTATATTAGTAATTATATATGATTATTAACTCATATTTTCATCTTCAACCATGGTCAACACATACACCCATTACCCATTTTCATCATGTTTTGTTCTCAGTTTGAATAGGTCATAGTTTGTCACTATACCCAGACTAACTACATGATAAAATATCAAAATTTGTGAATTTTAGGAAGTAAATTCCTTGAAATATGTTCTGGAATGGATAGTCTAAGCCCAAATTTCATTATTTTAATGTTGTATGAAATCATTTTCATTTTGATATTTTCATTTTGAAAAAAATCACTACAATCACTCAGTAGGCACTTTGAACCATCCAAACTCAACAGAGCCCCCATTTAGAATCTCACTAATCAGTTATTATCAAAACTATGTCTACAATAAAGAAATTGGTTATATATTTACCTTATAATATAATGTTTTTTATTCTTTATTTTTCTCTTATTTTTCTCATTTCAATTACTATTTGTTTAATTCACATTTTTTTATTCTCATTTCTTATAACCGTTTAGAAAAAATAATAAATTACATATGTCCATTTCATGTATTACTTTTATTATATATTATTTTTCTTATATTTTATATTGATATGATTTTCGAAATGGTTAAACATTTATGATGATAAGCGTTTAATGTGAATTAATCATGTTGTATGGAAAAACTTCTATTATAGGTTCATGTTTTCAACTACCCAAGTAGCACATGTAGAAAGAATTTTTTGTCACATATGTAACACCCCAAGGGATTATAATTAATTTTAATATTCAATGAATGATACACTAAGTCTCCAAAAAACACAACTTTGTTATAACCCAGATAGAAAACATAATTTTTTCCAGCCATGCGATTTGAATTTTAAAAAACTGACTTACACTGTTACATTCAGTAAGATATTTAGATTCTAATAAAACAAACATAATTTTTGGGGAATAGTATCATACCTTTATGAATAGTTATATGAATTGTAAAATGAATAGTAATATGACCCTTAAATTGGTAAATCTTATTACTATCTTATTGTCTTATCCTTATAAGATAATTAGATCTTGATTAAATTTTCCAAGTGGTATAAAAACTAATATAGTTTTAAAATTGTTATTTAATGAATAATTTAAGATTTTAATTAAAAATTAAATTAATCATTTATAGAAAAAAATTCAGAAAAAGGAGTTCAGTTTTTTAATTATACCTATTGAAGAATGGTTTGGGTGAATTTTTGGGATTATCCAGAAATACTAAAAAAAATTATGAATAGTAATATGGTGTAATTTAATATATATATATATGTTATCAGTTAAATTTACTATTATTATCATCATAGTTGATATAAGAAATCATTTTTAGAAATCACAAGAACTTATTACTATATTGGGTCCTTTGAATCAACACTATTGGTTTCCTTTAGGGAAATAATAAAATAAAAAATCACTCCTCTCCTATATAAACCCCCCTCCCCTCACTCTCTCTTCTCTTAACTCCTATAAATACTTGTTCCTTGTCTAAATTATAATAAAATATCCTAACAAGATCATCTTCTATGTATATAAGCCATTGGTCTACTAAAAAGTCCAAAACCTCTCCCCCAAAGTGGCTCTCAAGGAAGATAACATCAAGAGGTAAATTCCTCTTTTCATTTCTTTTATTTCTAGTTCCTTTAATTTCATTTTCTTTCCACAAAACCATTCATCCGACTTTTTGATGACTTGATTTCCATAAATATACTATAATATTTTTATAATAATGTAATAATTCTTCATCATCTCTCAATTTCCCTTATTTTATATTTGAATTCAAAAAATCATCCGAGTTCTTTTACTTTATCAAATTAAAGGATTACATGTATTAAAAAACACCTTACATAAAGTAAAAATCATCCTCTTTCCACACCACCTTTTAATTGAATATTTTATTATTAGTTTAACTGTGGATGTTCTATCTTAAAAACATTCACTAATTTACTCTTAATGGTTATTGTTTATGCTTTACATTCCTGAAAAGATATATACATTTCATATGCTAGCTTATATATGAATGTATATGTTATTTAAGATTAACCCCATTAATATGAGGAATGAATTGGAATTAGTAGGCGATGGGTGTGGTCCGCTATATCCCATGGATGCACTGGTTGGATAATGAGACACACTACGGTGTTAGCCCAAGGCCTTGATAAAATGATTACTTATTGTCTTGGCACAAGGAGTTGACGTTATGGTAATGATGTATATAATTATGAATTCCCTCATATTGAAACTATTAAATTAATGTTTGTGTGCTTAATTAACTATTGGAATACCCATGATTATGTTTTATTCTGGAATTATTTTTTCAACTCTTATTCCTTCCATAATGTGTTCAAGTTCATTCTTAATGGCATGTGTTTTTGGATATTCCCCATGCATGATGTTTATGTTTGTGAAATCCTCTACTATATTTCTTACCCATACTAAGAATTTGTGCTGAGACCTTTTTTAGCTTCATTTTCCTAGCACATGAATATGTATATTATGAATGACATGGAAAAATAACCTTGGAGTTATGGATGTTGTCAAAGGATATTCTAAATTATTTTTATTTTAAAATTGTAATGTTGACCTTATTTATATATCTAGTTTTCTAAAAATACTAAACGATTCATTCTATCATGATATGAATTTCTAGCAGTCATGCTAATGTAATAAAATATGTATCTGACTCTAGGCATCATTGGTTGGGTCTTATAGTTGGTATCAGATTATTTTTAGTAGAAAACATGGAAACTAGATTTAGAAAACACATATTTGGGAACAAAACACTATGATTGAATCTGAGGATAAAACATATAAGAATATCCTGGATTTCTTGTTAAGGAATTGATTATTTTGAACTTTCTAGAAAAAAATCTATGTATGGATATTATAAGTGGATTTGGTTCTTTCATAGATGTACCTTGGAGTGACAACTAAAACATAGAGTTTCGGGCTTGACCTAGGGTATTTCGGTACACAAAAATGAGCCTTACTACGCACCAAGTTTGATATTCTTGGGGTATATGCTTAAAATAATTCATATTTTATTTAAAATACATTATGAAGTATTTTAATGTACATTTTTTCACAAAAAACCAATGGTTATAATTTTGAGAATAGCTATGTATAGAATTTCAATTTATGCCAAGTATTATTCTACATTGAGATTATATATTATTCTTCATAATAAAATCTATTATTTTAAATTATTTGTAAATAGATAACATTGGAATGAATGGAAACCACATGAATGTGCATGTACCTTGTATCGATTTTCCTCTGATTCATGATAATAATGTTGCATCTGGTTTTATGACTATTTCTTAGAATCATATTACTATACTGGGACTGTTGAATTAGGTTAGGAATAATAAAATTACACATATGAAGCATCCAGATCCACATCGTGGGGGAGCAATGTTTTACACTTTATGTAAAAATAGCCTCCATTATTTAATAGGACTACAAACCAATTCATAGAAGAGCAGTGGATAAGTTCATTAGGGACGATGTTTATACCTATTGGATATAACTAAATAAACATGATTTCCATGGTTGTTTATCGACTATCCGGAGTTGAAGATCAGTGGCGGTGTTTAATCCAAAACCAAAAGGTGGAGAAATAAATGATAGAAATGGAAGGGAAGGATTTTAATGATATATTATCAGAAAAATACTTCCCTCATGAATAGTGAAAAAATATGAAATGAATGTTTCTAAACCTATGGTAAAAAGATGATGAAAATGTTGCAAGTTATGAAGATAAATTCCCATGGTTAACTATACATGTTTTAGAATAAATATGTAATCCAAGGAGAAAGATTGATCGATTATTTTATGGTTTAAGACCCTTCCCCTGAAGGGATCTAGTCTCAAAATATTTCTCATCATATGAATATATAGTCTTATGAGATATCAATATAGAAAAGGATATATCTATGTCTTATGATTTTAATGGGAAGGAGTAGAAGAATTGGGTAGCTGAAAACTCTACAAAAGGAGATAAGGAAATGTGGAAGAATATAATATTTTACTTTCCACTTTATGATAATTGTTGGAAAAGACACCCTGGTACTTTACTAAAGGGTATGGGTTTGTGTTACATGTTTGGAGAAAAAAGACACTTATCCCGGTACTGTAAGGGGATGAATGAATCTACCAATGTTCAATGCTACTACTACAAGGAGGGGGAAAATGATGAAAATGAATGTCCTATGCGTCAAGGAAACATGCCCTAAAAGGGAAAAGGGAGAAAGGACATTATTATGTGAATGCCACTACTGATAATGAAGTCCCAAATGATGTCATGGAAGATACATTAATGGTTTTCTCATACATAGACAATTATTTATTTTATTTTGGATCATCACAATCTTTCATATATTCTTAGTTTTCCAAAAAAATCAAATATTTCCAATTTGATTTAATTAGCGAGTTTTCCATCAAAACCCCTAAGGGAAGTATCAATGTAACAATGTTGTTTCAAACAGTCCCCATTATGGAAGATAAATTTTCATTTTATGTTGTTCTTATTATAATACCCACTATTGAATTTTATATAATCTTTTTTATGGTTTGGTTTTTGAACCATGATGTAAATATATATTAAAAGCTGAAGGAGGTTACAATTTTGTAGGACAATGTGGACCCCCTTATCTTTGTGGTAGAAACTTATCCATCTTATTCTCATCTATATCCACCCCAATAAGCTCTAGGTAATTCAAATATTGGGGATGATGGGAATGCAATAACTATGGCTATGGAATGGAATGTTCCAATAAAGGATGTACGTGTTGTGCAAGAATATGTAGGCGTGTTTCTAGAATATTTAAGAGGACATACATTATAGTTAGAATTTTAGTTTTCCACTAACTTAATTCATAATTCAATGCTCATATCAAATACCAATTATAGAATGGACAATGTAGAATTAGTATAATTAAAAGAAAAAATAGAGGAATTTAGTGATAAAGTATTTATTTTACCTAGTGTTTTTCTATGGGGATCCCCTATCCTTTCCATTGTAAGGGAGGAAGGATATATGAGTTTGTACATTGTCTAATGATAGATCAATTCTATAACAATAAAGAACATGTATCCCCTACCGCTCATTGATGAATTTTTAGATCAACTTCAATGAGATCAATATTTTTCAAAGGTTGACTTTTGATCTAGAAATCATTAGTTGTGAGTAAGGAAGGATGACATTCCAGAGACAAAATTTCAAACCAGGTTTGGGAATTAGGAATTTACAATATATCATTTTTTACTGAATGATGAACCCTCCGTTTTCACAGACCTAATGAATAGTGATTTCAAGTAATATCATGATGATTTTTTGTGGTATTTATTGATAATATCTTGGTATAATCCAAGATCTATGAAGATCATGAAAATAACTTGTTCACTATTCTAAAGACTCTTTGAAAAGATGAATTCTAAGGGATGATTAGTAACTGTGAATTTTGGACTCAATCAGTTTACTTTCATGGCCACAATGTCTCTAAGGATGGAATATTTTTTGATCATGCGAAGACAATGGCATTGCAAGAATAGCCTAATCCATCAAACATAAATAATGTACGTAGTTTTATTAGTTTATAAGGTTAATATCAGGGTTTAATTTATAACATCACCTATTTATCAAACCCTATGACCAAGCTTATACGTAAAGAGGTAATGTTTTATGGAAAAATGAATGTGAGGAATTTTTTGAAGAATTGAGGAGGAGATTAGTGATGGCTCTGATCCTAACACTACCATCGAGGAATGTAGGGTTTGTGATCTATAGTGCTGAACCAGGGAAAGGACTTGGTTGCGTCCTTATGAATAATGATATATTTATGACCAATGCATCATGGATGTTAAAATTTCTAGAACAAAACTATCCTACTCATGATCTGGAATTTGCAGTAGTAATAATTTCTCTAAATATATGGAAACATATTCTCAATGGTGAACAACGAGCCACATAAATGGATCATAGTAGACTAAAATATATATTATAACACGAAGAACTCAACATGAGGCAATGGTGATGGCATGAACTACTCAACTATTATGATTTTTTGATAGACTACCACCAATGAAGGGAAAATATGGTAGATGATGAAATGGGAAGCAAGGATCGGTGATTCCTAAACAAAATGAGTATTTAAGAGGATACAGTGTTTATGGATCAAGTAATGATGAATATGTGAATTATCAAATAAGGATAAACATCATTACTTTTTCATTTGGTTTCCTAACCATCTTAGTTTGAAATGATTAAACCATCTCAGTTTGATTATGTGAATATACAATAGAAAATTAATTGTGTGAATGATGGGATGTTTGGTGACATCGTGGGTGAAGATGGAATTATGAAATTTTGGTAGAGGGTTTGTGGTCTTTTTATACACGAGAAAAAAAGTGAGTTATTGGTTGATTCCCATATTTCAAATGTCTCAATACATCCTGGTTGCACTAATATGTATTGTGTTTTGAAGGAACATTTCTAGTGGGACAACATGAAGTGTGAAATTTCAGATTATTTATCAGGATATTTAGTTTGTTAACAAGTAAAGGCTGAAAACAAATATCCTGTAGGATGCATTAAACCTCTACCTTTTCATACAAGGAAATGGGATGAAATCACCATGGATTTTTTTACTCGATTACCCAAAATTCCATGAATGAATGATGCGCTATGGGTAATATAGGATCAACATAGGAAATCATCACATTACCTCGCTATAAGGGAGGATTTTCCACTAGAGCTCCATGCATGAATCTATATCAGTCTACTATTAAGACAACATGTAGCACCTGTTTCAATAGTGTTAGATGAAAATTCTCGTATTACATCAATATTCTGGATTATAATTTAGAATGTTTTTGATACTGATCATCGTTTGATTACTTCTTATCATCCTCAAACATAATGGAATCAGAAAGGATGATCACAACATAAAAAGAAATTTTGAGATCATGATCCCTTGGTGTTCAAGGCATGTGGTGTCACTATTTACAATTGGTGTATTTTTCATAAAATAATAGTTTCCATTCAAGCATTCCAATGGCACTATAGGAATCATTGTTTGGGAATAGATTTCCTACCCAATCATGTTAGGATAAAGTTGGTGAAAGGATGCTTGTTGGTCCATCGCATGTGGAGGAAACAACAATGAAGGTAATGACTATTAAAACCCATATCAATGCATCTCGTTGAAGAAAAAAGTGCTATGCCGATAATCAAATGAAGTATTTGGAATTTCATGTTTGAGATCAGGGTTTTTTTAAAGTAACACTTTTAAAAGATGTTATAAGAATTTGTAAGAATGTGAAATTGAACCCTTGGTACTATGACATATTGAAATTATGGAGATAATTGTAGTAATGTTTTATCATTTGGCAATGTCTCCCAACATTTCTAAGCTACAAAATGTGTTCCATGTATCATTTTTGAGAATCCACATGCCAAACCTAACACATGAACTCACTTCTGATGGTATAGAAATGGGACATGACCCATCGTACTAAAAAGAGACTATCCTGATTATAGACACTAAATAAAATGTGTTGATGAATATGAAGACTTTACTATTAATGATAATTTGTCAATATCGTAAAATCGAAGAGGCGACATGGGATACTGAGGATAAAATGAAGAAAAACTACCCAAATCCTTTTGGGATGAAACATTATAGTAATTCTCGAGGATGAATTTTTTATTTGGATGGTAGAATGTAACACCCTAAGGATTTATAAATAAGATTAATATTGAATACATGAATAAAAAAATCTCCACAAAGCACCACATTTTTATAACCTAGCCAATAATAAAGAAATTTTACACCCTGGGATTTGAATTTCAAAAAAAAGTCATAAATTGTTGCATTCGGTTAAATATTTAGAGAATGATATGATAAACATAATTTTTCATGAATAGTAACATACCCATATGAATCGTAAGAGGAATATTAATATGACCCTTATGAATATTAAATCATATTATTATTTTTTTGTCTTACGTCAATAATATAATGAGATCTGGATAATTTTTTCATAGTGGTAGAAAATGTATTATAGTTTTAAAATTGATGTTTTTTGAGAAAATTGTGAATTTATTTATATATTTAATTACTCATATATAGAAAATTATCATTAAAAAGAGAAGTTAATTTTTGAATTATACATTTTCGAAAATGGTCAAGGGGAATTTTTTGGAATTTTCTGAAATACTCGTATATTTTATGATTAGTAAAATACAGTAATTTATCATATATATACATTATTAGAAAAATTTACTAATCCAATAATCATAGATGATTTAATAACATATGGATTGAACTCATATTATATTTTTACTATTACGGGTCACATGAATCAACACTATTGATTGTATTGAGAGAAATAATAAAATAATGAATAAGATATTCAAAAAACACTCTTCTCCTCTACTATAATCCCCCCTCAACCCCTCTTCACTTCACTCCTCTCAGGCCTAGTTAATTTTCTAAATACTACTAAAATATCCTCCAATTCTCCTTATCCACATCAATAATACCTCAGTCTCATAAAAAGACCAAAAATTTATCCCTAAAGGGGCTCTCACCCACGATAACTTCAAGAGGTAAATTCCACAATTCATTTATTTTATTTTATGTTCCTTACATTTTTTTTATTCCTCAACTCCTTCCATCCAAATTTTGTGATGAATCTAGTACCTTAAATGTAATGTAATTTTGTAATGGTATAGTAATAATTCATCATCATCCCTCATTTCCCATTTTTTATACTAGAAACGAAAACATCCTCGAAGATGTGTTAATTTATCACATTCAAGGGTGACATGTGTTCAATTTCTATTACCATCATCAATTATTGGCATGAAACTATTATTATGGTTTATAATGAATATAATATATGTATTATAACTTATTTATGGTTATGTAATCCTTTTTAACACATGATATTAGTTTATAAATGAAAATGAGTTCGTTGTGACCAAGAATGGCCAATTAACCCAAACAATTGTCATTAAAGTTTTATATAATGATTCATCTTCACTAGCAATAACCAAATGAATTTTAAGACAATGTAATCTTCTGTTTTTTTTCAAATAACATAAAAATTCTATTTTGGACAACCATTTTCAATCTAAATGTTTATCTATACGTGAATATATGAAAACTGATCATGAAAACGAATGAAGAATACACTCCCAAACAATGAAATTGAATCTCTAAACCCATCAATAGGCTATGAATGAACAAAATAATTTTGTAATAAATAAATAAAATTTATAGGAGTTTGTATAAATATTAATTTATGAACCAATTTTTTATTATTAATTTCATTATGATCATGTAAGTAACACCTTCATATTTAAGGTAAGAGTTTCTTAAACTAACCTCTATTTTCATTCGGGTTTCTCTTTGTCTCCCTTAACCCAAATTAAATTATTATTTATTTTTATGTACTCATCATAATGTCATTGTTAATGTTATATATAATCATACAAACTAGTATCCTTATTTATTATGTGGGAAGATACATGTTTTAAAAGGATCATTCAAAAGTCCTCCATGATAAAGAAGCATGTTTCAAGTAAATTTCCCCAATATTAACTCTTTTTAGGGGTACTATATAATCTATTCCTAGAAACCATTATGTTCATAAAATTACTCGTTTTATTAAAATAAGAAAATATTACTTCATTTATGGTTTTATAAAATTTATTTCCAAATGAGCTATTTTTATCAAAGTAAAATATTATTTATCTCCAAAATTAATCGATGATTTTATAAGAGTGTCTCCTTCTATTTCAGTGCACTTGTTGACTCTGATGTATTATTTTGAATTATATCATACTATATCATCTAAAATATTTAATTGAATGTTTTATGATTATTTTTACTGTTGATGTGCTATCTTATAACCATTCACCAATTTTCTTTTAATAGTTAGTATTTTTTCTTAAGGATTGAAGAAAGTTATATTCATTTCATATGTTAGTTAAAATATAATTGTAAATGGTTTTTATGTTTATCTACATTTATATGAGTAATTAATTGGACTTAGTAAGTGATTGGTGGGGCCAGCTATAGCCCCTCGAGGCATTTGTAGGTCACATGAGACAAACTATAGTTCGGGCACAAGGCCATGAAAAAATGATTATTTATAGTCTTAGAAATATTCCTTTAAGGTATGGTAATGTTGTCTGCAAATATGAATTCCTTCATTATGAAACTAATAAATGAAATTTCATGAGGTTATTCAACTAATAGGATGCTGATGATTATACTTTATTATTGAATTATTTATTTCAACTCTTATTCCCACCATAATGTGTTCAAGATCATTTTTAGAGGCATGTGTTTTTAGGTTTTCCTCAAGCCTAATGTTTATTGTTATGATATCGTTCACTGTATTTCTTACGCATATTGAGGATTTGGTCTCACCTGTTTCTTATGTTTCATTTTCTCATGACGTGAAGATGTATATTATGAAGGTAATGAATAAATAACCAAGGAGTTATGGATGTTTTCAAAGGAGTTTATAAATTTTATTCCCATTTAAGATATATTATTAAGCTTATGTATGAATCTCGTTTTCCAAAACTACAAAACTATTTATTCCACTAGGATATAAATTTTATGTAATCATTCTAATGAAATCAAATAATGCACCAACATTGGGAAATTGAGGTTTTGTATTTACGACAAATTTAATTTTCCCTTGAAATGTGGAATGAAATTGGTCACTTTTGATATTATTGTATATTGAAGTAATAAAATTAATCATCATTTTTATGATATGCCATAATTATTTTCTTAGTTGAATCTTTTATTCATAAGAAGGTAACCAAAAATAATGTTCTATGAAACCAAAAATCTTTTAACTATGGTTTGATATTATAATATTTTCTGGTACTTTTGAGCTGTGAGATTTCAATTTCTTCTTGATTCTCTTTGTTGATAGTCAGAAAAACTATTTGATATATTTCACTACCCGGGACTGCAACGTCATGATGACCCTATAGCATGAGATTTCAAAATGTGATGGAAAAACATTTGGAAATGGCATCAAATATCTATAGAACTTTAAATTCTATATTTGTAAATATAGAAGGACTATCTATTTGAGGATTAACTAGTCTATTTCTCATTCATAGTTTGGTGCATTGTTATGCCTTCATCAACATCTTATATGTTTAGGACTCCAAATATGTTTTTATTTTTATCCTAATTTTCTTGTAAGGATAAAATCTATCAGGATTTATTTCTTCTAGTGTTGAATTGAATTGGATCAATGGAAGAAATCAGTTCGTAAATGGAATATCAATATTTCATGGACAATTGCACAACGAAGAATGAAAGAGGGAAATCCAATTCATGTATACATCACCATGTGATGTAAACCACTAATCTGTGTAGTCTATTGATATGTGGATCTTGTTTTACAGTGAAATTTTGGATTAGGGATAGACTATTAATGTAATGATCCATATATAATGTTGGCCTGATTTCTATTAAGTTGATCTAATCCATTTTACTTCGCATTATTTTACCTTTTTTGTACCAATTTTCGATTTTATGCTGGTGTAAGCTCATTACACCTCTTGTATTCAAAAAAATATTTACTAATTTTTTAGAGGTATGAGTTTGCTAACAAACTAATTTCTCTTTTCACTTATAAAAACAAAAAAATTGGTTTCAATTAAGTAATTTTCCACTGATTTTTGGGTATGATTTTTGGTCTCTATGATATATATTGGAGTTTAAGGTTGTGGAATAACAATGACTCAATGTTTCTCACCAATATTGGATCTCAAATTATTACTTTTTCACTAGTGATTGAGCTGCCACACCGGTGCTGGGGCATGGATGGGTCGCAGCTATTGGTTTTTTGAAGGCTATGTTATTGATAAACCATGATTGTTGGTCATGGTGTATGGGTGGGGGTGTGATGGATCCTGTTATGGCGTGTGAATTTGATGGATCCTGTTGTTGCTATGGTGGGGGTGTGCTGAGGGATACATTATTTTTTAATCAATATTTGGTATCATTATTAATATAATTTTTCTTCTCTGTTTGGACATTCATGTTGATCATCATCAGTTTAATAATTAAAATAGATGAATTATATATGATAAATTTCTAAAAAATTATAATTTTTATTAAAATGTAATTTATAAATAGATATTATATGTTGGTAATATTATTACTAATAGAAAAAATTGTCATAATAATATTTTTCTAAACACTTTAACCAACATGTATATTATCTATTGGTATTATTATATTAGTAATATAATATTTTTTCTGAAGTTGGAAAATATAGTGATTGAGTTTTCCTTACCGGTTTAGTGATAGGGACAGAAGTGTTTTTAAAATGGTTTACCATCAAAATTGTTATTTATCCAAAATATATGTCCATTTTCTAAAAAGATCAATATTTTTTTGTGGTATATTGTAGCTAAATAAATCTCTAAATTGTGAAGTGATAAGGTTATGTTATATCTTATTTTTATTACCATGAACAATATTAAAGTAGATATCCATTTCAGTTTTCACCAATCATTGTGTATTTTTTTACTATATGTGTCTGAGGTGTTTGAGGTGTGTTTCCAGTCATTTTTTAGGGGTTTAGTCCAAAAAACAATAACATGATACTATAAAGGGGCAGTCATCAAAAATGACATATGTTGAAATTAAATTTAAATTTTTCTAAGGGGTTACACTATCAGCATGTGATTAGTGGATAAATGCATGATGTGTTAGATGAAAATCTAAAACACATATTTTAAATCCATGTTTTTTACGTTTCGAAAATTTCATAGGGATATATTGGTTGTTCTGCATAGGGATAAATCACAATGCAATGATTATCATTTATATGTGTAGAGATAAACTTTATAAACCATGCTATTCAATGAATGAAGCCATCTGAAAATGAACATGAACCTCAAAATGTGACAAGTTGACTCTTACGATCATGTATTTCAAAATACATGGAAAGGATTGATATGTCATGACAATGGGTATTGCACTATGAGGACTGCTAAGGTAGAGTTCCAATGTGGGGATTCATACCATTGTGGTAAATTGGGATTTCACTTCATGATGCTCCCTTTGGATTTGTAATGTGATATACCAAAGCACCAAGAATCCTTCGTAATATAAAGAAGGGATGGGCCATAAAGCAACGAATATATATATTCCATGAGGAGGCCAAGTTGTTCATTTCAATGAAACATGTCTCATATTAGGTATTACATATATATATATAGTAACTGGGACAATAAGTAAAATTAAAATGAAATATTATTCATTATATTCATATGTGTGTTTGAATTCCTTCTTCCTACCCATTTGATCATTCTCTCATCTGAAGTACACATCCATCATCCCGTGAAAATGTTTAGTATCATTCACAATAGTATATAGATTAATGTGAGGATAAATGAATTCGAATTTGATATCCTGGATTTATATGTGATTTTTTAGTCTTCTATTTAATATAGTAATTTGTTCCATTTTTTTCATATCTGTGTTTTATTTTTATATTTTGAGCTCAACTGAATGGCCAATATTCCATGGGTGGCCTTCTACAAGCATAAAGTTGGTGGTCTCTGAAAAATCACTAAATCCGCATTTACATTCCCTATGTGTATGAAATGATGTCATGCTTACCTAATGTTCAATTTGATTAAAAAATAAATAAATTTTGGTATAATATATTATGGTTAACCCTTCCAAGGAACAATGAGTGGTCTTTAAGGTTAGGTAATGTATATAAATGTGTACACCAATTATGCAATGAATTATTTGGAAATAGAATGGGAATGAAAAATGGTGAGTCATGTGGTTCTCAAAACTAATTGGTACCATAGAAAAATAATGTTGATTGCATATGATTCTTCCTATGATAATGTTTTAATACATGAGATTTACAATGCCAATATTATTAGACATGGTGTTTTTATAATATAGTTATACGACATGCACTATTCCGGTTGATTATTAGACATGATCTTTTTGGAGACTGAGTAATACCCCTAACTATATAAATGAGATTTATGGTTTTATATTATTCCCCATGGATACAATACATTATAGTTATGTGTTTTGTAATATTCTTCTTAGATACATTACCTGAGATATATGAGGTAGTACCTATTCTCTCAAATATATATATGATATTTACTGGGAGGGCATTATTCTGTAGACATATTATGCATTCTATATGTGTATAATATTGATATCCCCCTAGATACTGTACATGATATCATTAGAGTGAAAATATTTCTATAAAATATTATACAAATTAAAAACTAGGAATGTCACATTCACCCTTGATGGTTTATAATAATATATGTCATGTTATAAGACATTCTTCACTAGAAGATATATGTATGGTCTTTCCTAGGTAGGACCATTGAACATGGTGATTGACAGTGGTTATTTATTACTCAATATTATATTTACCATTCACATGTGGATAACCATTTACATTGAGTAGATATATTTATAGGAATAATTTGAAGTAGATGACTGAGTTGTACTCTTCCCCTACTCTAATCAACATGGGTAGTTGAGCATACATCATTGGTTTTTGAAATGTTAATGGAAAGGGCCTAATGAACAATTATTTATCAGGACTTATTGGATGGATCCTATATATATAAGGCATGTTAGGGGCCTATGAATAGTTTTATATTATTAAATTAATTTAACATTTTTAATTATTTTCGTACATTTATGTAGATGACCCACCCATTGGGAATATTGAGGTTGTCCTCATGTCGGTAATGAATTAAACATTATTCATTTTTATATATCATGGGATGTAAATGTTATTTATTAGTATTTTTCATGATGTATGTTTTTTATTCTTCTAGATTGAAGTATACCATTTTCCTAATATCCACTAATTTTTATTAGATGGATATGAGATTGCATACTCCCCATGGTATAATTATAGACCCTCAGTGATAGATGAAAGGCTTTTGTATTCAATGTGATGTGTATATGGATCAATTATCGAGCCTTTCAGACATTTGAAAAGATTTCTTGTAATGGTGTGTATCAAATTTGTATCGTAGAATTGTAATTTATTATTTTATATCACTTTTTTTGTAGGATAGATACCATATAGGTTGATTTTGGGTCTTTGTATATATATTATTCTAGGGTGTTTATAATCCATCTATGAGGGATTCTGATGCTTCCTTGGATGTGATTATTATTCTTAAATTTCACATTTAAAATTGAGTTTCTATAACTACTGTGATCCACATTGATTATCGAGTTATGATGACCTAGATTAATCTATTATCTGAAAATGGAAAGTGATTGTGTGATCAAGTATCATATCAGTCAGATAGGATTTTCATGTAATTTATATAATGTCTTGGGTTTTCTTATTTAGGAATATACACTGTGCTATTTTATTTAATTTTCTTAACAAAAACTTGTATAGATATTTCCATATTACATGATGTTGTAATATTATCATACCAATCCATAACATGTCTTAATTGTTATCAATGATTATAAAACAACCTGGATATAATAAATTATAATTTTAATAAAATGCCAATTAAAAAATAACATTTTATTTATTCTATGTCTTTTAATTGACCCTTAATTGAAACAATCCTATTTTATAATAATATTATTAATGAAAAAAATGAAACGAAACAATATAAACCCAAAATGTACATTTCATTAACCCGATGAATTGGTTCACATGTCTATAGAGATAACCCTATTTATGAGATCCTTATGTTATTGCGGTTATAGAAAAGTTGGATATTATTCATATTTCCATTCCTCTAATAGTTTATATTTCTAACTATTGTAGAATTTTTTTTATGAAGATGATTAACATTATAGTGGTATACCACTATAGAGATCACCGTTGGGGTTCCATGAGGGAGCGGATGAGCATACTCCATCACTAATTGGGTCAAGGCCTCTTATTATGCATAGAATGTTAATGTAAATCCTGATCTACGATATATTATTATGGGTATTATATTATCTATTTGGGGTTTATGTATGATCCAAAACTATGATGTTTAATCAGAAAAGAGATTTTTGGATGACTATCCCACCATTGATAATGAGTGAGGGTGGTCCCTTGAATGATGATCTCCTCGTGAAGTCTATGTATATGATTTCTAACAACCATGAAACACAACTATATAGAGGATGATGTTGACTATATAAAGTATATGAGGTATGTAAATGTACTTATGGGAAGTTTTGGGCCATGTTTACAAGTACATCAAGATAGTTTTAAGGGCTCATAGTCTATATTTAGTGATCACTTGTTTTCAGTGACCCTATTGTAAGAATCAGATAAGGATTGTTTTGAATCTAACATAGAGTTTTTTGGTTTTCATGGATGATTTTTCATGTTTCATAAATATATTATTTTTATTTGGATGTATCCTTGGGATTAGAATGATATAGTCAGATGGTTCAAGCATAGATTGAGACATGTTTTTTATTTTAGGTAAAATTATTTTTTCTACCCTATTTTCCTATGTTCTTGAACCAATCTCTCATAAAATATAAGAACTGATTTGAGGGAAGAGGTTAAGGGTATGTGGATTCAATTTAGTGATATTATAGTGGATCCTCCAGAATAAGGATGTGTCGTTTTAATTATTCAAGTTAGGGATGTAGTGGATAGAGCATCCATGGTGGTGATAGATCTCCTCCTCATTGGGGAGGCATTTCATAAGAATGTCAATAGTGTGGATTAAAAGAATATATTTGAACATATATTTTACTATCCTTAGTTGTGATGTTATTATTTGGAAGTATTGTAAATCTATAAAGTATTTGTAAGAGTTATTAGTAGTTAACCACTAAAAGAGTATTAAAACAATGAATAGGTTTCGTGGATGACTATTGGCATGAAACGGTTGGATATTAATTTGAATTCCACAAAACATAATGAAATATTAGATGATATGTGTCCACGTGATAGAGGAAGTAACTTCAGAATTGTGTAACTTCAAAGGGGACTGGTATTGGGGTTTAATGTTAATGAATAGGATTACTACATGACATTCATCTTGATTTGTCTTACTTATATTATAGACTATCATCCATTCAAGGTAAAATTTTATTGGATAATAAATTGTTTTCTATTTTTATAACTATCGAATCATCAAATACATTTACAGCTTCATACATCATACATGTAATGGATCTATCCATTGAATATTAATATTCCATAATATTGATTGATATGCTTTTACTGTGAAATCTATATTTTTTTCACTAAACATAATGTACCCTGGTTGTTGGATGATTAATATTATATTGGGATTTTAGTATAATAGATATGATTCCATTTAACGTGATCCTTAAGAGGGATTGGTTCATCTAGTATTATGACCATGGGGAATTTCATCACTGATGGGTTTTATTGACATCTCTTAGGAGAAGTTGTTATGTTCATGTAAAAGAGTGGGTCACTAGGGCTAGTTGGGAAGGAACTGACCCTTAGTTTCATAGTTGGATCATAACCCTATCTTATAATATTTTATTATATGGCGATACACATCCAATTTTCTCTCCTCCAATATTCTACTAGTCAAAAAATTTATTCTTTATTATTTGTTGTGATTTCTACCTAAGTTAGATGTTGTGTTTATGATTTATCCCATTCCAGTTTTAGAGCATAGTTTTATACCACCTTAAAGGATGTATTTTGTAATTTAATAATGTATAATGGCCCACCTAGATGAATTAGAAGAAAAGGGGTTCATATTTGTGATAAAATCCCCCATGGGTGACCTATTCATTTTTTCCATGATATTAATGGATATTTGAGACTATTTGTTGAATATCCTCAAATGAACCTATTGATGGTTAATAACTGGTATCCACTTCCATGCATTCATTAACATTTTTATTAGAATAGTGGACCTAGAGTTTCTAAAAATACTAAATTGATGATATGATTTCAGTATAAAAGGTTTAATCTTTATGGTATATAGCACATGGAGTTCAGGGGATGGTATGGTATATTTGAGTGTCTATTGATTAATTTTATGGTTATGTTTTTTAAAAAATATCCTCATATACTCAAAGTTGAGGGAGGTTAATGCTTTAATATTAGAGGTAGATCTATTTAATATTTTGGGTAATTAGATGTAGGTCATGACCACGATGTTTCACTATTGGATCAACTAGGTGCACATATTAAGATATGTGAATTTAGAATAATAAGTATTAGTGAAACATGAAACATTTATGAATTATTTTATCACACATGTAGTAACAATATTATCTAGATCCCAAAAAATTCTTAATTTCTCAAATCTTCCACTTGGTAGTTCAAATGAACTTCCAAACAAAAAAGTGTTGAAAATTATTTTCTATAATTCATATTAGGAATAATTACAGAAATTGAATGTTATATTGAAATATATATTTATCTTGATTACACCTGATCAATGTATAGAGTATAATTTGAATTTCATTTTATCATTAGTTTGATTGGTAGAATTCTGAATATAGGATAGTCGTGTAGTGACTTATCAGTATATGATGATGACAATGCTTGATAAAATCTACCAAACACAACATACCAAGATAGAAACTGTGGTTCATTCATTTATATGTTTGAAAATATAACATTTGGGAAAAAGTTATCTGCTATAAACTAAAAATATGATCCTTAAATATAATTCATTAATGTCGGACATAGATAATCTATAATAATTGTGGGTTTTTTGTCTATAGTATTTTGAGTTCATGATGGATGATACCCCTAAGATGGGGGATAGTGTTAAACATTCACATAGTATAAATAATAAGAAATTGGTGCTAATTAGGCATTAAAATGTGGTTTTTCAAACTAATTATATTTACATATTCATGTGATTCTATATTTAGAACGTCTTGTTTTAATGAATTTTAAAATATGAAAATTACTTCTCATCTCATGGGAAATCTATGTTAGAGAGTGTCAATTTGGGCCCAATAAATAATCTACAGGTGTATTAAATTTTTTTATTTGAATGAATTGTATATTTTATGATATTATTGATTTATGTTAGTGTGAAATCTAGAATTTATTATCAATGGATGAATCATTTATAATGATGGAAATTTTTTTCCATGGATGGATAAATTTATGGAAGAAAATAATGGTTCTTACGCCCATCAACAAAATCATGAAAAAAAAATCAATCAAAATGAGGAATAAAATTCTTATTTAGACTGATAAAATTATGGGGAATATTTATATTAAATGTGGCTAGAACTATGTTTGATTTTTTCAAGGAGAATAATGGATCACAAGTTGATGTATAATTTTTTGGGCCACAATTGAACACCCACAAGTTCATCCCTCCAATTTCATTATAAAAACCTAATAGAATATAACATTTTATGAAATATATACCTCATGTAGATGAAATATTGGTGTAAATATTCCACATCTATGACCATCCAAATTTTTTCCTTCATAATAGTGAAATTCAATAATCAATATGGGGGATGAATGAGGTCCAATTTTTCACGTCAAAGTTAGAACATCCACTTTCTATTCATTTCCCACTAACCTTATTAACATAATAATTAATAAAGATGATATTTATTGATAGGGGGCTAACCCAATGTTATGATATTCTCTATTTAAGGAGGTGGTGTTGAAGGAATTATCAGTTGATGTTTTATTATTTACATTTTATATTTACGGTGTCATTTTATATTCACATGTTAAATTAATCTCATGTTTGTTATTTGGATCACCATAGTAACTTAATATATGTTATTATTATTCATATAAAATATAATTTTTAAATAAAAAATTGATACTATAAAATAGATTTTTTATTTATTTCACATAATAAATTCTAAAATTCCTTTCTAATTGGTGGAGTGTTCATTATTTCATTTCCCTAAATTCATTAATGCCACATCATTAAGTTGACTTCCACCTTCCATTAAGATCCTTACATCAATATATAGCTATAAGGACTCAACCTTATTATATACATAATCTTGAATTTAGTCATGAAAACAGTTACTTTTACATTGAGGATCTTTTCAAGTTTAGAGATTTAGGGAACTGGGACAATACATTCATAACGTAAAACATTATTACATAGTGGATACCATAAAAACAGTTCCCATTTTTTCAAAATATAAAACATTAAAACATAAACATGACTTCTTGAAAATTCTTCATCATTTAACGTGGCTTATTTCCTTGTATTACAAATCCATTAACCTATGAGAATCATTTAAAACTTTGAGATGAGCACAAAAGCTCGGTAAGGGATGAAAAATAAGTAAAGTGCACATTAGTCCATGAATACTCGTAACGTATGAAAACATTTTCAAAAGACATTCTTGTCGCTCATATACAATTACATCATGTAACATGAGATTTAAATAGTATCCAATAAAACATTAGAACATAAATATAATCATAAAGGTATCATGGGGCATTACAAACATAATCTTGTAACCATTCCTGGCTACCCTATAATTTGTAACCCTCACGGATACCTTACTTTGTGTAACCATCGCAGTTACACTTGGAGTAACCATACGGCCGACCTCCAACATATTCATACCCAATGCGTTTGAGGGAGATATAGGTCCCACCATTCACCATAAATAATTCCCAATAACCAAAAAATAATCATACAAAATTAATAATTCCATAAAAACATTACATTGGAATCTCATAAAACCGAATTTAAAAAGAGGATTTTCAAGGAAAAGCCCCTTATAAATATAATACAATTTAAAAGAGACATAATAGAGTGATTGGAGAATGTATATATACTATAAATAAACTTAATAACACATTATATAAACAAAACACATTTCACAATCAATTTTAATACCACATAAATAATGGAGTATAAGGTTAACCCAAAGAATGGAAATCGGGTAAAAAATTCCCTTACCACGGGTTTTTATTACGTCCAACATTTTTAAACCTCAAATATAATTGTTAAAATAGTTTTATTAGTATTTTAAATAAATATATTCATGTTTATAACATCTTATATGTTCATTTAATAACATCATTTTACCATTTAATGGTTTGTATTTTTCTCCTTGCACTGTTTTTGGGTGAGGTCTTAACATGATTTCAATGATTGGTTATTGGTGGATGTTCTTGTCGATTGGAAGTGAAATTCCAGAATTTGAATGGAAAGGTATTTACATATCTCTAGTCCCATAATTTATACCATATATCATTTTTATTTTTAATATGAGGATGATTCATATGTTAAAACATTAATGATGTTTGATTAGATCATTTTAGTGATTCTTTGATAATAACAACCTCATTTTGTCTTATAAATTAGAAACATGAGTAAAAAAGAATTCCATAACCATGGATGATCCATAAAACATATATTATATTCTGGTTCAACCATAGAAATGGTTTCATGACCAAAATTGAAAGAATTAATGTATATTGGAATCACATTGTCCACAATGTTGGTAATTCATCACATCACGAACAATGTATGTAATTCCATGAACAAGTGGGGGAAGAGAAGAAGATTGATGATGAATTTACCATTAACAAGATAAAATCCAGAATATAAATTATTTATGGAGATTTCATGCATCTTGGTTAAGAAGATATGAAGAAATAATCAGAAAGTAACTCACAACAACAGAATAATTGAGAAATCTCTTAAAAAGATTCGGCAGCCCAACGACTATGCGACAGGGTTTTAGAAAACATTAAGAAGAGAGAGGGAAAATGTCACCCATCCAAGAATGAATCATAAAACATAATAGATCAATAATAAGAAGGAAATAAGAATATGGTATCGAAAATTGAATGATATACCACATAAAAGAGAACATGAATTGAAAAAGAAAGAAATTGGGAATTATCTTACCTTGTAGAGTAACCCTAATAACATGAATGTTGGGACCTTGGGGGCTTTAGAAACTTTGTAATGACTAATATGAAGTTAAAGAGACCATATCTTATTTTAGGGAGAATTTGTAATGAATTTAATGAAGGTATAGTATGTATTTATAGGAAAAGTGAGGATTATTTTAATAATTTTCAAGGGAAACATCTTGAGTGGTATTTGAAAACCCATGGGCTTTACAATGGTATTTTCCAATGGTATAAGCCACTTGGGACTCCTCACATCTTATTTAACTATACACAATTCGACCACATTTATTACCTCAATATTACATCATTAACGTAGTCATTAACACACCGAAACTAAAAACTGTATTTTTTACTATTCACAGAAAAAATCAACTCTTTTAGAAAAATTCCCAAAATTTACCATAACCATTTATCGATTTGTTGAATTAAAAAATTAATTCCGTTTTTTCAAAATAATTTTTTATATATTAATAATTTAATTTTTAAATAAAATCATACTTAATTCAAAAATTAACAAATCTAATTCTGTAACTATTTTTATATCACAATGAAACATTAACCTAGATGCTTTTATCTTAAAGCCATAATAAAATAATATTAATAATAAAATTTACTATTCATTAGGTTCATATTAATATTCATAAGGGTATGTTACTATTCACCAAAAAACATGTTGGTTCCAATAGACTCCAAATGACATACTGAACACAATTGTAGATGATAGTTTCTTGAAATTAAAAACATAGAAGTAGAAATGTTATGTTTTAAAAGCTAGATATAAATATCTACATAAAACAAAGTTCCATGAATTTCTATTTTTTTCGAGAAAAAATGGGGTGTTACATTATCCCCAACTTTTAGAAAATGCTTCCTCGCAATTTTATTTAATTATTAAACCACATTGGGTACTTTTCCATCATTTCATTTTCAGACTCTCATGTTGCTTCATCAACCATGTGGTTTCTCCAAAAAACCATTACCTAGTGGATTACTTAATTCCGCATTACATGCTTCCTTTGACCATGAATCTGAACTGGCTTCTCTTCATAAGAAAGGTTCTCTTCCAGCTGAACTGCTTCGGGGACCAAGAAAAGTGATGAATCTCGAACATACTTTCTCATCATCAAAACAAGAAAAACATTTTGTACCTGAAACAAGCTCGGAGGAAAAGCTACGCAGTATGCCACTGTTCCAACATTCTCCAAGATTTCAAAAGGACTGATGAACTGTTGACTTAGCTTCACTTTTATACTGAAACGAATCACACTTTTCGAAGGAGATATTTTAAGGAAAAAATTGTCATCTACCTCAAAAGAGATGTGTTTCCTTCTGGCATCTGCATAACCTTTCTTCCTGCTCTGAGCTGACCTCATGTGCTGCTAGATCATCCTCACTTTCTAAGGTAATTATTCTAGTAATTCTGGACCCATCAACATTCTTTCACTGACATCATCCCAAAATGCTGGAATTCGACACCGCTTCTCATACAAGGCCACAAAAGGTTCTATCTGAATACTTGAATGAAAATTGTTATTATAAGGCCCCAGCCTTAAACCTTACTTAATCTTGAGTTATTACAAGATTACACATTGAGGATCTTTTCAGGTTTAGATTTTTAGAGAATTAGATCATAAAACATACATTACATTCCACATTTAAACAAAGTGGTTACATAAAAGATAGTATTCATTTTTTTTTCATCAGCAGAAACATATTGAAAAATAAAGCCTGGATTCATTCTTGACACTTCCTTGACACTATCATCATATCATTTACCATTCCCTTGACCTGTGAAAAACATTTCCAAAACTTGGGATGACCATAAAAAGCTCAGTAAGGGTTATAAAAATATGGAAAGGAAAATGAGTTCATATATACATAAGAATGAAATCCTACTTTACCCGTAAAACATAGGCACTTTAACATACCTCATCAAATCCTGAATAAATCATAGAAATTATAAGACATAAAGGTAACTTGAGGAATTCATAACATTCTTATGTAGGGAGTAACCCTCTTGGTTACGTTTGGAATACCCAACACAGTATATTCCATAAATCTCTTCATAGAAATCTGAACGTTTCACTCCTTCGCGTTACCCAATGCATTTTATAGCTATATCGGGCTCACCCACCCTTAGTTTATCATGGAACCACCCGTCTTCGTAATAATGACCAAGAACCACAACATAATCGTATCACATAAAACATGCATAAAGGAAACATAACATTTCCACATTTCAATCACAAGATATCAATACAACACATTGATATAAAAACATTATGAAAACCATTTTGAATACCAAAATAAAATAAAAGTAAAACATGGTATTTATTTTTCTTTTAAAAAGAAGATATTGCTTGTAGAGGAAGCCGAAACTCAAATAATGGTCATGGTGGCGAATAAGTCGTTATCGCCGCATACGTACAACTAAATCATTCCCTTTTATCGTTTAGTAAAATGATTCGTATAAAAAATATTCCTTTTGGATAAATGTAAAAGTCAAAGGGGTTTATACACCGTATAAAAGAATGTTGTGTATAAAACAAAATATTCATCAATGAATGGAGATTGAGACGAAGTCCCTTACAAAGACGGTATCCTTGGATTAAAGATAAATCAATTACATAATTATGTGTGACAAACTAATACACCAAATATAAGTGGATATTAAGTGTAATACAATCATAGGTTATTCACACATATTCATAGAATGACATATTCAAGGAGTACAAGATTATCCCAAAGAATGAAAATTGGTTTAAGAAGTTCCCTTGCAAAAATTTGACAGCCTAACAGTGTCACTACAAAATTCAGAAAATGAGTTGATGAGAGATAAAAAGGGTATCACATCACTTGGACATAAAATTTAAATCACTATGGATATAGAAGAACATATCCCAACATAATGTTATGTGAAATAAAAGACATAACAAAATAAGTATTTTAAAAAAGGAGGGTGAAAGGTTCCCTTACCGACATGGGTATCTTTCGAAACATACACCCCGTGAAAGAAGGAAAATACAACATTGATGTAAATACTCATAAATGAGATTATATTACACAATGAGTAAAATAATGGGCAGTACATACACCAGTCAAAGGAAATTGTGGAAAATGTAGCATAAATCTCACAGGAATAAAAGTGAGATGAAAAATCCCTTACGAAAACTTGGCAGCCTGACGACGCCACTTAAAACATAAAAAAATGGATTGATGATATCAAATAGGGTGTCTCATCATAAATCATACATAAAGAGGAATATAAAATAACATCCCCCAACATAACAAAGAGGATCTTAAAAGAAGTGACATAAAGGAGAGTACTTAAAAAGAAAGAGAGAGGTTAGATCTCTTACAAAAATTCGACAGCGTAACGGTGCCACTCAAAACATCCAAAATGGATTGATGAGAGAGAATAGGGTCTCTCATCATATGAACATATAAATTACAGTATGAGTAATATAAATGAACATCCCAATCACAAGAAATATGAGCTTAAAAGGAATTACATAAAAGAGTGTACTTAAAAAGGAAAGAGAGGAGTAGGATCCCTTAACTCGGGTCCGACTTGACTCGATCGTTCTTTAACGTCCTGAATAATAAACTTGAGTTAATTTCAACATGCTTAAGAACATTTTTAAAGTTCATTATTTCTTTTATATCACTTATTGCCATGTTATAAATATTATGTAATCATTTAAGTTAATAATGTTTGTTTTGTCGATATTTGGTTCTTAAGTCGAAATATGACTTATTACAATTACATGTTGTTCTTGTGGTCAAAGGTTCATTATATCCAGAATGATATTCATTATTTGGATATCATATATATCATATATATCCAGAATATAAATGTATTTATTATATTACATAATCTTTTAGAGGTAATAAAGGAAATGCACCATTCATGGAGACGGTAAGTCGTACGTGCGCATGAACGCTACTTTCATTTCTATGTCATATTAATGGAATTAAAACTAAATGATAGGTATGTATATTTTAATCCCAGGATTATATTAATAATTTATATGTATCATAAATCATATATAATAACTTTAAATACATCCTTTATACATCCCACATATGGCATTAACGAATCAAATCACTTTGAGGGGGCTGTAGTCCGCACTTCCTAAAATGAAGTTATCCTTTTTACCCACAATGGAAACCATAAAGGTATGCCACAAAAGAAAAATATATAAGCTTATGTAAAACATAATCATATTATATATCATATATAAATATAGTGACATCTTAATATCCACATTTTAAGGTGTTATATGAGTGTTGAACAATCATCGTTTCGTGAGGCAGAAATTTTTCATCCACAGAAACAATATGTTCTTTAACCATTTGATGTAGGTGTGTGTAAGTGTAGCTATAATGATTCTTATAACAACATCCTAGTATATTGAAGATACTATAGTTGTTACAAAATAAATTAATAAAAAGAGTTTAGGGGGTTGGAGAAACAAAATAAAACAAAAGAACGCAAGTGAAGACATTACCTTAAAATCAGGTATCTCTTTTTGATTTGAGCTCAAAGGCTTCCTTGGGAAGACTTCTGCCCAAATTCAGGTTTCTAGGAGTAATAGAGGGATGTTGAGAGGAAAAATGAGCAGGGTTTGGCTGAGACAAAGGCTTGAGAGGTGTGGGTAAGGGGGTAGAGGTGGGGGCCTTTTATAAGAGGAGAGGAGGGGCAGTCTTGTAAAGTTACAAAATGTTACTTTATTTTTAAACGAGTTTCGGATTTTAAAGGTCCCAAATTGATGTATTTAAAGGATAAGGTGGTAAGGGTTCGAAATATACCCATAAAATAGGGTTTTGACAAGTTTATGTTATAGTTTTAACATTATATTTTCATTTTATTTAAATCCTTTATTAATGAGGTAATCGCTGCATCATCATGATGTCATAAATAATTTACATTATTTAATGCCTAAAAATTAAAAAAAATATATCATGATGTAGGAAATCTTTTTAGATTTCTAATAAATATTTATAGTGAAAAATATGACTTGTATAACCCCATTGAATACTTGTTTTAGTGAAACATCTCATGCTTGTGACATTTTTATTTTAACTTTAAATAAAAAGTTATTTTTGTCATTTTCCAACCAAAGTGGCTCCATGGGGTCCCCAAGTTGACCCATGGATTTTCGTGGTCGGCCATGGTACATCCAATGAGGGTAAGACATGTGTCTAGGTCATTTCACATTATTAAAACATTATTTTTACCTTAAATTACACTAATTACCTCTAATCGCGGTTAAGAACATAAAAGTTACTATTCACAAAATAATTATTTTAATCCCATTGAAGCACATTTTAATTCCTAATGAAAACCATGTATGTCAGATTTTTGAAATTAAAAACACAGAGGTGGTAACGTTTCATTTAAACGAAAAATCAGTTTCTTTAACTGTCACTTAGTGGTTTCACTATTCATCAAAAATTGAAGTTTTTCAGAAAAATACCAAAACTTCACCCTAAGATATATTTGATATTCTGAACTCAAAAATGATGTATAATTTAAAAAATTCAAAACATATAAGTTTAATGAATTAATATAATAATTAATTCCCGTTGTCAATACAAATAGCGTGTTTTTGTGAAACAATATCTATTGAAAGATTGATACTAGTTTAAGTCCAATTTCATAGTGAAATTAATTCTAATGACCACTATTGGATTAAATGGTAAAAATATAATCTAATTTTACATTAAAAATAATTCAAAAGTTAATCCAATCATATAAATAAATTATATTAAAAAGACATTTTGAATTAAAATACAACATTTTTCACTATTCATTAAAAAAATGAACTTTATCGGAAAGATAACAAAAATTTACACAAAGTAAATTTTGATGTCTTTATTCTAAAGAAGAATTTTATTTTGTCAAATATAACACATAAAATTTTCAAAAAGTGGATTTAAAAGAGGTTCTCCATTAAAAGGTGTTTAATCGACCTTCTAAAGAACATTAGAATGTTTACGCTTAAAAATTGAATTCATTCACTTTTTCAATCCTCTAACATTTATTGTAAAAAGTAAAAATATTTGACAAACATATATAATAATTTTGTAGTTAGTTATTTTCTTTCCCACCATTACAACGGCTAGGCGTTAACTACCATTTAAAATAATATTATTTTATTATTAGAGTGCAACGTAAGATTCCCAAGAAACTCGTTGTTGCGTATTGGGTACGCCATCGAGCATAGCGTCCCCTTTAAAGTAATATTAATATTTTATTAACAAATATGGATAAATATAAAATTTTCATATTCTTTATTTACCTGGGGTGTTACATCCTTCCCACTTTTGGGAATTGCGTCCTCGCAATTTTAAAATTGGGCTCGGAAACATCCTTGAATGTCCCACACCGGAACAAGAGTCGGTAAAACAATCAATTTAAAAAAATAATGAGAAGTACAGATGTCACCCGAGTTAACCCATACTAGGATTCCATGTAGGAAAACATGGAAATGGAGGAGAAAACATAGGTCCATGTTCTGATGGAGAGTGATAGACACCATCTATAGGAGAAAGTTAACCACAAGAAAATCACAAACTTGTGATGGGTTAAACGGTATTAGATTCCCCAGTAGGAAAAGTTAATAGACAACATTTTTTTTATTGAGGAATTTATTCATAAGGAAACATAATTACTTATCATGTTGACTTTCAACTTTTATTAGATTTCTTACACAAACTCATATTTTCTCCAAATGACGAGTATTTAGGAAGACTTGTTCAATATAATCAACTTCTAGAGAATCAACTAATCCACAAAAGATAACTATATACTTCCCATGTCTTTAGACATTAACCAAAATAAAAACCAAAATGGTTAGTACAAGATCATATAATCCAGAAAAGGATAACTCTTTATAAAAAGAAAATCTATTCTTAATCTCCAAAATTTGTCCAACAGAACCCAAAGTTCAACGAGGACCATTTTATAAACAATTTGTCCATAAAATTATTCAATGTAAACCAAACTAAGATTGAAACACAAATATTTTAAGGATTCACTCACATAGTCTTCCAAGGTACAAATTAACTTTTATCTCCAAATAACATCAGTTGTTCTTAAATTCTCATATTGAAAAGTAATTAACCTAATCACATATCCTTGATGATAGGTTAATAATTTCAATAGATAACCAAAAAATAAATTTACTATTGATTCCTAAAATCATATAACTAAAAAGAATTAGTCAAACTAACCAAGGACTTCACGTATTCCAGTGGTAGGCAATAAATACCAGTCGCACTTTGGTTGTGGGTTCAATTCCCGCAGCGTTGTCTGATGGGATGGGTTGTCACATGGTCTGCGTGCTGTTCTTTTTCCAAAACTATATAATTCTTAAAACATTCCCCAAAACGAGATAAAATATTCAAAAATGATAATAACATATTTTAACCTCAAGTTTATCTCATTCCTTTCATTTTCCATCATAACATATAATAACCCATAATTACCTCAAAAGTAAGGATCATATAAACTCTAATGGTTACCTTTATAATTATTACCTGAACTTCCACATCGATTGGTCATCTCGTTCATAATGCATTACAGATCATACCAAGGTTCAAGTGGTTGATCATGACTCCTTGATAGTTGGTTTAGAACAACCACGAGTTTCCTCATTGAATCCCCCATTTTATCTAGTATCTTAATTAGAGAACCACCATAGTTTCCTTCAAAACTGTTGTATCTTTGGTGCCTTCTAGATCCATCCATTCACTAAAAACAGAAATTTCAGTGTGAGTATATCAACAAAACCATCATGTTCTAAAGAGGAAGGTAAAAACTAAGATATACTTACTCATTCACTTTATCTAAAACTAAGACTCTTTCTGAAATCCTAACCATTATGGTAATGTCACTTGTGCTTAGAGAATACCATAACCTCTAAAGTTATCTAAACCGACCTTTGATACCAACTATAAGGCCCCGGACTTAAACCTTACTTAATCATGAGTTATTACAAGATTACACATTGAGGATCTTTTTAGGTATAGAGTTTTAGAGAATTAGATCATAAAACATACATTACATTCCACATTTAAACAAAGTGGATAGATAAAAGATGGTATTCATTTTTTTCCCATCAACGGAATCATATTGAAAAATAAAGGTTGGATTATTTCTTGACACTTCCTTGACACTATCATCATATCATGTACCTTTCCCGTTACCTGTGAAAGACATTTCAAAAACTCGGGATGAGCATAAAAAGCTCAGTAAGGGTTATAAAAATATGGAAAGGAAACATGAGTTCATATATACATAAGAATGAAATCATACGTTATCCGTAAAACATAGGAACTTTAACATACCTCCTCAAATCATGAATAAATCATAGAAATTATAAGACCTAAAGATAACTTGAGGCATTCATAACATTCTTATGTGTGGAGTAACCCTCTTGGTTACGTTTGGAATACCCACCACAGTATATTCCCTAAATCCCTTTGGAGAAACCTTAATGTTTCACTCCTTCGTGTTACCCAATGCATTGGATAGCTATATCGGGCTCACCCGCCCTTAGTTTATCATGGAACCACCCATCTTCATAATAATGCCCAAGAACCACAACATAATCGTATCACATAAAACATGCATAAAGGAAACATAAAATTTCCACCTTTTAATCACAAGATATCAATACAAAACATTGATATAAAAACTTTATGAAAAACATTTTCAATACCTAAATAAAAGAAAAGTAAAACATGGCATTTATTTTTCTTTTAAAAAGAAGGTATGTCTTGTAGAGGAATCTGAAACTCAAATAATGGTCATGGCGGAGAAGTCGTTGTCGCCGCATACGTACGACAAAAACATTCCCTTTTGTCATTTAGTAAAATGCTTCGTATAAAAAAGATTCCTTTTGGATAAATGTAAAAGTAAAAGGGGTTTATACACTGTATAAAAGAAGGTTGTGTATTAAAGAAAATATGCCTCAATGAATGGAGATTGAGATGAAGTCCCTTACAAAGACGGTATCCTTGGATTAAAGATAAATCAATAAAATAATTATGTGTGAAAAACTAATACACCAAATATAAGTGGATATTAAGTGTAAAACAATCAGATCTTATTCACACATATTCATAGAACGACATATTCAAGGAGTACAAGCTTATCCCAAAGAATCAAAATTGGGTTAAGAAGTTCCATTGCAAAAATTTGACAGCCTAATAGCGTCACTACAAAATTCAGAAAATGAGTTGATGAGAGATAAAAATGGTATCTCATCACTTGGACATAAAATTTAAATCACTAAGGATATAGAAGAACATATCCCAACATAATTTTATGTGAATTAAAAGACATAGCAAAAGAAGTCTTTTAAAAAAATGAGGGTGAAAGGTTCCCTTACCGTCATGGGTATCTTTCGAAACAAACACCCCGTGAAAGACGGAAAATAAAACATTTATGTAAATACTCATAAATGCATGTATATTACACAATGAGTAACATAATGGGTAGTACATACACCACTCAAAGTAAATTGTGGCAAATGTAGCATAAATCTCACGGGAATAAAAGTGAGATGAAAAATCCCTTACGAAAACATGGCAGCCTAACGACTCCACTTAAAACATAAAAAAATGGATTGATGAGATCAAATAGAGTCTCTCATAATAAAGCTTACAGAAAGATGAATATAAAAAAACATCCCCCAACATAAGAAAGTGTAACTTAAAAGAAGTGACATAAATTAGAGTACATAAAAAGAAAGAGAGATGTTAGATCTCTTACGAAAATTCGGCAGCCTAACAGCGCCACTCAAAACATCGAAAATGGATTGATGAGAGAGAATAGGGTCTCTCATCATATGAACATAAAAATTACAGTAAGGGTAATATAATAGAACATACCAATCACAAGAAATATGAGCTTAAAAGGAATGACATAAAAGAGTGTACTTAAAAAGGAAAGATAGGAGTAGGATCCCTTACCTCGGGTCCGACTTGACTCGATTGTTCTTTAACGTCCTGAATAATAAACTTGAGTTAATTTCTACTTGCTTAAGAACCTTTTTCAAGTTCATTATTCCTTTTATATCACTTATTTCCATGTTATAAACATTATGTAATCATTTAAGTTAATAATGTTTGTTTTGTCGATATTTGGTTCTTAAGTCGAAAGTGGACTTCATACAATTACATGTTGTTCGTGTGGTCAAAGGTTCATTATATCCAGAATGATATTCATGATTTGGATATCATATATATCATATATATCCAGAATATACATGTATTTATAATATTAAATAATCATTTAGAGGTAATAAATTAAATGCACCGTTCATGGAGATGGTAAGCCGTACGTACGCATGAACGCTACTTTCATTTCTATGTCATATTAATGGAATTAAAACTAAATGAGAGGTATGTATATTTTAATAACATAATTATATTCATCATTTAAATGTATCATACATCATATATAATAACTTTAAATACATCCTTTATACATCCCACATATGGCATTAATGAATCAAATCACTTTGAGGGGGCGGTAGTCCGCACATCCTAAAATGAAATTATCGTGTTTACCCACAATGGAAACCATAAAGGTATGCCACAAAAGAAAAATACAGAAGATTAAGTAAAACATAAACATATTATATATCATATATAAATATAGTGACATCTTAACGTCCACCTTTCAAGGTGTTATATGAGTGTTGAACAATCATCGTTTCGTGAGGCATAAATTCGCCATCCACAGAAACAGTATGTTATTTAACCATTTGATGTAGGTGTGTGTAAGTGTAGATAGAATGATTCTTATAAAAAAATCCTAGTATATTTATGATACTGGAGTTGTCACAAAAGAAATGAATAAAAAGAGTTGAGGGGGTTGGAGAAGAAAAATAAAACAAAAGAACACAACTGAAGACATTACCTTAAAATCGGGTATCTCTTTTTGATTTGAGATCAAAGGATTCCTTGGGAAGACTTCTGCCCAAATTGAGGATTCTAGAAGTAATATAGGGATGTGGAGAGGCAAAATGAGCAGGGGATGGCCGAGCCAAATGCTTGAGAGTTGTGGGTATGGTGGTAGAGGTGGGGGCCTTTTATAAGAGGAGAGGAGGGGCACTCTTGTAAAGTTACAAAATGTTACTTTATTTTCAAATGATTTTCGGATTTTAAAGGTCCCAAATTGATTTATTTCGAGGATAAGGTGGTAAGGGTTAGAAATATACTCATCCAATAGGTTTTTCACAAGTGTATGTTATAGTTTTAACATTATCTTTTCATTTTATATAATCCTTTATTAATGAGGTAATAGCTTCATCATCATGATGTCATAAATAATTTACTTTATATAATGTCTAAAAATTATAAACAAAATATCATGATGTAGGATGTCTTTTTATATTTCTAATAAATATTCATAGTCAAAAATATGACTTGTATAACCCCATTGAAATTTTTTTTAGTGAAACATCTCATGCTTATGACATTTTTATTTTAACTTTAAATAAATAGTTATTTGTGTCATTTTCCAACCAAAGTTTCTCCATGGGGTCCCCAAGTTGACCCATGGATTGTCTTTGTCGGCCATGACACATACAATGAGGGTAGGACATGTTTCTAGGTCATTTAACATTATTAAAACATTATTTTTACCTTAAATTAAACTAATTACCTCTAATCGCGATTAAGAACATAAAAGTTACTATTCATCAAATAATTATTTTAATCCCATTGAACAACATTTTACTTCCTAATGACAACCATGTATGTCATATTTTTTAAATTCAAAACAAAGAGGTGGAAATGTTTCATTTAAACAAAAAATCATTTTCTTTAACTGCCACTTAGTGGTTTCACTAATCATCAAAAATTGATGTTTTTCATAAAAATACCAAAAATTCACTCTAAGCTATATTTGATATTCCGAACACAAAAATGATGTCTAATTTACAAATTTCAAAACATATAAGTTGAATTAATTAATTTAATATTTAATTCCCGCTGTCAAAACAAATAGCGTGTTTTTATGAAATAATATCTATTAAAAGATTAACACTAGTTTAAGTCAAATTTCAAAGTGAAATTAATACAAATGACCACTATTGGATTAAATGGTAAAAATAAATTTTAATTTTACATTAAAAACAATTCAAAATATAATCTAATCATATAAATAAATTAGATTAAATAGAGTTTTTGAATTAAAATACAACATTTTTCACTATTCATTAAAAAATGAACTTTATCAGAAAGATAACAAAAAATTTACACAAAGTAAATTTTGATGTCTCTATTCTAAAAAAGAGTTTTATTTTGTCAAATATAACACATAAAATTGTCAAAAAGTGGATTTAAAATAGGTTCTCCATCAAAAGGCGGTTAATCGACCTTCTAAAGAACATTAGAATGTTTATGCTTAAAAATTGAATTCATTCACATTTTTAATCCTCTAACATTTATTGTAAAAAGTAAAAATATTTGACAAACATATATAATCATTTTGTAGTTAGTTCTGTTTTTTCCTGCCATTACAACAGCTAGGCGTTAACTACCATGTAAAATAATATTATTTTATTATTAGAGTGCAACGTAAGATTCCCAAGAAACTCGTTGTTGCGTATTGGGTACGCCATCGAGCATAATGTCCCCTTTAAAGTAATATTAATATTTTATTCACAAATATGGATAAATATAAAAATGTCATACTCTTTATTTACCTGGGGTGTTACAGTTATTATAAGAAATCTCAACTAAAGAAATACGATAATTCCAACTTCCCTAATAGTACATCGAACAAGCTCGAAGCATATCCTCCAAAGTTTGAATCATTCGTTCTGACTACCCATCTGATTTAGGAGGAAAAGTTATACTAAAATTTAACTCTGTACCCAATGACTTTTGAAGTCCCTTCCAAAAGTTAGAAGTGAACCTGGGATCTTGGTCATTTAGAATTGAAAGAGGAACTCCATGTAACCTGGGAATCTCCTTGAGGTACAATTGAGAAAGATGATCCAAAGTCATTGTATCTCAAATAGAATGAAAATATGCAGAATTTGATTGACGATCAATAATACCCCAAATCAAAATATTAACTTTAGAAGTCTTTGGTTGTCCCACCACAATGTCCGTGGATACATTCTCCCATTTCCACTTTGGAACTGGCAAAGGCTGAACAATACCCTTTGGTAAATGTTGCTCTGCTTTAACCTGTTAACAAGTCAAACATTTCATGGTAAAATCAGCAATATCTCTTTTCATTCCATCCCATCAATAACACACTCGAACTTCTCTGTACATCCTAGTACTACCAGAATGAACTGAAAATGGAGAACTATGAGCTTCAAACAACAAATCATTCATCAATTGAGAATCAATAGGCACACAAATATTTTTTACAAATCATAAGATACAATCTTTATCAATGTTAAATTCTGGTAACTTACCCATTTTAACCAATTCTTCCTTTTTCTGTAGCTCACAGTCTTCCTTCTATGCTCACATAATTCTATCTTAAAATGAACACAACACTGAAAACCTGAAACAAAAAAGATGTATTCCCAACACCAACAACTTCTAATCCAAAATTCATCAAATCATTAATCAAGGTATCAGGTTCCAAACATATCATGGTTAATGATGCATGATGTTTCTGACTTATGGAATATGCCACTTTGATAGCTTCCCCAGGATGGTAATTGATCGTGTATTCATGATACATTATCAGTTCTATCCATCTTCTCTACCTCGTGTTTAATTCCTTCTGGGTGAATATATACTTTAGTCTTTTATGATTTGTATATATTTGGAATTTAGTTCCATATAAATGATTCCTCAAAATTTTCAAAGAAAAAACCACAGCTTCCAATTCCAAATAAGGTGTGGGATAATTTAGATCATAAGGTTCATGTTGTCTCGAAACATAGCCAATTACCTTATCATTATGCATCAAAACCCAACCAAGTCCCTTCAAAGAATCATCATTGTAGATGAAAAACACACCATTTTGTGAAGGTAATTCCAAAACTAGAGCATTCACCAATCTCTTCTTCAGTTCCTGAAAACATACATCACATTCCTTTGTCCATAAAAATTTAAATCCTTTCTGTGTTAACTTAGTTATCGGGCTAGATTACTGTGCAATGTTATTAACAAATTGTTTGTAATAACTAGCTATGCCCGGAAAACTACAAATATCTTTAACATTTTTGGGTCTTGTCCATTCATCATATACTTTTGTTTTGGTAGTATCAACCGTTATTCCATCCTTATTTACAATGTTCCCACGAAAAGAAATCTGTTGCAACCAAAAATCACACATGTGGAATTTTCCATATTGTTTTTTTAAAGTATTAAAAACAACCCTTATATTTTTTTCATGCTCGTATTAATTTTTAGAAAATACCAGAATGTCATCAATAAATACAACCACATACATATCCTAGAACACATGAAATAAACTATTCATATGATTCATGATTACAACAGGTGTGATTGTTATTCCAAACTGCATAACAACAAATTCATATTTCCCATATCTAGTACGAAAGGCTGTTTTTAGGATTTCATCCTCTTTCACCTTTAGTTGATGGTATCCATATCTCAAGTAAATCTTAGAAATGTACTGAGATCCCTAGAGTTTATCAATCAAGTAATCAATGTGAGGCAAATGATATTTGTTTTTAACAGTGATGTTATTCAAATCTCTATAATTAATGCAATGTCTCGTGGAACCATCATTATTTTTAACAAAAAAAATAGTTTCTCCCCACGGTGAAGTGCTAGGACGAATGAAGCCTTTGTAAAGAAAATCCTGCAACTGATTTTTCAATTCAAGAAGTACTATTAGAGCCATACGATAAGGGGGTTTTGAAATTGGCTTAGCATCAGGAACTAATTCAATTGTGAATTCGACTTCTCGATCAGGTATGACACCCGATAAATCATCAAGAAAAACATGAAGGTATTCATTTACCATGGGCACATCATTATTTTGAATTGTTCCCCTATTTTCAACAATATGAGAATGATAAATTTCATTTCCATCTTTCAATATTTTCTCACCATCCTGATATGTTATCAATTGCATGGGTTCATTATTTAATACAAACTGAAACTCTTTCTGAAAAACAACTTCCTTAACTCTACAATCAATCTTAGCATGATAATTAGAAAGCTAGTCCATCCTAATAATAACATCAAACTCGACTAAGAGTAAAACAACAAGGTTTCTAGGTAATGTCTTTCTATAGACCACAATAGAAATATTCTTATAATTATCCTTTTCTATAATATTTTCCCCCCGTGTTTTAACAACAAGTTAGGGTTCCATTTGTGGAGGTGATATTTCCAATTTACCTGAAAATTTCTCAAAGATGAAGAAATGTGTAGATCCCGTATCAAACAAAAAACTAGAAAAATCTGAGTGAACAAACAATGTACATGATACAACTACATTGGATGGACTGACATATGTAGACGTAGTCACAAAAGATCTCACTCCGCCTTTGTTTTTGTAGTCTGGATTTATTGCATTATTTAGATCTCTCTTTGGGCAGGAATTTGCATAATGACCCATATCACCACATTAAATCACTTCACAGAATACTTATTAGGATTAGTCCTTGGATAATTTTCGATACAGTCTCATCCAATATGTCCAAACATACACATTTAAAACAATTCCTAATTTTGTTATGAAATTTCCCAGGGTGCTTATTGCCACACATTTTACAATCTGGAAATTGGATTTTCATACAATCAGATTTATTTGGTTGATTCATACCCAATGCTTGCCAACTGGACCTCTTCTTCAATTTGTTTCCAAAATGACCTTCATCATCAGCAAACTCCATCTCTACCCTCTCAGCACATCGGACATGTTTCTCATAAATTTGGAATTCACAAAAGGCCAACGCCCTTCAATACCTTGGCTTCAATCCTGAGTAAAAGCAGTTGATTTTTCTATCAAGATCCAGAAAAATATTTGGACCATACCTCGCCATTCGGGTGATGTTTTCTTTATAAAGATCCAATGATTCTTTCTCCTTCTGTTTCAATTCAATGAATTGCTTCTCCATTCTAGGTCGCACCACCTTAGGAAAATATTTTTCATGGAAAAGACTATTAATTTCATCCCACTCTAAGTCATCAAAATCCTCTCTTCCCCTGATATTTCTTACCATTGAACACCACTGATTAGCTTCCCCTTAAAAATGTTAAATGGAATGACTTACCTTTTGATTGTCTGAACATCCAATAACATAAAATATCTTTTCAAGGGATTTGATCCAGCCTTCAACTACTACTCAGTCATAAGATCCATTGAATGACAGAGGATGTTGTCTCATAAAATGTTCCAATGATTTCATATTTTGTTGTGGTACCTCTATTGGTTCTCTTTCATGGATTCCACCACCATTTATTTCATGCATTTGATGAGCCATTACTGTCACAAACTGCTCAGTTCCAATCCCTATCATTTCAGTTTGTAGTTCCGGAAGGATGTCATTCTGCCAGTGCCTCTCCTCTTCATCATCCATGTTCCTAATGTAGACAACGATTCTGAACAAACATGTCTTATATGAAACTACCTGAAAATATTTAAATGCCATAACATTTCAAATTAATCGTAGATTGAAAATCATTTATGTTATTCTATTAACATCACCCTAACACCTAATGTTATCTAAAACTTCATCTGATACCAACTATAAGGACCCAGCCTTATTACATACATAATCCTGAATTTAGTCAAGAGAACACTTCCTTATACATTGAGGATATTTTCAAGTTTAGAGCTATAGGGAATTGGGACAATTCATTCATAATGTAACACATTTTTACAAAGGGATTACCATAAAAAACAGTTTCCATGTTTTTCAAAATATATATCATTAAAACATAAACATGACTTCTTAAAAATTCGTCATCATGTAACACGACTTTCTTCCTTGTATTACACAACCATTAACCTGTTAAAATCAATTGAAAACATTGGATGACTACAAAAGCTATGTAAGGGATGAAAATTAATGTAAGATCACATTAGTCCATGAATACTCGCAACGTATGAAAACATTTCGAAAAGACATTCTTGTCACTCATATATAATTACTTTGTGTAACATGAGATTTACACAAGATCAAATAAAAAATTAGAACATAAATATAATCATAAATCTATTTTGGTTAATTACATACATAATATTGAAACCATTCTTGGATACCATATAATTTGTAACCCTCACGACTACCTTACATTGTGTAACCATCGTAGTTATACTTGGAGTAACCATACAGCCGAACTCCAACATACTAATACCCAATGCATTTGAGGGAGATATAGGTCCCACCCTTAATCATAAATAATTCCAAAGAACCAAAATATAATCATAAAACATGAATAATTCCATAAGAACATAAATTTATAATTTTTTAAAACCGAATTTAAAAAGAGGATTTTCAAATAAAATCCCCTTATAAATATCATGCAATTGAAGAGAGACTTAATTGAGTTGATGGAGTATGTATATATACAGTAAATACACATAATAAAACATAATATAAATAAAAACCATCACACAATCCATTTTAATACCACATAAATAATGGAGTATAAGGTTAACCCAATGAATGGAAATCGGGTTAAGAATTCCCTTACATAGGGTTCGTCTTATATCCAACTTGTCTAAGCCTCCTATATAATGGTTAAAAGATTGTTATTAGTATTTTAAAGAAATATTTTCTGGTTTATAACTCATTATATGATCGTTTTATAACATCATTTCACCCTTTAATGGTTAATATTTTTTTACATGCACCGTTTTGGGGTGAGTTCTTAACATGATTTCCATGATTGGTTCATGGTGGATGTTCTTGTCGATTGGAAGTAAAATTCCAGAATTGGAATGGAAAGGTATTTAAATATTTCCACTACAATACTTTATACCATTTATCATTATGATTATTAATATGAGGATGACTCATAAGTTAAACAATAATGATGTTTGATTAGATCATTTTAGTGGATCTTTGATAAAAACAACCACGTTTTGTCTTATAAATTAGAACCATTAGTAGAAACGAATTCTAGAACCATTTATTATTCATAACACATATATAATATTCTGGTTCAACCATAGAAATTTTTTCATTTCCAAACATGAATGAATAAATGAAATTGGAATCACATCATCCATGATGTCGGTAATTCGACACATCACAGACATTGTTTTTAATTCCTCGATCAAGTGGGGGAAGAGCTTAAGATTGATGATGAATTTAACATGAATGAGAGAAAACCCAGAATATAAATTATTTCTGTAGATTTCATGCCACTTGGGTAAGAATATATGAAGAAATAATGAGAATGGAACTCAAAATAAAATAATAATTGGGAAATCTCTTACCAAAATTCCGCAGCCCAACGACTATGCGACAGGGTTTTAGAAAACATTAAGAAAAGAGGGGGAAAATGTCACCCACATACAAATGAATCATAAAACTGAATAGATAGATAATAAGAAGGAAATAAGAACATGGTATGTAATCTTGAAAGATATTCCACATAAAAGAGAACATGCTTTGAAAAAGAAAGAAATCGATAATTTTCTTACCTAGTAGAGTAACCATTAAAACTTGATGTTTGGGACCTTGGGGGCTTGAGGAGACCTTGGGAGGACTAATATGAAGGTAACAAGGCCAGAGAATCATTTGGGGAGAGTTGGGAATGAATTCAATGATGGGAAGAGTTGGTATTTATAGGAAAAGTGAGGGATTAATTTCATAATTTTCAAGGGACACCTCATGAGTGGTATTTGAAAAACCATGCGCCTACCCATGGTATTTTCCCATGGTATAAGACACTTGGGACACCACCCGTATTATTTAACTATACACAAGTCAACCACATTTATGACATCATTATAACATCATTAATTATGTCATTAACACACCAGAACTAAAAACAGTATTTTTACTATTCACTGAAAAATCAGCTCTTTCACAACAATTCCCAAAATTTACCCTAACCAATTATTGATGTATAGAATTCAGAAATGGAGACCATTTTTTTAAAATAATTTTCTAAATATTATTAATTTAATTTTTAAATAAAATCATAATTAATTCAAAAATTAACAATTCTAATTCTGTAACTATTTCTATATCACAATGAAAAATTAACATAGATGTTATTATCTTAAATACTTAATAACATTAAATAATAATAAAAATTAGTATTCATTAGGGTAATATTACTATTCATATTACTATTCATTATGGAATGTTACTATTCATCAAAAAACAAGTTGGTTCTAATAGACTCAAAATATCATACTGAACACAATTTTAGATGATAGTTTTTGAAATTCAAAACATAAAAGTGGAAAAGATATGTTTTAAAGGGTAGTTATAAATATCTACTTAAAATAATGGTGCATGAATTTCTATTTATTTTGAGAAAAAATTGGTGTGTTACAATAGCTAGACCATTCATGGGTTGATCCTAGAGAGATTCATCGGGATGGATGGGTTTCATTTCATGTTTTATATTATTTTAAATTAATTCATTATTTTATTATTTCCATTCGATGACTTATATTCTTCTTAATCTTCTCAAAAATTATATATTACACATTTTGGGTGCTAGTACTTTCAAATTACTTGGAGTACTCATTATAGTGATACCATATATTATTTGGTGGTTTTCATTTTAATTGTTTATGGGTTAAATTGGAAAATTATATTGGGGAATTATATCATTGTTTGGATTTATATTGAATTATTGATATGAAATTTTCATGGAAAACAAATGCATCCAATCGGGCCCTAACCACACCCTAGAATCAAATAATATTTATTAATTATTTTCCTTAAAATATTTAGTGTCTCATTCATAAATTAAATCCATTATATTACGAACATTTTTTTATTTTATTCCAATATAAATCAATAATAGTGGTGGCCACCTCAAGGACAATCCTCAAAAAATGTTGAGTGTTTCAAAGTTATTTCTTCTGTGCATGTGGATTTTAACCCTACATGTACTAAAATCATCATTTCTACATGTAGGATAATTTTTTTGTCACAAAATATTGTTGTCATTGTCAAGGAACTATGTATGTTACTTTTAAACTGAAATTTTATTTTCACCCACTTCTCTATTCTCACCACATATTCTCTTTACTCAACCCCATTTCCCTTTTTTCACATTTAATCATAATTTCAGTCTACTCCAATATAGTATCACATACCTCAACATATCATAAACCCTTTCTAGAATAAAATGAAAAATATAAAGGATAACACAAAAATTACAGAATTTCATTGATCAATCCTTGAATAAATACCCCATTCCTAGTGACAAGTACAATAATTGGGATGATAACTGTTTAAAATATGAATTTATATCCGAGTCAATAATGGTTGAAGTGATAAATATTTTTGGATCATATGATGACCAAATTCATATCCATAATAATCTTAAACAACATCTTGATGAATGTTGTAAAAAATTGATAAAATGAATTTGAATGTGTCATAATTGAGATAAAAACATTAATACATTTAAAATATTACAGAATACATTCCCATTATGGTTGTCCCCTCCTCAATAATGATTGAAGATTATTTTTAAAAAAACCTCTCATGAAAAAAATAAATTATGTGATTATTTAAAATACTATTAAATATATTGAATAAATTGAAACATTGATTCTCAAACCATTACTGGATTCAAAATAAAATGATAATAATGAAAGATCAATCTTTAGAATATGATAAATCAGAACAAGAAAATAAACTGAATTTGTTAGTGAGGAACCATAGTTAATTCTTCATGGGTGTCTAAATCATGATGAAATTGATTTTCTATATTCAAATGATGAAAAATTGTATCCCTTGATAGAATCTTTATTAGATAGATCCTATAATTATTTTTTTGGATCGCCAGTAAAAATAACCATGTTAGAAATCACAAAAATCAAGTCTATACACATTCATGAATCACCTATAAAACATTTTGTGGTTGAAAAATATGTTAAAATGGAACCATGTCTATTGAGAATTTTTTAATATAAATCTATTTCAAATCAAGATTTCAACCTATGTTGGAATGTTTTTGTCAGTACAAAGATCAAATTAATGGTTTGTACATCCTCTATAATATCATCCTTCATAGGGTAAAATCAAAATTATTTTTAATTCATTTCATCCAGTCCTTAATCAAATAATTAAGAATTATCCTTGATGTATTTTGAAAGATTTGGATTGTAATTAGGTGGACCCATTTTTATTTTCGTTGTATTAGCTCATTTATTATGACCTATATGAATTATATTAAATCAAATTTAAAACCTTCCTTCCAAACCACATGTGGATCATTATCAAATTTAATATAATTGTTTTGAAATAAAATCCCAATATATTTATAATTTTGTATTGGGTATATTGGGGTGTCCAAGATGAGATAATTAATTCAAATTAATATCCTTCTCGAGGCAAACCTAGTTTCAACATTGAATTTTTTTATTTTTCTATGTCTTTCTGTGTTTTCTAAGGGAATCCCCTTAGGGTTTACATTGTCTTATAATGATTATAGTGTGTCTGAAATAAAATTTTAATATGTTTAGTATATTTATATGAAACAAATACCATCGAATTTTTATTTTTAACATTAAACAATCCTTAAGGTGTGTACTTGTGTAATGAATCTAAAGTGATAACTTTATTTTTGATTAGTAATCATCATCAATCAGTGTGTATTTTTTCAATGATTTCATTTAAAATCACATTTTTTCCCTCCTTATTCGTATGTCTAAACACCCACTTCTCTACTCATTCAACATTTTGTGTAGTTTCATTCTATTTTGGAAGATGAAATAATTTGATATTTTAAAACATTTTGTGATATTATTGAAATATTAAATTATTAATCATTTCATCCACTAATTTACATTGTGAAAAATGAAAAAATTATTAAAATATTTTTTCATATATAGATTCTTATTTTAGTGAATGATAATGATAATGAGAATCGTTTCTGGAATGATAGGTAGTTCGATGTGATTTTTCACTATTAACATTTTTATATATTTAATTAAAATCTGAAAATGTAGGTGGTATTGATTGTGGGGATTGCTTTTTTTTCATGGGGACCATTATTAAGAGAATATGGTTTTAGGACCAATTCATATTAATATGTGTATCCAGCAAAAATAACGAAACAAATAGTGACTACATGGAGAAATGCTTTTTCCAAAACTGTGGAGTCTGACACATGGGCATCATTACTCCATAATATTCATGCCCAAATTTTGGATTTTTATCTCTATTATATAGAATTAAATTGAAAAAATGTGTATTGTTTTGTAAATGGGGATTGAGATTCTATTATTGTCTTTCAGATAGACAATTTTTCATCTCTGTTACGTTAAAAAAATAACATAATGGAAGAGAAATAAGAAAAAGGAAAAAATGGATACACTACTTGTGGAATGATGTGGCTCCCACAATGTTATTCAATGTTTCCATTTTTAAATGAAAATGGGCCCCACGTATTTTGGGATACCCAACACATCAGCATGCTTAATTTAAAATTCATGTAGTGTGATAAAGAAATGGAAAAACTGAATGGGCATAGGATTGGTTTGTGCATTTGAACATATCTTGATTGAAATGATTTTTATATATTTCATGATTGGTTTTTACATGTTTTTTTGTGGTAATATTTTGATAAAATATTTTTTAAGGGAATTATGTTTCATATTATTAGAGATTAAATTTCCTTTGGACTAGAGAAACTAAATTTGGGTGTGTTATTAGCCACTGATATAGGATAATATATAATTTTTATATTTTAATATTCATGTGATTCAAAGTACATAAATAATAGTTTTATTGAAATTTATAAATTAAACTTCATTTCTCAACATTTATACTATTCACGTTTAGCATGTTTCACGTTGGGCCTAATCAATCATCCGCATGTTGAAAAAATAATTTTAATTATATGAGTTTAATATTTTTGTATATGATTGAAAAACTTTTCAGTATAAATTTTTATTTACAGATCACGTGATGAAGCATAAAGGGAATATATACATTTTTTAACTTTGATACAAAACAAATTACATAAAATATTATCTCATAGGCTAATCCAAATAAAAGCGGATCCCATAATTCAATCCTAATGAAGAATAAATATTAAATGGTGAATAGAGAAAATTAGGGATTGTATTTCATTCAACTTTGGATATATCTAATTTATATGTTTTCAATGATATATTGGAATCCCAATTATAAGTTTAATTTTTCATCCATATTTGAAGGACCAACATGTAATCCCATTATTTTCATCATAACATACAAATGTAATGTCCAATTGAGATGAAATACATACATCAATTATATGAAATTTTTTTAAAAATATTTATATTTAACAAAAAATCGAAATTATACCTTAATCAAATTGAAATTCTTAATTCATTAAAGGGGGAAAATTGTCATGTTTTTTGGTCGATGTTGAGAAGTATACTTTCCCTTTATTTGTAACCCATCTATGTATTATCCTATTTAATGTGGAGGACATTTAATGACGGGATATCAAACAAATGATGTAATATTTAAATTTTAATGTTGTATTTTTCATTCAATTAGTGGTGGATGTTTTCGTCATTAAATTAAAATCCTAAAATTTTATTTTGTAATTGTATGATGAATTTCTTTAATGTATGTTTTTTAAATCACATCAGTTTCTTAATAAAAGTACTTATTTTTAAATTTTTAAATTTTTTTCCATGTTAATTGATATAATTGAATAATAATATGAATTAATTAACATTTAAAATTGAAAAATTATAAAAACAATGTCATTGTATTCATTAATAAATTTATCTGATTGTCCAACCCGGCTTATTTAAGTCAACCTGTGCCTTATAATGAGATCCTTGAATCAATGTAAGGTTATTCACATTATGGGATGATCTTTGACTATTTCATGGGGATAAATTTAATGTCATTTAATGTGATTTATTATTTAATATTACTATATTATTCTAATATTTACATTCAATAGGTTATTTTTTTCTCGGGTATCATCAACATTAATGTTTATAAATTTTGAGTACTAGTATGCTCAAATTATTTAGTTTGGTTGTTAATGTGACAAACTATGTTCCTTGTTGAATAAATATTAAATTTGGTATGTTATATTGGTTAATGATATTGGGGAACTATCTCATTATTTTCATGAATAGTGAATTAGTGATCTAAATGTTTAGAATAATACTAAAATATCCAATCCAACCCTAACAATACGTTAGAATTAACTCATCTTCATTAATTGATTCTATTAAAAATTTTAGTGTTTCATTCATAAATTCAATCCATTTTATTAGGTATTCCAACATTATTTTATCCCATTTCAATTCAATAAAAATCATTTGCACTTCATATCCAATCCTCCCAACAAATATGAGTGTTTCAAGGTGACATCTTCAGTCCCAATGGATTCAATACCAACAATCACATCAATGATAGAATATAAATGTAGTGTAATTTTTTTCATTTAAAAGTAGTGTATGATTCAATATTTGAGTGGAATGTGTTTTCGTACTTTACTATGATGCATCATAACATCTATGATTAACAGAGTTGATAAACTATGACATCATTTTCTATAACTTTATCCCTCAATTTATGTTTTGAAGAGGGGTGAGATATAATATTTGTACTATAAAGTTAGTAGGTATTTTATAAATGGATCGTTTCAACCAATATACTATCCTCATGATAATTTTGAGGTTTTAGTTCTTCAGAGTCATATTTTAGTCTTTACGACCATGTGTAATGAGATTATAAAGGAATCATACCCCTCAAGTTGAGATGAATAACTAGATTTGAAAAAGTTATACAATGATATATGTTGTTAGTATTTGTGTAATTGAATGAATAAGGATGTCTAGGGATTGCTCAGATCTTGGTCCACATATCATTAGGTAATGATAAAAAATTATGGGCCACTATTATAATTCAGTTACCACCGAAAATTGGAGGAATTTCGGAAGAAATGATCATTGATTTCTTGATAGGGTTGTCATGGACACAACATGGTTGTGATATAGTGTAGTTGACAATGTATTGGTTTATTGGATTGGATCATTTATTATCTATTATATACAATATCAATTCATTAGTTTTGTAATATATATTTATATATATGTGATGACATGGATATATGGAGTACCATGGAGAACTATTTGAAATAGAGATTCCAACAATACCAGAAACATCTAAAAAGGGTTTCATATTTCCATTGACATCCAGGTGAATATATGAAGTACAATCCATCATCATCTAATTGATAATTTTGAGTATACTATTAATATTTTTGATAAAATTAGTGGTAATGTTTCTGATATTTTTTTTATTCATTGGAGAACCATCAATCACTTCTGGTGATGACATACAATAATAATTTTAGGGATTAAATTTAGATATTACCATTCAAGGGTTTATATAATGGAATACTTATTTCAGCATTATGTTGGTTGGGAGTATAATATTCAATAGTTTTTGGTTTGATTCTTGTGCATGATTAATTGAAAAACTACTCATTGAATAGGAATTATTTAGTAACTACCCAAGTTGGATAAGGTCATTGGATGACCAGATGCACTATTTTATATAGTTTGATGTTGGAAACAAGATAATCATAGTGTTGTCAATAAGGATGGGAAACCAAGATATTCAAAGTAAGGGGAAACTGATTCCACAATATATGGGATTATTTCATATTCTTTAGACACTCATTATTGTTTCATATAAAGTGGACCATGCATAGTTTTATAGTTTTGTACTTGACATGTTCTTTATATTTCTCCATTAATGATATTATTCAGATCCATCACAAATGATCAATACAATCAATGTGGATATCAAGACTACTACATCAATTGTAGATCATATGATCCATATTTTGGATCATAGTGAAATGTCTCTATGTTGGAGATTATTTCTTTTTTTATTATTGTATTGTTAGAAAAATCATATCCAAATATGATATATGGGAGTTGTATTTCAACATGTGAGTGTGACACCAAAAGTAATTGAACGATGATTCATTACTATGTTTGGAGGTGTAGATCTATTATTAGTAGTTATATAGTGGAAGATTATAAATACATGTTCTTTATTAAATTGTAAATTCATTAAAAACATTTCAAACACTAAATATTTTATATTTCTATTTCTATTCTATTTTTAGAGGAGGACTGAATGTCTTCATATAGTTTCTCTATATGTTTATCTATAATATCAACATAAGAGTATAACAGCAGGACCAATTCACCATTACAGTAATGTATCTTTCAAGGATACTTTCCTGATAAATATATTATCCAATGCTTCAGTGGATAGAACCATTTCATAGTGTATCAATATTTGATGTTTGTTGTGTGAGATAACAATAGGAAATGCGTAAGATAAATCACTAGTTTTATTGTTTGAGAAATTATAATGGGAAATATATGTCATGTAATAATGGTAGTTATCACATAGTGCTCATGAAGTTAACAATGTAAGTGATGAACCACATAAATTAATAAAACCAGCAAATAGAGTCTCATTCCTTCATTGTGAACCATTAGAAGCTTATGTTCATGTCTTAGGATCAATACAATAATAAAATTTTAAATAGATGGTTTATTAAATGACCATGGGTTTCACATTGTGAGGCATATGGAGATAGACCACCATTATAGTGTGTTTCATCCTGGGAATGTGCTGGGAAGCCACTTCAAAGTATGAGGGATGTATCATGTACTGACTAGAAGGGCTATATCATGAGTAATCCCCAATGTTTCATCACACCCCAACAAATAATCTCACATAATGACTTCTTCTTCAATAACTTTATGCATAATTAAATAAATAATTTTTTTCAAAGATAAATTAATGTAAATGATGATTCTTTAGGTTCCCCATAAAATATTAATTTTATCTACATCCCCCAAACCGTCCTATCTTGTGAAGTCAGATCACCTTCATCACCTAATGGTTATATATTATATTCTATTTAGTATATTTTTATACTAATCCTAACACTATATGTACATTATATCGTTGTTATTTAGTGATTTTACAGTAATTATAATATCAACATATTATTTTCCTATTTCTATGTTTTTAACTTATTCTTAAATTTCTTCTATTTGAATTAGAATTAGTTACTCATATTCAATGGGTGGCCTTAAATCTGTTAATTTTAGGTGGTCTCTAATCTATCCAAAAAGTATTTTTAATTTTTTATGTGTGTATGATATGAATTCTCGTCAATCAACTATGTTCATGACATAAATAAAAAAATAAGTGGGTTATTCCTTAAATTCAACTTGTTGACCCTTAAAATGGATCAGGTGTTTCAAGGAATTAAATTTTATCCCCTAGTCATGGTGTGCCTTATTTTTGCGGGGAAATGGGAATTTAATGAGGTAAATTATGGAGTGTCTTAATGTTAATGGTATCCTAGTAAATGAATGTACATGTTTTATGATGCTTATTGGGACCATAATAATATACATGAGATTTATGGTGAGGGAATTTTTCATAATGATATATATGATTTATATGGGTTGAGATCAATTTCAATGATATTTATAAAAGAGATTTATAGAGTGGATGGTATTATACCGAATTATTATACATGAGATGTTTGGGCCGCATAATTGTCCCCATGAAAATATTACATGAGATTTATTGGGATGGTTTTAATCCCCCAAATATGATTCATATGATATATGTGGTTGATACTATTCACATACGATATTATGCACGAGGTATACATGGTGGGTGTCATTTCAATGCCAATGAAAAATTAAATGTATGGAGTTGGAGTAATTTCTTCAAGATTTTATAGATGAGATATGAAGGGTGGTCCCAATTCCCCATTGTGGATTATATAAATATATACCATATTTAGAGACATATATCCCTTGATTAAGCTGGTATGGTTGATCTTGAGTTAAACATAAAAACATATCGATCCATATGGTTTAATTATTATGATATATTTTTATTACATAAAACATAAGTATTCACATTTATACATAACATATATATATATATAGTAAAATAACTACTCGAAGCATATTGTGTTTTACTCTCACATAAATTAGGCCACCCTAGGAAATTGAGAATAATTCATTGTTAAAAAACATGAAAAGTTAAAGGTTCCTTTGATTTAAAGTTAATAGATTTGGCTAGTATGGGGGAAACTAGAATGTATAATTATTGGACAGGGGAAAAATTTTGTATTCTCACCCAGTTTAGAAATTTTTATTTAGAAATTGATTTATACAGTCCACTCAAAATGTATCTTTACGTATCCTTCATTCATTAAATTAATTATATTGAACTCATTTTTTATATATCATGGATTTTACATGTTGTTTAAATAAATTTTATGTGATAATTAAAATTATATTTATCTAGACGGATACATATTGATGTCATTATTTATAAAGTTAAATTTATGTCGGATATAACCACATAATGTCACCATATTATCATATAAGGTTCTCGATTTTAGTTGGTACCCTATGTTTTATTAGGATTCTAGACTGAGGCCTATTAAGACCCTAATTTATAAACATGGAAAGTGGCCTCAGATCATGGAATTAGATTTATCATTTTAGTGGAATGATACTCTAGAATGAGAATCCCAACGAAATAGAGTCTATTATAATACCCAATTATGACATAGTGTATAAATTATAAATCTATATTTTATTGAATTTATTATTTATGTTAGGTTATTGATTTGTAAATAATTATTTATAGAAGAACTATTATCTGAAAAATTAAAAAATCATTCCATTTTTCAAGTTTATTTAGATTATAATATACTATTAATGTTTGGTTTTAATGTTATATAAGAATCTATTTAGTTAAATAAAGAAGTTATTTTTGAATTATATATCACTATTATAAATTAAAATATTAATTATTGTATTCCAAATTTATTGACAATGCATACCACTACAAAATATATTTACATTGGGTTTTATAACTACCATTTATACAAGTGATAAATTTTAACTCCTGGAGAATTCTATAGATTCATGGTTATGTTTAAGAAACATTTTATATCATAATTTGGTTTTATTTTTATAAAACAACAGTTGTAGTTATTATTTTTAAAATATTTTAATAATATTAAAAAAAATTAATAGCATGAGTTTAGAAATTAATATAATGAATTGTGGAATAATAAGATATAAAATTATATACAATCTACCAAAACAAAAAACGTCACATAATATATTAAAAAATTATATCATTGTATATATTATCTATAAACACATAATAAATTATATTTTATTTTTAAAAACATAAAAAATATATAATTAGTGATATAGGACAAATTCTATTTCATTTCAACAACACGTCTATTATATTAGCATTAAAATTAATTTATCTATAAATTTTTTGAAGAATTTTTTATGTTCATAGAATAAATATATACATTGTTACACACACACACACATTTTATTTAAATTTTATGTCTTTTTAATCAATATATATTTTTTGGACACACAATGTAACACACCGAATTTACTATGTCAAATTCTATTAATGTCTGAATAATTGGTATTACATGAAACCTCGAACTAAAATGATCAATGTAACATTTAATTATTGAAAAATATTATAATAAAGAAATAATAATTTTTCAGATATTTATGTGACAAATGAAAATGAAAATAACAATGATAAAACCACTAGTGAATAAATAGTCCATACACACGAAATCGTCATCATCATTGTTCACATTGATAATTGTCCCTCTAATTAAATCTATTGAATTTTAGAATCATATCATTAATACATTATACATCCATGGATAATGATGAATGAATTTTTAACATATTTTTAAGGAAATATATACATATATAGGAATGAAGGTGGAATCACTTGGGGTTACCATTAAACAACAATAATCTAAAAATAAAAAAGTGTGTTTTTTGAGGAATTAACTGGGGAAAAATCTCATTCTCATTAAATTCAAAATAAGATCTATTACATCTAAATCACTACTAGTAATGGACATATTTTTATAACTCACCCTAATGTCTTATTAAGTGTCCATGTTTGGGATTGTATGTAAAATCACGGAATATATCAACATGAAATGTTTGTCGTAATATTTGTAAATTGTTAAATAAAATTACATCTTTTCAATAAATTGATATATGAAATTCAATTAATTGTATAATCAAGGAAATATGAATGTAGAAAATTAAATGTTATGAATATATGTTTTCAAATAAATATTTTTTCTATATGTTATGTTTTTTTAAAAAAATTATTCACAATTAATAAATTAAAATAAACAATTTTTTTCTTAATAACATTGATCTAATGATTACTAATTGGTTATCCATAAATATAAAATTAATTAATGGTAGAAAAGATTATTTTATAAAATTAATTAATATCTTAAATGTTTTTATTTTAAAAAACTAAATAGATCATGGATAAATTATCAGTATAATGAAATTTTATATTTAATATAACAAAAAAAAGATATTAGAACCCATGTAATGATTTTTAATTATTATGAAATAAGAATAACAACAGTTGATGTCAAAATGTTAATTTTATATAAATATACATTTTCTAAAATATATTATGTATTCATGATGCAAATAAATTGTTCATATATAGGAATATCATTTTTCAAAATGTAGATAGAACTTGGAATAATCATGCTGAAAGATAGAAAATTTTAAAATCGGTCAAATATCATATATCAAATTATGAATAAGAAATTTTATATTTTGATATTAGACAAGTAATTATTATTTTTATAATTCAATAATACAACTCTAATTAAAATTTATTTACCAAACCATGTAAACTCTCATTGGATTCTATATTTCATATTCCCCAGAATCATGTTTTCAATGAACCATCCCACTTTTAAACCAATTAATGTAGCTCCCTCCTCCTCAAAGCCAATTTTTTCCCATTTAAAAAAAATCCACTTTTAGGTTTAAAAGTAACTTCAAAAACAAGTATTAATATTAAAAATTCACCCATCGCGGTACTCAATCATTCCAATAAATATTTAAAATGTTCTAAGAAAAAAATAGAGTGAAATAATGACTGATCCTCATTCCATGAAAATATGTATGACATGCATCCCCTCGTGATGCACAACCACGTCATGTCAAGCACCCTTGCATCTCGTTCCTCCATCGTCACAATGAATTAGGTCACCGGTGAGACCATCTAGAAGAAGTTATCATCACGAGCCCATCAATATCCCATCTATACACAACCCAATCATCCTAATCATCAGTTTAAAACACCACCATTTACATCGTAACCAGACATTGTCGCTCAGCCGAGAATACATGTCATCATGAGAAAACCTCCATTATTACTTTCAACTAAACCATCTCGTAGGTCCTTTCTGCTGCCCCAAACAATACTTTCACCGTCGTAGAACATCACTGATGGTAGATCCCAAAAACCAGAAAAAAACTCAAAAAAACTCAAGATTCATCGGAAGAATAAAACAACCATTCATAACATCCGCAAAGAAATGATTCATCAACCGAGATCTAGAACTGGAGATGCCATCTAGGACACCATGGTTGAATGAATGCACATCCCAATGCATGCTTGCAACCAGCGTAGCTTACCGACTAGGAGAGTGGCGCAAGGAGCATGGTAAAAGAGTAGTGAAGGGATCCGGTAAGGCTTCAAAGGATAACCAACCACCAGGACCACATCCTGAACTGAAGAACCCATCTCTAGGAGAGAAGGGAACAGAAAAATATAACTCACAACATCCATCCAACGAAGACCATCACATCACATATTGAGTCCTACATGAGACACACCACATGGAGCACCAAACACCATACCCCCCACACATACGAAAGCCTCTGAGCATCCACTACAAAGAACTTATTTGAGGAGTAGTGCAGGATCCAATGGCCAGAGCAGTGGTTGAATCTGGCTAGGGATTCAATAGATTGATACAACTGTAACTGTGCGACCAACCACATTCGAAGAAGCTACCACTAAGCAAAAAAACACACATTCAAGAGAAAAAGGGGAAATCCAAAAGGAGGATGGGAAATAAGGAAGCCGAAACCAGAGATTGTGACTGCATACCCAATCGAGGAACCCACAAGAAACCCTAGTGGAGAGATGTTATGGGAGAGATACAGCTTAGAGTCTATTATAAATGTATCTTCCATGTACCCACTCATATCCAATAACTTCCATTGAATTTTTGATCAATCCATTCAAAAATATCTTCTTCAAACTTAATATCCCTAATATCATATCTTTGAGTTATATAAATGAGGCCTATGTATGGACTTCTGAATAAAGGCATCAGGAATGAGTGGTTAAATCAAATAAGCTAGATCATGTTCGACCAAATATGTAAATAAGGTAACGTTTTTTTAAATTAATTATCCTTTATTTTATTCCTAAACGTTATTCATGAGTATGTTCCATGTATTTTTAATCTACACAATGATTATATTTTATTTTATTTAACATTCAATTTTTGAGATCTTGGTTTAATTCTCACAACCTCCTATTTTAATTGAATATTTCATCATGAAATAAAATGTTTTAATGGTTCCTTGTATTTATTTTCAATCAATAAGAAATTTTTTTTCTATATGGAAAACATTATTTAATATAATATACAGACATCTCCGTAAACTTCTTTTACAATAATTCATTTTTCCTTCATGGTATTTTTATTTTAATTTCAGGATATATCTTTTAAATTATCTTGATTCATATATAACCAAAATATTAAAGATTGTCATGAAAAAATATTATTTATCAGGATTCATTATCTTTCTTCATTGAAAATGATCATTTAATTTTCTACAAATTTACAAAATAATTATTCCCAAAAATAATTATTCCTATAAATCATGGAAAAATAAATTTCATTTCTATACTAATAAATTTATTTGATTATTTATTCATAATTATAAGTCATTAAAAAAGAAAATTCATTCCTACAAATGTTATAAATTTTCCCACCATATCAATATTTAATCTTAGATAAAATGTTTTCCATTAAAACATTGAATGATAAATATGGAATTACTTCTCTACTCTTTATACTTCTATTTATATAGTTTTTTAAAAAATAATTTTTTCTATCTATGTGGGTATATTTATAAGGATTAAAAATAAACAAAATTTAGTACATTCAACAAACAAGGATTATTATAAATTCCAGTTTAAATTAATCTTTTATTATCTTTATGTTTTTCAAGAATCCAATACTGACGCATATGGTTTCAAAATAAATTGTCAAATTTATTTTCTATACACTTTTAATATAATTGTGAATTTTGCCTTAAATTCAATTTTATGAAATTTTGTATAAAATTTATAGAAAATGGTTTTCATGATTTCACCTATATTTCCATCTATATCCCTAAAATATCATTATTCTATGGAATTATATTACATGTATCACCCTCTATGGGCCCAGTTATTTTTTTGGGTAGTAAAATGTTCATTTGAATTCGATTGAAATATTTATTTTTTCTATTTTATGAACCCTATGAAATTGTTATATATCCAATTCTATTCCCTTGGGTTTTCCATGATATGATATATAATTGAATATAGGTTGAAAAGAAATGTATTTTTTGTCATTATTTTATAGGGGTTTCTAATTATATCCCATGGGATTAAGGAATGACAAGGGTTGATAACACAACCCCACATAGTATAAAACACATGTTTTTAGTATATTATTTCAGTATTCTAAAAGAAAAAGATGATAGATAGTTTATATAACATGCATCATCGAGCTTAAACACCTCATGACATGTTAAAATTTAAATATTATATTCCAACTCATTCAATTAACATAGTGAGTACCAATGGAATAAAAAAAATTCAATACATATAAATATTCAGCTCAATATAAATAAATTTATTAATTCTTATGAAAAAATATTCACTTTTTTTGTAACATCAATATATTCTTCAAAAACAGTTTTTCCAAAAAAAATTATTATTATTTGAGTAAATAATAAAAATAACATCAAGAAAAATTAAAAATATTATTTTATAAAAATATTATCATTTTTGAATTTACCATTTCAAAATTATCATAATGTCACTTTTTTTTAATTTACTAAGAAGATTTATTTTTTATTGAATTGTGAAAAAAACATATTTCTGTAAAACAATACTTTTTTTCTTAAAATATAAAATATAAAAATTCTATTATTATTTGGAATTGGTCTCAAATTAAAATAACAATTATATATTTAGATATAATCTAATTAATTAAATTTTAATTTAAAAGACTCTTGATTTTATAAATAAATATTTCATTTTTTAGAAATATAGTCAATACATTCCCTAAATATAATAAAGGGTGATTTTATATACCAATATAGGGTATAAATGGAAGAAATAAATAGATGGTCATATGAAAGCATAAGATATTCATAGGGGAATGAGATTATGAAAATAACATAAAACATTCATTCTGAATCTGTCACAGATCATAAACATGAACCATGGAATAAAAAATCTTTGGAAATGACAGGAACCACAACATTAATAAATTATAATAAATAAATCCTAATGCATAATTTCATGGTTTATAAGTGAAAATCCATCACATGTATGTAAACTATTTCATATTACAGGGTTAAAATTTGAAACAGTTATATCCCAAAATATTATTGAATAATACCTTTTCAAATTTTTAAATATTTATGAATTTGATAGTAATTTTACATTATATTGATGATATGTCTAATAACATACCCATAATACAATAAGAGGTTTCTCCAAAATCTTACATTGCACACTAGAAAGAGTAATTCCAAAAAAAATGTATATTATATTATTATTATTTTAAGTGGTAGTTATTGCCTAGCCATTAGAATGGCGGGAATGAACATGGTTAACTATATTATTAAAATATTTTTTAAATTTGATTATATAATGATTAATTTGTAACCCAAATAACTAGAAATGAATTTACAAATCTGTTGAATATAATGGAAGTATTTCTTTGATAATTTATTTAATTGTGAAAATTTGTGTATATAAAATATTCAAATAACACATTATCTATTAAATTAAATAAATATAATTTCAATTTGATTTTTAAAATTTATATTATCTATTTTCTAGATATTATGTACGAAAAAAATTCAATTTTATGGATAAAATATGTATTTTTCTAAAAATGCAGTTTTTTCACCTTTTGATGGGGCACCTATTTCCCAATCTAGTTTTTTGAAAATTTATAAGTTCTATTTGGAAAAATAATATTCTTATTTCTATTTATGACATCAAAATTTATATTATTACAATTTTTTGTAATTTTCTGAAAATATACATTTTCTTAATGAATATTGAAAAATAGTGCATTATATTTAAAAAAATATCTTTTATTTAAATATTGATTATATTCTAAATAAGGTTTAAATGTCATAATAGATCAATAATACAACTATTGATCCAATTTATGTCATTGGAGTAATTTTTATATTAATATTAGATATAAAATGTTTTTGATATTTCAAATGCCTCTTTTACCTGTCTTCTCCCCAAATCTTCGAGATTAGTGTAAAGCTTAATTTTTTCCCCTTAATGAAATTAATTTTTAAAAACATACATTCATGGTTTTAATAATTAGGAAATTTTTGATCTACTATGATCATCGTAATGTTTGGTCAATAGTAACCTTAGTATTTTATTTAGCACAGTTATGGGTAAATCGGGTTATTAAATGTCAAAATAATATTGTAATAATATACAATTACACTAAAAAAAGTCCTAATTTCATTGGATAAGTGGGTTTCAAAAAAAATATACCTGATTCAAATATTCTATCGTTTTTAATCCAAATGGGTTAGAATATGAAATTCAATATAGTTTTTAAAAGACATGTTAAAAATGGCATACCCATGTATCTAATAAATAAATTATTTAAAAATATATTGTTGTATATAATATAAATTCAAATATGAATTTTCAATTTAAATATAAATTGTATATATATATGGTAATAATTTATTTAAAAATTTTATACATTCAGTAATAAAATTTAGCAGGGACATAATGATGATACAATAATAGATTTATTAAAGAAAGAATAAAAAAATAAAATTAATAATATTAAAATAAATATAACTTGTAATATTTGATGTCATGCATGAATTTTTTGGATTACTGTTACCTATAATATATAGTTTAATTTAGTTTTTTTTAACTAGACATGTTGTTTTTATTTTTATAAAAATTCATAAAATGAATATTGTCAAAATTGGCATAATTCATATCTTAAAACATAAAATATTTATTCAATTGAAATAAAATCTCTGAAAATCTATTATTCATCAAAAAGTTTTATAATAGTCTAAAAAGTTCATTAATAACTAAATTACTAGTATCTTTCAACGATATCATAATTATTATAACCTCTATTGTGTAAATTATTTCATAAAATGATAATAATTAATAAAGCTAAGTACGGGTAAAAACAAAATGATAAAGTTTAAAAGCAACCCAATTCATGTATAAAAAATATTGGCTGAGATGATATAAATAAATCATTGTATTATCATATAACATATTTGTTTTCTTTAATTTGGTGTTAAAAATTAAATTATATGAATTAAATATTTTACGGGTTTCTATGGGTGCCCCTCCCCTCTCCTATAAAAATGCTCTCATACCTCTCGGTTACTCACACTTTAAAAACAATTTATATCCACCTTTATGTACCAAAAACACTTCTTATAAAACCTAACCACATTCTTCAAGAAATATTTCTGGTAGAACACCTTCCATTTTAGTGTTTAGGATTTATTAAAGGTGATCATCCAAAGAAAATTTAATTTTTATATTTAAGTGTCATTTTTTTCTTGCTTGTTCCATTTCATTAAAATTATATTAATCAATTATGAAATATTAACTCCTATATAATCAACATAAAAATATTTTATTATTTTATTATCATCACCTAAATCCATCTTCACATCCATTAAATGGGAAAATAATTAATCATTCATGCATACAGGATAATTATTACCTCCACGAACTGATATAACTGATTTAACATAACAATATCTCATGATTAGTTATAATGATGGAATTAATTATCATAAGTGATATTCATGAAATATTAATTATCTAATGATAATAATATCAATTATTATATTACATTCCATTAACATAAAAATTATAACATCGTCTGTGTGTACGCGTGGACTATCACCTCCACAAAGTGAATTTATACATTTTTGTTCACTAAATGAGCTGAATAATTTATATAAGTATATTTAAATGAATAGAATTATGTTTATAATATAATTATAATTCTATAAAGTTAATAATAATAATTACATTATTTCCATAATGATCAATGAAAAATGGAAATGTTACTCATACATAGGTATAACATACCATTTCTATGATTATAACATTGTTTATTTTTAAAAACGTAACATAAAAGTTTCCATTAAAATTTGTTATAGAAGTATAAAAGATATTATTATGAAATTAATATTGTTCTAGGGACTATATACTTATGACCACATGGACTGTTGACATCATACCAAGTTCATTTTCAGATCAATTACCGATTATCTACCAAACGTCAAATATTGACTTGCATAATAATTTAAATAATATTACATGGAAATAATTGACAGAAAGAGAATAATAAAAATGAAAAATTTGTGAATATATTATAAATTTACCTATTTTTATTATTTACGAATATAATGAATGTGCGAGATGATTCATATTTGAGGTAAGGGGCCTCATTTTAGTCTCCATTCATTTAGACATATTTTGAAAATATACACCAACATATTTATGTTGTACAATCAGACCATTTGACATTTAATTTAATTCAATGGTAAAAAAAGTATTATTTTTATATGATTCTGTAATCTAAATGATAAATGGAATTTTTTTAAATGTATATGGTGATAAAATATTTTTTTTCTAGTGTGACCATTATTTGATATTGGTCTTCCGCTATAATCCATAATGTTTTTAAAACAAATATATATATATATATATATATTGTATTCAATTTTGTGGTATTTTCATATTGAAAATGGGTTTATATAGTTTTTATATGGAAAATAATGTTTTAAAATGGGAACATTTTTATTTGTCTCAAATTGTTTCATAATGTTATCCTTGTAATTTTTCATTAAATAAAACGTCACTTTATATGTTATAACGATTTATTCTTATAAATATTTATAAATAATGAATAAGTTTTTATAATGGATTTAAGGATTTACTTATATTGTATTGAATGTTTCAAAATGTTAACTCATTTAATAAAATTTAACAGTTATTAGACACTTTGATTCAAAAATCATCTTTTTAAATATTTTAGTTGTGTCTTAAAGAAAGATTTACTATTTCAACAACAAGGAGTATTTTTTTAAATATACAACATGAACTGAATTTCCCACATTAATGTATCATTACTTTTTTCGTGTATACATTACATTTTTACCATATTATTTTAAAATAATTTGTTTTCATTTATGAATGTGCATCTTTTAAGAATGAAATGTGATTTTAAAGCGGAAATGTTGTTTTTTCATTTATGCTTACTTTATGAGTAATGACTATGTTAATGTTCTAGGTAATTGTTTATGAATATAGGGGTATCCTTGATAAAAAATATGGTGTGTGAACCTATGATATATCTCTAATGAATTGGGTGATGATATGGAGTTAAACGATAAAGTTTCCCCTAAGTTATTTAATGAATATAGTGTTATGGTTATTCCAAAAGTAACCATGCTGGTTTCTCCCAATGCAGCATTGATGGATATAATGTAATAATGATATGGATTCCACAAGTTAATTTTAAGGTTTTTTTATTGCTACAAGTATTATATGAATCTGATGAATTTATGAGGTATGATAAAGGGATTATGTTTTATGGGTGAAAAATATGAATTTGGGGAAATGTTTTCATGAGTTTAATATATTCATGGAAAAATGGGGTCATTTCTTATTTTATATCCATATATGATATTTTTTACTCATCCAATGTTTTAAAAAAATCATATGGTATAAGTATGGGAAATAAAAATGAGGATTTCAATATGAATGACATGGATATTTATATCAAGAAAATGTATTCATGTTTTATTTTAGAAAGTTTTACATTTTAAAAAAAATTGTTAGTGAGTAGTAGTTTCTACTTTGTAATATTTATGTTCTTATTTATGATTTAAAGACAAAAACTCCAAATATATTAAACGAAAAAGATTCCTAATGTGTAATAATGTAAAATTATTTACATTACTCAGTATATTGTTACGTTTAAGGTCAAGGCCTTACAGTTGGTTTCAATGGATGGATTAGACAATTTTAGAGAATATGATGTTTTCATTAGAGTTAGGGATATGGTCATGGGTTTATAATTTTCAGGTTTTTAAAAATATTAGTGTCTTAAAACGCCTTTTTCGGCCTTATAATCTGAAATTTTAAGGTGACTAACGTTATTTTTGTAGACATTTATTTTTTAGGTAATTATGGGTAATTATATTTTATGATGAAAAATGAAATGAATGGGATAAATTTTATGGATGGAATATGTTATGATTTTTTTAATATTTAATTTACTTTTTTTAATGTTATAATAGTTATATAGTTATTAAAAAGGAAAATTGATTTCAAACGATAAGGCCATAGTATTTGAACCCACAACCGATGGGTGACAAGGGTGTATCATCTACAACTGGCCCATGTGAAGTCATGGGTTTTGATGGATTTATCTTTTTCGTTTAACGAGTTGATGGAATAAAGAGAACTTGATTTTTGGAAAATAAAATTTTTCGAATAGATTACATCGAGACTGTACAATGGTCCATTTATTATGAGATTAATGTTATTTCGGAAGACGTTATCTACTTTGGGAATACTCTATGATCATTGTAAATTGAATAATATGGAATTTTAATTTGTATTTAATGGTTGTAATATATTTTGGATTATTATATTATTTTATTATATACATATGGAAATTCGGGTTATTTATGTAAAATATTACCCTCTTTTGAGGAATATGTGATTTTGGAAATTATATATTTAGTATGAGACATTAAGAGTAGTAAATGTTATTTGGATATAAATGATAAAACTTATCTCAGATGACTATGTAATTAAATTCCTCTGAGTTTTTTGTTTCAAAAATAGTTTAGATTATTTTGGAAGAGTTTAAGGATCGAAATTTTTGGAATCGTCTATGATGAACTTTTTGTATTATAGTTGAATTTTGGAGATTAAAAGTAGTTTTTCATAATGAAAAATGTAATTATTTTTAGAGAATTATATTATCTTACCTCTACCATATTAGTTTTGGTAAATGACACAAGATAGTGAAAATTGATAGTTAATATTTTTTGATATTTGATTCTATAGAATTTTATTCTAGTGTTTCAGGGAAGAAAAATTCATACTCATTATTTAGAGAAAAGGAGGAGTTTGTGATGGAATTCGATTAATGGATGAAACTATAATTAAAAAGTAATTATATTTCTATAGGTTCTTATTTTAATTAATAATAATATTTTTCAACGTTACTAAAGTGATCATAAAGTAGAAATTCATTATATTTAATTTTCCAAATATGAAATAAAATAGAGTTTAAGCCATCACAAATTTATGGTTTTTTGATTTGCATCATTCTTCTGACAATGTTTTCTATAATTATTCATATGAACATGTTGGTTAGTTTTCACTTCCATAAGCATGATTTCATTAATCGACCAATATTATTTGTTATCATGGGTGAACAAGTTAATTCATACATTTTATTTTACGTTGTAGGTATATTGACTCTTTTATTTAATATGGGATTTCAATGATGTACTATTGAACAATGAAACCTTAATTACCATTATCAAATTTAAAATTGTGAGGATGAAATTCCCAAAATGGGGGAATGATGTAATATCATAGGTAATTATATAATAATAATTTTAATATTTATTAATATTTATGAATTATATTGTAACTTATCCTTAATGAAATGTTATGCATGATAGCATACCCAATATGAAATAATGTTTTTTTTTTCTGAAATCTTATATTTCATACAGGTCTGAGTTATAATGAAAAAATAATATATTGTAATATAGTGATTTTAATTTGAATTTATCAATTATACATTAAAATGTCTGGAATGAACAATGTTTTCTGAATTATTAAAATATTGTTTATAATTTAATATATAATAATTCATTGGATACCAATATAATTAGTAATGAATTGAAAATACAATTGAATAAAACTGATGTATTTCCATGAAAAACAATTTAATTGGGAATAAATATGATTATAAAATAATAATATTACACATTATGGATAAATAATTGAAATATAAATTAAATATTTTTTATTAAATTTCATCTGAGATGTCTTCTAGACATCATATATGAACAAACTCAATATTACGGGTAAACGATGTATTTTTGTAAAAATATATATTTTTGCACATTTTTATGGAACCCGTATTTTTAAATTTTTTTTTGGTACGTTTATATGTCTATTTGAAGAAAATAAACTTCTACATTTGAAGTGGGGATTTAAAATTTACTTTGGTTTATTTTTTGGTAACATTAAAGAATGTATCATTTTAATGAATAGAAAGAAATGTTTCATTATTGTTAAAATATTATTTTCCATTTAAACAATTATTATATATTAAAAATATTTTTAATGTAATAATATATCAATAATACATGGAGTAATAAAATTTATGTTTCTGATGTAATTTTTATATTGAAATTAGATATAAAAACATATTTAAATCTTGAACGTCTTTTTTACTCACCTTCTCTCCACATCTGTGTCATTAGTGTTAAACATAATTTATCAAAATCTATGAATTTAATTTCTAAAAATATATTTATATGGTTTTAATTAGTGTGAAAATTTTGATATAACAGGATCGTTTTAATTTTATTTTGTCAATCGTAATATAAGTATTTGAATTATCGTGGTAAATGGTCAATCGAGATATTAAAGGAAAAAATAATATTGTAATAATATATAATTTTTCTATGACTTGTCCCAATTTAAATAGATAAGTCAGTTTCGAAAAAAATTAACCTTAGTCTAATATTATATACTTTTTAAGCCACTTGTGTATGAATATAACGTTTAATAAATTATATGTAACGATAAGTTAAAAATTTCAAACTTGTTTTATTTATAAGAAAATAATTTTTACTATACGTTTTTGTAGATTATAAATTCATCTATCAGTTTTCATTTGATATATAAAATGTTTATAGATATCTTAATAATTTTTTTATATTTTTTAGTCATTAAATAATAATATTTAATTCTAACACAATTATGATGCAGTATAAGATTTATTGAAGAATGAATCAAATAAATGATATTAATAAATATAAAATAAATATAAGTTTAAATATTTGATTCCATAATAGAATTTTTGAATGAATTTGACATGTAAAATATGGTTTGGAGTATTTTTTTGAATAAATGATAATGTTATGATTGTTTAAAAATTTTCAAATAATGAATATCATTAAAATTGACATAATTCATATATAAAAATATATAATATTTAATTAAATGAAATAAAATCGCTGACAATCTAATATTATTTCAAAGTTTGATAAATTTACCGATTAAATCATTAATGACCAAATCATTGGTCAATTGGAATGTTTTTATAATTATTTTAACCTTCAAAGTGTAAATTATTTGATAATGCATCAAGAATTAAAAATATTAAGAAGGTTTAAAAATAAATTATAAGGTTAAAAATAAACTCATTATATGTCTAAAAATTATTTTTTGAGTGGATATCATACCATAATCATCCTACCAATGAAAAAACAAAATTCGGAGTCGTTTGGAGTTAAAAATAAAATTACATTAATTTAATATTTTAAGGGATTCCAAGGGTGCCCCTCCGATCTCCTATAAAAAGGCACTCATTCTTCCTTAATAATGGTGAAGTGCCCAGATCAGTGTGAATCACTGAGAGGGGGAGGGGGTGAATCAGTGATCCTTTAAAACTTTTTACTAATTGATTCTTTATCAATTAAACCTCTATGGCTGGTTAAATCCTCGATCCACTCTTCTTGTATCTCTCAACCTTTCCCGAATGATGCAGTAATGAAAAGGCACAGGACACAAGGATTTACAAAGTTCGGCACCAAAGGCCTACATCCTTGCCATGCTCTCCCAGCATGGATTCTCCCATTATAACTTGTTAGAATTACAATGGTCGATACAGCTTCCCACCGTATCTCTCCTGAGTCCCACAGGAGGGTCTTTATACTGCGTCCCACAGTGTTACCAGAGTCCCACTGGCCTACTCCAGAATCCCACTGAAGACTTCTTCTCCCTGAGTCCCACAGGGTCTTCTCCTGGCTCCTCGAGTCACACGAGTAACTCTTCTTCACTGTAAGTTCTTCAAGTATCCTCAGCAGCCTGGGATAAAGGCTGCTGGCCTTGCTCTTCTCTTCTGATCACTTGTGGTTGATCAGGGCTTCTCGTCTTGCTCAGGATTTATCTCCTTCTTCTAAGGATGACCTGGCCTCACTCCAACTACTGAAAACTCAGACAAACGATGTCTTTAACTTCAGTCTGGTCCAGTCTCACTACAAATCTACTTCATGCACTGAGTGCATGGTAACTCTTCATCTTCATGCACTGATAGCATGGGTTCTCAAATCTCTTCAAGATCTTCAAGTCTTGGACTCCTCAGATGCACACCACTGATTTAGCACTGTTCACGTGTGCACGTGCATGCATGCATGCATGCACTTCTCCTTTCCTCTTCTTGGTGCAGTAGACCCTTAGAGGGTGTAGTCAACTATAGCACACACCTCCTTCACAATCTTTACACACTATATTCAAATTGCTCACACACTAAAAGTGTGTTATACTTTAGTGTGGGTCCTCCCTTTTCTTCTTCTAAGTGTATACACACTTCTTAGTGCACACACCTAGGTTCGGCCTTCACTTGTTAAGCACACACAAATTCTTCACTTTGCACACACACTTGAATGAGTTCTTCTTTATTGTGGCCCACACTTCATTTCTTGCACACACCCAAGGCTACGGCCTCTTTGTTAATTTTGCACACACTTGAGCTTGGCCTTCACACTTCTTGTTGCATGCCCTTAAATGGCCGTAGGGTGTTCCTCTTCAATTTGCACACACACACACTCAAATGAGGTGTGGTCTTCACTTCACCCACACAAGGCTACGGCCTTTCACTTCCTTTGCACACAAGACTTGTTCTTTTATTCTTCTTTGCACATACCCAAGCCAAAGGCTACGGCCTTCTTCTAGTTCTTTTTGCACACAAAGGCACAAAGGCCTCGGCCTTCCTTCTTCACCTCTCACACACACAAAGTGTGGTATACTCCCTATGCACACAAACAGCCACAGCCTTCCTTGCTTCTTTGCACACACTAAGTGTTCTTCACGTTTCACACACTAGTGTTCAAGCCTTGGCCTCCTACTTCTTTTTGCACACACACTGCCCGTAGGGTGTCTTCTTCTTCACTTGGCACTCAAAGGGTGCAAGGGCTCGGCCAATCTTCCTCAACACTGCCCGAACTCCACTTCTTTAATTGGCGTGCAAGGGGTGCGGCCTTCCTCTATTCACAGCCGCACAGAGTGCACTGGCCGCGGGCGCGCAGGTGCTACTGCCGCGCAAGCGCACAAGGGTGCAAGGGAGCGCAAGCCACAAGACGCCTCAGCCGCGGGGCACGCAAGTGATGCGGCCTCGGGTACTTTTTACCGCGCAAGGAATAGGCGCGCATGGGACTCCTTCCCTTCACCTCTTTCGCGCAAGGGGTGCGCGAAAGGAACTCCTTCAGGCCTCGGGTGGCACCGAGAACAACAGCCGCGCAAGTGCTTTGCGCGGCGGCTTCTTCTTCGCGAGGCAGAGGCACACGCGGGACACAAATCTTCAACAAGGTTTCAGCAAGCAAAATGAGAGCCTCTGGCTCTTCTTTTATAGGCATAGGGATGCCCGAATCATCCGCGTGCAATAAATCTCAAACTCCCGAGATCTTCGGATCTTTAAAAACTTTCCAAATCGTGAATTTGGTCCTCGGTTCACGCGGGTTCTCTCATTTTTTGTTCCTCTACGTGCATGCGACTCATAACGCATGCACGGCCTTCGGTTTAGGCTCATCCCATGCAAAAACAAACACCTCATGGCCTCGGCAACTCCGTTTGCCCAGCTGAAGTCCGAAATCTTTATCCATTACATGCAAGCCCATTTTATTGCATAGATGAATTCAGTGAGGCCAGACGATCTCAATGGAGATCTTAGATCCTTCAGAGGTGGCCGGGAACTCGAAAAACGGCCTCGGGTAGCCTCTGGTTCATCAGCGGCTGCGGGAGGTGCCTCGGCTCGAGCTCGAGGAAGGAGATGAGCTACGGCCGTCAGATCAGGCGATGGAGATACATCGGGCGGCCTGGATCTGAAGATCTCGCGCGGGATTAGATGAGCGGCTCGGATCTGGCGCGCGATGAGATGGACGGCCAGAATTCACTCCCGGTGAATTTTCCGCGTCCCACATCGAAACGGGGCGCGGTTTTCTCGCGCTTTATCAACTCAGCGCTGCCTCTCAGCGCTCAGTTGAACTTCTCCCCTCCCGGTGCCGCCCCGCACCGGGTTCTCTCTGCGGGCGCGCTTTGCGCCCCCTATGCTCCCTGCGGGCGCGCTCCTAGCGCCCACTATGCATCTCCTGACACTCGCGGGTGCGCTCATGCGTCCCTGCCGCGCTCCTCTGGGCGTGCCCCAGGCACCCATGCGGTGTCTTGGGTGTGCGCCCTGCCGCCCTGGCTCGCCCCACGGGTTCCCCCGGGCGTGGTGCCCTAGTGCCCATGCCTTGGGGTTGAACCCCCAAGGTGCCTTGGCTGGCCAATTTTTTGGCAAAGGACAGTACAAGTACTTTGTCTAAAAACAAGTTTCTCCTCCATATAAAATATGCCAATTGCCATGTCCCACTTCTTTAAGCCATCTTCCTTTCTTCTTCTTCTTAAGAATTCCATCATTTCTCCTCTCATGTGATCTCTACTTAGGATATGGAATTCCCAAGGTTTCTTCTTAATCTTCTTCATCTCCTCTTCCATATGTGTTCAATACTTAGGAGGGACTTCTTGGAGGTACTTCTTCTTCAACCGAACTCCTGAATCACTTAATTCTTCAATGTTCTTGAATGATCCAATTGGAGGTCAAGTTGGATCATCTTCATGTTCACATGCACTAAGTGATAGTGCATGGACTTCATTAATGCACATCATCCACTTAGTAGTTGTGGATGGAACTCCTTTCAACTCCTCATGCATTGTGAAGACAATGCATGGTCTTCAAACAATGTTGTGACATTGTATCATCAGGATACAAGTTCTTTGAACTTAAAGAGCAGCTCAACAATCGTCAGATGTACATGGAGAATGTTTCAACCACAATTTCCAATACCACTTAGTGAATCTCCTAAGTGACATGCATCTTAGTACCATGGCCATTCTACTTCACCACCAACACCATCACAACCTTTGGCATTCACATCTTGACATTCCTTGACTTCCATTCATTCCAAGACAACTTCATGCCTCATTGACAACAAATGAAACATAATGCACTTCAAATGGCACAATATAAACCATTGGGTTCATCCTATATCTACCCAAAACCCTTCATAAAAAACCTCCCCACATTATTTAATCCTTATTTAAGGCATAACACCGTATTTAGTGGTGTTATAGTGTTATGAACGGGTATCATAAGAAGGAAAGGTAATGTGTTTAATTAATTTTTTATAATTAATTCATCATCCACATACATAAAATCATTTTCCTCTATGAGGAAAAAATAAATCTAGTATCCTCTATATATTGAGATGTTATTAATTTATTATCATCTCCTAAATCCACCTCCTCTACAAAAATATTTAAATCATAAAGGGAGGTGGAAATAACGAAAACCTATCTAAATGCATGCATAGAGGATTGAAACTAAGTCATCCCCAATGCCTCTAAAATAATAATCAACTATTATTATCCAGTGGGGCTTAGTTTATTCTTTCTTTACTTCTATTAAATGGGAAAAAAATTCATTCAAGCATACATGTAAATTATCATCTCCACAAACCGATATAATTCATTTTCCTTGACCATCTCCCAGGACTAGCTGTAGCCATGGAATTAAGGTTAAAAAGTGATATTATTGACATAATAATAATTATACGATAATAATATATAAATCACATTCTTACATTCCCTAAAAAATGACAATATTGTTTGTGCGTATGTATGGACTATCACCTCCACAAAGAGATGGGATAAATTTTTATTCACGACATCACTGGTATTATTTATATAAGAATATGAAAATTATTAAAATGATTTTTATAATATTACTATTATTTTGGAAGGACAAAATGATAATTACCTTATTTCTATAATGATAAATAAAAAATGTAAATGTTACACATACGATAGGACGGACTACTGTCTCCATGATTATAACATTATTAATTTTTAATAAAATTAATCAAAATGATCAATTTAAAATTATAATTGTTTTATAAAAGAGATTATTTTGTCTTGAATATTGTCACGAAGATGATGGAAATATGACCACATGGACTATTGACATCATACCAAGTTCATTTTCAAATCATGTACTGAATATCGAAAATCATCTGATATTAAATTAAATTATTATATAATTACTATATCGTGGAAATAAGTGATATAAAGGGAATAATAAACCTATAAATTGTTCTAATGTAATTACAAATGTACCTTTGTTTGCTATTAATGAAGATAAATAATTTATGAGATGAGTCCGACTCGTTGTATGGGACCTCATCTCAATCTCCTTTCATGGAGATATATTTTGGTAATATACACCACCTTATGTACAGTGTATAGTCAACCAAATTTACATTAAATTCATTATAATGTTTTCAAAAGGAATATTTTTTATAAATTTTTTTATTAAATGTTAAAGGAATGTTTTTTAATGAATACGGTGACGACAAATTTTCTACTGCAATGACCATTATTTCATATTTGGATTCCTCTACTTGTCATACTTTTTTTAAAACCAAAAAAATGTATTCCATTTTCAAGAATTTTGGAATGAAAATGGATTTTTTGATATGTTTATATGAACATTAATTTTTTTAAATGGGAACTTTTTTTAGTTTTATAAATTGTTATCATAATGGGATCTTTTTAATTGTTTATTTATCAAAAACATTATTTCAAATGTTCTTGGGATTTATTATTATAAATAATTCTCATTAATGTCCATGTTTCCAAAAGGGGTTAAAGGATTTATTTATATGGACATTAATAATTTAAAATGTAAACTCATTTCAAAAGTTTCAATAAGTTATGGGACACTTTGATTCAAAAATAATTTTTTAAAATGTTTTAATTGTGTTTTCAAAACCTAATGGCTGTTTAAATAACATTTGTTTTTTTAACATATAAAATAAGAAACAAATTTCCTGATTTTCTATGTATTTAATATTTTAATAGTAAAATAACATATTTAACATTTTATTTTAATATAATTTTTCTTCATTAACGTGTGCACTGCATGTAAAAAACTAAATGTGATATCAAAGTAGAAATATTATTTTTCCTTTATATTTGTTTTATGTGTTATGGTTAGGTTAACATTATTGGGATTTTTTTATGAATATATGTGGTTCCCCGATAAATGGAGGCTTAGTGACCCTATTAAAACTCACCACTGCATTGGGTAATGAGATGGAGATAAATGATAATGTTTTTCCCAAGAGATTTATGGAATATATATTGATGGGTATTCCAAATGTTACCACTATGGTTACTCCAGTTGTAGTCATTAAGGATACAATGTAATAATGATATAGATAAAACGTGTTACATTTATGAAAGATGATTTTTATGATTATTATAAGAATATTGTTACTTTATGAGGTAATATAAAGGTTTTATGATTTATTATAGGAAAATATAATTTGGTGAAATTGATCTCATTATTTTAAAATATTCATGGATTAATTTTTTCATTTCACATTTTATAAAATTTTCTGATCTTTCTATGGTCATACAATGTTTTAAAATGTTTTTTACTATATTTAACCATTTTTAAGAGAAATGAGGATTTCAAGATGAATGTTATGAATATATTTATCATGAAAAATATTTCATGTTTTATTTTAGAATGTTTTACTTGGATAAAAAATAGTAATTCAATAGAAGTGTCTACTTTGTAAAATTTAAATTTTTTTATGATTGCTGGCCTAATTTTGTATATACTGAAAAATATATGATCATCAATGTGAATGAAATTAAAATTATTGACATAAATTTGTATTATCTAATGTTTAAGGTGGGGGCCATATAGGTTCTATAAATGTATAGTTTAGACAACTTTAGATATTATGGTGAATTCTTCAAAGTTGTGGATATCATCACGAGTTTATAATTTTCAGTTTGAACTCATGATTGGAGTATTATAAAACATTTTGGGGCTATATGATCTGAAATATTAATTTGTTTAACAATATTTTTGGAGACATTCATATTTTAGATAACTATGGGTTTTTAAATTTTGTGATGCAAAATGAAACGAATGGGAAAATAGTTTAGGTGAAAATATATTATGATTATTTTTAATAATTTAAAATTGTTTTGGAAATATAAAAGTTATATAGTTTTATAAAAAGGATAACCCATCACGTTGGGAAGAGCCCCCTGAGTTGATCACACAACAAGAGGGAGATAAAGGAGCATTGCATACCACTTGCCAACGTGATATCCTGGGTAAGTATGAATTTTTTTTGTTAAACAAGTGGATGGAATAAGAATATGTTTATATTGGTCCTCTATATTTTATTGAATGGATTACCATGAGATTGAATAATTATCTATTTATTATGTGTCTAATTTTTTTGAGAATACATTTTCTATTTTTGTGAATACTATATGATCACGGTAAAAATAATAATGGGTTTTTATTTGGGAAGAAATTGTTGAATTTTATTCACGCAGAATATATTATTTTGATGTGGGATTATGGAGATTACAGGTATTTAAGGAAATGATTAAACTATATTATAGAATATGTGATTTTTGAATATATAATTTTGGTATTACACATTAAGATGGATTGTTGTTATTTAGATGCAAATGATGAAAATTTTCTAAGATTAATATCTAATCCAATTCTTCTGGGTTTGGGTTGTGAAACTTAGTTTGTATTATTTTGAGATATATTAATGAAACAAATTTTTTGAATAGTATATGATGAACCTTTTGTGTTACTATTTTCAATTTTAATGTTAAAAGTGGGTTTTCAAGGTCAATTTTTTATTTTATTTTTGTGATTTTTTTTCACAATCGTAAAATATTTGTTCGGTTAATGTTTCATGATTGGAGAAATACATAGTTAATATTTGGGTATATTTGATTCTATATATATGTATTCTTTTTCATTAGGAATGAAAAATTCATTTTCAGTATTAGGAGAAAAATTTGATTTTGTACTACAATTGGATAAATGGAAGGAACTCTAGTAGTAAAGTATGTATATTTCCTTATGTTCTTATTCTAATTAGTAATATAAATCCTAAACATTATGAAAAAGGTATTAAAAATAAAAACCATTTTTTTACATTTCCTACTATGAAATCATCCACTATTTAACCCATCCCAAATTTATGGCTGGGTGATTCTTAGCATTATCGTGACTATGTTTTTATCACTCTTTTTCAGATCACGATGTTTAGTTTTATCTTCCATATCCATGCATTTATTTATGGAACCCTAGAAATTTTTATCCTGGTTGACCAATGTACATCATATTAACAATTTAAAATTGGTGGTTTTAATGATTGTTTTTTAGATGTGGGATTTCAATGAAGTAATTTCTAAAAGTGAAACCACAGTTATTGAGACTAAATTTAAAATTCTAAAGTTCAAATTTGAAATATGGGGAAACGAAGTAACATCACATATCATGAACCCTCTCAAAAGGTGTACCCCTCATGGTCTGACAATGGTGAATATAGATAATGACCCCAAATAACATCCTCCAGTAGGCCTCAGGTTTGAAACTAGCACTGAGGTTATAGAAAACACCCAAATGGTAGGCATTTACCTCTAGGAAAACACATCTGAAATATTGAGATAAGATAGACCCCAACCAAATCCAACTCAGACTAAAGTAAAAAATAATCTATATAATATGTATTTAATGACATGAAAAGTTAACTACAACAGAATGGGAAAACTTCAAGAACCAACAGAAACTAGACCATTTTCTACCACAATGCATGAACAGCTACTATAAACCCCAATAATATAGTTACCATCCAGATACCCAACTTAGTCTATGTGACCTGAAAATTAGTTTATGTAACATTTGGTGAGTATAACAATATACTCTTTAAGATCCTCCCCAGATCCTCTCGTGCAATTTTAAAGGAGGTATGTTAAAGTATATTGAATCAACAAGTGAAACTAACTCGTCACCTAAATAGATATACTTGGTTTCCAACCTTACCATGGATACTCTTACCATGTATCTCATACAAGAGTATATAATATAGTAAGGAATATCTAGGGTACCCTTCTACCAATAACCCACTATTTTTGTTATATTCCCCAAAATCGCATGTCCAAATCCATTTCCCTAAAAATGGATGGCCTGAAGATACCTTGGAGAGCACCATAACCTACACCTCATGCTACACAATACATGCTCACAGACACCTGGGTGAAGCACCACACCATCTGAAAAACAATAAGTAACAAGGTAGTTTTCAAGATCCACCACATCCTACATCATGTGTATAATACATTGGGTAATACATCTCAATCTAGTACACCCCATACATTGAGTAAGGATCCTCAATCCATCATTTCTTATACACTTCATTGCTATTTTAGTTCATAGGAAACCATATCCAAATATGTGTGTTTGAAATAACCACATGAACATATAACCCTCTATATAAATATAATGAGTAAAACTACCCACAGTGCATACCAGAATAAGAAACATTTGATAGAAGTAGTTGGGACAAATGGTGGTGTTAGTCATCCATTCTCCCACCAGGATGTTGGGGAAGATGACCCTAAGGATCAAAATCACCGGGGTGTCAGTATCTGAAACTGATAATGATGGTAGCGTATAGAAAATAAATTACATGATTTAATATAGCTCTCTACCCCATTATGAACATAACATTTTCTTGGACTCAACTACAGCTAACGTCTCTCAGACTCCCGATGACAACTTCTAAGACAATATATCATATAAGTATACAACCGTTTAAACATAATTATTAAATAATATTGTCCCCTTTAATATGTTTCACATTGTGTTAATTTATTTTTTAACCCTTAATCAACCAGTGAAATTACCACATTAGATTACATTAGAATTCTATATAATTTTAATTCCATCCATGGATAACCAAACTAAGTCTGTAGTTCCTCAAAAGTAACCACATCATTGCATCCCAGTATGCTCCAACCCCATGGGTTCAAAATCATTTATTCAAACATTTATTAAAATTATTTACACTTTTCCATAATACGAGTTATTTTGAGAAATAATTCAATGTTAACAAGCATAAGGGGTTCAACATGGTGAGTTGATGAACTACTCATCGAGTCTTTTCCAACTATAGTAGGAGTGTAGAGCCATCCTTCCTCGAGAAGCTAAACACGGAAAGCATGTGGAATTCCCCATGCGTCTTCACCTATTTTGGAATGAAGATAATAAATACCATATATTTCATGTATTTGGGTAATTATATAGATAAAAAAGTCACTCAACAATAAAAACATCTATTAATCCTAGATTTATCACATTTCATCATCTCCAATGTCCTCCCCAACACACATCTACATAAATAGACATATCTCTTAACATTAGGCATCAACTGCTGCAACAACCACTGTGCCTCCATGCCCCACATACCATAACAGTCTTCCAAGATCATTCCACACTACAAGAAGTAGGAAAAAACATTAAACAGGTCTCTTGTCCCTAATCAAGGAATTCATCCATCCCACATAATGAGTACTCATAGCTCCAAAGCGTAAGGATCATGGCCATTATAAGAAATTGGGTAACTCACAATCCCGCCAGGAAATATCCTTTTTCAACAACTAGTTCTTGAATTCATCCTGGGTTAAATTCTTGATTATTAGTAGTTTCCAACTATGGGAAAACAAACTAGTAAGCTACCATATCTGTCACAAATTAACTAAACCGGACAACTACATCAATCTGATTATCATAAAATTACAACCACAACTAGATTCATTTACATGCCTCTTTATCATTGGCCAATTAATTTAACAATAACATAAAATTAGTGTTCATTAATAATTTCCGTCAATAAGGACACCCAAAATAAAAAAACCAAAAACAACGCACTATCTTGAAAATCAGGAGGCAACAACATATGATCGAGACACGTTCTATAATCTAGTTCAAATATTTTTATGTCAATTCCATTGTGATCTAGAGGGATAATACATAAAAACTTTATTACTACATGTAAAAACAATAGAGAGGCCATGAATCCCCTCCCACAAAATGTTTTCTACATTCTTTTCATGATAATGGGCCTAGAAAACGGACCATGATCACCTCTACCGCAACGACTGCAATCACCTAAAGAGGTTGGGGCAATACCACATCAACCAACACCAGATACTTATGCATTAGAAAAATGGAGATTTCATGAAATTACAAGGAAAGGAGACAGCATGGAAAAAAGATTGAGTATCCTAGAATACTGAGGTAGAACATACCTTATATCGAAGACGGATCGACACATTCAGGTTTCACCAAAATAGGGGATGCACATGTAACAGGATGAAGAATCAATGTTAAACAATCCAAGGATTATAGTCTGATCACAACACTATTATGTGGAGAAATTCTCAAGGATAATCTTACTAAGATAAATAATAATGAATGAAAAAATGGAAGGTGACCAGCATTGGAGGATTAGTTCCACGTCTAATTAGAATTGAAAAAGCTTAGAATTTCCATTTATGTGGATCACAATAAACCAAACGGCTTGACCAATTAAAAGAATCCATTTTTTAGAAAATAAAATATATTATTTATATCCTATGAAATTATTTCTATCCCACTTAAATATGGAATTCATATCACATATATCTAAGAACGACATCTAAAGGGACAAATTGGGTTGTCTGAAAAAATCTAGAAATTTGAGAAACTATTGGAAATCACTCACCATTCAAGAAAAATTGTAGAACCAACTATTAGATGACTCAATATTCTAGAAACACAATAGCACCTACATTTATATATCTCACTATTAGATGTCTCACCATTTTGGGAACCCTATAGAACCTACCGTTAGAGGTCTCACAATTTTTTAAACACATTAGCACCTATCGTTAGATGTCTCAACATTCTTGAAACACTATACCACCTACCATTAGATGTCTCACCATTCAGGAAACATTTTTCATTGAACTGGATGCTTAGAAATGTGTTGGGTATAAGTCATACTAACCTCCCAAAATACCTCGAAAAACTAACATCATCAAAGGAATGGACCATATAGGTCTATGACATTACATCAGAAACCACTCAACACATTATAAACATCGAGAATTCAAAACTATCCCAAATAGGAAACTCAAATGGGGTTCGAACAACCACACATTGAGATACCTATTTAGTCTCTCACCACATAAAAAATAGCTCCACCACTTCCTCATAGGTACATCATGAAAACATAAAAAAACTATATATATCACCATACCACTCTCTCTGGAGAGATACCACTCAAAAGAGAGCAAGACAGAACACGAAAAAAAAGTCATCAAATAAACATGAATGTTATAAAACCACAATTGAAAATAATTATAATAAAATTCTAAAAAACAAATTGCTTGGGGTACAGAGTTCATATATGAAACTCACATTCTCAGGTACTCTCGTCCACACTATTTTGCCTCCATAAGTCATGAACCAAAGTGATATCACTTAGGCACCACACCATCTTATTACGGTCTTGGATCTTTACAGGATGATCCTCAAAGGTCACATCATCATCAACATCGATCTTAACCCAATTGATGACGTGGGAGTTTTCATGAAGATAAAGATAGAGTTGTGAAACATGAAAAACATCGTGTATCTGGAACATCTGTGGGGGGGTAGTGTTACCCGATACCCCACAGCGCCAATAGGATCCAAGACCTCGATAGGCCAATGAATCAGGGTACAAAGCATACATCCATGAACAATCATTCACTGCCCATGAGTAGGGGCCACCTTTAGAAACACATTATCACAAAATTCAAATTCCAAATGTCTAATCCTTTTAGTTTCATATGATTTCTGGCTGCCTTGTACTGCCTTCATCCTCTCACGAATTACCTAAAACATCTCTATCATATTCTTTTCTAGTTCTGGCCCATGAATTGATGACTGTTAGACCCTAGTACTTCATAATGGACAATGGAATGGTTGGCCATACAAGGCTTCAAATTGCTCCACACTAATTTTTGGGTGAAAACTTTTTTGGAAAGGGAACTCTACCAATGGAAGGTGGCTCATCCAAGAACCTCCATAATCTCGGGAAGAATAGTAAAACATGTATTCTAGATTCTGGATTGTCTATTATGTATGATCGTAAGTCTATGGATGAAATATTGTGATAAGTTATAGTTGAGAACCGAATACATACTGGAAAACTCTCCACACCCTAAAGATAAAATGATGTCTTGATCAGAAATGATAATCCTTAGGATACTGTGATGTCTTGCCGCCTCTTTCAGACACGTCCTTGAAAAAAACTCCCTTGAGCATAAATCCTTTATTTTTAAGAAGTCGGGTGATTTCATAAAATAATACACTACCACCCACATAGAATCATATCCTCCTTGATATCGAGGTAAATCGACAATAATATTCATCGGTATATCATCCCACTTCCATTTAAATACATCTAATGGATGGTGTAAATCACCAAGAACATGGTGCTCGACCTTCACCTTCATGAAAACCATATGTCAAGATAAAATCTATCAAAACTACATTCTTGAACCCATGAAACTATATAATGAATCACCAAATGACCAAAAATCATCCTACGAAATAATATGTTGTTTTGTTCATCCTTATACGATCCTTCGGGGGCCTCTCCACAAAAAAATCAGTCTCTCAAGACCTCTAACTCAAGATCCCCCAATTGGGAATCTTCCACCTATTTCACCAATGATTACTGCACTGTCATCTAGAATAGAAAACCTATGCCCCCAACTTCTCCAATATCTAATGTAATGATGAATGTTCTTCAATCACACTCCATGAATAACTAGATTGACGTACAAAATCTATACCTGACATCATTCTTAGAGCATCAACAAAAACATTCATTTTACTAGGTTTATATGAGATATCAATGTCATAATCCTAAAAGGACACTATCCACTAAGGATGTCTCATGTTTATGTCACGCTGGAAGAAAACATACCACATGATTTTATGATGGGTGAAGACCACAATTTGCTATATGATGAGGGAATGTCTCCAAAACATCATGGAAAACACCACTACTACTAACTCAAGATTGTGGGTCGCATAGTTATGCTCATGGGGACATAACTTCTGAGATTCATTAGAAACAACCGATCACTTCCGCACCAGAACAAATCCTAAAACCCAAATGTGAAGAATCATAGAAAACCTCTAACTGAACTTCTTTATCTAGCATACAATAAACTCTATCACTGCCAAAATTCTTCTTATGATACTCATAAACATCCTGACACTGATTAGTCTACATGAACGCGAGATCATTCCTGGTCATCACTATGAGAGGAGTCATAAACCGAGTGACATCATCTACTAACCTCAAATAATAACATGTAACACCATGGATACTTGTCACCTCTACCACTATCTTGGGGGATAAGCAAGATAAAATTTATTCTATCTCCAATGGATCCAAAGATACTACCTACTAGGATACGAAATTCCCCATGATGTAAACTTATCGATCCCAAATCTCACACATTGAAAACATCCCAAATAGAAAATGTCGACGAAGAACTCCCATAATAGAACATATATTCTCTGCATGCTTGTCCACAGATGTATATTAAAAAAGGATGTCATTTATGAAATACACCATGAACTTATCTAGGAACTCATGAAACAAATCATTCATCAACCCCCTTAACGTTTTAGGATCATTCAACACACCGAACAACATCACCGAGAACTCAAAATTGTCATTTCAATAATAGAATGTTGTCTTCGTGATATCCTCATCCTTCGTATGCATATGGGGATACCCAAAACGAAAATTGATCATTGAGAACCATATTTCACCCTTCTTTTGAATGAAAATTTCATAAGTCTGTGAAATAGGATAGTGGTTCATAACTGTCAATTTTTTCAAGTGATGATAATCAATACAAAACAAAAAATTGATGTCATCCTTCATCATGAACAAAACTAGTGTGCCCATGGTGACACACTCGGCCGAATAAAATCACACTATAAAAACCATCCAGCTTTCTACACAACACCCAACACTCAAAAGGTGTACTATATATGGAGACATCAAGATAGGGGAAACCCCTGGCTGCATCTCAATCTCAAACTTGATCTCTCATAGAGTGGGTAATAATAAAACCTTTTCTAGAAAGTTATCATGGTACTCTTTAATGACCCTGAGAAACAGCTATTGATGTTCCACTGATGAACTCAATATTAGTTCTACCATCAAGGATGACAATGGAGGAACAGGACTCAGATGCATACGATGGTCTCTTTTGCCAACACATACAACTGGCTCTCTATCAGCATCAAAGAACAACACTTGCCTCTAGAATCAATCCTTGATATCCTGCACCAAATGCAACAAATCCATGGCAGGTATGACATCATATTTTTGTATTCAGAAATATAGGATATCTATTTAAGGGTGGCACTTCCCCAACTGTAGCTATCCATTTCTACATACTTCAAACTAGTAATCTCAACCTCCAAATATCATAGTCAATGTAAAAAAAACTAGAATCATGTCTACCTCGTCTCCCAATGTTTGGAAAGGGGAAGGTAATATGAAGGACTGTGTCACTCCTGAGTCAAAAAGGGCATGAATCCTAGTAGAAAACAAGAATAGGTTACTTCGAATGAAGTCTGGAACTGGCAGTGCTAAAACATGATGTTGGACATGACCTGCCAGATTACCTCTCTATCCTTATTTATGACCACCACTATGGATGAACTCTACTCTATGAGGACAGGGAGCATACTTGGGTTGTCTTGTGCCTTCCTCATCAACTATTTGAATATTCCAAGCTTTTTCAACATGCTACTGCTGCCTTGGATGGAAATTCATTAAAGGAGGAACCTAGAGCGAAACAATAGGTTCACATTAAATGCTTTGAATGGGAGAGAACTCACACTGATGAGGACCTCATCACTAAATGAAAAACACATTCATTAGCCTAGTCAGAAGACTAAGATCCTAAACCCCTGGAGAAACAAGATACTAAGGTAAGGGTTCTATAACCAGCCAAACATAAATACTTCTTCCCTAAAAATGGGAACCCTGGACGACATCTCGACATCGTCAAGTATCTTGAGGACTCCACTATAATTGTGATCTGATTCTGGATAGAAACCTCTCAATGAAAAACACCCTCCCAATACCTTGCGATATGTTGTTAGTATAAATAGGGTGACCTACTACTGAATCTCTATAAGGAAATCCTCTTATAAATTCCCCACGCTGACCTCATCATCTAAAAATATGTCCAAACAATACCGCATAGGTTTCCAGACACGGATCTCGAACTCTCGCACACTGAATCTTGCATGCCGAAGGGTATGAAGCTTCTTTCCACTAGATTCATTTTCTTTCAAGGAAATAAACCCATATATGAACTACTCTCGGAACATCTCCCATAAGATCACTGACTCCACATGACTCATATAGAATAATTACCACCACTACCTCACTGCGCCCTGCAGTATTTTCACAACAAATGGAACATAGTGCTCCTTCCGATCATGGATGGAACTGAAATATATCTTGACATCCTCCATCTAGTATTCCATGACTATATTTTAAATGGAAACCTATTAATTTTTATAATATATCAATAAAACTCTTGGTGTGTCCTCCTCATATTCTGCTTGACATCATCCTATACTCTGCGATGATAGGCGTGCATATCCTGATGAACAACTTCTACTTGAACATGATGAGTAAGTCGACCTAGATCTATTCCATCAAAATAAAAAAACAATTAGAACTCTTAAACCATGAAAATGGATGAATTTTACATTAATTACTTTTTTCCTCTTTTATTTTAGGTTTTCCTATTCCATGGTCTACCTATTCAAACACATGCACAAATAAGAATGATGCATAACCCTTTCCTAGGTCTATACCATGATACAAACATCAATTAATTTAGTATCCATTATAAACATAACGGTATATTAATCAAATAAAACGGGGACTTAAATACCCATGTATCATTCTATCTCAAGTGTTCATAAAAGATTCAATTCATAGCTAATATAGTTTCCTTACCAACCCCTGTAACCACACCTATGCCTAACTCCATACTCCATCTTATCCCTCAACCTGCATATGATACCACTAAGTCATCAACCCATCCCTAAAAGGTGTACCCCTCCTGGGTTGGAAATGATAAATGAGATATAATTAACCCTGAGTCCCACAACCAGTAAGCCCCAGGTTGGCGACTAGTACAAATTTTATAGTAAAAAATAAATGGGATGAATTACGGTGTAAGAGATCACATGTGAAGGAGAGAGATTATATAGACACCAACCAAATCCAACCAAGACATCAATATAAATGAATCCCAATAACATGAGTATAATGACATGGAAAACTACTACAACTGAAAGGGAAAATTGTATGTAGCAAAAGAAAGTAAAATAACCACAACCACAAACTAGAAAAACTCATGTAAACCCCAAGATAGTAGAAACCACCCTAATATTCAACCTTACAAAAGTGAAATGGAAAACATTTTATATAAAATATGTTCAGTATAAAAATATTCCCATTGTGATCCTCCCCGAAGCCTCTTGTGAAAAAGGAAAGAGGCATGCTAAAGCACAGTGAATCAAAATGTGAAACTAACTCATAACCTAAACACGTATAATAAGTTACCAAACTCGCCATGGTTACTCTCACAAAGAATCACATATAAAACTATATATTATAGTAATGAATATCAAGGGTACTGTGTTATCACTTCCTCACTAGTTTTTAGGTTTTCACGATTGTCACATGTTCTAAGCCAACTCTCTCTAAAAAAGCTAGCCCGAATACACCTGGGTCTACACCACAAACTTCACCTCACACATCACAAGGATTTCTCACTGAAACCTAGGTGAAGAGCCACCCTATCCACATAACTAGAAGGAACTGGGTGGTATCTCAGATCCACAACAACCCAAACAACATGTATCATACATTGTGTATTACACCTAAATCCCCTATATCCAATTCACCGAGTAAGGATTACCAATCCAATACATTCTATACAACATATACCTATAGTTGTATATCGAAAAATATATCCACAATATATGTGTGGGGAAAAACCATAACACATTACAGCCCTATAAACACAGATATGTAGAATACTAATCTTCAGGCATACTAGAACAAGTAAAATTCATGAGAAGAGAGTGGGGCCAAAGTGGGAAATCATCCATCCATCCTCCTAATGTGATCTGGGAGAAAAGTCTCCCCCATTGCTCTAAAACAGTAGGGTGTTAGTCAACCTATCCAATAGGGTGTGGTATCATATAGAAACCAAAAATGTACATGATATAATATAACTCACAACCACAATATGGGAATAACCTTGTCATAGACTCGACTTTGTCTAACGTCTCTAGGAATTCCATCTTCCACTACTATGACTAGATATCCTATTATTTTAAAACAATTTAAAGAGATTTATTAAATAATATTTTCCCCTTTAATCTATTTCAAATTACATAAATTAATTCTATAACCACTAATCATCCATTAAAACTTCACATTACATTACATTAGCATTCCAGAAAATTTCCTTGACAAGCAGGCATAACTAAACCAAGTCCACAGTTTCCCAAAAGTAACCAAAACATTACATCCCAGCATGCTCCAACACCATGGGTTCAACATCATTTATTCAACCATTTATTAACAGAATTAAAACCATTACCTAATGTTCAGTATTCTATGAAATCATTCAATGCATCCAAACAAAATGAGCTCGACATGGCGTGTTGATAAACAACCTATTGAGTATTTTCTGCACATAACAGGATTGTAGACCCATCATTCATAAAGTATCTAAACATGGAAATCACATGGAATACCTCATGTGTATTCACCTATTTTTGGAATGATGGTACGAAAGACCATCTACCTTATGTAGTGAAGAAATTATAGCAGATAAACAAAAATAGTCATCCAACATGATAAACATCGAGTAAGCCCATCTTCATCCATTTTTTTCATCTCTAGTGCCACCCCCCCTCCGAACCCATATGAATAAAACGACATATATATCCACTCTAGGAATCAACTAATTCCACAACCACTAGGCCTATTTACCCCACACAACGTAATAGCCTTCTAGGAACACATCACATCACAAGAACTAGGACACAACAATAAGCAATGATCGAAGCCCCAAATAAGTCATTTAACCTTCAAACATAACAACTAATGTTGGTTCCAAAGCATAAGCCTCTTAGCCATTCCACGCAAGAGGGTCACTCAGAACACCACCAGGAACTATCCTCTATCAACAACCAATACTTTAATCTATATTGAATTTACCGATGTATTATTAGATGGTTCAAATTTTGGGAAAACTAACCATCATGCTACCATATATATCAAAAAATTAATAAAAAACGCTTAATACATCAATTTTATTATCATCAAATTAGAACAACAACTAGATGCATTTACACGCATCTTTTTCTATGTCCCATTAATTTAAAATTAATCCCTACATTACTGTCATTACCAATTTCCTTCAATAATGACCTGATAAACATTTAACACCTATATATCACACTATATATAAAATAATGATGCAAAAAAATACGATCAAAAATAAATATTTAATCAAGTTCAAATATATATTATGTCAATTCAATTGTGATACAGTGAGATAAAACATGATAACTCTGCTATGACATTTAAATTGAAAAGAGAATCCATGAATCCCCTACTATAAATGGTTTCCAATTCTTTTTCATGAGAAAAGGGAAACACAATAGATCATAATAATTTCTCCCCCAATGATTTCATCCACTGAATGACATAGGGGAATGACCACATTATCCAATACCTATTAAGATCCCATTAATAACATAGAGATTATAGTCTATTACATGGAAGTGATCTATAAGGGGTAAGATATCGAGGATCCCACAAGTCGGAGGTAAAATATACATTACATTGAAGATAGATTGACACTTATGGGTTGTACTAAAACCAGTGTAGCAATTGTAGTAGATAGAAAATTCAATGGGAAATGAATCAAGGATCATAGTTTCATCACTCCACTCCAATGGGAAGAAATTATCGGGGCACCTCACATTGAGAGAAAGAAAAAGGAAAAAAATAAAGAGAGGTTCTGAAATTTTAAGGATTATATCCGAGACAATTGGGATTTGAAATGTATTTGAATTTCCATTAATGCGGATCACATTAACAATATGGTATGACCAATTAAAACCCACAAGTTTTTTTTAGAAAATCTAAAATATTATTTATAGCCAATGAGACATCTTTAAACCCTCATAAATATGGAATTCATCTCATTTTAAATAAATAAAAGATATCAATTGGGAAAAATAGGAAATCATGAAATTGGAAAAACTATTGGAAATGACCCACCATTCTAGATACACTATATCACCTTCCATTAGATGAATCACTATTCCCGAAGTACTATAAAACCTATAACTAGATGTGTCACTGTTAGATACCTCACCATTCAAGATAAATTGTATAATATTTCATTATATGTGTCACTAATTTTGAAACACTATTAAAAAAACTGGAAATTTTCATAAATGTGTTGGGGATAAGTCACCCTGACCTCCCAGGACACCTCAAACAATAGATTTCGGCAAATGAATTGACTATATAGGTCCAACCCACTACATCCTTGGATATTATAGAATAATAATTTTTCATATTTATCAATTTTTTAGATTTAAATAGTAATTTTACCTTAATGGGATTATATGTTCGATAGCATACCCAACATGCAATAATGGGATTCTACAAAATCTTATATTGCATGAAAGACTGAGTTATACTAAAGAAAATATTATATTCTAATATTATTATTTTATGTGGTAGCTATCTCATAGACATTAAAATTGTGGGAATGATTAATGTTGATGAAATTATTAAAATATTGTTATATATTTTTCTGTAATGACTCATAGGTTACAAAATTAAATTGAAATGAAACTAAAAGCCTATTGAATGTAACATATGTATTTATAGGAATAATTATTTAATTGTGATTTATTCTATTTATTAAATAAAAAAATGACTCTTTATTGATTAAATTAATGAAATGTAAATTCAATATAATGATTAAAATTCTTCTTATGTGTCTTCTATACATTATGCAAGAACATATTAAATTTTACCGATAAATGAACATTTTTTCTAAAAATTCGGTTTTGTATCCTTTTGATGGAAAAACAATTTTTATTCAGGTTTTGGAAACTTATATATGTTCTATTTGATAAAATAATCTTCTTCTTTTGAATCGTGACCTAAAATTTTTCTTTGGTTAAATTTTTGGTAAATTTCCGAAAAGTGCAATTTTAAAATATATAATGAAAACTACTTTGTTATAATTAAAAAATAATTTATCTCTTAAATAATTATTATTATTTAAACATATTTTTAAATTAATTATATATCAATAGTAAATGTATTAATTCAATCTATGACATTGAAATTATTTTTCTATTTATATAATATATAAAAAAAGATTGAAAATTTCAACCTCTCTTTTACCCGCCTTCTCGTCACCTATGTAGGATTAATGATATACATAATTTAGCAACTCTTGTGAATTTTAATTTGGAAACCGTACATACATGGTTTTAATATGTATGGAAATTGTGATATAATTGGATCATATTATTAATTTTAATAGTAAATTTAATATTTTATTTACCACGATTAAGGGTAAATCAGGTAATTAAATGATAAAATCGTATAATAATAATAATATAAAATTACCCTAAAAGTTGTCCAAATTTCATTGGATAAGTGAGTTTCAACCAGAATCTACCTTAGTATATAATTATAATCATTGTATGCCACATTAGTAAGAATATTACATTTAATATAGTTTATTTATAGATAAGTTAGAAATGTTATACTCGTGATTTTAATTAGTAAATAATTTTTAATATATGGTTATAAAGAAGATAAATTCCACTATATATAGTAATATGAATTATATAATGTTTATAAACATCATGATAATTTATTTATAATTTTTATAAATATAATAATAAAATATAATAGTGATACAATGAGGATGCTGTAATAGGCTTATTAAAGAAAGAATCAAATATATGATATTAATGATAATATAATAAATAAAATATGAATTATTTTAGGCCATCAACAAATTTTCTAGAAGAAATTGACATCTAATAGAAGATTTAAATTAGTTTTCTTGAATGAATAAACAGGTTTTGTTTTTTTTTGAAAAATCCAAATATTGAATAGTGGCAAAATTAACATAATTCATTTATTAAAATATAAAATATTTAATTAAATGACTTATAAGGTATGAAAATATATGTTTCGTCCAAAATAATGATAATAGTCTTAAAATATCACTAGTGACTCATTTGTTGTTTGTTTTTCATGTTATGATAAATATTTTAACTTTTAAAGTGTAAATTGTTAGATAAAATGGTAATAATTTAAAATGTAAAATAAGTGTAAAAAAATGGTTTTAAAATAAAATCAGTACACTCCTAAAAAATATAGGTTGATTTTATTTCAAACCATAAGCACATTATAATAGATATTGATGAATTTAGATCCATTTTGGGAAAAAAAATAAATTAATTTTGATTTTGATTTTAAGGGTTTCCATGGGTACCCCTCCCCACTCCTATAAAAAGGCTCTCACTCCCCTCTATTAATCACACATAAAACCCATTTTTATAAGAAAATATCATCCCAAAATCTTCTATGAATATATCCCTGCATTCTTTAACCATTATTCTAGGTTGAACACCCTTTTTTGTGGTGTTAATGTGTTAATAAAGGTGGTCATCTAAAGTAAAGGTATTTCTTTTATTTAAGGGTTTCTATTTTATTTCTACTTCCACTTCCTTAAAATATTCTTCATCCAAGACTAAATAATAACTACAATATCCTCAATATAATTATATATTATTATGACAATATCATCACCAAAATCTCTCCCCACTTCTATTATTTGGGAATGGAATTAGTCACATTCCAATGCATGTGAATTACCACCTCCAAAAACAAATATTATCGGTTTTCCATAACCGTCTTGCATGGATGGTTATAAATGTAAAATTAATGTCTATAGGTGATTCTAATGACATATTATTCACTTTATTATAATAATATACCAATTACTCTCTTACTTTCCATGCACATAAAAATGATAATGCCGTTCCATCGTATGTGCTAACTATAACTACCCCAAAGCGTTCTGATTTGTTTATATTCACCACATCACATGTACAATTTATATTAGTATATATAAAACATTAACCATATTTTTATAATATTATGATAATTCTTGATGTATAAAATAATATTTACCTTTTTTCCAAACTGATAAATGGAAATCAAAATGTTACTATTGTGTACGTACAACCTACCACCTCCATGATTCTAACGTTGTTCATTTTTAATAACATTACAAAAATAGATAGTTTTAGAATTATAATTGATGTCTAAAAGTGATAATTATGTAATGAATATTGTTTTGGTTGTTATGTACTTATGATCACATGAAATATTGACATCATACTATGTTACTTTTCGAATCAAGTACTGAATATCAATAAAACGTCTCATATGAAGATATAAGATTAAGTAATTATTACCCTATGGTAATAAGTCATACAAATTGAATAAAAATATTTAAAAATTTTCTCATGACTGTATAAATTATCCTATTTTTATTATCCAGGATGATAATGAACATACAGGATGATTCAGACTTGATGTAAGGGAATTCATCTCAATTTCTGTCCATTGAGGAATATTTTGATCATAAATCCCACTTTCATTAAGGTCTATAATAAACCCCTTTAATTTTTACTTTCATTAAAACATTTTCCAAAAATATTATATTTATATTAATCAGTTTACTAAATTAAAAAAAATCTTTTTTTAAATTTAAACTACAATAATGGATTTTCTAGCGCGATGAACATTATTTGATATTCAGCTTCCTCTACAAGATGTAATTTTTTTAAAAGAAAAATAAATTTTGTATTCCATTTTAACATATTTTATTTTTGAAAATGGGATTTATGAATGTATTCCTTTGTAAATGGATATTTTAAAAAGGGAATTATTTTTATCTCATTAAAATGTTTTCTTATATGGATCCATGTAAGGGAATCTTTAACTGAAACATCGTTTTAAATATTTTCACAATTTCTTCTTCATAATAATTTTCAATAATGTCCATGATTTCAAAATTTGTTTTAAGGATTTATTTTTGTGGGAATGTGTTTTTTAAAATTTTACCTCATTAAAAATGATTCAAATTGGAATGTGAAACTTTGATTCAGAAAATATATTTTTAAATTAATTTATTGTGTTTTAAAAAATAAATTATTATTTCAATGACGTGAATTGTTTTTTAACATTTGAATCATGAAAAAAATTTCATGATTTTATATATATTTAATTTTTTCATGTTTACTTTAATATTTTACCATTTTATATTCAAATATATTATCCCATTTAGGATTGCACGACTTGTAATAATTAAATTTTATTTAAAAGAAGAAATCTTATTGGTCCATTATACATGTTTTATGTGATTTGATTATGTTATTGTTAATGGTAATTTTGTATGAATACAGTTGGTACAATGATAAACTATGTTGATTTGAGCCTTTGTTAGCTCTCTAATTCATTGGGTAATGATCTGGATTTAAATGATAAGGTTTCTCCAAAGAGATTTAGAAAATATATTGTGATGGGTATTCCAAATGTAACCATGACAGTTATCCCATATATAGCTATTAAGGATACAATATAGGAACTATGTTGATTCCAAATTTTTTCATTATTATATATATGAGATTTATAGGTCTATTATGTTCATATGTGGTATGCTAAAGTGTTTATGTTTAGTTTCAGAAGAGTATTATTTTTTTAAATTTCATTCAGAAGTTTTAAATATTCAAATACTAAAGGTCACATTTCTTATATTATATCCCTTACATAACTTTATGTTCTCATAATTTTTTTTAAAAAATTCATAGGTGAAATGGATGGGTAAGAGATTTGTGGATTTCAAGATGAATGTTATGAATATTTTTATCAAGAAAAAGAATTCATGATTAATTTTAGAATTTTTTACCATATGAAAAAATAATAGTTAGTATATGTTTCTATATTACAATATTTTTGTTTTTATTTATGATTTATGGACTAATTCTATAAATCACTAACCATGAAATTATCTTCAATGTGAAATAATGTAATATGATCAGCTTAACTCATGATTATGTATCCTTTATGTCTGGGGCATTATTTTTTTCAAATGATGGTTTAGAAAACATTAGAGATTACTATATTCACTTTAGAGTTATGGATATCGACATGTGCTTAAATTTTTTAGGGTGATCATAAAATAATTGTATTATAAACCTTATTGATTCTTTACGATATGATGTTTTAAGGTGACTAATGGTAAGTTTGGATACATTCATTTACTTTATGTAATTATGTGTTATTATATTCTCTAATGTAAAATGAATTGAATGATAAAACATTTGTTAGGATGGTATGAGTCTGAGAATGATATACTCTATTATACCAAATGTAGGATCAAAATAGAATGTGATTCTCATAAATAAGAGGGGGTGAATTGTACTTAAAAAATCCTTTAGTAAATTATGGATAACCATAATTCACAACACCTCTATGTTCTAAGGACCTACTTGGTTCTAGAAAAGTGATTCCAGAAATGAAACATAAAAAAAGTTAACACAACCTAAGATTCTACCTTAAAGCATATGGAATCTGTCTAAATCAGAGTACAAGTAATGATTTATAAGAAAATTATACTTTCCTTAACAATGAAAAATGTAGCGGAAAAACAGAGTAGTAAAAACTACAAGTAACAAAAAATAACTCATTTAGCCTAAAGAGAAGGGTATCTAACAACCCTGGCTAAAAGATCCCTTGATTTATAATTTCATGAAAGTCTGTCTTACCCACGCCAGGGTAAGCCCTCGATACGATGATAGGAGTCTGTCTTGCTATCCCAGCAAGCCCTCAATTATCAGATAGTCGGCACCTCTGTCTTCCTCAGCAAGGAAGCCCTCAAATTCAAGGTGTTGGAACCTCTATCATCCTATCCACGTAATCCCTCGATTGTAATCAGCAACATTCGGATTCGCATGAAGCAAGTCTGTACAAGGAAAATTTTGAACAAGCTGTTCAAACTTTCTGCATGATGCTTTGACAGTTGATAAGAGACTCTCTCTCTATAAATCACTTCAAGAAGTTCTTATCACCAAAAAATCCAAAATTCAAAAGTCTCGAACACATTCAAATGAGCTCCTATTTATTGGTGAAGCTCCAACAGTCGGCTCCCTCCTCCAACAATCATATTTTTCATTTAATTTCTAAGGGACCTGTACATGTGTCACTCAACCAACGGTAAGTTAATAACTAAAGGAACGACATCGTTTTATAATCAAAAAAGTGTAAGCATAATTAAAAATTCTGGTCAGAATGTTTGAAAATAAAAACTCGGAATGTATGCTAAGATAATGTTTGGAATGTAATCAAAAATAAAGTTCGGAGTCTACTCAGAAAATGAATTCGGAGTCAAGGGTACTAAGATATTCAGATTCTGTTTTGTAGGAATTAGAAACCTGAATTCAATAGAGTTCCGGAGTCTGAATATCTAAGGAAATTCGGAGCCTGGTTTCACAGGAATTTTTAATCTGAACTTACAGAGTTCGGAGTCAATATTGTAGAAGTTTGGAGTCGAACTCATATATGTTCGGAGTCAAACTCATATAAGTTCAGAGTCGAACTCATAGATGTTCTGAGTCGAACTCATAGATGTTCATAGTCAAAATAGTAGGAGTTCAGAGTCAAACTCATAAGAGTTCATATCCAGAATTGGGGGGGGGGACTTCATGAGAGTTAGTATCCAGAATCCAGAGTGGAATTAATGAGAGTTCGTATCCAAAATTCGGGGTGGAACTTAATGAGTGTTCGTATCCAGAATTCAGAGTAGATCATCATGAAAGTTTGTATCCAGAATTCAAATCCTAAAACAGAATGCTTCATATCTATGTATTATATGATTATGAGGTTTTAGATATGAATCTGATTTTTATACTTAAGAAAAATATTGATATGAGTAATGAATACACGGTTGGGGTAAATTCCTTCGGGAAGGAAATTTTCCTTATAGAAGTATAATATAAATTTGTTTGAGTATAAGGTGGTTGTGATTTTCATAACAAGAAGGAATGTAAAAGTTATAAGGAAAACCATATTGACTCAAAAATCTTCCCCTTTTTGGAAAGCACAAACAACCTTTCGAAAAAGAATATAAGGACTTAGAACAATTTCATTAGACTTTTGAAATTAAAACATACCTCCTTTTGTTCATAGATGATGGTGAATATGAATAACTCCCCCTTATGCTTAGGAACTCTAAGGATTGTATTCTGGATTTCTGGAATTGAGTTTTCATTATCATGGGATTGAAAAACATAGTAATGAGAAACTCCCCCTTACTTATGGATAGTTCTCTACATAGAAATTTTTCTTCTCTCTTTTTGACTATTCCTTCTCCCCATTCTGAGTAGTTCTTTTTCCTTCTCACCATTTGTGATTTTCAAAAAGATTTTAAGGGAATGGAAAAGAAATATGGTACCTTAAATTTTAGTAAATACATGCAAGGAAAACAAGCCACCATGGTTCTATTTTGATTGGATGAATTTTTACAAGGAAGATCATATTCGACAAAAGATCGGATTGAGTCTATTTGTCTTCCTTTTCCTTCGGGATTAGCTTGTTCAAGAGGGTTTTTAGCTTCTTCATGTCTTTATAATCCTCCTCATCTTGCATTTATAAGGATTTAAGCCTTTCATCTTGATCCTTCAGTGCCTCAGACTATGCCTTAAGAATTTCATCCTGCTTCACAAGATTTTATTCGATCTCAATCCAGAGATCTCTTTCCCCTTTCTAGTTTTGAAAAACTGAGTTATGCTTCCCATTCAGATCCCTCACCTATTGAATCTGAGAATTTTTCTCAAGGTCCATCTTATCCTGAAGATTCTTCATCTTGGAATCCACAGTGACAAAATCTTCTTTTAAATCATTATGAAAATGATCGAGCTCTGTTAAATATTCATCAAATTATCTAGACCACAAAGTCGTCTTGCTGCACAATTTTCTGTGAACATCATAATTGATAAGGAAATTTATATGCTCAGACTCAATCTTCACACACATATCCATCACCATAGATAAGGATTAAGACTTTTGATTCAGACTGTGTTGAAGCATCTTGCATCTGGAGTCTATGGTGAGAAATATCAGAATGGTGTCCACCAATTTCCTCAAAGACTCAACAACAAAGTCATGTCCCAGTGCTGATGATTCTGAATCCGATATCTTGCTAGGTTAATGATCTTCTTCAATCTCCAACAGATTTATTCTCGAAGATTCACCAAAATCATTCTTCATAATGATATCTTTTGATGGGGTGTCTATAAGCACTTGCTTCCCCTTATCAACTTTCAGAACTACCTCATCAGGAGAATCTTCCTCGCTTTCAGATACTTGAAAAATCTTATCTTCATGTGGTATCTCCTTCACTGCTCCTTCTTCAAGAAAGTGCTTCTCATAAAATATTTCCTCAGATAATTAATTTTCTTTTTCTTCATCCTTGTCATCAACTTTCTTATCATATTTCTCATCTCCCTTTCCCGGAGTGACAAGCTTTGAGGTCTCAGCCTCAGATGTTCAGAGTGGTGGTTTTTTTATGGGAATTAATTTTCATGATACTCTTCCACTTGTTTAATCAAATCATATAGATCACCACATCCTTATTCTACTTATTATTCTCCTAATAACTCTTCTTCTTCATAAATTTCTTCAAAAACTTCTTCATTTACTTCTTCACCAACTCATTTATCTACTTCTTCAACAACCTCTTTCCCTTTAGACTTTTCCAGAGTGATGTAATTTTTTCCAGGGGTCGCCGGTAATGGATCAACAAAAAAGGTTACCAGAACAGGAATATTCTGAGAGGGTACTTCTTTGGCTTTCAAGAGGGATTGTACAACTTCAGCTTCAGACAACTTTTTCTTCATCTTCTTATCTTTTTCTATATTCTCAAGGTGTTCAGCCATCTTCTCCCTTAAGGATTTAGCTTCAGTAGGGTCCAATCCGAACTGAGGTTCCCCTTCTTTTCATTTTTCCTTATTTTCCCTCCACTTAGAAACCACCTCATCTATATATGATTTCTGTTTATTTAGCTTAGGTGGTGCGGATTGGGTTTCCTTAGTTTTGGAGGTCTTGTCTTCTGCAACCACTTCTATCAATTTCCTCTTCTTAACAACATTCTTCACTGGCTCATCTTTCTCCACATTTTTCAGATTGGTTTCAGCCTCTTCCTCCTAAAAATTATAAAACTCTCATGTTTCCGTGGAAAAGGCCATATTCATCCTTTTTCAAGGTATCATTAACAAAAATCATAACCTTTCAATTCCAAGCCATAGACATACATGATAATTTGAAAGAATCCAGACACCGAACTATCAGATTTGATAGTAAGGCATAGTAGATGATGATTTGAGCTCTCAAATTTCCCTCCATGATGTTCTTGATTGTCACAAGAACATGCCTCATCAGATTTATTTTACTTATATTCAACAAGAAGTCTATGAAATATATATCACGTTTCTTTCGGGTATCTTTGTCACCCATTCTCGGAACAAAGAAACCTTGTACCCATAGCTGAAGGATACGATTATTAGGAGATAGGTGTGCAATCATGGTTGGCTTTACATCATCAAGCCCAAGATACTACAAGGCCTTCACCGTAACAAAACTGATTTGAACATCTCGAAGTTTTTGTGAGAAAAATTATGCTTCTCCATCATATACTAGCCCCACCAAGATTGCTTACTTGGTGTAAGTAAGTTTGTAAGTCATCCTATAAGACATGAAAGAAAATTTTTCTCTACCCTCTTCCTCATAGAAGCATGCTGATTCATAGATCTCTATAAGTAACTCTAGTAGAAAACATATTGAACACATTTAATAGATATACATAAATCATCCCAACCATTCAACTTGATGTTATTAGAGATGATAGAATCATATATCTAAAAGTTAGGATGGACCAACCTTTCTCAGTACACATTACATTTTGAAATTGGATTCGTGTTTGACATTTCATGAGAAGTGGATTGTACAAACATTTAGAATGGAGGATCTCTGAGAGATTTGAAACGGGCTTTATGAACTGAGGTAGAGCTTCAAGACACGAGAGCATGGAGATCGATGTGGGACACAAATGGGGGTTCCCTTTATATAGGCGATAGAGCTGACCTTTGAACTTCCAAAACCAATATAACGGTTGAAAATTTCTCTGAACTCATCTGATATTTGAATTCATACCCACAAGGAAATTTGGAATCCGATCTTGTGAGGTTTTAACAAAAACATTTGGATTTAAGAAAAAATGAATCTGATAAATTTTAAAAGAAAAACAAACTACCAGCAACTAAAAATTACTACGGAAACTTGATTAAGGAATAACTACCTTTTGGATTTGGCTACGAAAATTATTCATAAGAGGTTATATTCATCTTGAGAAAAATTTAACTATGAAAAACTTCAAGTCGAAGTGATTATTGAAAAATCATTGAGTACCAAGATTCTAGTACGAAAATTATGGGTATGAAAATTCCCATTACAAAAATTCTCATTACAAAAATTCTCATTACGACAATTTTCATTACAAAAATTTCCAGCATTAAAACTTCATTATGAAAATTTTCAGTGTGAAAAATTCCAGTATGAAAACTTCATTAGGAAAATTCTTAGTACAAAAATTTCATAACAAAAATTTTCAGTATGGAAACTTCATGACAAAAATTTTCAGTACGAAAATATAATTACGAAAATTTTGAGTTCCGAAAATTTTCGTTACAAAAATTCCTATAAGGAAAATTTTCACAATGAAATTATTTTTAAAAACTTAACATTGAAAAATATGAAAATAATCATTACAAAAATCATGAAAATATCATTACCAAAAATATGAAATGTTTTAATACCAGATATACTCCCCCTATGAAAAGGATTTTATTACTATAAGGAGGATTGTTAAACAAGATGTTAATAAAAGAAGATTAAATCATGGTCATCATTCCTAACTTCTGTTTAATGTATTGAAATTTAACATAGGTTATAGATTTTTTTAAAATGTCACCAAGTTGATCCTACATTCCGATAAATTAAAGATTGATATCTCCTTTTAGTGTGTTATCCCTAAGAAAGTGATGCCTAATATCCATGTGATTTTCACGGTAGTGATGTTAAGGGTTTTTACTAAGGTCAATGGAACTTGTGTTATCACAAAAAATTTGAGTCTTAGTGAAACTCAAGCCATAGTCAGTGAGTGTGTGTTGCATCCAAAACACTTGAGCACAACAATTTCAGCTACTACATATTCAGCTTCAGTAGTGGATAGTGCTACTGAGTGTTGCATCTTGAAAGACCAATAAACTAATGAATCTCCTAAGAAATGAAAAGTTCTGGATGTACTCTTTCTATCCATTCTACATCCTCCAAATTCAGCATCTGAAAAACTTTTTAAAATAAAACCATTTTCAGAAGTATAAAATAGTCATAGATCCATGGTTCCCTTTAAGTGGATAAAAATTCTTTTTCACTTCCTTTAAATGATATTCCATAGGATTGGATAAATATTTTGAACATAAGAATACTAAAAACATCATATCTGTTCGACTAGCAGTCATATAATGTAAACATACTATCATACCTCTAAAAGATGTTTTATCTACTGGTTTCTCAGTTTCATCAAGATCAATTGAGTTTGAGGTACCGATGGAAGTACTTATACTCTTAGTGTTGTCATATCCATACTTTTTAAGAAGTTATTTAATATACTTATGTTGGGATATGTAGATTCCTTCGGGTTTTTGAGAAATTTGAAAACCAAGGAAAAATGTTAACTCGCACATCATTCTCATTTCAAACTCAGATTTCATTATATCCGGAAAGGAATCGGTTAGATATTTCTATGTTGAACAAAATATAATGTCATCAACATAAATTTGAACAATCAAAACATTGTTCTTATCCTTCTTTATAAAAACGGTTGGATCTGAATTTCCCGTAACATAGTTATTTTGAAGCAAAAATCCAGTAAGTCGATCGTACCAAGCTTAAGGGGCTTTCTTAAGTCCATAACGAGAATTGGTATGTCTAAAAACTTGATCAGGATGTTTTTTGTCTTCAATGCACGGAGTTTGTTCAACAAAAACTTCCTCTTGTACATAAACATTAAAGAAAGAACATTTTACATTGATTTGAAAAAGTTTAAAATTGATGAATGCTGCAAAGGAAAGTAAAAATAGAATAGATTCAAGTATAGCTACTAGAGCATAGGTTTCTTCATAGTCTATTCAGTCTTGTTGAATATAGCCTTTAGCAACCAATCTAGCTTTATTTCTAATGATGACTCCATTCTCATCACACTTATTTCTGAAAACCCATTTTACTCCAATAACAGATGTTTCCTGAGGACTTTCAACCAAGGTCCAGACATTATTCCTTTTGAATTCATTTAGTTCATCTTTCATGGCATTTATCCAATCATCATCACCTAAAGCTTCATCAGTGCATTTTGGTTCCAATTGGGAATGGAATGCTAGATGTTCAATTTCATTTCTTAAGGATCTTCTATTCCTTATGGGTTGATTGACATCGCCAATGATTCTATCATTGGGATTATTGTTTAGAAACGAATGATTTGGGTTTGTAAAAACTGATCATCAACATAGGGTAGGAAATACTCTGGGGTAAATGTTTCAGAAGCATCTTGTTGTTCATTTTCCTTATCAGAAGTATTTTCTATCAAAGGTTGATAATAAGTTTTTTAAAACACATCTGAATATGTAGGTGGGGGTTGTTTGAAAACAAAATGATCAGTTTCATCAAATTTGACATGTACTATTTCTTCAACAGTACACATGCTTTTTTAGAAAACTCTATAAGCCGTAGAAGTTGTGGAGTAGCCTATGAAAATTCCATCATCAGATTTTGGAGCAAATTTGTGTATGTTATCTTTAGTGTTCAGAATGAATAATTTTCAGCCAAAAACATTAAAGTAGGAATGTCTAGGTTTTCTATCATTCCATAACTCATATGGAGTTTTATTAAGAAAAGGACTAATAAAAACTCAATTTATAGTATAACAAGAACTACTTACAGCTTCAGCCCAAAAATGCATGGCTACAGAATACTCACTCAACATGGTTCTAGTTATCTCTTGAAAAAGTATATTTCTTCTTTCAACAACTCCATTTTGTTGAGGTGTTCTGGGTACGGAAAAGTTGTGATTAATACTTTTTCAATTTCAAAAAGTTCCAAAATCGGAATTTTTCAATTCTCCTCCATGATCACTATGAATAGTTTTCAATGGAAGTTTTGTCTCATTTTTTACTTGGCCTCTAAATCTTTGGAAATAAGAAAAATATTCAGATTTCTTTTCTAGAAAATAGACCCATGTAAATCTAGTGTAATCATCAACCAAAAAAAATAAATAGTACTTTACCCCAAAGCTTCCAGTTTGTGTTAGAGCAAAAAGATCCATGTGCAATAGCTATAATGCATCAGTATTTGAGACTTCACTGACTGATTTAAAACATGATTTATGATGCTTTCCACATTTACAAGGGTCAAAAACTTTTGAAAAATCAAATCTAAGCACCAGTAGATCCTTAACTAAACCTATCATAGAATGTTTTCAAAAGATCCTAAGATTATAGAGTCTTGACCTTCTATGCCACAACCATGAATGATCTTCCATTGCACTAAGGAAAAGTAATCCTTAGCTCTAATGGTCTTCTAATGTTAGTTTGTAAACATTCTCCTGCCTGTTGGCAGAAAGAATAAATTCTTCCTTGTAATTGTGTACTAAGAACTTATCATTCCTAAAATCCACAAGGTATCCTTCATCACATAATTGAATTATGTTGATGATGTTGTGCTTAAGATCCTTAACAAATAAAACATTTGAAATAAAAGTTCTTCCAAGAAGAAAAATGTTAAATATACTAATAATTTCTCCCTGAGCAATATCTATGAATGTTACTTTTCCTCCATTAATCTTGATAATCTATTCAAAATACCTTTTGTTACCAGTTAATCTGCCAGGAACATCCGTTATCCATGTACCATGTATTGTTCTCGGTACTTTCCCTATTTTCTTGAAAATAAGAAAAAATTAGGATTTCAAAATCCAGAATTTCTAGGATCCGGAATTGTTAGACAACAACATTTTGGGTATCCACATTTGTTTAGAAAAATATTCTTTATGAAACCCAAGAGATTGAACTCTATTCAAGGAACAATTTTTCTTCCAATGCCCACCACTTTGACACTTAGTGCAAAAATGGGTTTTAGAAGGAACAAAATAGTTGTTTTGGAAAATCTGTTTTTGGCGAGTTTAACCTACTCTAGTAGTGTTTCCTTGATGTTTAATTTGATAACACATATTGTCAAAATTTTACATCTAAGAGGTCATGTTTTCAAGGAGCTTCTTATAAGAAAATATTTCAGATTTCAGTCTGACGACAAAATTCCTATCCTCGGGAATCATTTCCTTAGAGTTATATTTTTCATAAAAAAAATTCATCTCTAAAATTGCATTCATAATATCTTTAGAAAGTTATTACTTAAAATAATTTTCATTATCAAGGTATTTAGAATGTATTTCTAAAAGCTCTCCTTTATCTCTGAGTTTTGTAGAAATATCTGAAATCTCTTTTGTAAGAATTTATTCGGTAGTATTTTCCATGTCTATTTTCATATAAATTCTACAATTTTTTGCTTCATGTAACTTGGAAAATATAGATACTTCTTCATATGATGGTTATTCAGTTTCTGAAGATGATGTATCTTCATTAGAAGTATTATTTTTATAAAAGTAGTTCTTATCAAGAGATAAATTTTTTAAAACCTTGAAAGAGCATACCTTGGCCATAAGGCATGTATTCGGGAAAGAAGTAGCTTCAATGAATCCCATATTCATCTATGCTGATGAATCATATTCTGAAGATTCACTTTCTGAAGAGTCACCACCACTGGAACTTCATGTTTCATTAGCTTTCAGAACATTCTTAGATTTAGTGTTGTAATACTTATTCATGTTCCTTTCAGCATACCTCTCTATTCTTTCTTTCTTCTTGAGCACAGGACAATCAGGTCTTATGTGTCCAGCTCTCTTACATTCATTGCATGTGAACTCTGAATCTTTCTTATCTTTCCTTTCCTTATTCATATACTTGGATTAGAAAATTCTCTGTCCAGTTATCTTGTTCTTCCTTCTAGAGAGATTAGCTATCTCATTTTGTGATATTTCACTCTCTCTAGATTCGGATTGAATAATAAACTTTTTAGATTTCGATCTACTAACTCTCTCAGGAGTCTTATCATTCATGTGATTTGATGTTTTTGTAAAAGAAACACTACCATTCCCATTATTTTTCTTTATGTTGTCATCATCTCTCTTCATTCATGTATAATGTTGAAGAAGAGTTCCAAAAAGTTCAACAAGAGAAATATGAGTAACCTTTCTGTTTTCATCGATAGCTGTTCTCTTTGATTCTCACTCATTGGGTATTATATCTAAGATCTTGTCAATAAGAGATTCATCATCTAGAACTATATCTCCCATAGATTGTAAGCTATTCACGATAGTCGTGAATCTATGTTTCACCTTACAAATTGGTTCTCCACAAGGAACATTAAAACCATGATACTCAGCTCTAGGCATGGATCTTCTAGTCTCAATCACATTAGATGTACCAAAATGTGTAACTTCTTGTTTTTTCCATATACAGTTAGCGGTTTCACAAGAAGAGATTTGGCTATATATGTTCCTAGACATTGAAAAATGTAAATTATTGTGTACCTTATAGTTGAGTTGGTATTCATGCTTTTATTTATTAGTAAAGGACTAACTTCCTTATTAGAAATTTTGTATCCTCTATTAATAATGACAAAGTTATCTACCCCAGTATTGATAACGAAATTGTTTATACGATCTCTCCAATATTCGTAATCATTACCATCAAATATTGGTGGTCTAGTAGGATTTAGGTTGTCGATAGAACCAACATTTAAACCTACCATTCTTAATAAAAGTCATTGGCACACAAACTTGTTAGTATTATGAGTTTTTAAAGAAGAGAAAATATTCTACGCAAGAATTTTTTTTATCTCTAATAAAATAGTGAATCCAAACTATGAGTATGCAAAAATGAAAATCCAGAAATATGAATCCGAAAAATAGATTCTAAAAAATATGAATCCAGAAAATGTGAATATGAGAATTTCCTTCTGAATCTAAGAGTTAGATTAATTCTGATTGAACCAAACCCTCTGATACCAATTGTTAGGATAGTATGAGTCTGAGTATGATATACTCTACTATACCAAACATAATATCGAAATTGAATGTTATTCTCAGATACTAGAGGGGGTGAATTGTACTTAAAAATTCCCCTAGGAAATTTTTGATAACCAAAATTCACAACTCCTCTGAGTTATAAAGACATGATTGATTCTAGAAAAGTGATTCTGGAAATGAAAGTTAACAAAATATTACATAAGATAATATTCAACCTTAAAGAGTATATAATCAAACTAAATCAGAGTACAAGTAAGGAAGTATAAGAAAATTATACTTTCCATAACAATGCCAAATGAAACGAAAAAACAGAGTAGTAAAAACTACAAGTAACAAATAATAACTCTTTTAACCCAAATAGAAGGGTATCCAACAACCCTGGATAAGAGGTCCCTTAAATTATACATTCAAGAAATTTTGTCTTTCCAAGACGAGGGTATGCCCTCAATACGATGATCGGAGTCTGTCTTTCTATCCCCGTAAGCCCTCAACTATCAGGTAGTCCGCACCTATGTCTTCCTCAGCAAGGAATCTCTCAACTTCTTGGTGTTGGAACCTCTGTCATCATATCCTCGGAAGCCCCCGATTGTAATCAGCAACAATTGGAGTCTCACAAATCAAGTCTACCCAAGGAAAAGTTTGAACAAGCTGTTCAGACTTTCTGCATGAATCTTTGAGAGTTGATAAGAGCCTCTCTCTCTGGAAATCACTTCAGGAAGTTCGGATTACAAAAAATTCCAAATTTCAAATGTATCGAACACTTTCGAATGAGATCCTATTTATAGGTGAATATCCAACGGTCAGATCACTCCTGCAATGATCATAAGTTTCCTTGAATATCGGAGGGACCTGTACAGGTGTCACTCAAACAAGGGTAAGTTAACAACAGAAGGCACGACATCGTTTTATAGTGAAACAAGTGTAAGCATATGTAAAACTGAAGTTTGTAATGTTAGCAAATAAAAACTCGAAATGTAGGCTAAGATAATGTTCGGAATTGATGAAAAAATAAATTTCGGAGTCTACTCATAAAATGAATTCGGAGTCAAGAGTACTTTTTTATTACGATTCTGTTTTGTAGGAATTTGGAACCTGAATTCTGTAGAGATCCGGAGTCTGATTTTCTAAGGAAATTCGGAGTCTGATTTCACTAGAATTCAGAATCTGAACTTACAGTGTTCGGATTCTAACTTGTAAAAGTTCACAGTCGAATTCATAGAAGTTTGTAGTCAAACTCATAGAAGTTCGGAGTCGAACTCATAGAAGTTTGGAGTCACACCAGTAGGACTTTGGAGTCGAACTCATATAAATTCTTTTCCATAATTCGGAGTGGAACATCATTAGAGTTCATATCAAGAATTTGGAGTGGAACTTCATGAGATTTCGTATCCAGAATTCAGATCGGAACTTCATGAGAGTTTGTATCCAAAATTCGGAGTGGAAATTCATGAGAGTTCGTATCCAGAATTCGGAGTGGAACTTCATGACAGTTCGTATCCAGAATTTGGAGTGGAACTTAATGAGAGTTCATATCTAGAATTCTGATTCTAAAACAGAATGCTTCATATATAAGTATTATATGATTCCGAGGTTTTTAATATGAATCTGATTTTTTTACTTAAGAAAAATATTGATATGAGTAAAGAAAACATGGTAGGGGTAAATTCCTTTAGGAAGGAAATTTTCATTTTAGATGTAAAATATAGATTTTCTTACCTATAAGGTGTTTCTAATTTTCAAAACAAGAAGGAATTGGAAAATTCATAAAGAAAACTTTATTGACTCAACATCATTTTAGGTCAAAATATGTTATGGTTATTTTAGTGGATTTTATCTTATTTTTTAAACGTTAATGAGTTATACAGTTTTATAAGAAGGACATCCCACTATAATGGTGACAACCTGTCACCTCCGGAATGGACATGAGAATTGAACCCAATACCAAAGGGCGGTGTGAGTGAATCTCCTATCGTTGGCCTACATGAAGTCCCAGGTTAGAAGGACTTTTTATTTTTTGTAGTTGGTGTTGATGGAAAAAGAATAAGGTTATTTTCTGACTATATATTTTATCGAATATATTACAATGATATTGGAAGATTTCATTTTCATTAAGGGATTATTGTTATTTTGAAAGACATTTGTTATTTTTATATTATTATATGATCAATGCTAATATAATACTATGATAATTTATTTTAGATGTAATGTTTGAAATATATTTTTGAAAAATGTTTGATATTATTTAGAACTTATATAGATTCATGTTATCATAGAGAAAATGAGATTTTGAAAAATAAATTTTCATTATAAGAAAATAAAAGTGATCGATGTTATTTGGAGCTAAATGTTAAAATTAGTCTGGGAGGATTTTGTAATTAAATTCTTCTATTTTTTGGTTTTCTATCTTAGTATAGATTGCATTGAGATATATTATGGATAATTATTTTTGGAATGGTTTATGATGAAATTTTTGTATTAGAGATTAATTTTAGTGATTAAAAGTAGATTTTCATCATCCAATGGTTTATTAGTTTTGGAGAATTGTTTTGCGTTATCATAATGATATTGGTTTTGGTTAATTTTTCATGATAAGTGAAAAAGATACATAATATTTTGTGATATGTGATTCTATATAATTTTATTTTTGTGATTTATAAATGAAAAATTCATACTCATCATTTGGAGAAAAATATTAGTTTCTGGTTGAAATAAATTAATAGATGAAACTCTCATTGTCATGTATATATATTTCCTTATATTGTTATTTTAATTGCTATAGAAATACTCAAATTTAAGAAAATTATCTTAAAACCAAAATGTTTTCATTTTTACTATTCCCATTACTAAATAATTTACCATTTATCTCATCACAAATTTATGGTTTTTTTATCATTATCTATCTCCTGAAAATGATTTCTATCACCCTTCATCATAACATTATGGTTTGTTTTCTATTTCATATCCATGTCTTCATTCATGGATCCCTAGGATTTTGTTATATCGTGTGAAATTTATACGTAATTTTCATTCCCTTAATGTGGAGGGTTTATTGACTCTTTTATTGATGTGGGATTTCAATGATGTAATGTTGAAATGTGAGACATTTGATACAAATCCCATATTTAAAATTACGAGGGAGAAATTTTCAAAAATGGTTAAGGATGTAACATCAATGTAATTATAGAATAATACAATTTAATATTTATATATATTTGTGTATTAAATTTTAATTTTACCTTAAAGGGATGTTATGTATGATAACATACATGACATGTAACAATGGGTTTGTTCAAACTCTTATGTTGCAGGCAGGACTAAGATATATTGTAAAAAATAATATAGCCTGATATTAATATTTTAAGTGGTAGTTATCAAAAAGACATTACAATGGTGGTAATGATCAATGTAAAATGAATTATTATATTATTTTTTTCTAATGATTATATAATGACTCATTAGATACCAAATTTACTAGAAAAGAAAAAAACTAATTGAATATAAATTATCTATTTCTGTGAATAATATTTAATTTTGATTAATTATATATATATAATTATCATATAAATATTATTTTATTAAATTAATTTTATATAAATTCAAGATTCTGTTTAAAATTTATTTTATGTGTTTTATAGAAAATATATAATAACAAATTAAATTTTACGAATAAAAGAACAATTTTTCTAAAAATATAGCTTTTTCTTCTTTTGGTGGAGAACCTATTTTTAAATAATGTTTTAAACCTTTATATGATGTATTTGGAAAAATATAATTCTTTTTTAGAAAAAATACATATATATTTACCTTGTTTTAATTTTTGGAAATTTTCTAAAATGGTCATTTTTAATGAGTAGTTTAAAATATTGCATTATATTTATAATCAATCATTTTGTTTAGAATTTTGTTATACATTAAACTAATTTTTAATGACAAAATATAATAATATTACATGTATAAATCCAATTTAGTTTTTTGGGATATTATTTATATTGAAATTACATATAAAAACCTGTTGAAAATTTGAATATTGTTTTTACCCACCTTCTCACCACATCTCCAGGATTACTGTTAAACAAAAATTAGACACATCTATACATTGATTTTTTATAAAAAAATAGACGGTTTTAATAATTATGAATATTTATATCTAATAAGATTAAATTTTTTTTTGTTGAATAGTTACTTTTTTATTTTATTTAAAATTGTTAAAGGTAAATCAGGTAATTCAAGGTAAACATTATATTATAATAATATACCATTACCCTAATTTTTTTCTTAATTTTATTGGGTAAGTCTTTTTAGAATGAAATAAACCTTAGGACACATGGTTATGAATATGAAATTTAATATAGTTTATTTAACGAAAAGATAAAATTGACATACTCATACTATTAATAAGTAAATCATTTTTAATATATTGTTATATAAAAGATAAATTACACTATAATGATTAATATTACATAAAAATTGTTTATATACATCATTATAATTTATTTATAATTTATATATATATAATAATAAAATTAAATAATGACATAATGATGATGTAGAAATAGATTTTTTAGAATAAGAATCAAATAAATGATATAAATAATAATAAAATAATTATGATTTGAAATATTTGATTCCATCCATGACTTTTATGTCCATATTTTTCATTTAATGGATAAATTAATGTAGTTATTTCTTGGGAATCATGTTTTTATGAATTTTCTAAATGACAAATAATGATTAGTTTGAGAATTGACAAAATCGATATCTTAAAATATAAAAAATTTAGCTAAATGATATTAAATTTATAAAAATATAAGATTCATCCTATATGTTTATAAATTTAAAAAATGGTATTAATGATGCATTCATTGGTATTTCATCATGTTATGATAATTATTTTAACCATCAATGTTTAATTTTTTTTGTTATAATGGTAAAAATTAAAAAAGTTAAATAAGAGTTAAAACAAATTAATAATATTTAAAATAAACTCAATACATGAATAAAAATTACTGGATTATATTGTTTTTAACTAATTTTATATTCTCTTAGAACAAAATGTATTTGGTGTCATTTGGAGTCTATTTTTTTGTATTAATTTTATATTTTATGGTTTTCCATGGGCGACCCTCATCTCACATATAAATGGGTTCCTATTTCACTCTATTAATCTTACATAAAAACCATTTCCATTGTCCAATATCTTCCAAAAATACCTTCCTAGTATACCCCCTCATATTATTGAAACAATAGTTTAGGAAGAACACTAGCCTTATAGGTGTTAAAATTTTAAGAATGGTGATCATCCGATGTAATGTTAATGTTTTTAAGTGTTTTCTTTTATTTCATCAGACACTCCAATGAAATATTATTCATCCAAGTGGAAATAATAAATATATTATCATTAATATACTATAATTTTAATATGTTAACATTGTCACCAAATTCTATCTCACTTCTATTAAATGGGAAAATAATTAATCATTTTTGTGTACATGTGAGTTATAACCTCCATGAACCGATATAATTTGTTTTCCATAATAATCTCTCCTTACTGGTTATAACGATATAACTACTATTAATAATTGATATTCATGAAATTGTAATCTTTTTATGATTACAATATGTCAATTACATTCTTATTTTCCATTCACATAAAAATTATAATATCGTTCTTGCGTACGTGTGAACCATCACCTCCACAAAACAATGTGAATTTTTTCTATCCACCACATCCTATATATGATTCATATAATAAAATTTAAATTATTATAATGGTTTTAATTATATTATTAAAATTAAATAAATAAATTATTACAATTAGCATCTCTGTAAAATTATCAATGCAAAATCTGGAATGGTACACATGCGTACGTTCGTCCTAGCATCTTTCTGATTATAACATTGATCATTTTTCATAACATTAAATAAGTAGTAAAATTTAAATTTAAATTTTTGTATAATAGTTATTATTATTTCATGAATATTGTTTTTAATAGGATTTACTTATGCCAAAAAGTATTGTTGACATCATACCAAGTTAAATTTTCACCCATGTCTCAAATATCAACCAAAAATCTGATCTGATCAAAAAAATTATTTAATTACTATAACATAAAAATAATTATATAAATAGAATAATAATCATGAAAAATATCATTAAGAATATAAAAATTAATGTAAGTTTATTATTTTTTATGATAAAGATCATATGAGACGATTCAGAATCATAGTAAGGGACTTCGTCTCATACTCTTTCAATGAGGCATATTTTGATAATATACAAGCACTTTTTAAGAGTGTATAATAAACCCTGTTGAATTTTAATTTAATTCAACGGTCTTAAAAAGTAATATTTTTATAATAATAATTTGAATAATTGAAAAAATGAATTTATTTAACATTTACAACACCAATGACTATTTCTCTAGTGTGACCATTATTTGATATTTTACATCCTCTAAAACACGTAATGTTTTTAAATTAATAATAAATAATGTATTCCCCATTTATCAATTTTTTCTTGAAAATTGTTTTTCTGAATGTCTTTTTGTGGAAACTAATGTTTTAAAATGAGAAATTATGGATTAATCGAAAATGATTTCATAAAGGGATCCATATAATAGACAATTTAACTCAAACATCATTTGAAATGTTTTAACTATTTAGATTTCAAAATATTTCTCATTCATGGTTATTTTCAAAAAATGGATTAAATGATTTATTTATATGGACAATACTTTTTTTTAAATTATAACTCCTTTAAAATGTTTCAACATGGTTTGGGACACCTCACTTCAAAAAGAGTATTTTTACTTTCATTAATTATGTTTGAAAAATGCATTGGTAATTTGAATAACATGGAATGTTTTTAGCATGTAAATCAAGTAATTAATATCTATTTTTTATGTATCTTTAAATTTTTTAGTTTTACTGTAAATGTTTTACATTTTATATTAAAAAAATATTTTTTCATTTGTGTGAATGTCACTTGTAAAAAAAATTGAATTCAAGGAGAAAATGTCATTTTTCTGTTATTGTTGTTTCATGTGTTAGGATTATGATAATTTTATAGGAAATTATTTACGAATACAGGTGGTTCTATGACAAACTATGGGTGGGTGATCCCATGATAGATCTCCATTGAATTGTGAAATGAGTCAGATTTAAATGTTATGGTTTTTCCTATGAGATTTAGGGAATATACCGTGATGGGTATTCCAAATGTATCCATGATGGTCAATTCCTGCAAAACCATGAAGGCTATAATGTAAGAATGATATAGATTTCAGATGATAATGTTTTGATTTATGAATTCTATTAATTTTATTGGAATATTATAATCTCAATATGTAATCTAAAGTTATTATGTTTTATGGGGGAAAATTAGTATTTTTTCAAATTTTCATGAGTTTAAAATATTAATGTATTAAAAGTTTCTTTCATTTCTTAAATACATTATTGCTATTTTTTTCTCATCCAGTGTTTAAAAAAATCACATGGTATATAGATTTTTATGATATAGAAGAATGTTAAGATGAATTTAATGAATATTTTAATAAAAAAAATTTACTCATGTGTTATTTTAGAATTTTTTACATTGTGAAAATAAATGAAAATGAGTGAAATTCTCTAAATTTTAATAATTAATTTTTGATTTTTAATTTGTGGACCAATTTCATATAGGTGTAACCCTAAAAATATCATCAATGAAAAATAAGGTAAATGTTTTTACTTAACTCGTGATTATATATCATTCATGTTTGGGGCATTATAAAAAGAATAAAATCATAACCAATTATTCATTAACATGTGTTTCCCAATTCATAAGAGAGCATGCATCATCCCCTATTTCATATTGGGAGTCAATACCATTATTTTTAATTCTCATAGTGGATGAATCATATTTTACAATTTCCCATAACTATATCATGATATATCAAACATTACCCAATTAATTTTAGGGAGTATATTTCCCATCCATCATAACAAATACCATACATAAGTGTTTCATAATATCATAAATCATTCAACAGATCATAACCCCGTATTGAATGTGGTTTCATAATCATTCCATCATAGCTCAACCCATAAAAAGGAAATGGGTCACATAATCATCTAATAAACTGATTATAGAATAACACATGTAAAATTGTTGGGATGATGAACAAATCATTAGCATAAAAACCATCTAGAGAAAGAATTAGAATGGTTAAATTTGATCATTTACTGAGTAATAAAGATGTATCGTAAAAGGGTATAATATTACGTAGAAAATTATTTTGAATGATCACTTGAATCATTTCTTAGGGAAAATAATCATTTCATCTTGATATATTTATATATACATTTAAAAAATCACCCATATATAAGAAAAAAATTTAACTATAAATATCCTTGTAAAATTTTCAAATATTATTTTAATCATTGATCTTTGATAATGTTGTGAAATTTATATTATTCATAACAAGTTTAAAAAAATATTCCTTTCACATTACTATAAAAAGTCAATATTTACATATATGGAATATGGAATTTAGATCATTTTAATAAATTTTTTAAAAAATTAAACATGGTTGAAAATAATATTTTTTTTTGAGTAATTGTAATAACATTATTTTAAACATTATTATAATTTATAGACATGGAAGGAAAATATTTGTTTGCTGAAGTGAGAAATAAAGTCTATTCTTTCATATAAAAAATTGTTGCAACCCTAGTGTACATAATGGGATGAAATATGAATGTAATACAATAAATTTAAGGAAAAATTGAGTACTTTAAAATTAATGATTTCATTAAAGGTATATTATAAGACACCCTCCTTGGACGCATATTATAAACAATCTTGATAAGCCGTGAGATTGTAATATTAAATATTTACCCATTTATAACCATTAGAATGGTATATATAATGAACGTTATCAAATTAAATGGATATGAATATAACATAATTATCATTATAATGGCCATAAAATATGTTCATGGGAGTTATATAAACCACAATAAATAAGCAAGTGGTGTATAATGCATGTGTCCCACAGAAATAAAAGTAAGAGGAAAATCTCTTAAAACATGTGTAAATAATTATTCATATGTAATATTAAAGAATAAATAAAAAATAAATGTAATTAAAATATTTATATTCATTATAAAATATTTAAATTTTTATTATAGAATCAAATTAAAGGAAATGAGGGCTGAATACGGCATAATTCTCTCAAAGATAAATTAGAGTCATGATATCACTTGAATACCATGGTAACTTCTGATCTATAAGACCCGTGAATTAATAAAATTATGTAAAAAATTAAATTTCAAAATAAGTAATAAATTCATTATAAATCATTTCATATGGGATATATATACCCCTCATAAAATAATTTAGGTTTGTTACATAACATACACCCAAGAGAAGAAAATTTTAGACAAATACCATTACATTAATTCTCAACATCCATTGTACATGTTTTAATTAGATTTATTTTAAATATAATGTTTCTATACATATAATAATGAATGATAATAATTTATAGATTATTTTATATGATTTAATTAATACCTTTTTTTCCTTTTAATTAATATTTCCTTTTTAAAATCATGTTTCAGTTAAAAACTCCTATGTTTTTCTTCTATGTGTTGGTTTAGTATATATGGTTATTTTAAATAGATTATTGTTCCATCATATAAATTTTTTTATCCATGATATAAATATCATATATATTCATTATATATGTATTTATTTCAATCCACTATTATTATCAATGAAAAATTAATTAAACCATTCATGGAGATGGTTTATTGTACATATATATGATTATTTTTTCATTTTCATTACGTATGAAAAAAAATGATAGGTATATAATATATTACCTGAAAATAATTATTAAAATCTCATATTTATCATATATTTACAATAATATTATCTTTATTAAATTCCATTTAATGTGTAAGTGAATAATGAATCACATCATTTAGCAAGTTAGTGGTCTTTCGTACTTGCAATAGGCGTTAATATATCTTCATGTAATGGAATTTAAAAATTAATATGTGATATTATGATTAAAAAAATTAGATTATAAATATAATATATAAAAATTAAATACATAATTAAATACATTATTTATAGCTAGTGATGTAAAATGAATTACATTGGTTCACCAGGTTATAATCCGACGTACACATAATCAACTGTTTCATTTTCCACATGATGAAGAGGAAAGGGATTTGGGTAAATTTATTAGAATAATGAAATATGTTTATATGGGTGATATTTATGTTATTATATCAAAATAGTTGATTAATAAAAAAATAGACGAATAAATAAAATTAAAATGCATTGCTATGGACTATATCAATTCTTGGGAGAACCCCTTTAAGTTTAATCCTAAATCCTTATTTGGAAGATTTTAAAAATAAATTTAATATATATATATAATTTTAGTAGGTATGTTATTAATGTATTTGGGATGTTTTTCTTAGAACCGAAGGGTTATGTAAGTGCACGGAGGAGATGATCAGGGTGGCCATTTATAATATTTGTGTAGGACACACTTGGAAATTTTGAAATGAAAATGGTGTTCACAAGTTATAAATATTACATAATGCCTATAAAAGGATAATTACGTATAGTTATGTGATATAAATTATAATTATTTCTTTCTAATTGGAGTTATAAAAAATTACTGGTCATTTTAACTCTTATCTTTTTTTAACCCCCTAGTTAACCTATACTATCCCCAGCCATGGTAACTTTTATTTTCTGTTTTTAAATTTAATTTTGATGAAATTAAGTGGAGGTTATTAAATAAAATAATTTATTATGATTCAAAATATGGAATTATATTTTTTAATTCACCATTCATAGAAATGATAATATTTAATTTTAAATTAAACTGTTATTTGTGATTAAAATTCTATTTTTAAAAGAGAAAATTTTAATAATAATATAATTTTTTAATTAAAAAATACATATGAATTTTTTTTAAATGATACAAATTAAATTAATCTATTTATTATTAAATCAATCATAATTTAAATTTTTTTTAAAAGAATATGGTACTTTGGAAATTAATTAATTGAAAATATAGTTTTTAATAATATTCATTATTTTTAACTATTTGTTAAAGAATTAATCATTTAACAGAATTATAAGAAATATACCCTAATATAATTTAAAAATATTGTTTCCAAAAGTGATGTTAATATTTTTTAATACATTTTCTTAAACTGTAAAAAATATGTTTTTTAATTTTTCACAAGAAGAACCAAATATTATTTTTTTGGAAATTGTATTTTCAGAGGATTTAAGAAAAGTACTATCATTAAGTACTTGTTTATTAATATATTTTAGTTAATTAAAAAGATTTTAAATTTTTTTAAGCTTTATTTTTATTCATACAACAAAATTTTTCAGTGATGTAATAACTATTATGATTAAATAATAATATTACCAATATACCATGATTCATTAAAACATGGTGTTCTGTATAACACATTATGTAGAAGAAATTAAAATTATTTTAATAAAATCATAAATATACGTCTTTTAAATTATACCCCCATTAAAATGGGTTTTCCATATAATTACATAACTTTTCTTGCAAATGACTTAGGATACTTATTGCTCATTATATCATTACGTTCATATATAGTATCCTTAAGTAAGTGGTCTAACTAGATGTTATTGACAAGATGAGTGGTCCTATTCTTTATAACATGCTATATATAATTAAAAGTCTAAACTATTTGTTTCTTATAGGAATTGTCTTTATCCAGTGGTATTAAATATGTGTTCTAAACATCTGAATGATCGGGTTTGTAGTATCTCAAGAGAGATACATTGATCACATTGTGGGCATGTGATAAGTTATATGGATGCACAGCCGATAATTAAATATCCCAATATGATAAAAAATTTACTAGGGGATGATATACTTATGGTTTAGTTCCCCATTTCTTCCAAATTTCATAAAATTATATCATGGAGAAATTATTAGATACACCTTGTCCCTAACTTCAAATTCGTGATCATGGTGACAATTGTCAGCATAAATTCTCTAGTTAATTTTTATAGCCCGTATTGGTTGTTGAATGGGTCAAAAAGTATTTTCCCTTTATTTAGATGCAATTTTTACAAATATCATAATCCCATTAAATCCTTCAAATATATTGGATTTATACACATCCTTCTATATAGAGATTTATTAGTATCTAACTCAATGATTGATTAAAATCGTTTTTCAATGAATACTCATCTAGAAAAATGATTTCTTTCTAAAGTCCTCTAAAATCTATAGAAAAATATCTCAATATGACCTATAGGGTTTGAATTTTCCTCTCAAACATTCCATATATATGTCGATGAAATTTATTTCTGAAACTCAACTCCATATCTTGAGTCTGGTAAACACTTTTCCAAAACCTCATAGTAATCCTCATTTATTGATCTGACACAATATAATTTATTCTTACATAAAACTATTACAAATACTAAATTTATATCCTAGAATGATAATCTAGAGTGAAATATTATTTGATAGTAAGTAATTGTTTGGAATTTATATGGAGATCAATAATGAATCATATAACCCATATACATTTTGATGTTTTGGTGAGTCTGAATAATTAATCCATGTTTTTATTATCATATTCATAATATGTTATGGGTAAAGGTTTTAACATCCCGTGTTTCTTTTTTTTATAATCCACAACTTTTAGGCATATCAATTACCATGATATAAAAATTTTCATATCACTCTTCATTCCATCCAATAGAAAATAGTATTTTGTATTTTTATACATCATTGTACATCATATAATAATAGTGAATGAATAAATTAGAGCTTATTCTAATAATTCCTTCTTGAAATCAATTCTGGATATAAAAAATACAATGTTCATGAATTTTCTAATTTCATCAAAATCAAAGATGAACTTTGGAACACTTATAACCTTCATTTCCATCTCCATATCATCCCTCATCAACTAATTTATCTTCACATAGATATATGGTTAAAAACATATTACTAAAACATATTATTTCAACCCACCCTTTAATATTTGAAGACATTACACCTTAAAATAAAAAAAATTATTTAATATGTTTATTCTTATCATGGATTGTGACGAAGGATTCTATTGACTCAAAAAATCTAAAACCTTGTTCACATTCCTTGGTTGGTAGTGTATTGAGTAGTCATAATCTATAATCAACTCCAACCATATTTTCTGGTTCATATTCAAATATTTATATACAAATATATACTTTAAAATTATTTATCCAAGATAAATTTCACATTATTCTCCACAATGATACTGCCTCCATATCATTAATGAAAAAAATATAAGTTATCTCTAGATCATGAGTTTGGAAATTCTTTCATGAACCTCCAATTATGATGATTCATAAGGTATAACAATATCATTATATGTGAGACTACTTTCCATTACCTTACTATATGAATCATTATAGATTACAAACTCGTATCCAGTACATGGTAATATAATAAAATGACTGCTGAAAAAATCTTATCTTCTTTTCATTGAAATTTTTCATGAAATTATCCATCTAGATAAAAATGGATCTCATCTAAGTTAACATTATTAGGGAATTATATATTAATGATTAATTCTATAAACACCATCATTAATATCCATATAAACCAAGAAAAATATGAATCTATGTTTCCATTGTTGGTGTGGTTCTTCTTCAAATATCACTTTTGTTTGATGGATCCACCGATATAACCTATCATTATATTATATAATGCTATATTTCTATATATTGTAGAATTTTATTTTTTGAAAATAGTTTTTCCTTATTGATTTTCATCATCACATTTCTAATGTAATCTTTAGGATCTTCCTTTCCCTTCAAATACTTATGAATATCATCTATAAAGACTGTATCAAAATAATGAAAGTAATTTATATAGACTAAATTCATTTAATCCAAAACTTATTTGGGGAATTTGTAAAACTGAATGACATACCTATATACTCATGGTGTTCATACCTTGTATATAATTATATTGTGGGTATGTTCTCATATTCAACTATCATTTGATTATGTCCAAAATGATTAATAATCATGTAAAAATATTGATCTCCACATAATTTATGAAACAAGTCATTAATATTTGGTGGAGGATATATTTTCTTGATCATGATCTTGGCCATGTCCATATATTCAATGAAAAGTTGCATCGATGTGTATTTCTTCAAAATAGAAAAAACCTGTGTAACCCAAGGTGACAAACTGGATTAATGAATCCATTTTCAAGGTTCTCCTTGATTTTATACTTCAATTATTGTAACATAATTAGGGTGTTTCTATAGTGTTTTTTGAAATAGTTGTGGCATATGGTATCGTTTATATTGAGAACTCGTCTTCATGTTTTAGTGGAATAATATAATTTTATTCTAGAAAACATCAAAAAATCCTTCATAATAAGCATATTATCGATGTTGAGTTTCCCCCTAATTATCAGAGCTACATACCTCTTTTAAACGTGAATAAACCCACATAAAATATATGTGATCTCCTATATAGGATCACATATATTATCACACTAATATACAATCTTATTTTTTTTAAAATAAAATGTGATTTATTTATATAGAAATTCATGTGGGATTTATTTAGATAAACTTATTCCATGACAAATAAAACACTAAATTACAATAGTGGGAGAATAATATGGTTTACTAGAAGAAAATTTCATAAACCATCAGCCTCATAAGAATAGTATACATTTGATGTGCTATTCCTACCATTAGGGGTTTTCACAAATAATTCAATATCTAATAATTTCAGAAAAAAAATAGCATTCATTATAATGAATAATTACATAATTGAATATATAAAAATCATATCAAATAGGATACTTCAATATTTTATCATACATGTCTCTAAAATAACTAATTTTTTCTACCTTTAATCCCCTACTGAAACAAATATGGTCATCATAATGATCCATCATCATTAATTTGAATGATTAATTGTGAAAAATAAATTTTAGGGTGACATAATCGTGAACCAAAATTTTCAATCTATAATACCTTAGGATTAAAATATTTCATTCATTATAATTATTTAAAAATTTCATGATATAACATAATTAGTATGTAAAATTCCAATTTATATCCCTTAGGACTGTTAAACCTGGTGTACATCAAGGTCCATTTTCAAAAACCTGGCGATGATCATGTAAAATTACAATTCCCCATTTTGAATTTATTACTCCATGGTATATGTATTTAAGATAAAGATAAAATTTTAGTATATATATAAGGAATTAATATTTTCGGAACCACTCTCTCTATAAATCAATAAAATATGAGACATTTTCATATAATTTATCTATTCCTTAGAATTTATTATAGATAAATACATATATATATCAGAATAGTTTTCACTAATATTTTTACATCCTAGTTTCCAAGGCATAATTAATTCATTCAGTTGAAACCTACTATTATAGGATATGATTTTCAAAAATTAATATTACATATTTCTAGTTGATTATTCAATTCATTCCACAAATACATTCAATATGATTATAATGGTTTGGTTTATTTGGAGACGAGTTACAAAATATTCAATTTTCATGAAATATTTTCAACATTTAATATAATTATCTTCTAATTTATTACTCTCTATAGAAATTCATAACATAAACCATTCATTGTATCAAATTGAATGGAAACTTAATATATGGTGTTTTTATATTCTTAGTAATGGTAAATATTGAAGATAACAATCATTGACTATATAAAAGTATAAGATAAGAATAATGGTTTTATATTATGAATATATCCTACGAAGATCATATAAAATCTAACCTTTATCTTAAATATGATTCAAAGAATATTACACTGTCATTTCAAAATACATCAACCCTGAGGGATATAAATCATTATTAATCAATCAGGAACCATAAGTTCATATCAGATAATTTTGACACCATTTTATGTATAGAATCCATTTTATATATTAGGTATAACATAGGATAACATCATATAATAAATTATTGGCCATCAGAATTGATTTCAAATTTCTTAATGATTCATGAATCATCCCATATTTCACACTATGGATCAAGCCCATCCAATTTCATTACATAGTACATCATGCCCAATATCTGGTTTCTCGTACCTATCTATCTAGATATAATACATTTCCAAATGAATTGGAGGGAAATATAGGTCCCACAAATAACATAATTAACATAATACATACTTTTATTGAAATAAAAAAATTCATCATCTTAGAACCAATTAATAGAAAAAGGTTATATACAAATTCCATCATAGGAAACCAGATATAAATGTACTTGATATTATACTCTCCCATAATTTCATCAATTCATAAACCATAGAAATGGAAGAGGTTTCATAAACCTATATTTATCATAATTATAAACTATATAGAGATATAATAATGTTAGTATAATTATATCATATCTATAGTAAAACTTATGTGATATCAAATTTTTTCCATCTATGATGGAAAATGATATCAAATGATCACTTGATACATTTCATGAGGAAATAAACATTTCAAATTAACATCATTATTTAAAATTATAAATCAATCCATATTTTAGTAAATAAATTTCTTTTATAATTACCAAATAAAATTTTTAAGGTAATATTTAAATCACTATATAGTTAGAACAAAAAAATATAATTAATGACTTATACATTAGAAGGAATATTTTGTTTACATTTTCATTAAAAATGTACAATATCAAATTTATAATACTATAATAAGATTCATTTATGAAATAAATATATTGTCACATGTCTTTATACATTCATATTATAATATTACTAGCATTCTTTAAAACATTTTTATGTATCAGTGAGATGGATGAAAAAATACTTTTTTGATGAAGGTTGAAATAAAGTCAATATTTCATAAAAAACATATTTTTGTATCATTTTTAAAACAAGAGAGTAAAAATTAGTGGAAATTTTTTTAATTTAATGTAATATCTAGTTGTGTATAAAATTCCAAAATTAGATGAATAGTAGATCAAATTATCTTGTCAATTGAAGCATGTGAAAATCAATCCTGACACACAATGAGATTGTAATAATAAATCATGTCAACATTAGTATATTTTAAATCACAAGGATTGTGAAACAAAAAAATATGGATGTATATATATAATAATTATCATTATAAGTATCATAAAATATATTCATTGGTAGTATATACACTACACAATAGAAGCAAGTGGTGTATAAGTAATGTGTCCCATATAAATAAAATTGAGATGAAAATATATTAACTTTTGAATAAAATTTAAATCATATGCCCTATTATATAAAAAACAAAATAGTAAAATATCCTAAAAGTAATTATTCTCATGATTTAAAATTTCAAAAAGGAATTATATACACCATACAAAATAAATGATTAGTGCATATGGAAAGTGTCTCTTAGAGATAAAATAGAGACTCAAAATACCTTACTTACATTAGTAACTATAATTTCAAATTCTCCATGAAGGAAGAAAAATAAATTAGAAAGAAAAATAATTTTAATAAGTAACTTAATGTTTTTATATTTTTAGGTTTTCTTTATATACAACTCATTCAATAATATTGGTGAATAACATAACATAAGTCCTATGAATACTGTTTGAGACAAAATCTCTTTGCCCTAATATCAAAATCCTTAATACATATTAAAACACCCACTATAATAAATATTTTTTCATTATAAATATATGAAATAATAATAATTATCTATATCATACTAAATTTCCTTTACATATGTCTATTTTTTACTTGTTTAATAAAAATCCATTGTTAAAATAACAGTTTATTTAAAAATAATTTCATTATTCTTAAATATTTTGGTTTGGTATATCCCGTTATTTTTAATTGATCATGGTTCCATCATTTAAATAATGTTGAAAATATTTAAATATCATATATATTCATTATATATTCATTTATCTTAATATAATATTGTTATATTTTGAAAATTATTTACTCCATTTGTGGAGATGGTAGACCATACAAATACATGAATGTTAATTCTATTCTCTTAACGGATGAATAGAAAGAAAGATAAATAATATCTTAACATTATATAATCAATTTACTGTATTAGATATAACATATATTAACTAAATCTATCTTTAATAAAAACTCGGTACCGTGTACATGAGTATGGAGCAGCATCACATCGCGAAGTGGTAGTCTGACGTACACACAAACAACATTATCGTAATCCCATGGAATGGAAATTAAGAATGTATATTTTATTTATATAATCAAATAATTATATATTTAATAAATTAATATATAAAAATTAAATCTGCCCGTATATACAATAGTGAGAGGTGGTGATGTAAAATGAATTACATCGATGCGCTATTAACAGTTTCGTCCACCCTTGATGGAATAGAAAATATATGTCAGTCATTAAATTAATATAAATTTATTATAATATGTTATATAAATATTTTATTATACCATCATGTTTAATTAGGATTGTTTGTAATTGGTGGGAAAATGAAAATTAAAATAGTTGGTTAAAGACTATACCTTTTTTGGATAACTGAATTAGGTCTACACCAAAAGCCTACAAAGGGGGTTCTCTAAAACAAATATGTCCTATAATATGTGGTTATGAAAGAACATAAGGAATTTTGGTAGGTATTGGATGAAAAATTTGATTTCTATGCGTGAATAATAATTGATATGACTTAGACATTTCTGAGTTGGGGGGAACACATAATTGGAGTTTCCGAAATGAAAAAGGTGTACCTACATTTTAAAATTATAAAAAAACTAAAAAATGTATAATTATAAAAACATAGATGAATTAAGTCATTATATGACATTGAAATGGTATTTTTAAAATTTTATAGCTAATTTACACAATTATATATTTATTTAACCGCCGAAATGATCATTTTATCCTAAACTATGGAAATTAATTTTTTGTTTTTTCTATTTAGTTTAACCAAACAATATGTTCACTCTATCATAAAATAATATTAATTATGATTCCATTTATGAAATCCATTTTTCCAAATTCCATTCACATAATTTGAAATTTTTATTCCTTAATTAAACCCATATACATGACATAAATTTCGTTTTTCAACAAGAAAATTCTAATACCTATAGATATTTTAAATATAGAAATTCATCATTTTATTTATTAAAATTATATAAATTATAGAAAACAATATATAATTTAACTATTTTTAATTTAATAAAATTTTTATTCAATATTTACGTGTGTAAATGTTCTAAATAAATTGGTAATTAATAATAAAAATGAGTATTTCAACTCATCATGGAAGCAATATTCATTGACGAAAATTATCCAAAATTCCACCTATGTTAAATTTCAATCGTTGTTTTAAAAAAATTACTTTTTAAATATAATAATTTTTTTGCAAATAATAATTTTTATTATTTTTTCACAAGAATAAATTTAAATAATTTTTTTGAAAATGCATTTTCAAAGTATATAATTGCTATAAAAATAAGTAATTTTTAATAAATTTATTTTATCTAATTAGATTCATTATACCTAATTTTAATTTGTTTTCGAATTCAAAATGGATAATTTAATGAGTATGTTATAACAATCATGTTTTAAAAATAATATTAATATTATATAACAATTCATTAAAACTTGGTTTTCCAGGTAATGAAATATATTGAATAAATTAAATTAATTGAAATTAAAATATTTAACCAAATATTGTGGTTCTAATTGAATCACCACTATTCTTAATTTTTTTGTAACATCATTTTTCATGCATAATAATGAAATTTACTAGTAAATATTTTTTATTTTGTTTTACGAATTTATATTAATATTTATTTTTTTCATTTCTTAGAATTCAATATTGATAAATAGACTATATATTTTAAATTAAAATGAAAGAATTTGGAAAATAATTTCCTTTTCATTTTTTTACAATTATGAATTTTAAAAATATTTTATTTTCCTTACCATAGTAATGCTTTATATGGGATAATTAAGGTTAAACATATTATGATAAGGCCTAAATTTGATTCAAATATTTTTTATAATTTATTTGTATGAGTCCATTTCATCTATAATGGGAAAAGAATTCTAAATTGTAACACCCCAATAATTCATAGTGTGTTATTTCTTCAAAATAATTCAATAACTTGCACTACACGCAACACCGAGTTCAATTACACCATGACTTACCAAACAAGCCATTCAAAAGAGGTTATGAATAGTATTAACTAAATTTTAAACTTTATATAATCATTATAATTTTAGAATCCATATTATGAGTTTCTTAGACATAATGTAAGAACAAATTCATTTTCAGTATTGCACTTTTACCAACTTTTAATGGTGAACCCTTTTTAAATAAAATATTTTAAACTTTTTGACTAAATGGGGACATCAAAAAAAATTTAAAATAAAACATCCCAGGCTTCCACGGTACACTTTCCTTTGAAGAATACAGTAGCGTGTGTTGTATGCAACTTCGAGTTCTAACACACACCACAACCAATCAAACTAGCCGTTATGAATAGTAATACCTAGTTTTTGAAATTATATATATTTTATATTTCAAAATGGACTTAATTTTTGGATTCGGAATATCGAATTTAGCCTAAGGTGAAATTTTGGTACTTTTCGGATAACTTTAATATTTTGATAAATAGTTAAAATTACTAAATTTTAATTAAAAACAAATTTTTAATCAAAATAATTAATAGTGATAAATTATGAATTTGAGTGGTTTTAAAGTATATTTAGAATATATTTTTACCATTTAATATATTTTTGGTCATTGGACATAATTTTACAATTAAACCGAACATAAACAAGTGTCAATCTTTTGATAGTTATTATCTCTTAAAAACACACTTTTTGTTTTGACAGCGGGAATTAATTTTAAATTAATTTCTGCCACTTCTGTGTTTTTAATTTAGAAAAATGGATTCCATATTTGGAATCAGGATGTTCAAATTGTGTAAATATGTAACTTTTATTTGTAGACATTTTGAATAAATACTGCGGTAAATATTTTATTTACCATGATTAAGGGTAAATCCGGTAAATAAGGGTTAAAAAATAATATTATAATAATACTAATTTACCCTAAAACGTGTCCTAGAATTATTGGTTGATACATGTTCGGAAATAGGCATATTTGGGTCAATTTGGGGACCCCATGGTGCCACTTTTAGGTGATAGGGACACTTTATTTTAATTAAGTTAAAATGATTACAAAAATGACACAAGCATATATCTTTTAGAAAAACAATTTTTACATAGGTTTATATATGTTGGATTTTAGATTATAAATATTCATTAGAAATATAAAAATATTTCCTACAGAATTTAAGTTTATTTATAATTTTTAGACATCACCTAATTTAATTTATTTTTGACACAATGATGATGAAGTAATTACTATAATAGTGAAAAATCAAAATAATTGATATTATAAATACCCAAATAAATATAATATGAATCATTTAATGAATTACACTAATTTTCTAGGATAATATGACATATTAGAATTTCGTTAATTATCTTATTTCGAAGTAATAATTCTTTTATGAGTTTCACAAAAATCAACTATTCAATAGTGTTAAAATTGACAAAAAAGAGTTTTTAAAAAATATATTATATTATTAATTGATATTAAATTCCTAAAAATATGAGATTCTGCCAGGAGACTTATATCTTGATAGATGCATCATTAATGGACCACTTTGGGGTCTCTTGGATGTATATGGTATGTTTATTAACCATATAATATAAAAATACAAAGAGACATTGTAAAAGTGAAACTAATTAACTTATAGTTAATACTTAAAGATAAGGTTAATATAAGTACCCAAACCTGTCTAAATTCTATTGGTTGAGTTGTTTTCGATGTATCCCCACCTTAACCTTTGAATAATCAACTTTGGAGCCATTAGAAACCGAATATGAATTTATTATAAACTAATATTTCTAAATTTTCCAAAGGTGCCCCTCACCCCTCTTATAAAAGGGCACTCCTCCTTCTCATTTCTTCACACCTTCAAAACCTTTTGGTTCGGCACAAATCTGCCCATATACTCTCCCAACTTCCCTAAATACAACCTAGAGGCCTTAGTTTGAACAGAAATCCAACCTAAGGAGCCCTTTTGATCAAATCAAAAGCAAGAACCCGAAGAAGAGGTAATGATTTCACCACCCTTTTCCAAGTACCTTTCTTCTTCCACTTCTTCTTCCTTTGTTATTACCATTCTAAAATAATAACTCCAGTATAATATATATACTGTGATGTTATTATAAATATGGTACAACCATATTCAGTATTCTATCCACCATTTGAATAACATTTCACCATACGTGCGTACGTATGACTTATCGTCTCCACGTCGTGGTGTAATTGTTATTCAATATATTATTATTTGGATGGGTATAATAATGATATGTAACTCATGTAAATAATAAACATAACATGTTAATGATTCTGTATATATGATATAACAACCATTTATATATTATTTCAAAAGAATGATATTGTCGCTCGTGCGTACGTACGGACTACCGTCTCCACGAACGCGATGAGATTCATTCTCCATCGTATCCATTCAAGTATAATTATCATTTGATGATTTAAAATGATGTTTAAGGACTTGATATCATTCGGCATATGAATAATATACAACCTATCCATTACAAACATGTCTTACGTAACAAAACATATAAAAGAAAACAAGTAAGTTAACACCCGAAACAACGATAATACTAAGATATTATTATCAAATCAATATTAAAAGATCATATATGATACCATATTAATGTATATGATTCTTGTATAATTTAATAACAATTATTTAACCAGTATAAAGGAGGTTAACCTACCCCAACCAAGGAAAAGTACAAGGTAAGGGGTTTTCATCTAACTCCTTATTCCCGTGAGATTCATGCCATATTGCCACCATTACCTTTTGTGTGGTGTATGTACTACCCATAATTATATTCCTTGTGTAATAAACTCTAATTTATTTGTATTTACATATTCATTGTATGATACCTCTTTCAAGGGTTGTATGTTTCATAAGTTACTGAATTGGTAAGGGTTATTTCACAATCTCTTCATTATCTGAGGTTGTTTATTCACAATTATCTACTGGGATCTCTTTATACTCTACATCCATGTTTCTTAAAAATATATTTCAAAACATTTTTACTATTTACTAGAATATGAGTTAAATTCATTTATACCCTTTTTGACTTTTATAAGTTGTTTATAAAGGAATCTTTCCGTCATTTTCAAAACAAGGTCCTTTTTATCCTTTTCGACAGGATTAAGGTAAAAATGTTTTTTTAACTTATACGGCGGGTGCGGCTATTTACCGCCATTATAAAATCGTCAAAGCTTCCGTTACAAGCTTATAAGAATATTTTCAAATTGAATGTATTATTTTATAATTATGTTACTTTTAAAATGATTTAAAAAAAAGAGATATTTCTCCAAAATAGTTTTGATTTCATCTATGTCAACATCATTGGATGGATTTTAAGGTTATTTGAAGTTGATTTATTATGATACAAAACATCCATATTTTATTGAAGGTTTTGTGATATTTTTCACAGTGTATAAGTTATTCTTATGTCACTCATGGTTTTTGTTTAATGTATTGACATTTCATAAGTTATTTTTAATCCAAATGTTTATGTTATATTTCAACCTTTCATTCAGATGAATGTGTTAGACAAGTATGTTACGGGTTGGGGACCGGTAAAAGTAACCCCTCCGGTTTGGTCTCCAGTTATTAGAGGAACTCCGGTTTGGTCTCCGGTTATTAGAGGAACTCCGGGTTGGTGTCCGGTTATTAGAGGCACTCTGGGTTGGTGTCTGGTTATTAGAGGCACTCCGGGTAGGGTTCTGGTTACAGTTAGCCCCAAGGTCTTGGGATGAGGCCTTAACAAAGAAATTAACGTTCAGCATTATGCATTCTATCATTATGAAAGTGGTTATTGATTTTGCATGTGATTATTCAATTAGTAGAATATCCATGTGAATAAGTAAATGGCATTATTTCATTTTATTTATTCCATACTATGTTGAATGTTCAAGTTTGAAAGGATTTTGTTTTAGTTATACATTGCCTTAAATGTTTATTCTTATTTATGAAAGTTTCTACTATATTGTTATCCTTACTGGGCATTTGAGCTCACCCCTTTTGAATGTTTTATTTTTTCCAGGAAGTGAAGAAGTAAATTATGAATGACCTGCAGGGATATTATGTGGGGATATGAGTGTGGATTATGGAGACAATATGTTGTTGTAGTAGTTTTTCATTTTATGATGTAATGTAAGACTTATGAATATATCTAGTGTTTCCAAGGCTACTAAACCAATCTGTATTTCGATATTTGATCTTTCTTGTGATCATGCCAATGTTATGTAATAATACACCGACTCTGGGTAACTAGGGTCGGGGCATTACAGTTGGTATCAGAGGAAGTTTAGTACAAACCTTGGAAGCTAGATTTAGATAAACTCTGATTAGAGCACGTAGACCTAAGATGAACTTTGAGGATAAGTATAGAAGAAATTCCTAGAATTTTGGTATTGTAGAGAATTTGTGAGTTTTCCAAGGAATACATCCCTGTCTAGATACGAGCAGGTAGAGGCGGCTCTGGCACAGATGTACCTAGGGGTAAAACCCGAAAACACCGCTTTGAGCTAGACTCGAACGGGAAGTGGTGCACGACAACGGGCCTTGCTGCACTCTTGGTTACGACACTCCCGGGGGATATGCTTAGGATAACACTCATTTTATTTACAAATAATTATGAAGGGTTTATGAGTATATACTTCCTCAAAATAGACATTTTTATGATTATGGATTATATCCATAAACTATTTAATTTATGTTATGTGTTTCACAAGTTTGAGATTAGGTATTGTTATTCATAAACTAATCTAGGGTATGCCATTGTTTAGAAATGGCGCCTAGTAGAAGGAATGAGAACTCCAGCAATGAACATGATACTAATAGAAAGATGGATCATATATTTTATGGTCTTAAGCCAGAATTTACAAGAGAAATAGTCCCGCATGTATTATCATCATATGAAGAAATAATATCATGTGTTGATAAGATTAGTAAAGTGTTTACTGAGTCATATGGCTTTGAATGGAAGCAAGAGAAGAAAAGGATGGAAGAGAGAAAGATGGCTGAAGGGAAGAGGGAAAAGAAGAATTTTCCCATATGTGATAACTGTGGAAAAAAAACACCCTGGAACTTGCCTGAAAGGAATGGGAGTTTGTTATAAGTGTGGAGGAAAAGGGCACAAAGTACGTGACTACAAGGGTAAGAAAATGGTTTCAAATGTACAATGCTTCATTTGCAAGGAGTTTGGACACTACGCGAACCTATGTCCCAGTAATCAGACTATGGCGCAAATGATTCTTTTGGATAATAATCAAGTAATGATACTACCACAAATGACGAGGAATGATTAGAGTTCTTATGTTGATTATGTCAATTGAGTGTTGTATCAACAATGTACTTGTTATAATAATTATGGAGTATATAAGGATTTTATTGCAGTACTATTTTATTAAGGACTTGAGATTGTGTGGAACAAAGAAAAGTGACTCAATAGCAGGTTAAATTTTTGGGAAATATATGGTTGAGAGAAAGATAAACCATAATATGGTTCTGATACCGAGGTAGTGATTTTAGAATAATACATGATTGATTTGGAAAAATTATATTGGATATTCTTGACTACATTGAAGCTGATTAATGATTTGTATATTCCATCATTGTTGGGATTTAAAACATTTTTTGATTGATGAAGTATATCCAGCACTCTATATGGAATAAGGGAGCATGAATGTAATCAATAAGGATTATGGTAATTCAGTATGTTTCAGTGTTTTAAAAGAATACATGATGAATGTATTAATATGCTATTACGGGGTAAAAAGGATCTACATTTTTTACCTTCCTTATAAATGTTGGACTGTGAGTTTGGACAGAAGTATTTTGGATAAATTCTAGTTTGAGATTAATTTTGGATTGCCATAAAAGGACAACCCAGAGGTTGGGCGACAACCCGTCGCGACCGGCAAGGCCATGAGACTTAAACCCGCAACCGAAGGGCGACAAGGGTGTATCACCTACCACTGGCCCACGAGATGTCCTGGATTAAATAATATAGTTTTTATTAAAAGATCTTGTAGATGAATTATAAATTAGTTTATTTTGGAACCCTATACGAATAGTGTAAATAGAATTTTTTACGTTCTATTATCTTTTACTGTGAAAGATGATTTTGTTGTAGAAATTTATTAATGGATAAAACTCTAATTATAAAGTACGTATATCTCCTTATGATCTTAGCCAATTTCATAAATAAATTCCTCAACATTAAGAAAAGGAACTTAGAACAAAAATGTTGTCCTAGATGGTACCTTAAATCATCACTAATTTATGGCTTTGGGATTGTTGGCCTTTTCATAGCCATGTTCTCTACCACTCTCCATCAGGTAATTGATGGTTAGATTTTTTTTCATATCCATATTTTCCTACATGGAACCCTAGTATGTGTTATTTTCGGTAATCTTCATACTTTCTACTCTTTATTTTAAATAGAGGCCTCATTAATTCATTTTTCGATGTGGGATTTCAACTAAGATATTTTGAAACGTCAAAAATGTGTTATCCTAATACCCTATGTTCTGTTGAACCGATTGTATTTCAAATCATCTTATATTGATGAATTTAAGGGCTTACATTTTACACTTGTTTGTGATTGATGACCTCAATCACTACCTATAAATATTTAAGTTTTTCCTCCAATTATATGTCTCTAATTGCCACCAATGTTCTCCTAATCGAGATCATAATTTGGTGGTGACCCTTTGATTTCTCTTTTCCTCATATTAAGACTAAATTTTAGTAACCCAATTTCCGGTGTGGGTTTTCCCACAAATATATTTTCTATTTTCAACCTTTTATTTTCGAAGAACAATTTCAAATTGCGAGGACGCAATTTATTGAAGGAGGGGAGAATGTAACACCCCAAGAATTCATAGTGTGTTATTTCTTCAAAATAATTCAATAACTTGCACTACACGCAACACCGAGTTCAATTACACCATGACTTACCAAACAAGCCGTTCAAAAGAGGTTATGAATAGTATTAACTAAATTTTAAACTTTATATAATCCTTATAATTTTAGAATCCATATTATGAGTTTCTTAGACATAATGTAAGAACAAATTCATTTTCAGTATTGCACTTTTACCAACTTTTAATGGTGAACCCTTTTTAAATAAAATATTTTAAACTTTTTGACTAAATGGGGACATCAAAATTTTTTTTAAATGAATCATCCTAGGCTTCCACGGTACGCTTTCCTTTGAATAATACAGTAGCGTGTGTTGTATGCAACTTCGAGTTCTAACACACAGCACAACCAATCAAACTAGCCGTTATGAATAGTAATACCTACTTTTTGAAATTATATATATTTTATATTTCAAAATGGACTTCATTTTTGGATTCGGAATATCGAATTTATCCTAAGGTGAAATTTTGGTACTTTTCGGATAACTTAAATATTTTGATGAATAGTGAAAATTACTAAATTTTAATTAAAAACAATTTTTTTAATCAAAATAATTAATAGTGATAAATTATGAATTTGAGTGGTTTTAAAGTATATATAGAATATATTTTTACCATTTAATATAATTTTGTTCATTGGACATAATTTTACAATTTAACCGAACATAAACAAGTGTCAATATTTTGATAGTTATTATCTCTTAAAAACACGCTTTTTGTTTTGACAGCGGGAATTAATTTTAAATTAATTTTTTCCACTTCTGTGTTTTTAATTTAGAAAAATGGATTTCATATTTGGAATCAGGATTTTCAAATTGTGTAAATAGGTAACTTTTATTTTTAGACATTTTGAATAATTACTACGGTAAATATTTTATTTACCATGGTTAAGGGTAAATCCGGTAAATAAGGGTTAAAAAATAATATTATAATAATAATAATTTACCCTAAAACGTGTCATAGACTTATTAGTTGATACATGTTCGGACATAGGTATATTTGGGTCGATTTTGGGACCCCATGGTGCCACTTGTAGGTGATAGGGACACTTTATTTTAATTAAGTTAAAATGATTACAAAAATGACACAAGCATATATATTTTAGAAAAACAATTTTTACATAGGGTTATATATGTTGGATTTTAGATTATAAATATTCATTAGAAAGATAAAAAGATTTCCTACAGAATTATATTTTATTTATAATTTTTAGACATTAAATAATTTAATTTATTTATGACACAATGATGATGAAGTAATTACTATAATAGTGAAAAATCAAAATAATTGATATTATAAATACACAAATAAATATAATATGAAACTTTTAATGAATTAAACTAATTTCCTAGGATAATATGACATATTAGGATTGATTTAATTAGCTTTTTTCGAAGTAATAATTCTTTTATGAGTTTCACAAAAATCTACTATTGAATAGTTGTAAAATTGACAAAAAAGTGTTTTTAAAAAAAATATTATATTATTAATTGATATTAAATTCCTAAAAATCTAAGGTTCTACCAAGAGACTTATATATTGATAGGTGTATCATTAATAGACCACTTGGGGGTCTCTTGGATGTATATGGTAAGTTTATTAACCATATAATATAAAAATAAAAAGAGACATTGTAAAGTGAAACTAATTAACTTAGAGTTAATACTTAAAGATAAGGTTAATATAAGTACCCAAACCAGTCTAAATTCTATTGGTTGAGTTGTTTTCGACCTATAACCACCATAAACTTTTAATAATCAACTTTGGATCCATTATAAACCGATTATTAATTTATTATAAACTAATATTTCTAGCTTTTCCAAAGGTGCCCCTCACCCCTCTTATAAAAGGGCACTCCTTCTTCTCATTTCTTCACATCTTCAAAACCTTTTGGTTCGGCACAACTCTGCCCAAATACTCTCCCAACATCCCTCACTACAACCTAGAGGACTTATTTTGATCAGAAAGCCAACCTAAGGAGCCATTTTGATCAAATCAAAAGGAAGAACCCGAAGAAGAGGTAATGATTTCACCACCCTTTTCCAAGTTCCTTTCTTCTTCCACTTCTTCTTACTTTCTTATTACCATTCTAAAATAATAACCCCAGTATCATATATATATTGTGATGTTATTATAAATATGTTACAACCATATTCAGTATTCTATCCACCCTTTTAATAACATTTCACCATACGTGCGTACGTACGGCTTACCGTCTCCACGTCGTGGTGTAATTGTTATTCAATATATTATTATTTGGATGGGTATAATAATGATACGTAACTCATGTAAATAATAAATATAACATGTTAATGATTCTGTATATATGATATAACAACCATTTATATATTATTTCAAAAGAATGATATTGTCGCTCATGCGTACGTACGGACTACCGTTTCCACGAACGTGATGAGATTCATTCTCCATCGTATCCATTCAATTATAATTATCATTTGATGATTTAAAAATGATGTTTAAGGACTTGATATCATTCTGGATATGAATAATATACAACCTATCCATTACAAACATGACTTACGTAACAAAACATATAAAAGAAAACAAGTAAGTTAACACCCGAAACAACGATAATACTAAGATATTATTATCAAATCAATATTAAAAGATCATATATGATACCATATTAATGTATATGATTCTTGTATAATTTAATAACAATTTTTTCACCATTATACAGGAGGTTAACCTACCCTAACCAAGGAAAATTACAAGGTAAGGGGTTTTCATCTCACTCCTTATTCCCGTGATATTCATGTCACATTGCCACCATTACCTTTTGTGTGGTGTATGTACTACCCATAATTATATTATTTGTGTAATAAACTCTAAATTATGTGTATTTACATATTAATTGTATGATACCTCTTTCATGGGTTGTATGTTTCATAAGTTACTGAATTGGTAAGAGTTATTTCACAATCTCTTCATTATCCGAGGTTGTTTATTCACAATTATCTACTGGGATCTCTTTATCATCCACATCCATGCTTCTTAAAAATATATTTAAAAACATTTTTACTATTTACTAGAATATGAGTTAAAGTCATTTATACCCTTTTTGACTTTTATAAGTGGTTTATAAAGGAATCTTTCCGTCGTTTTCAAAACAAGGTCCTTTTTAACCTTTTCGACAGGATTAAGGTAAGAATGTTTTTTAACTTATACGGAGGGTGCGGCTATTTACCGCCGTAATAAAATCGTCAAAGCTTCCCTTACAAGATTATAAGAATATTTTCAAATTGAATGTATTATTTTATAATTATGTTAATTTTAAAATGATATAAAAAAAGAGATATTTCTCCAAAATAGTTTTGATTTCATCTATGTCAATATCCTTTGATGGATTTTAAGCTTATTTTAAGTTGATTTATTATGATACAAAACACCCATATTTTATTGAAGGTTTTGTGATATTTTTCACAGTGGAAAAGTTATTCTTATGTCACTCATGGTTTTTGTTTAATGTATTGACATTTCATAAGTTATTTTAAATCCAAATGTTTATGTTATATTTCAACCATTCATTCAGATGAATGTGTTAGACAAGTATGTTCCGGGTTGGGGACCGGTAAAAGTAAGCCCTCCGGTTTGGTATCCGGTTATTAGAGGAACTCCGGTTTGGTTTCCGGTTATTAGAGGAACTCCGGGTTGGTGTCCGGTTATTAGAGGCACTCCGGGTTAGTGTCCGGTTATTAGAGGCACTCCGGGTTGGGTTCCGGTTACAGTCAGCCCCAAGGTCCTGGGATGAGGCCTTGACAAAGAAATTAAAGTTCAGCATTATGCATTCCATCATTATGAAAGTGGTTATTGATTTTTCATGTGATTATTCGATTAGTAGAATATCCATGTGAATAATTAAATGGAATTATTTCATTTTATTTATGCCATATTATGTTGAAAGTTCAAGTTTGAAAGGCTTTTGTTTTAGTTATACATTGCCTTAAATGTTTATTCTTATTTATGAAATTTTCCGTTATATTGTTATCCTTACTGGGCATTTTTTCTCACCCCATTTCAATGTTTTATTTTTCCCAGGAAGTGAAGAAGTAAATTATGAATGACCTGCAGGGATATGAGTGTGGATTATGGAGACAATATGTTGTTGTAGTAGTTTTTCATTTTATGATGTAATGTAAGACTTATGAATATATCTGGTGTTTCCAAGGCTTCTAAACGAATCGGTCTTTCGAGATTTTATCTTTCTTTTGATCATGCCAATGTTATGTAATAATTCACCGACTCTGGGTAACTAGGGTCGGGGCTTTACATAAATTCTTTCATATTTAATATATTTAAATTTTATTTTTACCTTTAAAATATTTTAGAAAAAGATAGTCAGAAATATCAAAAAAATTGTATCTATAATATTTTGTTTGAGGGATAAAAAAATTTATATTTTTCATTATAAATTATTATATTAAATATTAATGAGTATATTTTATCATTATAAATTACTTCATATTTTATGTGATGAAATAATTACAATAAATGATTTTAGTAAAATGAAATTGTTCATGTGAAATTAGTATTAAAATATTGATAATGCCTTTAAAAATAATAGAAGTAATATTTTTTGGGTGATGAATAGTGTATCATGAATTTATTAAATGAATTTAATATATTTTATATTTTTGAAAATTTTATATTGAAAATAAATATCATTCATGTGTCTTTTAGTATCAAATTTTGTGATCAGATCATAAAATGATGTTAATATTATTTATTGTTAAATATTTTTTTGAAGTTATATAACAGAATAAAAATTATAAATAAGATAATTAGGATGATAAATGGTCTAAAATTTGATTACTCTGACATTTATGATCCAATTGGAACCTTATAACTAATATTATAACCCTGTAGAATTGAAAAACCCATAACCATGGGTATGTTTAAAATAGTATAACCATGGCGTTGAATTAAATGATAAGATTTAATATGACATAAAAACAAAAATAAATCTTATTTGGTGATTATATAATGATAATATCCTAATTGTATTAGAATAATTTTTTTGGAATCATTTTCCATGAGTCGCCATGTATTATAATATAATATTTGATTTATCCAAAAAATGACTTTGATGTTATTATATGATAAAAATATTTTTATTAAATGATTTATAATTCAAAAAATTACAATACATGGTCAGGATAATGTCATAAGATTTATAATATAAATCAAGGTCCATTTGTGGGCCTCTTTTCAATTTTTAGTACCATTCATGACCCTTAATAACTATATAACACATACATCACCATAATTGTCAAAAGTGTTAACGGGTGTTGAAACTATGAGATAAGGGTAATAATATACCAAAAATATGTCAGAATTTTATTTGATGAGTTTATTTAGACTCCTAATAATATTATCATACAATTATCTCTTTTTTAATTCATTTTTTAAAGAAACTTTTTTTATTTAATACATAATGATATTACAAGAGTACCACTCACATCACTTATAAAAGGGAACCACCCTCTCCATTCCACTACACATTTCAAGAGACATATTTTTTGAGAAACAACTATCCAAATTTTTGATAAAATCCCATGCATCATTTTTAATTTCATATATTGAGAATTATAAAACCCTAATCAGTCATAAGGTGTAAAGCATTAGAGGATGTCTGAAGAAGTAGTATAGGTTTTAAACAAATATTTTTGTTGTATTTCTTATTTTACCTATTGAAAACATATTTCATCTATGATAAAATAATAAAATAATTATATTTAATATACTGTGATTTAATAATATTTATCCAATAACATATACCCATATCATCTCCAATTATATAGGAAATTAAATCATTGATCGTGTGTACGACAAACTACTGCCTCGTGAACTGAGGTAATTTTATTTCAATCATTAATTTTCATTAATGCTTATAGTGACAGATTTAATATATATATATATATATGAAATTGAGGATATGTTATCACTAATAAAAGATAATATATCATATATTTTCTTACGATTCCATCCATTTAAAAATGATAATGTTCTTCGAGCATATGTGTGTATTACCAACTCTACAAAGTGATGTTATTTTTTTTCCGTAAACACATACAGTAATTAATATATATAAGTGTATTAAAATAAAGGATATTATATTTATCATTTTTTTGTAATGATAATGTAATTCTTACTTTGTTTCAATAATGTTAATTGAAAAATGGAAACGCTACACATGCATACTTAAGACATATGTTCTCTATGATTGTAAAATAGTTCGTTTTTCCTAACTATATTTCATAGCGTGTTTTAAAAGTATAATTAATATATAATAATAATTATTTCAATATTATTATTCTATAGATGATTTTATAATGACCACTTTTCTCATATTCAACTTAACAAATTTATTTTTGAAAAATGATTCGATCATCATCAAAACATTTTAGGTGAACATAATAACTTCTATAATTATATATAATATGCTAATTAATTTAATAAATATACTAATAAACATGACATTTAATGTCAATAAATTAAAAAATTAACATATTATAATTATTATGGAATATAAAAACTTAATTTTTGTGTTAGACTCACATCATGGGGCACTTTACAATATAAGCCCTGTTTTAAATGAATTAAAGGATTCTTTTCTCAATATTTTATTTCATTTACATTTAATAAAATTATTTTCATGACTAATTTATATCGAGATGAATAAATTATAATGGAAATTTTATATCTTGTTTTAATGTCAATCAAATGTATTCAAATGGAATACATTTATCAATTTTATATGGAAAAAATTGACCACAACAACATGAATGTTTTGTTCTAACATATATGATAGAAAAAATATTTAACACACTCTTAACAATTATTTTATGTCTTTATTCCCTTCATGAATTTTTTATTTCATTAAAAAAAACCATCATTTTTCTAGAAGTTTTAAAAATAATTTTATATACTATGATTATTTCAATATCCAAAAACTCTTTTTTAGTGGTAGGAACGGATATTTTTATGAAATGATTCTTATTATATGAATTTTTTAAGCTTATTGGGGATTTTTTGGGATGTTTGGTTTAAATATAACTTAATGATGGTGGTTCTAATATAATCTTTGGATTTGTGGATTTTTTGTAAAATAATAATGGGTGAGCCCAATTTTTCTCTCAAATGAATTGGCCATTTTTATAGGTGACTACAATAGTGTTTTGAATATTATTCCATGTGTTATCAACATGAATTTTCGATAATTTTTAAAATATTTTATTGGATTTAATTTTGGTTTATAATTTAAAACTAATAATAAAATTGATGATATTATGACATTATGTATGGTTAAATGTGAATGTTTTTTTTGAATTTGAATTTCATGTGTGATCATGGTTTCTAAGAAATCCAAATGTTTATGATTTTGGATTTTCTGATTTCTTATAAAGAGTCCTACAAAAATATATGGACTATAAATTAAATTTCTTATATTATTAATCTATTATTAGAGATCAATGTTTGATTTGTTAAAATAAAAATGTCTTCTATAATTTCATAGTTTTGAAATGGAATTAAGGGTTTATTTTATCTGTTATATCTAACTTACTGATATTTTTTTCTCATCCCACTTTTTTACGTTTTTTTATAGTGTATATGGATGATTAAGAAAAAAATTGAATACAAAATATGGAAAAATAAAATCACTTTATTGTGGGAGTAATTCCCTTAAAATACTTTGTATTGTTATGGAATAGTTCCCCTATATCCCAAAAATTATAAAAAATATCTATGGTTATTTAAGTTACTCAATATTTATTTTGCCTATCATATGTTTTGGATGAATTATATTACAAATTATTTATTGATACTAAATTTAATGATATAAAATTTATGTTTTTAGTAGAGAATATTGAAGGGAATGTTTGGGATTATCAATGTTGGTTTTGGAGATGGGTATAGATATCATTGTAGACTAATATCCTTTCATGTGTGTTTAACATATAATATATAGGTAACTTATTGAATTTATATGTTAATGGATTATGATATTCTCAGTGGTATTGACACCACCATTTGAGGTTATAATGGATGTGTTTTGAGGTGATTTGAAACCATTCAAAGGTTTTACAAAGAAAACACTATTTTGATAAAAATATCCCTTCACTAATTAAATTAGTTGATGTTAAGTAAATTATAGTAAATGGATGATGTGATACAGAAGAACATGATATATGAATTATGATTCATTGACAAGTTGATATTTTTATAAATATTTATATTGATACTATAGAATTACTTTCGAGTTTTATAAAAATTTGATTCATAATATATTGGAGGATTTCATTACATTATAAGATTACAGAGCAATTTATCATTGTGATTAAATGAATTTTTGGGATATGTTTCATTGGTAATAGTTATATGTTACTTTTACGGTTATCATATGATTTAATATGAAGGATTATTTCAGATGAATAGAATATCATTTTGGGGATGTAAGATGATAATAGTGAGATAATTATTGATGTTATATAATTCATTAATGTTGGGGTTAATGTGGTTAATTTGGATATAGGGTTTTTATGTAATGATCAAACATGACCATTTTCTGTTGTTGTGGAAATTCTAGACATAAATGTATTATTTCTTAATAATAAGGTATATTCATTTTTTATCAATAATTTTCATTAAAAAAATTCTTTTTGTATATACATGGGGTATATATTGTTATCTTTTGGTGTATAATTTTATAGTTTAGACTCTTGTTTCATTTATTTAAGAATGAAAATTATATCTTGTAAACTCATCATTTGAATAAAAGGATGGGATTTCGGTGGGATCTTATTATGGATGCAATTATACTTTTCAAATAATATTTTTTCTTTTATTCTTATCATATATGGTAAATGAATTCCTCAAATCTATGAGGAGAATATTGAAGGAAAAATTTTATAAGATTACAAAGTTTTTTTATCTATTGATTTCAATTTTTAACACCTCATTATTATATGGATATTCATATTGGCACATCCCAATCCACCAATGTATGATCAATTTCTACAGAAAGACTTCCTCTAATAGGCTAGAGAATGGAGGCCATCACTGAGTTGGCATATCCCACAAATGGTAAGAAATTTCATAAATTACATGTACACATTCACACATAACCAGTACCACATAGTGATGAAATGTAAAACAACTAAAAAAATGTCTGTATAGATTTATGATCCCACAATAGTGTATGATAGTAATGAACTGAATAGTAAAAATGGGAAAAAACAAGACCAAGAAAAATTGTGAGGGTTATATCCTTCTCTAAAGGAAGAATAATTAAAAAGTACACTCCTAATAAATACCTCTGTTTATAAAGCTCCAACTATGATCCATCCACTGCCTTTCCTCCTAGGAAAACATCAAAAAGGGAAATTATCTACACAAGACTCATCACATGTGGTAAAAGCATGTGCAAGGATGAGTATAAAAATACTAAGTAGGGAACCCTAAATGATCTAACCTGAAGAAAAATGTATATTATGATCAATAAAAGATATGTTAATATATGAATATCAAATACAAATTAAATCCATGATATACTTAGAAGGGACACCATCCAATCAGGCAATCATAAACATCTATCAACCATAGTATTATGTTTGATATAATTCTCATTCTTGGAGAACACACTACATGATCCATTTTACAATAGGATAAACTCAATGATGAGTTATAGGACATTGGTCCCTGAATAATGAAGCACACTAGTCTAAGGGAACCGTGATAGAGAGACATTGGTCACACCCAAAACCACTAGGAGGCACCAAAAACCCAATCTGGATGATCTCGCTATGTAGGGTACTGTATGATAATGATTCTATAACCCTACCAAAATGGCCAGATACATGGATGATAAACGCCCCACTCTGGGAGGTCTTTCTAATTTCACAAACTCCATATATTGAATAAAGGTGATAGAGGATCACACTCCAATCTCAAGGACTGACACCATAACTATATCTATCACTTGAACTCTATTGCGTATCACAATATAATGCTGTGGATCTAATTTCTCACTATACCAATATAAAAAATGATCAAGGGTATGCAGTTAATATATATTTTTATTAAATAGAAAAATTAATATCTTCATGAACTCTTGAATGGAATACATGGTGAGTCTAAGGTGGTACACGGTGTTTCAAGATATCACTTGTCATTCTCGTGTGGAATATCCTTTCTTGGAATGTATTTTCCATTTTCACGACATGTAGAATGAGTACCCAATGGGTAGAGACACACAATATCTTGCATATTTCTCCAGTTTGTGTTTGTGTACTAATGTGGTGTTTGTGTACCAATTTTTGTACGCCAATCTATGTTCAGGTGGGAGTACATGGCGTGTCTGTTTCAGTGTTCTTCAACCTATATCTTTGTACTTCCAATGTACACAACCATTCAACCATGATGGGTCACACACTTTGTGACATTGGTGTCACTCCATATGATCACCATCGTTATCCTAAATCTCTAGCCTCCATAGTTCCCCCCCCCCCCCACAAAGTTTGCAATCCCATGATACACGATGTGTTTCTCATTATTTTCTAGATCCATAGATATTCCTACATTCTTCTTAAGACATCACTTTTGCCTCGATTTCAGCTAAAAATTGATCTAATGATCTCGAATCAACATCAATTGACCCTCTCCACTAGTAGCTCATCAGAATCCAACTTTGAAACACATCAAGAAACTATCATTCAACGTTTATTCTCCAAGAACCGTCTGATAAGGGTATAGAACCCAATATCCATTCACATTCTCTAGAATCTACCCATAACCACCATCAATCCTTGATCATGAGCTTGAATTTCATTCCATACCTACCTTTTTGATGGGATGTGCTGAAGAAATGTTGTGCATTAATTCAAACCAGATTTTTTGTCAAATATTTCTTCCAACGGATTACCAATCGTGTCTGTATAATGAAATATGTGGAGAAACAAATAAACAATAGAAATGTGGAATGAACCACGATCTTTGTTCATTTGGAATTTATTTATTTTTTCATAAAAATGATAATCTAAGAGGGATAAAAAAACACCAAGAATATTTCTATAATATATAAATATATTGATGATGCACAAGTGAAAAATAGTTCATTTAATTTTTTAGTGTTCATCTAGGATTAAGAATGTGAAAAAACTCAGAATGTTAAACATACTACCTAATGTTTGATTTATCATTAATGTAGAATGAAATTATGTCGATGTCATAGGAAATATCTTTTGAATACCAATGTTCGTTCATCCTCAATCCATGATCCAATATCATTCATTGGGATGGATTCTCTATATCTCTCTCTAATTACTCTCCAAAGGATTTCTTGGGTTTTCAGCTAACCCTAGAATTCAATAATTGGGATATATTTAATGAAAAACAATTTGATGAGAAAACAAAATTAATTAAAATAATTTCAAAAAAAAATTTTATTCATTTTATGCCCGCAAAAAAATATTAAAAAATGACCCTTGCAGGCTAATGTTAGTTCACCAATAGGTTAAAACCACCATTTTAAACACAACATTGTCCTCAAATTCTTAATCTGAGCACCCATTAATGTGTTATTCTGATTTTTCCAGAAAACCACATGAGCGAGCTATTTAATTCAATAAATATATTCCAAAACATTATTCTGGGCACACCATGACATGGAATCCCACATCATCTTATATTTTGGCCTATAAAATAATCCATATAATTATAAAAAATAATTCATATAGAATCCACAATGCTAGGAAATTTATAATAATCATTCACTTTCCTATGATCATTGTCCAGTACCACTCTCCATTATGTTTTGAAAATTTATTTTTCATCAACATATATATTTTCAATTCCCACTAATAATATTATATTTAGAAACCTAGTTATGTGATATTCTAAATGACATTCTAATTTCCCATTTCCTCTTTTCAAGATATTGTTTTATTAAAAAAATTAAAATGTGTGTTTTCATCATAATTAGTTTCAAATGTAAATCTCTTGATTGTTGAGATCATGTTCAAATTTTGAGGATATAATTAATTAAATAAGAAAATTTTATTATCATAAAATTTCAAAAGATCATCATTTGGGATAGAGTGTAAAACATGCAAGACAAATGTTAAACGAATGATGAAGTTATTATATGTATATTTTATAGTTATAAACTATACATTATATTAAAAATTATCAAAATAATTAACTAAATTGTGAAATATATATACTGGTATCCCTGAATTCAAATTTATCGATTATATTTTAGGAAATAAGAATTCATTTTTATAATAGAGTACATTAATTCATTAGAAAAATATTTTTTCATTTAAAATATTTTTTAATGCTTTCTATCAGTTAATAATATATTGAATATATGGAAATTTTACATTTTTTATTATATAAAATGTAAATAAATTTTAAATTCCTCTTATCAAATTAATCATAATTTGAATTTCTCGTTTTTTTATGAAAATAATTGTTTTTTCAATGAATATTGATAAATCATGATTTTGGTAAAACTGTTATTTATTTTCATTGAATAATGTACTATAAAAGTACCAATATAATTTAAATTGTTTTCATTGTTATATGAGTTTAATTTAGTGTTATATAATCTTATTATTTAAATTTTAATTATCATTGTACCATATTTTTTTATATGTTTATTTTGTGTTAAAAAAATATTTTTCTAAACCCCATTTTTCTTTCTATTTTACAAATTTTATATTAAAATTTATTTATTTCACATTAATGAATTAAACCATTTAAAATGTATTTAATATTTGAAATAAGGTTTTCCAAATTTTTAAAATTTTTATTTTTATTTTTGTCATTATAAAAAGTGAACATGGTAACTTTTAAATACCACAGTAAAGGGGAAATTGGTTAATTGGGGATGAAAATATTTCAATAAAGCTTTAAATTTATTTTAATTATTTATTTAATTAATTGAATGTGTATATTTCTTTCATAATCATCCAAACGATAAAAATATTTACTTTTTCATCCTTTATTTTACTTTAACAATTATAATATTTATATAAAAGATAATTTCAAAAATGCCACATTCATTCTGTTAATATGTAAACTATATCATAAAAGTGAAAATAATATATTATTTATGAATGGTTATTTAAATAAAAAAAATTATAATTATAATTTTTATTTTTTAAAAAATTTTGTCATTAAATAAGTACCTTAAATAATTGTGCAACACGAACATAATGCTCGCAAAAGTAGTAGAAAAATCATATAAATTATATTAAAAAGACTAAAATTAATTTATTTTTTGTTATTTAAAGTGTTATAAGAATTTTCTTGATAATTAAAACATATTATATATTATTTAATGGTTTATATACTAATTCAATATTTTCATTCCACTCTCAATGTAAAATAATTGGAATTTTCAAAATTTGAGATTAATAGTATTATATGTCAAATATATTATATTTAATCCTTTAAAAATCATATAAGTAAATAAATAGGACAATTAAAGTGATGAATGGTGTTTAATTTATTTACATCTCTATTTATGTACCAATTTTTAGATTAGAAGTAAAATTACAACCCAATAATATTGAAAAATTCTTTACCATTAGTGTGTTTACGATTGTCAAGCCAAGAGGTTAAAAGAGAAGAGAAAATTTTAAACTATAAATAATCATATAGAAACTTAATTCAGTGATGTTATTAAAGAAATCCTAATTTTTTCAAAAATAATTCATTTAAAACCATTTTACTTGTGTTAAGAATCATATTTTATAATAATATTTTGTGTATTTTCAAAAATGAAAATAAAGGCATTTTATGATAAAATATTCTATTAAATAATTTAAAATTTATAAAAAAAATTCGTAAAGTTTAATTGGATATGGTTGAAAATATAAACCATTTTTAATTTATGAGTCACTTTTACATTTAAGGTATCCATTGTGAGCCCTAACAAATTAAACAAAATAGATATCATGATAATGGTTAAATGGGCTAATCGGGGTTAGAATTAGGAAATAAGGGTAAAAATATATCAATTTTTATAATTTTTTAATATGAGAGGAGTAAGACCCATCCACGTCTAATACAATAACATTTTGTTTTTTGATGCATTTCCAATTAAAATTACATATGATAATACATTTGGTAATTAGAAGAGTTCCCCTCCTCTCAATTATAAAAGGTAACCCCTTCACAAATTCTCTTAAAATGTCAATAACCATTTAGCTATTTAAATATCATATTAAATAATTTGAAAATATATTTTTAAATTTTCTAATAGTATTATATTTTAATAAATTCCAACCTTTGAGTGCTAAAAGTTTAAATTAATGGATGTTTTTCTAATAAGAGGTATACAATATAACCGAATTTTTTAGTTATATTTATTCTTTATCCACCATGAAATACACTTCATTAATGAAAAAATAATAAAATAATTATATTATATATAATAATATATTATTATGATTGTTTAATAACCAATATCAATATCAACAACCATCAATTGGAAAAATGATTTCATCATTTATTTGTATTTTGGATTGTTTCCTCATGAAAAAATGTAATTCATTTCCCAATATTATCTCTTAAGGATAGTTACAATGATATATTTAATATATTTATATACTTATATATTTATTTATGTTTTATATTCATCACATAATTTTAATTATTCAAATATAATATATCATCAATTTTCCTACACTTCCTTCTACTTGAAAAATGATGGTGTCGTTCGTGCATACGTGTTGATTACCACCCCATGAATTGATGTGGTTCCATTTTCATAACCACAACACATTATTGCTATATAAAATATTATTTAATGATATAAATTAATATTTATCATCATTTTGAAATGTTAAAACAATAACATATAAATTTTCATAATTTTAAATTTTTAAACGGATATTTAATCCTATATTAGTAGGGACTACTTGTTTGATGATCGTAGCATTTTTCATTTTTTATAACCATCATTGATGATTGGATTTAAATATTTAATTTAGGTATATAAAATATATTTATTTCAAAAATAAAATTATAAATATGATGTTATAATGAACATTTTGATCATATCTAACTTACCAAAATCATTTTGGACATATGAGTTTAATTTCATCAAAATATAAGACATGAACTTAGTGAATTATTTAATATAATATATCATGAAAATAAAGAAAAATTAGTAATAAAAAAACCAAAAAATTACTAATTAAATTATTTAATTAATTTATTTTTATTATTAATGTAGATATAGAGTGTAGATGATGATTGAGAATCAAGGTAAGGGTTACATTAAATTAAAAAACTCTTTTTAAATTTCTTAAAAGAATTATTTATTAAATTATTCTCCACGATGACCATATTCATAATATAATATTTTTTATGACATTATAATTAATGAATTAATTATAATGTAAAATTCATTTCACATTTTACATTCATTTAATGGTTTTCAAAATCAATGTTTCTATATATTTTATACAAAATGATTTGATAAAAAGGACACTGAAATATTCAATTCTTACATGTATGAAATCAATTGATTTACCAATGTCCATAACCATTATTTAAGAATGGATTCCTTTATATTATTTCATATATTATTCAATTAAATTTCCTCTTATTGTTGTTCTACATATGATTAAAAAAAGGATTAAAAATAATTTAAATTTCAATCTCCAAAATTAATTTTTATATTGGTGAAATGAATATTTTAATGCATAATTTATTATGGTAAGATAATAGTATTTTTCATTGGAATAATTTATATGGATGTGTTTTTTTTATAAAACAGTAGTGGGTAGTTCCATTTTAAATAAATTATTGGTGGTTCCTTTTTAAATCAATAATGGGTGAGGATGATATAGATGTCCAATGTACCTGGTATATATTTGAGTGACATGAAAATTTCATGAACCAAATTTTGTCACCATCTAAATCGGCACCAGAATAAGTATTTGATAAGTCTCAAAGGTTATTACATATCTCCATGGGCAGGAACAGGTTTGCAGGTATCAAAAATATAGGTTTCATAATGATTTACCTGAGTATAGATACCATAAACAACCAATAATAAATAATATGTAGGATCTGAAAAATTATATAAAAAAAGTCTTGACATAAATTTAGAACAGAATTACAAAGTTTGAAACTATGTCGAAGTGGGAGAAAACCAATAGGTTGCTGCAATTCCTACTCAAGCAGCCCCACATGGACATGATTCATCACCTACAAGCCATATCCACAACACTGCACCGAAGAAGGAATTTAATAACCCAAACCGCCATCTACAAGGCTCTTCCCCTTACATGTGTCAAATAATTCCATGTCTACGTACCCCCAGGGTTGTATATAGGGTGTGAGCCTAAGACCAATATAATTCCACCCAAAATATTGCATGTTATAAAAAAAATTATACTATAATATTTCATTATTTTATAAACTAGAAGTGCTGGAAACAATATCAAAATGTACAACATTAAATGAAAGAAGTATTCAAGAGGGAAACCTGCAACAATATACACTTTAAAATAAATCACATGGTATTGAATTTCTTAGAAAAAACCCATTGTTTTTCGTTTTTATGTAAAAAAAATAATCAATAAACACTATTCATAGGAACTCCCTTAGGATCTAGCTGGTTGTTGGGTCGTACGAACATCATATCTCGGTGTATACTTAACTATAACAGATACCCTTCTCATGGACAACCCATGTGTATGGGAAAACACAATGGCATGGGGGCCCTCAAACATCATCAAATCATAGTTAGCATGTCATCATCAAATGTTCTATGTGAAATTAGGATTATACCACTACTAGATCCCTAGAAGAGTAGTCCTAGTCTGCCAACCTAGATACTCGAGTTTCCATTTTTGGGCTCAAACTAGTTCTGCATGATATGAAATAACAATTTCACATATAAAACACCATTTTTAGATACAAAATACAATTTTTTAATCATACACACGCAATACAATACACACACATGTTCCACAACCTCCGTGTAATTTAGTAAACCCTATAATGATTTTATAAAACAATTTCGAGAGGTAAGTCAAGGGTTTTCTCACAAAATCCATTTTAAAACCCACATTCGATGACATATTTACCACAATTACATAACAAAAAAAATTCCATGCCATGGAAACATTTAATTAACAGATTTCATATATTAAAAAATGTCCTCAAATGATACCACATGAACAACACATGCATAACACAAAATATGAAGAAAAAATGAAACTTTAAAATCACACACCTAAAAAATTATATCAAAATTAATTTTATCACCACACATAATAATTGGGAAACATATTCAGAAGGTCATGTATGGAAACTAACTCATCAATTAATTCTCATACATGTAATCCCCTACCAAATATGTAAAAATCCCCAAATATTTGTGTGAAACATCTACCGGACCACCGCCGCAACACAAAGGGATGAAAATAGACACTAATCCATAATATTGAACCATGAAAAACTAAATTTACCCTAGGTAATAACCCTAGATTCTAGAAATTTGGTTCTTCATGAAGGAGATATGAAACCCTATAAAAATGGAAGAAAAACAATGGAGGAATCACTTACTTGAGGTATCATGACATTTCCCCACCAAAATCCCCTTCAAAAAAGTGAGTTTCATGAGAGTTTGAGATATATTAGGAGCCATCCATGGATGATAGGGTCAAATGGGGGAAGAAACAGGAGAAATATATTTATATATAGGAGGGAAAATTTGGAATAAAATAAAAAAAATTATTACATATACATCTATGCACGATTAGGTGGTATAGATTAGTAAACCTTGTGAGAAAAGCTAGTCTCCTTTTATAGCCACTAAAAAACCTCATTTTTGTCAAAATTTCAAGGGTGAACTAAGGGGGTAATATATTCCATGAATTTAAGTGAAAAATACCTAAATAGAATGGTATTAATGTGCCAATTCTCCCAATCGAGAAAATAATTCTACCTCTGAATGTTAACCCAATGATTAATCAAAAAACAAGAATGGGTATTATTCATAAACACATGACTTCCACTCCCATGTTGTTTCACATCATTCATATGCTACCAGAATACCTAAACGGGTGGAATACACTTCACTCAAAGAACCTTGTTTTGGGATTCCACTATCTACACTTCCTACTTAAAAACTAACAATCAGGTTCTATCTCTAACTCTTCCCAACTCACCAAATGGGAAGATTTGGATTTTACTACATTAATTGGGATACATGGAACACATTGTGAATAGATGTCAAATGATAGGGAAAGGATAACATGTATTTTAACATTCCAACGCACATAATGATATCAAAAGTTCTAACATACCATGGTGTTAGCTTTCCCAACTTTTCCAAATGATGATGGCCCAAACAAGGGGGTGCCTTCAACAATACCCTATCACTCATAGAGACCTCAAGTAATCAACGACACTAGTTCAAATATGATTTCTGGTGACTCTAATTTATCAATAACTACTTCCTGATCAAATTGACCTTATCAGATGTCTCTTAGGAGCCATTCAAATCGATGATTGGAAACTATTATTATAAGAAAATGTGACCAATCCTAAATGGTTGTCCCACAAACTTATGATGTCCAAGACACTTGGAAAAAACATGTCTTCTAGAATAACATATATATAATCCTTCTTGACATCCTTTTGAGGAAGGTGCCTTGTGATCATCTTACATTGTGACCCCAAGGCCTTCTGAAATCCATCCCAAAACTGTGGGGTGAAACGAGTGTCATAGTCAGAGAAAACTACTCACAGAACATCATCAATCCATTCCATCTAATAAATATACAATCATCACAACTCAAACCGATTAGTTGTATATATGATTAGAATAACGTGGGCGGATTTGGTTAGAAGATCAATCGTTAAAAAAATAGCGTTCTTACCCCGCGATGTATGAGGTAAGACAACAGTAAAATCCATGGCGACCTCATACCACTTCCAGGTAGGAATGGATAACTGCTGAAGAAAACAGGATGGTCATTCATGATATTATTTAACCTAAAGACTTGAATAACACATAGATACTAAAAAATCTATATACTGCCTCATACCTATCCACTAGAACTGCTTTCACACATAATAATACATTTTGGTAGTAGTAGGATGAATGAACCACAAATATTTGTGGAATTCAAGCATCACCACCTTCCATAGAGAAAATGACACCACTGAATGACCCTTGAAGAACATGATTCCCTCATGTGATGATGAATAATCAGAATAAATAGTCCTACTATAAATAAAGTACGTTGAATGCTAACATATAGCACCACTGCGATGCTCTTGCTGAATAAACTATTAATAATAAGGAGTTAACTAAAATCATTCTAGAAAAGTACCTCCATTTTGATCATTGGTCCCATAATTCCTCTGGGAAAAAATCTAATTCAAAGTCCACTCATTGTTGGACATCCTCAAAGCTTGAACCAACACATTCATACGTTGTGAAATAGCTACCAAATTACCCTTTCATGTGGTATAGATGATATAAAAGTCAAACCCTTGTAGATATTTGATCTAGAAATGTTTCCTCAAATTGAGATCCTTCTATGAGAAGATGTTGGCCATGCCCTTTTGATTAGAGTACTCCAAAATATTTTCCCCAAAGAGGATGTGATTCCCAGTCATCAAATCATGCATATTCGATGACAACTCTAAGTCATTGGTTGGGTAATTCATTTCATTTAGTCGGAGATGGTGAGATCAATGAGCCACCATGTGATCACCATGCATAACCATGCACCCAAGACCAATACATGAAGCATCGCACTACACCACATATCCCTTTACATATTCTGGAAAAATCCACGTAGGGTGTGGTGGTGGTCAAACTCCACTTCACCTCCCCAAGTGATGCCTGAAATATTTTTGCCCATTCAAACATCACCACTTTCCTGGTGAGTGTGGTCATGGGCAAAGAAAGCCAAGTTAAATCTCGAACTAACTCTCTAGAATAACCTTCCAGGTTGTGGAAACTACATATATAGAACAAATTATTCCACTAATCCCATTACATAACTATAATAATAGTCTAGGGGTCCAAAAAAATCCCTTACTCTAAGATGAAATTGCTCTGAAACATCACTACCCGAATCCAGAAAGTGCATTCAGACAACATTGAATATAGGTGATGATCCCACAGAGCGCCCAACACGATCTGCAAATTATGCTCATGATCCTCCATGGATCATGAGTAAACCAAGATTCAATCCGCGAATACCACAATAAAAAAGATGATACATTTGTGGAACACCCAATTCACAAGTTCCATTAAGACCACCAGATAATTAGTCAATCTGAAGGGAATGACCAAGTAATCAAAGATATTGTACCAATTTAGGAGTTTTTCTTCAAGATATCCTCCTCTATCACCCTTATAGGGTGGTAACCTGAATGGAATTATATCTTAAAAAACCAATTTACCCCATAAAATAATAAAAAAAGTCACCTATTCAGGGAAAAAGAATTTTTTTATGGTTACATTATTATGCTTAATGTAGCCATTTTACAATCAGAGAGAAACATTGGGCTTTTTCGCCAAAAGAAGAGGAGAAGACTAAGAAGTGATGCCCGGATGATTGAATCCTTTGGATTTAAAATCATACAGTTGTATCTATAAGTCCCCCATCTCTGTGGGGGATATACTAAATGAGGAATTAAAAATCAGGTATGTTCTCGGTGCCAAATCAACTGAGAACTCAATGTCCCACTTTGGGGGAAATGTTGAAAAATAATCTAGAAATACCTCTAGAAACACATAAAATACACGAGGTAATACACCCTTAGGATTAAGATTCTCATACTCCAGTGCGAATTATGGTAATTAAAAGACAAGATTCCCCAACTCTTGGAGTGGAGGTACCACACGATCTGACAGAGAATCTCATTCGCTAAGAAAAACCTGAGGACTACCATTAGGTTCTATGAAACTCGTTATAAGCCTATAACAATTGATATGGACATGAAAATGTACTATCCAATCTATACCAATGATTATGTTAAAATGATCCATATTATAGACTAGGAGGTCCCATTCCATCTCAACCTCTGACACGAAAAGTGCACATGACGGGCACATGTATCCTTTCTCCTTCTTCTTACCCAAGGATGTTCCCAAATCCGTCACAAAAGAAATAAACTTAGTTGAAAAGTTATGATGGATCACAATATAGGTAGAGAAAAGGATATATTATCACTTGTATCAATGATAATAGATGTTGAAGAATGTGCAATCAAAATTGTACCTCGAACATTTGAAATTCCTACCTCAGATCATGCTGGTTCCTGATCCGTTGTAAGAAGATGACTCATCTAAACATGAGAACGAATGATAACCATTGTATCTACCCAAAACTAGATCAACCCAGAATATGATATTATGCTACCACCATAGACACAAAACCAATAACCCACTATCCTAAATTTATATTACTGAACAAGAACTTCCCTAGAAGCCATTGTTCTTTTCCTACTATAGAGTGGGTGTCCAAAATTAAAAAATCTCTACAATTTCCCTATAGATTCGAACTGATAATAAGGCATAATTATATATATACATGCAGATTGTGTGTTCCCTTTCATCCCATACTTTTGGAACTTACGAACCTCACATCATAAGCCATGTATGAGAACTGCATGGGAGGATGGCCTGAAATACCACCTCCCATCTTCCCCTACTCATATCACTTCCTTTTCTTCTTAGGATTACTACCACTACCCATCACTGATAACATGCTAGAAGAACCAGACATTCCCTTCTGATTAATCTCCACCATACAATCCTGATAAACCCCTATAGAATAGGTCATCAGCATGAACATGAATACCTGATAATAGATCTTCATCCGAAAACACCTCTCGAACACTTAGGCCTTCATCTTATCAATAGATATCATTTTAGGTTCATATCGAACTAGCATGGTGTAGTAGTTATCATAATTCATCACTAACTAATCCACCTATATGAGATCTATAAATTCATTGGATTTGGAATAATCAAAGACTTCAATACAGTACTGGTTTTTGATGGAATCCTTGAAGTCCTTCTATCTCATCTTCTCATGCTTCTCAAATTCATGCAATTATCCCCACCACCACCAGATAGGACCATCAAAAAAAATTAATTATATTTCACCCTGCACTTCTCAACTGTTTCAAGGAACTTGAACTTTCTCTTTATCTTCTCATGCCAGTTGTCTTCATTATAGGATTATGTACTACCTTAGGATGTAGGATATATGTTCTTGAAAAACTCAAGGTCTTTGCCTTTACTTGGACTACACTAATCTTGTCTAGATAGAGCAGGAGGAAGACCCTCTCCCTATCCTATTGCATGGACTATCCGGACAACAGCTTTTACCAACATCTGATTATGCAGTGAGTGGAAACACCCTCTAACATCCTCCCAATGGTGCAAGAGATGTTTTCATAGAGACTTGTTTCTAAAAAAAGAAACAGTTACCAATGAATACATTAGTACCATAATTCTGAAAAATTTGAGCAACAAAATTAAATATATATAATGAAAAATCATCAAAACAATTATATAAACAACAAATTATCCCCAACAAATGTCCATGTGCAGTATACATCCCGTACATCCCACTTGGAAGATAAGTAAAACGAATAATCCTAAAATCCAATGGAGACTCGAGGTCTATCATGATAGATAGTAGCCAAGAACCCTAGTTGCAACTAGAACTCTGAGCCACGATAGTCCTAGCTCTAATATAACCAGACTCAAACCCAATAACATTACCCCAATATATTAACATTCTATGATACAATTCTATCACAATGAAAATCTGGTCTCCATCCAAACTAACGCCCGAACTAGTTCGTGAAAAGGCCATAACAGCTTTACTTATCCCCATGTGCTGGTACAAGTGCTTGGGTATCATAAATAATATTCTTGGAATAATGTAATCATTTTTAAAAATTAAACAACCAACAATAATAAATAATCTATATCTGAAAAATTTAACCAAATGTGTCTTCACAAAAATTCATAATAGAATTACATAGTTTTGAACCATGCCTATGAGGGAAACAACAATAAGGGAGTAGCAGGTCCTATTCAAAAACCACCACATGGCAAGGGAACATCACTCTCAAGCCATCTCCACCCTAGATCACCTTGAAAGGAATCTAACAACCAGAATCACCATCTCCAAGGACATGTACCTTAACCGTTTCAAACATAACCAAGTCTACATACACCCAAGGGAGTAAGTAGGGTGTTATCCTCAGCCCAATAAAATTTCACCCAAAATATTCAATGTGATTAACATTTTATGTCGAAATGGTTGCAGGTTTTTATAAACAAGAAATGTTAATAATAATTTCCAAAGGTGCAACATTAAATAAAATAATCTTTCAAGACGGAAACAAGGAAGAATGTACACTTTGAAATAAAACAAACATGATTCTAAATTTTTGACAAAGACACACTCAATGTTAGTGGTAAGTACAAAATAATCAATGAGTGCTAGTCATGGGAACTGTAACAGCCCAAGATTTTATAAAGAAATATTCTTTTTAATTTTATTAATGTCTTGTGTTATACGCTACACCAAAAGGAGCTTGCACAACACGCATCCTTGACTTGCCTTGCATTACACGCAATCGCAACCTTCCTCGATAGCGTGTGTGGTACGTAATCCTGAGTTTCACGAAACAATGATATGCTATTAAAATATTATTAAAACTAGCCGTTATGAATAGTAATAACCACTTTTTAAATTTTAGAAATTTTAACTCTCAAAATAGACTTCATTTTTGGATTCGGAGTATCAAATTTAGCCTAAGGTGAAATTTTGGTACATTTCGGATAACTTTCATATTCTGATGAATAGTGAAAATTACTAAATTATAATTAAAAAACAACTTTTTTAATAGAAATAATTAATAGTGATAAATTATTAATTTGAGTAGTTTTAATGTATATTTAGAATATATTTTTACAATTTAATACAATGTTGGTCATTGGATGTAATTTCACATTTAAACTAGACATAAACAAGTGTCAATCTTTTGATAGATATTGTTTCTTAAAAACACGCTATTTGTTTTAACAGCGGGATTTAATTATAAAATTAATTAATGCAACTTTTATGTTATGAATTTGGTAAAATAGACTTCATTTTTGAATTCGGAATATGAAATATAGCTTGGGATGAAATTTTGGCATTGTTCTGAAAAACATCAATTTTTGATGAATAGTGAAACTACTAAGTGGTAGGTTAAAAACTGAATTTTGCATAAAACTTAATTTTACCGCTTCTGTGAATGGAATTTCGAAAATCCGAGAGACACGGTTAATATCAAGGACTAAAATGTGATTCAATGAGATGAAAATAATTTTTTGGTGAATAGTAACTTTTTACTTTTTTTACCACGGTAAATAGTAAATAGGGTAACTAAGGGTAAATATGATATTAATATTACCCTAACACATGTCCTAATTCTATTGGACAAGTGTAATTCGACCAAAAACAAACTTAGGAATAAAATATGACCATTTAGGCCCACTTGGATTAGATTAGGACATTTATTATTAATTTATTTAAAGAAGGGTTAAAATAGTTAAAATCAAAGTTTAATAAGTAAATCATTTTTAATATGGGGTTATACATAAGCTAAATTCGACTATAAATATTCATTAGAAAGATAAAAAGATTTCCTACATGATGGTATTTTATTTGTAATTTTTAGACATCAAATAATATAATTTATTTATGACACAAAGATGATGCAGTAATTATCTTATTTATGAAATATTGACATAATTGATAATATAAATACCAAAATAAATGTAATTTAAGACTTTTTATGAATTCCACTAATTTTCTAGGTTACTATGATATATTATTGTTGATTTAATCAACTTGGTTCGAACATATAATTCTGTTATGACTTTCAAAAAAATCATATATCAAATAGTGTCAAAATTGACACAAAAGAGTTTTTAAATCAAATATTATATTATTAATTGTTATTTTATTCCTAAAAATCTAAGGTTCGGCCAAATGACTTAGATAAGGATATATGTATTAATAATATACAATTTGGGGTTCGTTTGGCATGTTATAGTAAGTGTATTAACCATATAGTGAAAGAAAACAAAAAGACACGGTAAAAGTTAAATTATTTAACTTAGAGTTAAATCTAATTGATAAGGTTAAAATAAGAACCTAAACTTGTCTAAATCTTATTGGTTGATAGGATTTCGACCCATACCCACTTTAGCTTCGAAATAAGACCCTTTGTAACCATTATAAACCGATTTTGACTTTAATATAAAATAATATTTTGAGATATTCCTAAGGTGCCCCTCTCCTCCCCTATAAAAGGACACCTCCTCCCCCTCCTCCTCACACCAATTTGAGCACTCAAGCTCGGCCAACCCCTGCGAATTTCTCCTCTCCACTTCCCTAGCAACATCCTAGAGGTTCTGGTCTTCCTCAAAGTCCAATTTTAGTGCCCTAAGAGGAGGTCTCAAAGAGGCACTTCAAAGAAGAGGTAATTACCGTTACCAATTCTTTCATCTTTATTTCTTCTTCCACTTCTTCTTCTTAGGTTGTTTCATTATGAAGTAATAACATCAGTATCACTCATATACTGATATGTTATTATAAGTATGAAACAACCCTATTTCACTATCTATCCATCCTACGAAAAAAGAAATCACCGCGCGTGCGTACGTACGGAATACCGTCTCCACGCCGTGGTGTAATCTATTTTCCACCACCACCTTACATGGATGGGTATAATGGTGTAAAGAATAACTATACATAGTTATTAAAACATCATATTTATTCTGATATATTGTATAATCCACTCCAATTCAATTCAATATTTATAGAAATGATATCATCGCTCGTGCGTACGTACGGACTACCGTCTCCACGACGCGATGAGATTCATTCTCCATGTTAACCATTTAAGAATGATTATAATGTATATATAAGAAATAATAATGAAATATATGACATTATAAAGCTACTGGATTTATGTATATATATATATATATGTATTTCATCTACTTACTTCCATTTCAAGACAATAAGGAAAGAAAAACAGCGTTCATGCGTACGTACGGACTACCGTCTCCATGAACGGTGTTTTTCATTTTATTTATCTATCTATTATATATATATATAATGAATATATATGATATATAAATCATATTTTATATTCTGGAAGTAAGTAAATCATGATATAAGTAATAATGATGTCAAGAACAACAAGTCAAAACACCTACGATAAATGAAACGATTTTACCCAAAACGCTCCTTTAACATGGAATTTACAGAAGAACGGGTAATATAATGTCATAAGTGAACCATATATGATATCATAACAATAAATATGATTCTGTAATAATTCAATGACATTATTTAAATCATTATACAGGAGGTTCGGACACATACGAAGAAAATTGGACCTAAGGTAAGGGAAATATCACAATCTCATTTTTATCCGAGATTATTTATTCGTAAGTATTTACTGGGGTGTATTTTATCATCCACATCCATGTTTCATCAATATGTAATATTATTTCCATCCACCTACAATTGTTTAAATCCATTTTTACCCTTCGGTGAGTTTTTAGTAATATTTATGAAAGGAATCTTTTGTCGTTTTTCGTACGAGGTACTTTTTGACTTTTCCAACAAAAGTGCGAAGAATGTTTTTTTTAACTTATACGGCTTGAATGGATTTTTAAAACATTATTTCCAAGAAGCTTCCTTTACAAGTTTTCAAGTTTATTTTTAATCAACTTCTTTTATTTTAAAGTTTTATGACATGTTTTTAAAGGAAAAATGTTTTTGAAGAAGAAAGGATATTTTCCTCAAGAATGAAGTTAAAGTGTTTTATCAAAATTATTTTCCATCTAAGATAATAAAGGGTTCTGTTTTTATCCCTATTATTACATTGATTTGATCATGTTGTGATGGAATTATTTTTATTAATTTATTTATCTTATATGAATTGATTTATGATGTCATGATGTTTTAAGAATCCCATTTTTGTTACATGTGTTATGCGATGATGTATGTTTTATGATTATGTGGCACACATAAGAAAGGATTCATTATAAGATGGGTGGGACCTATATCTCCCTCCAATGCATTGGGTAATGATTTTATATCTCATGAGATAGACATGGCTGGAATGGTAGGTTATACCGGTTCAGTGAAACAGGACTGAAACGAGGGTTACTCGATTCAGAAAGGGACTTTGTCCACTAAGATAGTCTTGGCAATGAGTCTTGACTAACAAGAAATGATTCTCTATGATTATGTGTGAATTCCACAAAGTTTCATGTTTTATGTTATGATTATTGTGATTACATTTCACTACCATGATTTATCCAATGTTATGAAATTATGCTCTCTTTTGCAGGTTATGATTTCCAAATTTTTATGTTCTTATGAATATGATGTGATTGATATTTCTTTTGTTTACCCTTACTGAGCATTTGAGCTCACCCTTTTATGTTTTCTTTTCCCCAGGATATAAAGAAAGGTTTTAGGTAAAAAAAAGGGAAGATCTTTATGGGAGATATTGAAGATCTTTCACCACGATTAGAAGATTACGTTCCGAGTTTCCAAAGACACTAAACTATTACGATCCTTTAGTGTGTGTTTTTGTTATGTACTAAGTATTCCGCAAATGTAATGTAATGTCCATGTACGTCAAGCTTCGGGTCTCTACAGTTGGTATCAGAGGAAAGGTTTAGTCAACCTTTGGAAACTAGGATGTGAAAACGTTAGTGAGATTCCTAGAGATATTTCTAAGGTATGTCTAGGGATGTCCCTAAGGATAAGTATACGTATAGGATATATTCCTAGAACTATGGTAATGATATTAGATTAAACCTAAGAAGTTAGGTATTGAGGATACTTTCCCTTTACTATGTTGTTTTCTCTAGCATGATTTTTGATTCTCACAAAATTATTTTTGTGTTTTAGTTAATGGAGGGAACCAAAAGGAATTCAGTTAACATTGAATCCAATGGACAAATTGGTGACTATGAGAAACAACATTGTGTAATGCCTAGAGAGAAAGATGTTGTGATTATGCCGAATCAATCATCGCGATATATGATTAACAAGGTGAAATTTAGTGGTATGCCTAATTCTTCAAAGAAGAGGAAGATAGACTATTATGCACGTTCGCATGTTGAGGAGCATAAAGAAAGGAAGATTGAGATTTCTAAAGAAGGGAAGAAGAACCTTGAGGAATACCTCAAATGGAGGGACCGATGTTATCTGTGTGGAGAAAAGGGTCATAGAGTGACAGACTGTTATGTAGTTCAATGTATTATTTGTGGAGAACATGGGAATTACCCAACTCAATGCCCTGACCTAAAAAGTTACTTCTAAATCAAGGAAGGACTTATTCCAGGATAATCATTGATGTGGATGGACTGAAGTGTTTTGGTATTCAAGAATAATGTTGTTGAGGTACTTTTATGGTGTATTGAAATATTTAAGTATTGGTCTATTGTGGTTTTCAATAACTTTAAGGTACCAATAACTATGAAAAGTGATTCAAATATTTTGGAAAGTAGATGATAAGTGCATAATGAAAGGATAAGAAGATAATGAGATGTTTGATTGTATTCATGAGCTCATGATTGATATAAGTACTAAGTGATATCATGGTTTGAGTATAAATAATTTTGAGGATTTTGGTATGTGTAAAGTGTTAACTTTTAACTGCATTCAAGTTTTCACTAAGGTTCAATGGGTATTCAAGAGTATACATGATTAAGGACTTTGAATGTTTGGAATGTGACCAACAAGACATATCTTATGATATGTGGGGATCAACGACAATATTAAATCACTGGTAATCGATGTCACTATATTATGAGAGTGGACTGCAGTATTATGTATAAGCCTAAAGATTAGACTGGATTATGTTGGACATAAGTTAGTATTGTTTAAGGATAGAAGATTTTCGATATTATTGATGGGATGTTATAGTAACGTAGTTTTAGAAAAAGGGACAACCTGCAGGACGGGCGACAGCCCATCGCTTCGGACAAGGCTGTAGGAATCGAACCCACAACCGAAGTGCGACTGGCCTTTATCGCCTACCACTGGCCTACAGAAAGTCCCTGTTTAGTAGAAATTAGTTTTATTATATTAAGCAGTATGATATATGAAGTATAAGTCCATTTTAGGAACCATATATGATTAATCTTACTATAGAATGACTTATGTATATTTAATAACTTTTGCTAACCTTTTGTTTGAAACAGATGGAATGACCCGTCATTCTATCACATTATCTGCTAACACTTCACGAATAACAAATTCAACTTCATTTATTTAAGAGATGAAGTGGAAATTGTTCAAGGCACGAACAACAGTGAGATTGTACCAAAATAAAGTAAGTATTTATTCTAATTCAAATTTTCAACTTTAGGGGAAATGATCTTGAAAACCAAAAATGTTGTCCTAGTGATCTTATACCTGATGAATCAGATGGTACCTTATATCATCACAAATCTATGGATTTGTGATTACTGTCTTTTCCATAGCCATGTTCTCTACCACTCTCCATCAGAACATGATGGTTAGATTTCTCTTCCATATCCATATTTTCACCTATGTGGAAACCCAATGATTAGTTTATTTGGGTAACCGTTACGTTTCATACTTTTGTTTTTAAAGATTGGTTTTGATATTCCTTTTTACGATGTGGGTTTCTATTAAAGAAACTTTCGAATAGTAAACCATTTATAACCCCGACGAATTTTGAGGGCGAAATTCATTTTAAGGGGGGTAGAATGTAACAGCCCAAGATTTTATAAAGAAATATTCTTTTTAATTTTATTAATGTCTTGTGTTATACGCTACACCAAAAGGAGCTTGCACAACATGCATCCTTGACTTGCCTTGCATTACACGCAATCGCAACCTTCCTCGATAGCGTGTGTGGTACGTAATCCTGAGTTTCACGAAACAATGATATGCTATTAAAATATTATTAAAACTAGCCGTTATGAATAGTAATAACCACTTTTTAAATTTTAGAAATTTTAACTCTCAAAATAGACTTCATTTTTGGATTTGGAGTATCGAATTTAGCCTAAGGTGAAATTTTGGTACATTTCGGATAACTTTCATATTCTGATGAATAGTGAAAATTACTAAATTATAATTAAAAAACAACTTTTTTAATCGAAATAATTAATAGTGATAAATTATTAACTTGAGTAGTTTTAAAGTATATTTAGAATATATTTTTACAATTTAATACAATGTTGGTCATTGGATGTAATTTCACATTTAAACTAGACATAAACAAGTGTCAATCTTTTGATAGATATTGTTTCTTAAAAACACGCTATTTGTTTTAACAGCGGGATTTAATTATAAAATTAATTAATGCAACTTTTATGTTATTAATTTGGTAAAATAGACTTCATTTTTGAATTCAGAATATGAAATATAGCTTGGGATGAAATTTTGGCATTGTTCTGAAAAACATCAATTTTTGATGAATAGTGAAACTACTAAGTGGTAGGTTAAAAACTGAATTTTGCATAAAACTTAATTTTACCGCTTCTGTGAATGGAATTTCGAAAATCCGAGAGACACGGTTAATATCAAGGACTAAAATGTGATTCAATGAGATGAAAATAATTTTTTGGTGAATAGTAACTTTTTACTTTTTTTTACCACGGTAAATAGTAAATAGGGTAACTAAGGGTAAATATGATATTAATATTACCCTAACACATGTCCTAATTCTATTGGACAAGTGTAATTCGACCAAAAACAAACTTAGGAATAAAATATGACCATTTAGGCCCACTTGGATTAGATTAGGACATTTATTATTAATTTATTTAAAGAAGGGTTAAAATAGTTAAAATCAAAGTTTAATAAGTAAATCATTTTTAATATGGGGTTATACATAAGATAAATTCGACTATAAATATTCATTAGAAAGCTAAAAAGATTTCCTACATGATGGTATTTTATTTGTAATTTTTAGACATCAAATAATATAATTTATTTATGACACAAAGATGATGCAGTAATTATCTTATTTATGAAATATTGACATAATTGATAATATAAATACCAAAATAAATGTAATTTAAGACTTTTTATGAATTCCACTAATTTTCTAGGTTACTATGATATATTATTGTTGATTTAAGCAACTTGGTTTGAACATATAATTCTGTTATGACTTTCAAAAAAATCATATATCAAATAGTGTCAAAATTGACACAAAAGAGTTTTTAAATCAAATATTATATTATTAATTGTTATTTTATTCCTAAAAATCTAAGGTTCGGCCAAATGACTTAGATAAGGATATATGTATTAATAATATACAATTTGGGGTTCGTTTGGCATGTTATAGTAAGTGTATTAACCATATAGTGAAAGAAAACAAAAAGACACGGTAAAAGATAAATTATTTAACTTAGAGTTAAATCTAATTGATAAGGTTAAAATAAGAACCTAAACTTGTCTAAATCTTATTGGTTGATAGGATTTCGACCCATCCCCACTTTAGCTTCGAAATAAGACCCTTTGTAACCATTATAAACCGATTTTGACTTTAATATAAAATAATATTTTGAGATATTCCTAAGGTGCCCCTCTCCTCCCCTATAAAAGGACACCTCCTCCCCCTCCTCCTCACACCAATTTGAGCACTCAAGCTCGGCCAACCCCTGCCAATTTCTCCTCTCCACTTCTCTAGCAACATCCTAGAGGTTCTGGTCTTCCTCAAAGTCCAATTTTAGTGCCCTAAGTGGAGGTCTCAAAGAGGCACTTCAAAGAAGAGGTAATTACCGTTACCAATTCTTTCATCTTTATTTCTTCTTCCACTTCTTCTTCTTAGGTTGTTTCATTATGAAGTAATAACATCAGTATCACTAATATACTGATATGTTATTATAAGTATGAAACAACCCTATTTCACTATCTATCCATCCTACGGAAAAAGAAATCACCGCGCGTGAGTACGTACGGAATACCGTCTCCACGCCGTGGTGTAATCTATTTTCCACCACCACCTTACATGGATGGGTATAATGGTGTAAAGAATAACTATACATAGTTATTACAACATCATATTTATTCTGATATATTGTATAATCCACTCCAATTCAATTCAATATTTATAGAAATGATATCATCGCTCGTGCGTACGTACGGACTACCGTCTCCACGACGCGATGAGATTCATTCTCCATGTTAACCATTTAAGAATGATTATAATGTATATATAAGAAATAATAATGAAATATATGACATTATAAAGCTACTGGATTTATGTATATATATATATACATATGTATTTCATCTACTTACTTCCATTTCAAGACAATAAGGAAAGAAAAACAGCGTTCATGCGTACGTACGGACTACCGTCTCCATGAATGGTGTTTTTCATTTTATTTATCTATCTATTATATATATATATATATACTGAATATATATGATATATAAATCATATTTTATATTCTGGAAGTAAGTAAATCATGATATAAGTAATAATGATGTCACGAACAACAAGTCAAAACACCTACGATAAATGAAACGATTTTACCCAAAACGCTCCTTTAACATGGAATTTACAAAAGAACGGGTAATATAATGTCAAAAGTGAACCATATATGATATCATAACAATAAATATGATTCTGTAATAAGTCAATGACATTATTTAAATCATTATACAGGAGGTTCAGACACATACGAAGCAAATTGGACCTAAGGTAAGGGAAATATCACAATCTCATTTTTATCCGAGATTGTTTATTCGTAAGTATTTACTGGGGTGTATTTTATCATCCACATCCATGTTTCATCAATATTTAAAATTATTTCAATCCACCTACAATTGTTTAAATCCATTTTTACACTTCGGTGAGTTTTTAGTAATATTTATGAAAGGAATCTTTTGTCGTTTTTCGTACGAGGTACTTTTTGACTTTTCCAACAAAAGTGCGAAGAATGTTTTTTTTAACTTATACGGCTTGATTGGATTTTTAAAACATTATTTCCAAGAAGCTTCCTTTACAAGTTTTCAAGTTTATTTTTAATCAACTTCTTTTATTTTAAAGTTGTATGACATGTTTTGAAAGGAAAAATGTTTTTGAAGAAGAAAGGATATTTTCCTCAAGAATGAAGTTAAAGTGTTTTATCAAAATTATTTTCCATCTAAGATAATAAAGGGTTCTGTTTTTATCCCTATTATTACATTGATTTGATCATGTTGTGATGGAATTATTTTTATGAATTTCTTTATCTTATATGAATTGATTTATGATGTCATGATGTTTTAAGAATCCCATTTTTGTTACATGTGTTATGCGATGATGTATGTTTTATGATTATGTGGCACACATAAGAAAGGATTCATTATAAGATGGGTGGGACCTATATCTCCCTCCAATGCATTGGGTAATGATTTTATATCTCATGAGATAGACATTGCTGGAATGGTAGGTTATACCGGTTCAGTGAAACAGGACTGAAACGAGGGTTACTCGATTCAGAAAGGGACTTTGTCCACTAAGATAGTCTTGGCAATGAGTCTTGACTAACAAGAAATGATTCTCTATGATTATGTGTGAATTCCACAAAGTTTCATGTTTTATGTTATGATTATTGTGATTAAATTTCACTGCCATGATTTATCCCATGTTATGAAATTATGCTCTCTTTTGCAGGTTATGATTTCCAAATTTTTATGTTCTTATGAATATGATGTGATTGATATTTCTTTTGTTTACCCTTACTGAGCATTTGAGCTCACCCTTTTATGTTTTCTTTTCCCCAGGATATAAAGAAAGGTTTTAGGTAAAAAAAAGGGAAGATCTTTATGGGAGATATTGAAGATCTTTCACCACGATTAGAAGATTACGTTCCGAGTTTCCAAAGACACTAAACTATTACGATCCTTTAGTGTGTGTTTTTGTTATGTACTAAGTATTCCGCAAATGTAATGTAATGTCCATGTACGTCAAGCTTCGGGTCTCTACAGGAACACCCCTAGGAACTATATTGTTTTGGGGCCCTGGGTATATTGTGGCTCGATGTATAGGTAAATGTAACCAATATCATTCTTCTGACGAGCCACTATTATGGGAATCCCCAACAACCTAGTGGTCCCCAATCATCATCAATGTTTAGTTAGTGTTGTAATCATCAGTATTTCTATGTGAAACAAGTTTTATACCACTACTGGATCACTAGAATACAAGTCCTCTTTGTCCTGCCAAGATACTTGGGTTTTCGTCTTTGTGCTCCAACAAGTTCCACGTGTTATGAAAAACCAATTTCACAAAAAAAACACCATTTTCACATAAAAATACCATTTATAAATCATAGACAAAAAAATTAGTACACACACATGGTCCACATACTCATGTATTTTAATAAACCCTTTAAATATCTTATAAATCAATTTCAAGAGGTAAGTCAATGGTTCAAAAAAATCTATTTTAGAACCCACAATCAATGAACAATTTACCCCAATACCATACCAAAACTGAATTGGCATCCATAGATACATTTAATAAACTACATGAATATATTTAAAAAAATGTCCCCAAATGAGACTCCATGAACTACACATGAAGACACACAATCTCAAGGAAAAAATGAACCTTTAAAATAAAAAACATAACTAATTATATCATAAATGATTTTTTCACAACATCAATTAAGTGAGAATCATTATAAGATGGTCATTCATGAATACTAATTCATCAAAGAACTATTACACATGGAATAACTTACCTTAGATGTCAAAAACCCGGAATCATTGTGAAAAACATCAACTGGACCATTGCGGCACCACAAGGGGATTTAAAAAAACTATAATCCACATGATAGATCTGTGAAAAAAAAATTATCTCATAGGTTTGGAACCCTCGTTTCTAGAAAATTTGAACATTAAGGAGGGATGAAACCCTACGAATATAAAATAAATACAAAGGATGAATCACTTACTTGATAAATCTTGAACATTCTACATATACATCCCCTTCAAAAAATAGTTATAAGAGAGGTTTGTGGTCTTTGAGGGAATTCCATGAATGTTAGCGAAAATTGGGGGATGATAGGTTGGATTAGTTATATTTATAGGAGGAAAATTTGGAAAAACATAAAAAAAATTATGACATGGACACATGTGCATGGTTTGGTGGCACAGTTTAATAAACCATGTCGCCAAATAATTTGGCATGTTCGGGGCATCCTAAAACCCTCTTTTTTTCCAAATCTCATTGGGGGGGCTAGGGGAAACCTATGGGGATTGACAGGAAAAGAATATAAGACAGAATTAACTGACAATAATGACATGGATGTGACTGAAAATAATGAAAAATGTTACCAACATGAATTTATATTATTTTTAAATTGTTTCAAAAAAAAATTTGTTTTCAAAAGGGAAGAAATATTTTATTTTAATTTAAATATTACTCATTTTTAAGGTAAAATCCTTTAATTTTTTAATAAAAATTCATGGTTAATCATGTTATCTATGAAAACCATATCATTTTGTTTTTGAAAATATGTTTTCATTTAATGTGTTTTATAAAGAACTGTGGATAGTAAAATTTATTTTATGTAAAACTATATGATTATTATATCTAAATGTTAATTATGTTAAAGGAAATCCCTATATTATTATTTCATGGTTTTAAAATGGATAAATATTTTACATTTTTACATTTTTCATGGTTAATAAATATTTTACATTTTTATTTTATTTTACCCTTAAAAATATTTTTTTATCGTACCGCATTTTAAAATATTTTTCAGAGGGTTTTTGAATGATTAAGAATAATAATGATATCTTAAAAAAATAAATCATTATATTGTTATAGTGGGAGTAATTTCAACATCAAGAAATTGGTATTTTTATATAATATTTTTTCATAATTTAAAAAAACACTAATCCTAAAAGGATAATGGTTATTTAAGGTGTCTCATATTTCAAAATGATTTTGAATGTTTTGGATCATAGAAATAGAGAAACAATTATGGTTATCAAATCCATATATGTAGAGTTTATACTTTCAAAACCTAATCTATAAGTGAGATTTTAGGGTTTTCATGGTTATCCTAAGACCACATCCTTATTGGACATGTGTGGTTAGCCTATGTACACTATATTATTTGATATGTGGTTAGTGTATCCCACTATGATATGAATTTATTTATAGTTAACATTTACATATGATATTAATTCTCTATTCATGTGTCTTTCACACATTATTATGTTATGATCCAATTGATCATCATATATTTCTCAATTCACGCATTCTTGTGAAATGGTATATTTTATGATTTCATAATTTTTTCTTATTATATGATAAATTTTATACAATTATTATATTTTAAGATTCCATAAATATTTTAATTTTTTATCTCTCTCGTCCTAATATTTTCGGACATGTTTATGTTCTAATCCTATCATAATTATAGATCTGTTTCCATTATTAATTTTGTCATCTCACTCTACATGTTCTACATTTCCAAGAAAAATTAAGACAAAGAGGCTTTCTGGGAGGATATGATATATGTTGAATTGTTTTGGAGATATTGACGAAATTTTTTTTAATGAGTTGATTATGTAACTAACCTAAAAATCAACTACACATTTGATTCTCGAGCTGTGAATTTTTGACTGATTTATTGATTAATTATCTAAAATGATGTAAGATAATTATATGCCATGAATGGTATGTCATATTTTGTATCAGATAAATTTTTTGTAATTTAAATTTTTTAGGTTGAGAAGTACAACTGAAATAAATTTGAATAACCCATTGTTGAAATATTGGTTTAATATGATGAACTAAGACTTTGAAATAGAGAAATGATAGTTTCATAGGGAATTTTTTTTTAATATTTTTTATTATATATCTATATTATTTTATGCATTTAATTTATTATTATTATTCTTGATTTTCAGACACATTATAAGTTTTTATTTTATTAAATGGATATAACCATGACTAATCATGTAATCAAATAATAGAATGGAAAAATTGATAAGGACCCAATTGAAAAAATTATTGGGGTTTTGGATTTTGTTAAATTATTCATGGACGTGAAGAATTTTTTATAGTGTAGAGGATGTCCTGAACCCCTGCCCTAAAAATGCTTTTTTGTTATATTATTTTTATTAATTATTCTGAACTAGATGAATGCAACCCAAAAATATTTGGATCAATAAAATTTTCACATTTAATTTATAATTTAATTATATAAAATGATTTACCTTGTTCTGATAATTATTTAATCATTAATGAATTTGGTTGATCTTTTTATCAAACCATCATTTAAATGATGAATAAAAATACAAAATTCAGCTATTATTACCTGTACAATCTCTTCCAACCTCATCATTCTATTTTCGAACTCCAGGTGTTATTGTAGAAAATGTGAAATACATTTTATTTAATTATTTCATAAATAATTACATGAAAAAATAAAACATAAATAACACAGAATTTCCTACTAGTTTATTTTTGTTTGATACTATATCTATATATTTGTAAAAAAAATAGTAAATAAGTTATTATATTCTTATTAAATCAAAATTTTCCATTACAATATTTTTTTGATCATCATTTAAGGTTGTATATGGAAATAAAAACTCATTATCCACATTGATAGTTAACCACCCATATTAGCACAATGGTTTAATTTTATTTAATATGAGCAGATAATAAAAGAGAAGGATATTAGATACTATATTAAATTATATAATTATATTACATACATGATACTATAGTAATTATTTCTTTATGGATGAAGGAGGTTAGGAGAAGGAACAATAAGAAAAAAATTAAGATATGTGGTTATAGAAAGTATCTTATTCAATACAACCTCCTTGAAGGATCACATAATGTACTTGTATGTTTTTTTTATTCCAGAACAAAATGGATGTTGGGAGAGTGGGTGGGAGTGGTTTAGGAAGTTACTTTATGATATTCATGTTTTTGAAGATATAGATGGTGGTCAAAAGTGGTATTTATACTTGAGTATAGGTGTGTTTGAGTTACTAAAAAATATTATTTTATATTTAATGATCACCACATTTGTGTATAATTAAATTCAATTAATTGTATTGATAAATAAATTTTTAAAACATGATATCAGTCTAGAATCATATCAAACAACATTTAAATTGTTTTAGGTATTATATTATTTTATCTTTAAACATTATCCCTTTTCGATGTTTTACTTATTCTATGGAAAATCATTTTTACCACAATGATATTTTTTTGAATAAAAAAGAAAATAACCATACTAAAAAAAATTTATCTTCTACTAAATTATATTGAATCTATATTTCTTAATTCAATTCAAATAATTGGAAAAACAAAAATTAAGAAAAACATGGTGATTTGTTGAAACAGAGGGGTTTCCATAAATGTATTTTTTCAATAAAAAGATGAATTTAAATTAGATATATAAATATTAATAATAATTTTATGTAATTAAATTTATATTATTTTTGTTAGATAAAATATACATTTATTTTAATACATACCCTATTGATAATTATTTAAATTAATTTAATAGGAGAATCGTTAGGAACATTAAAACTACTTTTAGAAAAAAACCTCTATTTAAACACTAATATAAAATTATTAGAAAATAAAATATAACATTGATTGTAATTCATTTAATTGGATGAAATATAATGAAATATTTTTATTGTTACACTTATACGTATTAAAAATATTAAGTGAATTTAAAATTAAAAAATTACTGAATATAAATGAATCTTTTAAAAAAAATTCACCGGTTACTAAAAAATTGACATATTCCGAAAATTTTCATAATATCATAATAGAAATATTTGGATTTGATAATTTAATAAATAAATTTCATTCAATAAATTATATTTTATAAATTTTATATAAAATAAATAAATAATTTTTATATTAAAATAAATAAATGGATTCATTAATAAAATATTTTTTCGAGGTATATAGCGAGTTTATAAAAAATATATCAGAATGACTTTGGGAATAATATTGTATTTATTAACAAGTAATTAATTAATTCATTATCAATGAGAATGAATATTATAGATTTCAAAATTTCTTTATTAATATTCATTTACACCAATTTTAGTTCTAGGTTACATCGATCACATATAAATATTGTGATTCCTTTATTTGTTTTACGATCGGTGATATTTATATTGTGCACCATCAAATATAGTCATTCTTTTTAAAATATCTGAGAGTTATATTATCCACTCTTTAATAAATTTGACCATCACAATTTTATATTAGGATCAAAATCATGGGTTTTAAATTTTTGAAATATATTTGTTAAAATCCTACATCATAAAAATGATATATGAGAAATTCACTTGAAATGTGATGTAGAAAATAGAAAATTACAACTAATATAATACATACTAGGTTTAAAAATTGGAAGAAATGGAAATTTAAGAAAAATTATAAAACCCAAGAACATATAGATTGTGATAGAAAGAATGGTCATTATAATTTTCACCACCCCCTAAGCATAAATCCATGATAGGTTAAAAAGCCATAAATTTCTTGATAGAAATGGCAAACTTATAATGTTTTTTTAAGTTATCATTTATAGTTGATGAATTTTTTTATTACCGATAATAAGAACATAAGAAGACATAAATACTTTACAGGTATAACATAATCAATTAAGAAAAAAAAATTACAACAAATGTTATCTTATACCATTAATATTTCATCCAAACCCATACTTAACTCAATGTATTTGGAATTATTTTTCATATCATTGCATATAAATTTTATCATTAAATGATTTAAATAAGAATATTCCAATATTAATGAAAATTGTAACTCAATAATGGTGTCTACATGACATAAATGTTTTTTGGTTCATTATGTTAGAAGTTCAATACATTTCCATAATGATTTGGAGCATCATCAATGACCCTTACTTACATTCCCCAATTTATTCTTATACAACATGGGTTTCTTGTATGTTGGTAGAAAAATAGTTTCTGAAAACTTAATTCAAATTATTATAATTCCCCACCATTTGATAAAACTTGTTTTTTATAAAAAATATATACTGTGTTTTTAAAAAAAATCAATCTATGGTACATTTAAAATTCCATATGTATGACCATTAGGGTTATAAATTAAAATGAAATATAAATAGGATTTATGAGTGTATCCTTCATTGAAAACTATTTTAAAATCATTATATTTGTCTTCATAATATTATATTTTAAAATATTTGAAAATTCATTGTTGATATTTTTCTTTTGTGGAAATTTGAGATTATTGGGAAACAGGGATTTGAAAAAAATGTCCCCTGAACAAAAGTAGATTCAATATATATAGGAGGTTTTTGCTATTTCTCAAAACTACTTTCTAGAGAGTTTACATTATAAAATTTTTAAAAATCATATGCATAAGAATTTTCAATAATTATTGCAAGGAAGTCATCAAGAATAGTTAAAAATGTTTTTTGAGATCCACCTCCATGCATTTGAAAATAATTTTCCTTGATATAAAAAATTTAAATAAATATTTTACTATATGAATTTAAATTGAAACATAAACAATGTTTTACCAAAATTCATATTATATAATCTAGTATAAACCATATTATGAGAACTACTGTATGGACCTAGGTTTAAGAATGACATATATAAGTGATTTTTAACTATAATTATATTTCTTTCATTCACAAAGATCATTTAGGTTTAGTTTTTTATTAATTTTGAAAATAAAATTACATAATAAACCCATAAATTACAAGTTCAAACTTATACCTAGTATCTGTTTTTCTCAACAAAAAATACTCTTTATGTAGAACAAGTTATATTCTCATGATCTATGTTAAAATTTACCATCTTGGCCTCTTTCATAGTCCCTAATATTGCTTAAACCTAGTGGAAAATATTTTGTATCATTGTATAATAAAAAAAACCTAAAATAAAACATAAAAATATGACATCAGTTAGTATCGGGGGAGACATGAAATCCCATAAAATATTTACATTTATCTCAATATTCTTCTAGAAAATTAAATGATTCATTTTATTATGAAAACAAACACACTTTTACCTTAAATATAATCATTATAACCCATAAAAAGAAAAAGAGAACCCTTTATGGAGGCTTAGAGTATTAAATTCATTAAACCCTTTAAACCCTTGTAAATATAATAACCATATCAATAGATATACCATATAATAAATAAGCACTATATTGGAGAGCTATAATTACGAAAAATCATTGTGTAAGTTATATTGTAATAACTCATGATATATAATACATGTCAAAACATTGTATTATATATTTGTGGATCACCCATTTATCATGAGATTTAATGGGGATCAACCCATCATATAAATAAAATAACCAATATATTAGACATCAATCTCGGATTAAACCAGTAAATTCATGGTTATAACATACTAAATATTTCGTGGTTTCTCATGGAACCACCTTTCATTGGATTATAATGGAACCACCATTCATTGGTTTATTACGTGATCACTATTCCATGGTAAATCATGGAACAACCCATCATTCATTAAAAATGTAACTACCTATCCTTGTATTATCATGGAACCACCCATAAATAAATTATAATTGAACCACACATAATCTCAAGTAATTCTCATGTACATTACATAAATATAAATCATGAAATCAATCATTATAAAAACAATAATTGATGTAAATAAACATTATATTTTAAAATAACTCATTTTTAAAAAATTTGTATATACAATGGAAAACAGTTTCATTCAAATTTACCATGTAATCATGTAATGTAAGTCTCAAAATATTATGGTTCCATGATGGAGGAAAATTCTATTCATTTCATATATATAATAATAAGTATTATTTTTAAAATTATGTAATAATAATCATTAAATGAATATTTTTTTTAAAAAGGTTACCACGTACAAAAAACCCTTAAAACCTCAATTTTTCTAAATAAATTGAGAGAAATTGGAAATTTTAATTTTCAAAAAATTCATGTCCATATGAATGTAGTCCAAAGAAATAATTTTAATTTTACATTTACATGAAGGATAATGAGTTTAAAAATAAATATTTATAATTACTAAAATATTTTTTTTGTTAAATATTCTTTTTCCTTTTGTAAGAAGGCTCTTAAATTGATGAAAATTTAATATCTAGTAAAATTATATAAGTTAATGAAATTATTCCTAACAATTAAAATAAATTTATTTGTTATAATTTTATTATTGTCATTTATGGAAATTTCAATGAGTTAAACTGTTCAGTTTTATTGTTTTGAGAGTGTTTGTTTTAGGGTTTACTAATCTGTTCACTTGAGTATTATTATGTATGTTCTTGTAAAATTGGAATACTTATCCAAATGTATATGGAAATAGAGTTAATGAAATTCTATTAGTATAAATTGTAATATATATCATTTTTCATTCTTACCGGACGATGATTCATTTTGTAAAATTGTTAATAATAAATGGCTGGGTTATTAGGGATGTCTTTCTGACCATGAAAAACTTTTTTTATTAAATTAAATAATATATCAGCATATTAGTTAAAAAAATAAATAATTTATAATATACCAATTATAATATAATTTATTTTGAATAATTTTTTATGAACATCATTAATGGTGGTGATGTGAAACAAAAACTCACTATCAACAAATATTGTTTACTGCCAAAATTGGGTGAATTATTTCATATCATGGAATAATATTATATTTTAAAAGGGATGGATATAAAATATTACATTAGATATATAAAATTCTATTATATAGTTGATATTGTAGGTGTTACGCATATTCGTATGAATGATATTCAACGATTGTTGAAAAAGAAATGATTTTAAGTGTAGTGGTTTATGAAAGATTCCTCTTAAATATCACCACCATCAACTATAAATTAAATAACATTGAATTTTTAGAGGTACTAGCAACACATGGACATTGGGTTATTGGGGAGAAGAGGATTTGGACAATATTTTCTGATATTCAAGGCTTATGTTGTTAAATGGGGTTGTGAGGAGTGGTATTTCTTACTGAGGATGGGTTGTTTCAAGTAAGTAAATAATTATTACTTAATATTTTGGGCCACACAAATTTTTGTAGAATTAATTAATATCAATTTTATTGGAAACTAATTTTTTAAAGGCTGGTTATTTTTGAGAAAAATATACACCACTAATTAAAACTTGTATTTTATTGGTATTTGATGCATTTGCCTTTTATCTTTAACAAGTTTTATTATTTTTCCTATAATACAATAATCCTTTTTTAAGAATGGAAAACATTATTTGAATAAAAATGAAAATAAACTTACTACCTAATATGGACCTTATTATTTAAAATATGTAATAAATTTTACTAAATTCAGTGCACCAAATTAATGTAAGATCCCATTTATTTTAATGTATGCTACTATATAATTTTTTTTTATTTTTAGTTCTGGATAGTTTTTCAATATATTTAAACCTTTTAGTTTTTGTTTCATCATGGATACCTTTTCTATGAAAGAAATAGTAATCAGTTGCAACGAAACATTTGAAAAAATGTATAGGATCCATGTCGAGAACCTTTTCTTGGAAAAATTACTTAAGTTCCATAGATGTAGGTCTGTTAGAATTTATGGATTCTGAGGAAAATTTTGTTAACTGTTAACATATGTTTTAGGTACATTTAGAATCATTAAAAGGGGTTTGGGATTTTTATAATGAAAATTGGATGAAAACCAATTTATATAAAATTTACATTTTGTGTCGATGGATTACAAGTTTGGTAATGTTTTGGACTTTTTAATAAAATAATCTAAGGATAAGGATTTTTGGACAAATTAGTTTTAAAAAAATTACACAGCTTGTATATGTATTTAATATTGTGTAATTACCAAACCTTAAATTTTAACGTATTGTTTGTTGCAGATTATTCAACTCATCTCACATCGAATATTCTCTTATCAACCCTGGGTAATTCTCTAGGAAAATTTGGAGTCCCAAACCCCCTTCAAGACATCCCAATAACGAAAATGACCCCTCATAAGTCCCTTAGGTTAGGCTATTCCTTTATCTCCCTTTTTTCTCCAAATCTTATGGTTTCATCTCTTGACTGTGTGTATTTTCTATTTTGAACTTGATCAATTTTGATCTTGATCGATTTTGATCTAAGATCTTCATTGTGATCATCCACACATATTTCTTCATGATAGTTTTACAATGGCAGTATTTTTGGATCCTTATTTTATGGTAAGGGGTTATAAATCATAACCATATGGTTTCATATTTACTAAGTGTGTGAAATATTGGGATTTCTCCAATGAAGTGTGTGCCTAAATAAATTAAATAGTGAGTTTGATTATTCCATAGAGTCCCTCGGATACATTTTGTTATTGGCCCGGCTATGGTCTACCCATTGAGTGAGAGAACCATGAATATCATTCAATAATATAATGCCTTAAATTTTGTTTAGTATTACATCAATCCAAAAGTTATATATGGATATATAATCCCTATTTTATCACTTACTACTTATTATTTTTTTTTTGATCCTATTTAATATGAATAAAAGTTGTAATTGAAAGAAAAATAGTAATTCTCATAATTATCAATTGAGGTTTATGATGTGATATTGTGATACCCAACCCATTTGAAAATTACTTTTGATGCTTTCTAAAATTCTTATATATTGGTCATGGCCCTGGATCATGCCTGTGTATATATTGTAATGATGATATTTACTAAGCTCAGTCAATTCCCATGATGTAATGCTTAATGTGAGAAGTTTCAACGCATTCTAATGATGTAATTCTTATAGGTTATTGAACCTGATATTTTAATTCTTATAGGGCTAGGAAATATGTTATTATGATTATACCATGGTTATATGGTTTTGGTTATCATGGATGTCAAACATGCTTAGATATTTTTCAACCTTATGTCAAAGCATTATATTTATACAGTGGTTTTATGGTTCTATTTCGAATGTTCATGAGGCATGCACAAGGATAATACATCATGAAACTAAATAAGTTCAATTATACCACAAATATATTTTTGTGGTTGACATGGTCAGGAGATATGTTCATACATATTCCGGAGTGGATTCAAAAAAGTTGTTGTTGTATTTTATAGATATTGGAATTAAATAATACTCTTGTTTATTTCATTATTTTTATAAACTTCTTGTCATGTGGGATTGTTTACACATGATGGTGTTGAAATTCTTATTTATACTCACAGTCTATTTTGGATGCCATTTTATTCATCCGTATATTATGTGGATTCATATTTGGATAAGGGAAAAGTACCTTGTTGTAGATTATTTACTTGTAGGATGGACTAGAATTTGGAGTCGGGACCGACATGGGATTTCAGAAAGAGGACATCGAGTTTTAATTTCATTCATCTACTGTAATTCTTGTATTTTTTCTATAATTATATTTAGTAACATTTTAGCATAAAATCATATTACTCATATATTATTCAATTATTTTTATGTCTTTATTTGTTAGATTGTGCTATATTTATTCTGAGATTTCATTTATTTATATACATTATTTCTCTTCCAATGATACTTCTTACTAGGGTTATTTTATCCCCAAAATTCATTTCTCATCCCATACTACTAGTTGGTAGCCTCTTTCATATGTGGAGGTTAAATTGAGTTCTCATAAACCACCCTTTTTCCCATGTAAGAGAATGTCAGAGTGTGGGACATTACAAAGTGGTATTAAAGATGTGGATTTTATTTACATTTCTTATTATTATTTGAGAAAGGTATAAAGGATACCTGGATGTTTTATGTCTTGGTAATGAGTTTTCATTTGGGAGTAGCTAACCTATGTTAGGTGAAAAATCCGATTTCCCAAGGATTGTATTACTATTTTTTCTATCTGGTTATAGTTATTATTATTTCACATGGGTTGATTCACATGTAGGTTGAGGTTATTGTTCTATGATGATGTTGGTTCTTGATATTTTCACTCATCGCCTAATATGGAGTGATATGAGTATTCATACATCATGAAATTCAAATTGGGATATATATTTTAATATATTTTTTATAATGGGGACATATTTATTCACATGTGGTATATAGTTTTATGTTGAACTGTGATTTGAGAAATCATTTATAAGTGATAGAAGAACTGAATTAGAATTTCATTCCAAAACACATTTACGATTTATTTATATAGACCAAGAGTTTCTGATTCTCCAAATTAGTCACATATTTTGGTTGACCATATTGTTCCAAGTATTATATGGTGTGTGAATTGTTTATAGATAAAATGACTCCTCATCGCCTTTGAATTGGGTTTTAGGAGAGTTAAAATCAGCACACTTCTAATGTAGCTAACAGGGACCTTCCTATAGTTCCATAGGATATGATAGATGTTCAACCTCATGATAGATTCTTGAGGTTGATGTGATCCAAAGAAAGCGAGACTGTGTGTACAATACCTTGGATCCATGAGCATGTTTCAACTATAACACACACATATGTTTATTAGGGAGGGATGACACCAAGAAGCTGAGTTTTGGATCAATTCCATCTAGTATATCTTCAATCATCTTGAGACCCCCCAAAATATGATATTTAACATTTCAACATGTATGATTCTAGGAATATCCATGAATTATTTGTATAAGGTTGAGGAATATGGGATACTAGATGAGATATAATTGGTGACCATTGGGATGAATTTTTTAATCCATTTTTATCTTGATATGTTTAGTGTTAAATGTTTTTGTTAGTTATTTCCTCTAACATAAGAGGACATGTTAGTTATAGAATATACTGTAAGTTTCACCATTCCTACCAAGCATGAAGCCATTGTTGGAAACTAAAGATATCTCTGGGGAAGAAATTTTTTAAGGATCATCATTATGAGATATGGTTGTTGGTGAATTTTTTTATTTGATTAATTTTGATAATATATTGAACATGACACTCCTCATATATGGGAATATGTGAGAGGCCCCGAGTAGTAGCATGGCTATTTTAGCATGTAGAACTGGAATCTCATCTTTATGTTGAATGAAGAGTTTTTATGAAAATTATTACTAAGGTAGTAGTTAGAGGAAATGTCAATTCAGCGGGAAACTGTCTCTGGAAAATGTTTGTTTGTAGTTTTATTAGTGTGGGATGTTTTCCAATTGGCACCTCATTTTTAATTATCTTATAGTTGAGTGTCATATATGTGGAATAATGGACCCACTTCGATGTTTATGTGAAAATACTCTACATTAAACTAGTAGAATGGTGTACGAATTGGTACCTATGTTAGAAAGAAGATTGGATACCCCTAAGTAGACTACTTACTGTAGTTCCCCTAATGTTCATGCCATATTATGGGACATGGAACACTAATGTTGGAGCATCATTATGAGGAATGGGGAAATAACTCATGGGAGACATACTAGAGGTCAAATAAGAGGTAAAAGTTAGTTGCACATAATGAATACTACTCTAGATATCGTGTATGCAGGACTGCCTACCGTCAGAGTTACGATTCATATATCATCTAGCATAACTTTTGTTTTATTTGATAAATTATAGTCACCTTATTTTTTATCTTACCTTTTTTAAATAATTTTCTGATTGGTTATGGAAGTCCAAGAATATTATTTAACAATCCATACACTATCGGGATTCAAATTAGTGAACATAAAATGTTTCAAGGGACGTTATCTGGAGATCGATTGTTTCTTTTTATAATCATAATCATTAAAGCTAAAAATTGTTGGATTAATCTAGATTGTTAGTATGGATTAATTATTTATATATTATTATATTAGAATATATTATAGGAGGATAGAATATGGTCATGAAGTGTTAGTCCAGTGAATATTGGATATTCTAACTGATGATGTAGGTATTCACTCTCTAGATAATGGTTGAATGTAGTGTGATTCATCTCATTTAGTGGTAGACCATTTTCAGGATGTTTCCACAAAAATGTTATATGGCTTACCACCTGAGTGATAGATTGAGTTTACAGTTTATTTGATGATGGGATAAGATCCAATTTTTGTCCATCCTTACTGAATAGAACAAGAAGAGATTCAATAGTATAATGTTCAGTTGGATGATTTAGATTCTAGAGGATTCATATGTCCTAATATGACCATTTGAGATTATCCATTTCTTTTCTCCAATAATGCTTTTGAGTAATTGGAATTTTTTGTGGATTATCGAAGGTTGACCAAGTTGATATCCAAGAACTTTTATCTTATTCCACATGTTAATAATATTTCTAATCACTTGAGAGGCGTTAAGATCTTCTCCAACAATGTTTTGGGTTTTGGTTACCACAAGTTAATAGTTATAAAAACATACAAAACTTGGACATATTTTATGTGAAGTTATTATTTGTATGAAATCATGGTGATTTCATTTGTGTTAAATAATGCACCGGTGGTATTCATCGCCTAGATGAATATAATCTTTCATCAATTTCTGGGTTTTTTGTATTCATTTTTTTAAATATATTATTTTACTCCCATTTAGAAGAGAACATAACTAGTATCTTGAAATTTTATTGAGTAAATTAAGAGGGAATCATCATTATGTTGTGTTGATCAAATCCAGTTTCTAAATTATTTATGATCACATATTTTTCCATGTCCTTAAATGGAAGGATTATCAGTGGACCCATATAATTTTGATAATCCGGTATGCTTCAAACAAATGAAAAAATTCTTCAATATTTTATTTTTTCAAGGGGTAATTATTTTTTCAAGGGGTCAGAGTTTTTTATTAGTGCATTACCCAACATTTCTTCTGTTTGGAAACACCAATGATTGGGGTGACTAATAAATTTGTGAATTTTGATGGGGATAAATCGTATAAGAGATATTTTCAAGGGATTAATGGATAGATAAAATCACCATCCATCGTATAATTACCTATTCTAGGTAAATATTATAACATTTACTATGACAAATCTGAAGATAGACACTGAGTTTTTCTGATGCAGAAGGATTGAGTGGTTTCATGTGAATCCAGGTTGTTGAGACTGCACAAGAGGTGTTAACCAACTCCTGATTTGAGTTAGTTGAAGTGGTAAATTTCCTAAGATGAAGGATTAAATATCTCATGGGTAAGAAGATTTGGGTATAAACATAAGATAAGGGCCTTAGGTACACCTTTTCTAAGCAAGACCTGAACCTTTGGCAGAGGAGGTGTGTAGGGTATCTATAGACTTTCGACATCGAGTTGGATTATTCACAGAGAAAGGGAAATGTCATTTATGATTCAATTATATGAATAATTGAAATATAGGAAGTATGGTTGTATTAAAATAAGTGGAAGATATTGGGACACTTTGGAACTTTCATATGTATGTTTTGGAAATCTCCGGAGTGAGTATCACAAGCCTTAACTTCTATTGTACCCATTCTATTTGACCAGTTCCGAACCGAGTGGTTATCTAATCCATAAGGATATGTTATGAAAGAAAACATATGTGTTTGGGAGACACCAACTAGATTATAACTTTGTAGGGTATATTATATTATTTTCATGGATGACTATAGGTTCCAACAGGCTTGAAAGAGATTCTGATGATGGATTTCTTTCATTTTATATGGAAGGTGCATCTAGGATTGAAAATTAATTATCAAGATCTCCAGAAACTATAATGGTGTTCATGAAAAAAATTAAGCAGAAGGAATCATGGGTAGATACATCAATTTTTATTAGGTGAAAACCAAGCATCAATGTCCTACTAGGCTTTTGCAGCATTTTCCCAGTCGTTAGAGAAAATGTGACGATGTCACAATGGATTTTGTGATAGGGTAACCAAGTAAACACCTTAATAATGATGTCGTATGGGTGATTATGGATTTCCTGAGGAATGTATAAAACTACATACCTGTTAGTGAGACCTTAAATGCTGAGGTTCTACGTTGTCTCTACATGTGCAAGGTGGTTTTGTATCATGGTGGTCCAAGTTTTATTGTTTTAGACATATATCCTCACATCGCATCACATTTCTAGAAGGTTCTTCGGAAGGATCAAAGATCATAAGATATTTTTAGAATATATTTTCATCCTCTGAAAAATATTCAATCTAAGGAATCAATTCTAGTTCATGAGGATATGATACAAGCCTGTTCTTCAGATTATTATTTTTCATGGGAGAATGATATAGAACTCGTGTAGATTGAATATAAAAAAACTTATAGGAATCAATCCATATGGACAATGCATCTAGGTTTGAAAATTAATTATCATGATCACCATATACTGTAGTGGTGTCCATGGAAGAAGAATAAGGTAGAAGGATTCATGGCTATATACTTCAATTTTTAGTAGGTGAAAACTGAGAATAATGTCCTACATGGCTTTTGCAGCATTTTCCTATTCGATAGAGAAAATGTTATGATGTCACTATGGATTTTGTGACAGCGTAACCCAGGAAAACCCATAATAATGATGTGTTATGGGTGATTATGGATTGACTGAGGAATGTATAAAACTCCATTCCTGTTAGTGAGACCTTTAATACTGAGGATTTAGGGTGTATTTACATGCGCGAGGTGGGTTGGTTACATGGTGTTCCATAAAGTATTGTTTTAGACATATATCCCATCACACATCACATTTCAGGAAGGTTATTCGGAAGGATCAACGATCATAGGATATTTTTAGAATATCCTTTCATCCTATAAAAAAATTCAATCTAAGGAATTCATTTTCATGAGGATACTATACGAGCATGTGCTTCAGATTTTTGTGGTTCATGGAAGAAAGATATGGAAATTTTGTAGTTTTAATATACAAAAAACTTATATGAAACAATCCATATTGAACATTTAGGGTATTTTTATTGATTTCAATGTTATTTTCCAAATTTTTTGTTGTTGGAATGGGAGTCATCTCTTATTTAGACTAGTCTCATATTGAAGTCATTTGAGATGCATTAGTTGATCAGATGGATATTTTTGACCACATGGTGTAGGAAGAAAACATATGATAACCAACATAGATGTCCTATATAGTATGATATTAGTAGTTTTTTTCATTCAGGTGTCACCTAGATTGGTGTAACACATTATCAGGAAGTAGAGAAAACTAGCGCTCATGTATGTTGGGCCCTTTGAGATATTGGATAGGATCTATCTAGTCGCATAACATATAGCCCTTCCATAAAGAAACAATACATTCCCAATGTATTTAATATGTCTCATATTTAGAGATATAATCTATACCCTTCCCATGTGATATACATAACTGATGTAAATATTTGTGATGATGTGTCCTTTGATGATCATCTGATACGAGTTTTTGATTTTAGTGATAAGTATCTTTAAGGCAGGACTATAACATTGGTTTGAGTATAGTGGAAGCATTGGTGATTTTATGAGGAGATCTAAGAGATGGAGTATAAAATGTTAACACAATGTTTAGAAATGTTCACTGAGACATCAAATTGATGCTTTGATTATATTATGGATGAGTTGTTATATTGTGTGGAGGATAGATGATCCCAAAGTTTTAGCTACATCTCTCTCTGTGTTTTTGAATAGTTTGTCATTTAGTTGATTTTCCCCAACCATCAACAATGGTATTTATTTTTAATCACGGATACCAATCATTTGAATAATCGTAGTCTTGGGTTGTTGGGAAACACGAGAAAATGTTTACGGATCCATGTGGAGTGCAGTTTCTGTGGGAAATGATTTAATTTCCAAAATTATTTTTCTTTTTTAATTAATGTCATCTAGTTATAAATATTTTAATTTTTAGCATGGAATATTTGTAATTTGAGAATATATGAAATGTTTTCGAGGAATTTATAAGGAAAATAGTCTAAAAACCCATCTACAGAACATTTATATTCCATGAAAAACAATTTCAATTCATTTAATGCTAGGGTTTTTTTTTATAAAATTATTCGTGGCAATAGGGATTTGGTATATTATATTATATTTTTTTACATGATGTGTAACTATATTACACAAAATTTAATTCAAAAACCTGATATTTTATTGACTATTTTGCAGCTAATTTTTAGATTCAACTCACTACAACTCATCTTCTCTAGATCTATGTAAACCCTCCCAGCGATTTTAGAGTGCCAACATCCCTTATAGATGCCCTGATAACAGAATCGATCCCTAGTAAATCCCATTGGTTTTGTTTTTTATTTATATTACTTCTCCAACCATTTCTATTTAATACCATGAATGTGTGCATTTTTGGTTTTGATATTGACTAGTTTGGATCCTAGATACTCGTTGTGATAATCCACACCTTCTTCCATATGGGAATTTATCATTGGATGCATTGTTGGATCATCAAGTCAAGGTATAGGGTCAAAATATTAACCGTATTGTTCTATATTTTTCCATTATTTTCATGTATACCACTCATAAACCTCAATCATGATATCTTATAATATATAATATTAATATTGAGTGAGGATAGCCCAGCCCCATTTGGTAATGCTTATAGAGAATTGATAGAGATGTTGTAATGATTATACAGATTCGACTCGAGTTTTTGTTATTATACAATTGTTATATGGTTTGGGTTAGCATGATAATGATACATTATCAGATATATTCTATTAGATGCCTAAGTATGTAATTTATACCATGGTTATATGGTTGTGGTTGGCATTGTTGTGAGACATGCCAGATTTATTCTGAAAATGACACAAAAGTATGTTAGTTATTCTATTATTATATTGTTGTGGTTGGCATGGTCATGATATGTGCTCCGTGATAATCTAGCATGGAGCTGAACAAGGATTTTTTTGTATTTTATTAATTTCTGAATTAATAAATAAACTAGTTTAAATTTTTATTACATACATTTATTATCATATTAGTTTACTTAGACATGGTGGTATTGACCTATAGAGTAATAATAACAACCTATTCGGGGCACCATTTCGTACCTGAGATGATCATGTGGTTGTAGGTCTGGAAAACGAAAGTGGACCTTGTTGTTGACTATTTAAATGTTGGATGAGATGGTGTTTAGAGGAAATATTGACATCAGATTTGGGACTATGGACTTCATCTATTTATTTGAATATTCTATTATTTTTTTAAAATTATTCTATCATGTCATCTAGTTACATTCTTGAACAGCATTACGTTATTCTAAATATTCTGGATTTTATTTTTATAGTTTTCTATATTTATAATTTTATTTCTTTATTTTTTCCCTATTATTTCTATAGTATTGAATCATTTTTCAATTTGGTATAGGCTCCCCATTATACCTTTCACAACCCCATTATTAGTTGGAAACCTCTATTGTATGTGGCCGCATACATTAGATCTCGTAAAAACACGTTTTCTTTTCACTTGAGAATGTTAAAAATCAGGAGATGTTAAAATTATAAAAATTTAATTTAAAAAAACTCCATGATGCAAGGAAATAATCGGGATCCCATGAATTATCTTTTTTAATAATTTTTTTAATAAATATTTGAATAAAAATTATCATTATATATAGATGAATACTCATTTTATACTATATAACATATATATTAAACTAATCCTCACTACGAATTATATTAATTTCTTTAAATTATGAATTTTTTTGTATATTAAAACTGTTTTATGAAAAATCCTGCTCTAACACCAAAAATAAACTTAATCAAAAATAAAATATAAATTTGATTATAAATAATTTTTGTTTATGAATTATAACCAAATAATACATATATAACATGAATACATATTCCCAACATAATAAGGCATTTTAATTATATTAATTATTGAAAATAAATGATAATTCTTCAATAGTATGTATTTTTCACTATTCATTGAAAAATTAATCATTTTTTAAAATTTTCACTATTTCTTCAATGGAAGATCTTGAGACGATTATTTATAAAATTAAGTGAACATATTAAAAAAATTAAATATGTTACAAAAATTTATTAGGTTATTTTTATAGAAAAATCAATAATATTCATTTTCAAGAAAATACATTTTTGACGTATAAAATGACATTTGTAAAAATACTAATTAAATAAATTTACATAAAATGTTGTACATATTGAAAAGAAATTAAATAGCATATTATTAATAATTATGAATATTTTATATTTCCAAATGTAATAAATACTATCTGTTCCCTCCAATTTAGTGGCTAGGAAAAAACGACCGCATTTAAATAATAATTATTTTTTGTTTGTTTGAAGATCATTTTTATGTATCTTTTACACTATTGGTCATAGTCATTCCTTTTTAAATATAATAATTTTACAATTCTTGTATAAAATTCCATTATTTAATTTTTTCACACCATAACATATATTACATTTAATAAAATAGTACCTCTTATTATGAAACATCAAAATAAATCCACACACACACACACATATATATGTATATCAAAAATAGACATGGATATTAAATTTTTCATTACACTAGGAACATAATAAAAAATATTTAATAATAATATATCCTTTGAAAAAACTAAGGTAGTAGTATGAATAAAATTATATCTAGTCTTTCTCCATTCATGGCTCAAATATCCAACTAACCTCTAGACCACTTTTAAAATCTACTCAGTTCCTGTGATTGGATAAAACTTTTAACAAAAGAGATGTGTCTAATAAAATAATTTAAAAAGGGATAGATTATATTTTATTAAAAACATACAATAGTTTTTCCATTTATTCATCACTATGGTGTATATTTTACTGTAATTCCCCTTCCTATAACATGATTGACACACTGATTTTTTTCATATCCTTCCCCCTAATCCTCCCCCACTATGTTGTTAAACATGAAGATACCACAGATTGAGTGTTATTATTAGGTTTTTTTCCTTATCCTCCCCTGGTTCATTATAATGAATAATAATTTTACTACCACCTATCCTTTTTCAACTAGAGAATTAATAATCGGGGATCTGAGAGGGACTTATTAATAATTATCATAATAAAATAATAAATTATAGGTAGAAATTAGTTAAGAATTATGTATGTGTGCAATTATATAGGTATAATGAAATAAACAATTTCTAGATGATTAAAATAATCAATCATCTCGATTGCATGAGGATTAGTCAGAAAACCTTCTCTAATAATTCATTTAAATTTTTCCTTAGAAATGTATTACTTTTCACATAATTACTTCTCCTCATGAATAACATGAAGATAAGACAACATTTTGTATCCATGCATGTCTTCATATATCGTATGGAGCTCATTACTTATGGACTGTAACATGATTCATTGTACTTCCAATTCAACATCCACATGATTCAATAAGACAATATACATCACCTTACCTTATTTATTTAAATTATCATAGAAAACTGGGGACTCTAGAATTTAAATCATTCTCCCTTGGTGTAGTATCATTTGTAAGACCATGTACCACTGATAATAGTTCACATGAGTAAATATATATTCCATTTCAACTATTGATCACAAATATAATGTCTAAGAAGAATCACATGAAATTTTCAATTACAAAAGAAAATATTTTTTTTAATTTTGATGAATACTTGTGAAAATTAATATACTTTATTTTATTAGTATCCCACTATGAACTAATTCTAAATTCATTATCTCACCATTCCTTGATCCATTGAGTTGAAAATCCAATCCTAATATACCGTAATTGTATTTCCAAAATAATTTCAAAAAAATATTTTATAGAATAAATGAATTAAAATTAATATCCATTTTGATAATTTAGTCAACTACCTATGTTATGACAAACCAATTATTGAAATGTGTCACTAAATCTAGAATGAATAATACATTAACTATGGATTATTATTAATGTAGATGATGGAATTCATTTTTGAATTAATTTTTCCATCATTGAATTTGGAAATAATATTATTAAATATACATTATTATATTTTTTACAAACTTTGCGATATTATGTGGATTCTTCAAAATTAATTATGAATATATAATATAGTAATTTCCGTATAGTATATTTATTTTATTAGACATTAGTTATTGTTAATTCATTAAAATTATTAAATCATGATTAATAAGTAATTATAATTTCATCATTTCAATAATAAATATACTTTTTATTGGATTAAATAAAACCAACATGTTTTTTTGATCATGTTTTTTACCATCTAGTTGGTTTATCCAGGGTATTTTTAACCAACCCTTCACCCTAGATAAATATCTACATGAGCCCTAATTTTCTTGGGTTATGACATTCCACCTTAATCTAATGTCTCTCCTAGCTTGGTTTCACCTAGAATTTCTCTTAAAATATATCTAGTTGTTTGGATCTCCATAATTTACAAATTATTATTCTCAACTATGTAGAGGAAACTATGTGTCTATAGTTACATAAATAAATCACATACACATAGGATTTTTTATAATGAGTAAAGATTAAAATTAAAATCATTATATTTTATTGAATAACAAATTTATCTGAAATAAATAATAAATAATTGAATTGAATAAAAACACAACACATATATATGATGTCCAAGATCACGTTCTTCCATGCATGAAATTAATAAATATTTATACTATATATAATTAATTTAAATTAATTATTTATTAATATTAAAATTTTCAAATTAATAAACTAATCATTAAAAAAAATTGTTATTTATGTTACATTAATTATTCATTCATATAGTCCTTCAGATTCACAACCACTATAATTTTAAATATATTTGATAAATTGTTTTCAATTTATAAATAATTAGAACATGTTGTTTTCTAATATATCACATGAAATTTATCCTTTTAGTTATTTTTTAATATTCATTAAGAATTTCATAAACATATAACATATTGGATAAAACATGGTTTGTATCTTTTTAGTTTATATGGAATGTGTTATCACTCAAAAAGTATGTAACTTATGATCTATATGGTCCTTCTGTTTTATTGTGTAGTTGTGTGACATGTATTCCTACATAGAGTGTCAGGATGTCACACAATGAGTTTTGTGGGTCATATTTTATAGTCTTTGTGGGTAATATGGAACATGAAATGCTTGAATATATGTATCATGTATCCCTAGTAACTCCCATGAAGTAAACAGTGTCCATGATGAACATACACATCAAGAATATACATGATATCATGGAATAAATTAATATAAGGCATATAATTACACACTGACCATTGAAAATCACTCATTATTTAATTCAAGGGAACTACCCAATCACAAGGAGTGTGAAACCATCTATACGATCTATTATTCCGCTGATCCATATTTTATATTTCATTCCATGTTTTTAAATCACATGATATAAAAATCTTGTTGTATAGAATAAATATCTGGGTATAAATTGTGTGGAATATACAGCCTATGACACATCATGTACTTTATTTTCAGTGACTTAGAAAACATTCCTTGGGATTCAACAAGTATAGAATTTGGGATGTTGCATTTCATGGTGTATACAGATCCTACACATCTTGTAATCACATCTAAAACATGTTGATCAATTGGAATCCAATAAACAACATCTGTTAATTATGGGTCATGTACATTGACCACATGGATTCAACCATTAATATATAGACATATCATCTAAGGTTATATGATTTATACACTATCTACACATCGTATAACACTTTCATGTTTTATGAAAAATATAAATCAATACATGGTGTGTGATGATATTGTGCACCACACACTCACATACATTCCCATTATATATGAAACTTTTCGTTGTATTGTTAAACATTAGTAGACAACCTTCTATTTTTGGTTTCACACAATGTATTTCTTTCATTTAGAAAGAATTATCTGAACCTATGAATATAGTCCTTAACTATTTATTATCTACTCTTAGCTTATTCTTTGTCACATGAAACTGAATAATCAGGTAATCATGGCTATAAAATTAATGAAAGAATAAAATAAATACTAAATAATTAATGTAGAATCTGATAAACATATAATTTTTTTTTATAATTTAATATTTAAAATATATACAGAATTTGATGATTTTTCCGCATAGAGGAAGGATTCAGGAATATTACCAATAATGTTTTTCATTGGTTTCTTCAAATTAAATCCTTATAATTTTAATAATGAAAAATTATTATATTTTAATAGATAAAAATCATAGTTATGATTTGTAATTAATTTATATCATATGACTAATTTTTACTGATCATTGTTTCATAATTGATGATCTAGGATACACATATTATTGTAACGTCAATACAATGATGAGTTCCATGAAGAATTCATCTATATGTATAAACTAATTCTATATAAAACTCCTTAAATACATATTGGAATATTGGATGCTATCATATAAGATAATATAATCATCAATCATACCCCATTGATTGAAATTCGAATCCTTTTTTTAGAAATATTATTTTTTATTCTCCCATTCTTGTGTGAGAGGAGTATGATGATCATCCCTCTTTCATGAGATAATTCTTGATAGATATTTATTTAGTCATGATAGAATTCAATTTAGAGAATATTTTTTGAAATACAACTCACTTTTCAATGAAATGTTATATGTTAGGTTATATGATTAGGGTTCTATCATTAACTTCTATATAAACGGAATTAAATAATATCATTAATCAATGTAAAAACCTATTCTAATGTTATTATTAAAATATTTCATGATATTAACTAACTCTTATATATAAAATAACATATACGAAAATAAATAAATATTTATTTATTTTAATTATATTAAATAAAATATATAATTTCATTCAATCCTTTAACACTCCCTACCAATCCTCTAAAGAATTTAGAAAATTTTGAATTTTCAATATTTATGAAAATAAATAAATAATATTATTCATTCAATAAATAAAAAAATTTCAGTAGATAATAATTAATGGTTTACATAACATTCTACTCAAAAATATTCCAAACTATATTAACTAGTGGTTTGATTTATATGATAAAAATTATATGACTAATTATTATTCCAAAATCATGAGGATAATAGTTATTCCAAAATTAGATTAGCATATAATTTCACTATGTTTCTAAATACATGTAATGTGTGATCCTCAATGTTTATATCATAAGGGTGTTTAGAAAACTATCATAACGTCCAAGATTAACATCTACTATCATGTTAATGATCTCATATTGGAATAATTAAATGTCTCAAAAATAATAACCTCATACAAATTCTTATTGATTAATATATTCTATTTTCCCTTATATATTATCAGATAGATTGTATACTTGTGTCCTCAACCAATATACATGATTTTTCTTTTCATTTATACCTAAAATGAACTTCTTAGTATACACACAACCCCGTGGAATTAATCAAAATATTCCATCCCAATCAAAAAAAGCCCAAATATTTACCACCTCTGATATAGAATGCAGAATTTTATTCATGAATTATTCATTAATTTCATGTGACTTAGGATGTTCTAAACTTATCCTACCTCTTTGTTAGAATATTTCATAATGATTTTCATCATTGTGAAAAATTCATGATTCATGACATATATCAATAAATAAATCTTGACTAAGGACAAATACACACATCCACATATTGGAATATCAAATTAAATATATAACAATCAGAATGTTTATTTTTGCATATATCGTTATATCCTCTTTACTGGGAGGTCAGTATTTATGGAAGAAAATGTTAAAAATCTAGGTCCACTTATGATATTCCAGCACTAGATAGTCAGAAAATCCTATCTATCATATAAAAATATTTCATCATGAAAAAAAATATTTTAATGTACAACAATTAAATTTCCATGTTAGCATCATAGCGGTGAAATTTATGACTGATCAATGTTAAAAAATCTATATAGACGTTTTCCTATTAATGTTTTGTAGAAGAACACCCATCAAGATATAATATATTTATGAATATTTTGGTCATTTAATATATAGGTTACAGTTCCCATTTTTAGTGTTTTATTGTATTTTTTCAAATGGGGTTTTTAATGTGATAATAAAAATAAGATGTCATAGGAGAAGAAGTAAAAATTCACCTAATTAGTAAGACTCATTACATAGAGGAATAAATTGAATTGAAAATGTCTTCGGAATAGCTGGTTTGATAGATTCCCTTGAAGATAATGGTTGACAACTCATACAATGAGTGAAAAGTATTTTGGATGCTGAAATGAGTGTTTATACACATGTATATGGATTAATAATTTAATTGAGATACATTGAGTTTTATTTAAGAGAACATCAGACGAGTTAGAAGAGGAACTCAATGAATTTTTTTTGAGTATTTGATATGCTTAAACAAATTAGAAATCCCTCTAAAAGTGTTTTAAATTATAAAAAAATTAAAAATATTATATGAATAAGTTCTAAGAATATTTGAATATGTTGTAGAATCCCTAGTTTCATTGGTATGTCATTTTGAAGAATCCTATACAAATCAAAATGTAGGAGTTCACTGAATGAATAGATAATTTAGGATAATGAGGAATTATATACCCGAACAGATGAATTCACTATGAATTTAATACCGTATATAAAAAAATATTCCCTTTTAGGATAGTATGAAATCTCATAATGCTTTGATTTCTATTGAATTTTTGAAAGGAATTGACATTAAGGTTTCTATAGTTTAGTATATGTAGTTGAAGTCCCCAACATAATGAATTTGAAGAGTTTAAAGACGAAAATAAAGTTATATTTATAAAAATCTTATTGTTAAATATGAGTACACAAATAATATTGTACATAATTAAAGTAAGTCTTTGAAAAAATAATCATTTGAAATACCCAACACAAGATATCAATATATAAGGAAATTTTGAAATTTATTCTGGATGAAAACATCAGTTTTTAGATAATGAATATGCTGAAAATAACATTATATGGGATGATACCAGATGTATTATTTAAGGATTTAAAGATAAAAACCTCCTTGAATAGTGTGTGATTAAAACATGTGAAATCATGAAAAATTTGATCATCATTCATCGAATGGGATGATTATGTTGACATGATAAATAGAGTTTCAAAAAATAGTTAGCTATATGTAAAAAATATATATTGATGTTCATGTTGTAGATTTTGAGTTTAAAACTACATTATTCATAGAGATTCTATGATTCAAACCTAGGTATATAATTGTCATGATGATATTTAAGCAAATAAATTTTTGGAAGACCACAACTTGTATTATTTGATTCAAAATAGGCATTTTATGTTATTCAGGAATAATAAAAATGATGAACCATTTAATTTTATTTATTCATCATAACCAATATCATTTTAATTTTAGATTGTTTGAATATTTATGTGGAGTTGAGTTTTATCTTATCCAAATTTTCCATGAATTGAAAATTTTGATTACTTCAAAATTTCATGAGCCTTCAAAATAAATATGAGTTCCACTCGGTAGATAATATTTTTTTGTAAATTTATATAACCACATGGTGATTTTTAGTGTTGACTTTGTGGTAACAATTGTGGATGAAAAAAAATAAAATGGAAACGAATAGAAAATGCTGGAGAAGAGAAAAATACGATAACAGATGGGAGAAAAGGTCGTGCATCATGTATATATAATGTGATCATTTTTTGGACTTTCTTAAAAAATATGAAGAATTAAATAACATTTTTAAGGGAATATCTATTGAGTTCAAAAATTAGTGTATGAACATATATGGGAACAAACAATTGTTATTCTATTATTTTTTTAGGGTAATAAGTAATATACATCCATTGATATGCAATTTATGATTAATGGATTTTATAATATTCAATTAATGATCCTAAATAATGAAACTCATACACATGAGAAAATGAGAAAATAGAGAAATAATGAAAATGAGAAAGTAGGTGGTGCTAGTGTGGTTCTATGTGTGAGTATTATGATACAAATATAGAGCTTCATCTCCATCCCCCCAAAGAGGATACCACATAAGGATTATTCTAATGTTCCCAGAACCATGTCAACTAGATCATCTTATAAGGTAGTGAATTCAAATATTTAAAAATTTTATGTCGGGATAAGTCTCAATATGAGTTGGAGTCTGCTGGTGACATTGATTATGGAAATGAGATGTCGTACTATAATCATTAGAGAAATTCTTTGTGGTTGTGGGAATTTCTATTTGTTTGACCTCGTTCACAGCTCTATTGTACTTTTTCTTTCTTTTTAATAAATGGTCAGAAGCTTCGCTTCGGGCTGGCCTTCTCTAATAGTGCTTCATCAACGAATGTGAATCCAATATCTCTTCAAGCACTATAATAATAAGTGTATTTTTTTTATTTAATGTAAAGAAGGTGATAAATTTCATACATTTATATTTACAAACTTAATAAGTCTGTCTATTCTAAAATATAATAATAATTTTTTTCACTATTCAGTGATAAATGAATCAAGGTATAAGAATAGAGTTTCGATAACTAAGTTTGTTTTCATCTAATGATCTTATCGTGCATGAGTCTACAATGCTATTTTGGAGTGATGGTACAAGAAAGTGAGATGATAAGAATTAGTTTAACACTATAATTCTTATTTGTGTAGGGATTGTGTTTTTTTGTCTTTTATGTAAGAGGAATTCTTATTTTATTACACAATTTTTCATCAATGTATATGTTATCATTATCATTATTTGACAACTAAACCCATTCCAGAACATGAGACACAACAACACAAATCCCACCTCTATAGGCTAGAGGTTGGTGACAAGTGAGGACGTACTAACAAACCCATGGAGATCATTCTCTATGTACTTTTACACGAACACACAACCAACTCGATGAAAAAGTGCAGAGGGAAAGGATTATAATATGTTTTACTGATGTTAGTATAAAAAACATGCATGGACAGAAAAACAATACATGTAAGACAATGTAAACTGAAATGAAAAGGGTAAAAATACATGTCCAACCATAAAAGCTTCCCAACCTGATAGAAACTACAAAAGTAAAATAGATGATAGAGCCCTAGTCCTAGATCCATAGCTATGTGCACCATATGTGGTCTAGCCACCCCATATCCCTAAGCCCCTCATAAGTCACGATCAACATGATTTTCATCTTCATATGGCATTATACGTGCGGGAATAGCCCAAGCTGGGGTGAGTATAAAAATTCCTAGTAGGATGGCCCGAAAGTTGAAGGGGGAGTAATAATATATAAATTGAAGAAGAAATTAAGTGTAAGAACAATGTAAAGTAAATGAGTGAAGCTCGACCCTAGACTAAGCGAGTGAGAAACAATATATATATATATATATTCTCAGTAAAAAGAAAAAAAATGAGGGTGTCAGGGGATCTCAATCTCACAACTCAACCAGAGAAGAAGAGTCGCCATCAGTTCCAATATTATCCATCAATGATTCCCAACATACCAGACATATTCCCTGAACATTTAAGTCAAAGGGACCCAGTTACTAGTCCTTGATACAAGCCTCTTTGGGTCTCAATGACTCACCCACATTGCTTTAGGTCGCATCACAAGGCCTCATCTCGGTGGGTAAATCATCTCCTTTCTCATGAGTCCAAAGTTATGTTAAAAAATGTCCATCCACAAATTTTTAAATATTTATGGTGCAAAATAAAAGTAGAATACTTTCACCCTAGCACATCACGGGGGGTTCCACTAATGTATTTCTCAAAGAGGCCCCACACCGTATTGTGTCAGGGGTTTCTTCTATAGAATTAGTCATATTAGAAACGATCCCTCGTGTGTTAGGGGAGTTCCAGTCCTATGTTTGACGACCCTCACCTTGGTATCATAATGGGGTTCCACTCTAGGTCATCGAAGACTCACGAACATGATGATGTGGGGGGGGGGTTCTACTCCAATAGAGTGTAGGACATTCTTCCTAGTGCATTAGATGTGTTCCACTCTAAAATATATGATATACATTCCTAACCACTAATTACATTGAGCACCACCTATATAAGTTCCGTTCTTAGAACATCTTGCATCATAACATGAATGACGCATCAGATTTCACCATCATTCTCTTTGAAGAAAAACAATCCGGATAGGTCGATTGGTTGCAATAATTGCGAAACCAAGGAAAAATGTGACTTTCCATACAACATGTCTGAACAAGACCTCATTAGGCTTACACAGTAGTATGAAATTCGAAAATCGAATACTAGGTCATCGCAGCCCACCAAGTTCCATTCTTTTGTTGTCCACCTATCCCTCTTGGGCCTGACATGCATGGCTAGCCTATATGTTGTCTCATCCATAAATTCGTCCACCCGTTTCTTTTAATAATAGCTTGTGACTACCCAGATCTCACTCCCCATCACCACCACTGTTGTCCACGTCTTACCCCAAGACACTATCTTTTCCGCTGCTTACAGCACCCACCCATGAATACCTACAGCCATACAACGGATTTTCCCTCGTGTAGTATCCCCACTCACATGTGGAACCTTCCAATGACCAACATGGCTACTCTAATACCCCATTCATGAGGCGAATGATGATCTACAATCCTCAGTCTGTGATCTACATATATCCTTGCCCCACTCGAAAATTATTTTTCATTTTTTGTTGCCAAAAACCAATCAATGAACAACACATGAAGAACATATTAAGGGGAGAAAAATAAATGTAATCCAAGCATAGATCAATGGATATATTAGTTTTACCATAAACTATGATGTTCAAAATGATCAAATTGACAATGAAAAAAAATTTAATTCTAGAATGGGGAATGGAATCTAATGGAAGAATCCTACCGCGATTTGGATATGTTCGTCGTCAATAAATATGCATGCCTAGGATCGTGTGATCAATCAAAGGATTGTTGTTGAATCACTGAAAGGAGGATATCAGGGTATATTTCCACTAATTAAAATGTTACGATGAACACATAATTAGGAATACATATTGAATAATATATATTAGTTCATGGAAATACTCAATTGTACCCACAAATGGCTGTAGTATCCTAACATCCCACACCCACTCACTTTAGGACACATATAGGGAAACACTACATTACGAAATCAATGGTGGACACATATTTCCATACTGATTTCACATTAAAGATATATTCAAATAAATTTATAAAATAAATTAATAATATATATGTATATATTATTTATAGTAAAATCATCATCGAATTTTTTTACAGATGACCCATGATGATAAAATTTATATCCCACATAGGTTAAAAACAATGCTCCAGACTCATCCATTACATCATATTTCTGATGAGTGATTACATTTGAGAGTAATCCTTATTACATTCTGTTCATAGTATATAATATACTTAATAATATTATAAAACTAATTTTGGGAAACTAGGTCCATAGAAATTGATGTCTTCTCCTGGCCTAGTTTTGAAAAATTATAGAGAATTATTTCAAAATCTTATAATGAAAACCCTGGCCACTACATAATTACCATGTACATGTTTTTTCCATGAAAATGAAAAACATGTGAAAAACATTAGATATTGATCATGTATCCATATCTCTCATTCACTAAACATCATTAGGATGTTTCGGTGCTTCCACAACATGGGATCCAAATGGATGGTACATCCATGTAAGGTATGATCTTTTTGATCCTAAACCATCATCAGGTTCCATGATAAGTTGGATTCTCCCTCAATATCCATCTCACCCCACTCGATGATGTGTATAGATTCACACACACATCACCTTATATGAGTCATGCGGAAGAATTCATTCCCCCACTACAGTAATGGATGTAGGTCAAGGGGTGAGGGAACCACACCGATCTTCTGAATGATCTCAAACAGCCTGATGCACCATATAGAAAACATACTTCCCTAGCTGAACCACCATATTTTATCTAGTGGGGAGACAGTCGAGGAGACATGGTATCCCTGTTTGAACACCACTAGCCTAAAATGGAGGTCCACATAGGATTTCAATCTACTATGGTATGTATTCATCCATTTATGGATAACTTTCATTTTATCGATCGTCACATATACCAACTATGGTCAAATGAGATATGTCTCTCCAACTTCCATCCAACATAATGTTGATCAGAAGTGTCATCTGTATAGGGCCTTCAAAGGTACATTTCTAATAGAAGAGTTGATGTTATAGTTGTATGAAAACTTTAAAAAATCCATGTGATCCTCCCAGCACCGGTTGAAATCCAACAGACATGCCCTCATCATATCCTCCAGCACCTAGGTAGTGAACTCGATCATCACATCGTTCTGGGGGTGAAAGGGAGAACTCATCCATAGCTATGTCCAAAATTCCACCCGTAGACCACTCTAAAATTCATAATTAAACCATGAGGCATTATTGGTGCAATCTTCGAGCTGTCCCATAATGTTCGATGGTCTCCCATACTTACAACTACCCAAAATTCCCCACCAATCTCAGATCCCTAATATCAATGTGGTGTGCCGACTTCATGAGCATGTCTACTATTACCCAAATGGTGTCATGAACCTTTGTTGTTTGTGGAATATTAGGACAGTTTACATGGATATTTCATCCCATTTCCACTCTTGTATCTCAAGAGGCTACAAAAAACCGACTAGAACCTGATTCTCAGACATCAACTACTAACATGTGAGTCATCAGGATACAAACTGGGCTTTTATTCTTCTCATGTTGGACCACCAAAACTACTGCAAAGGATCCTTATAAATATTCCCCCCACTAGGATCTATGGATAATGGATAATCGCACGTAACTTAGTAGTTGATGTATCCTAGTTGGTACTCATTCAGATGATCATGTAGTAATGGATTCAGTACCATCAACTACAGAAAAACTATACCATCAAACTATTTATGGTTCAGCTACATGGATGCTAACAGTTATGTATCTTCTCACACTTTGTGAGAATGGGAATTCTAGAAAATGGAATCTTCTATAAAATTTCCCTTTCCTGGAGTATATATTATCTCATTGTCATATTCCAATAGGAACACCAACTATAATTGATACATCAGATTTAGGGTTCTTTGAGTGAATATGTACCTGATTCTCTGGTGGTATGAGTAAACCAAAAATCATTCTCCCAAAAGTTAGTGAAACTGCCTTCTTAGGTGAAGGCTACCACTGTTAGATCTAATTCATGAGTCATGTTGTTCAGATCATGGGGTCTCAACTCCCTTAACCCATATGGGGTGACATCATTCCAATCCATTAACACACAATTGGGCCCATCTTTTCAGGCATCAAAAAACACTTCGATCACAACACCTTCCTCTGATAGTCTCAAAACTTGAGCATGAGTCAGTCTCTCTCTCAACTCATCAATGGCCTTCTGGAACTTCATATACTATGTAAATTGATGTCCCTTTAATTTCAAAGTTATCAATGGTGTAGGGATCCTGGATAAGTCTACAAAAAATCTCATGTGTGTCAATACAAAACCAATAAATTTTCTCACTCCTAACACATTATTGGGAGGATCCCATGAAATAACTGCTTTGATCATTACTATATCCATAGATAAACCTTGTTCCCAAATGAATTTCCCAAAAAAGTGAACCTCATGTATCCATAACTGTAACTTCATGAGATTTCTGAAAAGCTGGTTCTCTTGAGGTAAATTGAAAACAATCTTCAAGTTCTTGGCATGATCCACCTCTGACACAATTTAGATGAAGAAGTCCTCATGGAATACAACAACAAATTCTTCCATGTATTTTTGGGAGAACTCATTCATCAAATAAACATAATGGTGGGTGAATTTTCCACACCAAATGGAATTACTGGGAACTCATATTTCCCATAGTGACATCACAAAGGAATCATCTGAATATCAGCCTCACCGACCGATAATTGGGGGTAGTCAGACATGAAATTGATCTTGGATAACCTTCTCACACCTTGAATCTAGTCAAAGGGGTCATGAATCCTCAGTAATGTGTCCTTTTTTGTTATTATTTCCTAGTTCAGGCGATGATAATTGACACATAGTCGTATGCGCTTGTCGTACATCTTCACGAATAGAACTAGTGATGCCCAAGGGGACACACAATGTCTGATGAAACCTTTCTTGTGAAGTTCATTGTCATGCCCTGACCCCAGTTACCTAGAGTTGGTGAATTATTACATAACATTGGCACGATCACAAGAAAGATCAAATCTCATAAGACCGATTTGTTTAGTAGCCTTGGAAACACTAAATATATTCATAAAGTTTTACATTACATCATGAAATGAAAAACTACTACAACAACATATTGTCTCCATAATCCACACTATTATCCTCTCATAATATCCCTACAGGTCATTCATAATTTACTTCTTCACATCCTAGGAAAAATAAAACATAGAAAAGGGGTGAGCTCAAATGCCCAGTAAGGATAACAATATAGCATAAACTTTTATAAATAAGAATAAACATTTAAGGCTGTGTATAACTAAAACAAAAGCCTTTTAAACTTGAACTTCAACATTGTATGGAAAAATAAAATTAAATAATTCCATTTACGTATTCACATGGATATTCTACTAATCGAATAATCAAATGCAATATCAATAACCGCTTTCATAATGATGGAATGCATAATGCCAGACTATCATAACCACATAGCCAAGGTCTCGTGCCAAAAATACAAATAATATTTTTCCAAGGCCTTGTGCCAAGACACTAGCTTGTCTAATGAGACCTACCGATGCATCGAGGAGCTATAGCGGGCTCCACCCGTCACATATTAAGTCCAATGCATTCCCATATGAAAAGGATTAAACATAACATAAACATTAGTATTAAAACTAGAATACGAAATGTAAATACTTCATCCATAAAACATGAATGGTATAAAAATAATAAATCCACAGTCAAAAATATCACAAAACCTTCAATACAATATAGAAGTTTTGTATCATAATAAATCAACTTCAAATAAGTGTAAATTCCATCAAAGGATGTTGACATATATGAAATCAAAACTCTTTTTTTCATAAATATATCTTTCTATTTTGAAATCATTTAAGAGTCATATATTTATAAAATAAATCATTTTATTTGAAAATATTATTAATCTTGTAAGGGAAGCTTCGACGATTTTATAGTGGCATAAAATAGCCGCACCCGCTGTATAAGTTAAAAAAACATTCTTACCTTAATTTTGTCGAAAAGGTTAAAAAGCACCTTGTTTGGAAAACGACGGAAATATTCATTTATAAACCTCTTATAAAAAGTCAAACAAGGGTATAAATGACTTTAACCCATATTCTAGTAAATAGTAAAAATGTTTTCAAATTAATTTTTAAGAAACATGGATGTGGATGATAAAGAGATCTGAGTAGATTATTATGTACAAACAACCTCGGATAATGAAGAGATAGCGAAATAAACACTTACCTTGTACTTTTCCTTGGTTGGGGTAGTTTAACCTCCTGTATAATGGTGAAATAATTTTTATTAAATTATACAAGAATATGATATCATATATGATCTTTTAACATTGATTTGTTAATAATATCTTAGTATTATCGTCGTTTTGGGTGTTAACTTACTCATTTTATTTGATATTTTTTGTTACGTAAGACATGTTTGTTATGGATAGGATGTAACTTATTCATATCCAGAATTATATAAAGTCCATAAACATTATTTTTAAATCATCAAATGATAATTATACTTGAATGTATATGATGGAGAATGAATCTCATCGCGTTCGTGGAGACGGTAGTCCGCACGTACGCACGAGCGAAAATATCATTATTTTGATATTAAAATAATATCTAAATGAATGGTATAAAAAATATACAGAATCATTATCATTTTATATTTATTATTTACATGAGTTACACATCATAATTATACCCATCCAAATAATAATTTATGGAATAACAATTACCCCACGACGTGGAGACGGTAAGCCGTACGTATGCACGTATGGTGACATGTTTTTCGTTGGATGGATTGAATACTGAATATGGTTGTACCATATTTATAATGACATCACATTATACATAAGATACTGGAGTTATTATTTTATAATGGTAATAACAAAGAAGGAAGAAGTGGAAGAAGAAAGTAATTTGGAAAAGGGTGGTGAAATCATTACCTCTTCTTCTGGTTTTCCTTTTGATTTGATCAAAAGGGCTCTTAGGTTGGCTTTATGACTAAAGTAAGGCCTCTAGGATGAATTGATGGAAGTTGAGAGAGTATTTGTGCAGAGGTTGGCCGAACCAAAACGCTTTGATGGTGTGATTTAATGAGAAGGAGGAGTTCCCTTTTATAAGAAGGGTGAGGGGCACCTTTGGAAAAGCTAGAAATATTAATTTATAATAAATTCATATTCGGTTTCTAATTGATCCAAAGTTGATTATTTAAATTTTAATATGGGTATAGGTCGGGAAACACCTATACAATAGAATTTAGACAGGTTTGGGTCATTATAATAACCTTATCATTATGTATTAACTCTTAGTTAATTATTTTCAATTTTACAATGTCTCTTTGTATTTTTATATTATATAGTTAATAAACATTCTGTATACCTCCACGAAACCCCCAAGTGGCCCATTAATGATACACCTATCATGATATAAGTCTCTTGGCCGAACATTAGATTTTTAAGAATTTAATATCAATTAATAATATAACATTTGTTTTAAAAACCCTTTTATGTCAATTTTGACACTATTCAATAGTTGATTTTTGTAAAACTCATAACAGAATTATTACTTCAAATAAAGTTAATTAAATGATTAATAACAGGTCATATTAACCTATAAAATTAGTTTAATTCATTAAAAGTTTCAAATTATATTTATTTGGGTATTTATAATATCAATTATTTTAATTATTCACTCTTATGGTAATTACTACATCATCATTATGTCATAAATAAATTAAAGTATTTAATGTCTAAAAATTATAAATAAAATATCATCATGTAGAAAATCGTTTTATCTTTCTAATGAATATTTATAGTCGAAACTCCAACATATAAGACCCTATGTAAAAATTGTTTTTCTAAAAGATATATGCTTATGTCATTTTTGTATTCATTTTAACTTAATTAAAATAAAGTGTCCCTATCACTTACAAGTGGAACCCTGGGGTCCCAAAATCGACCAAAAGATGTCCATGGTCAGACATGTATCAACCAATAAGGTTAGGACACATTTTAGGGTAATTATCTATAATTATAATATTATATGTTTAACCCCTATTTACCGGATTTACCCTTTAACCATGGTAAATAAAATATTTATCGAAATAATTATTCAAAATGTCTAAAAATAAAAGGTACCTTTTTAAACAATTTGAACATCCTAATTCCAAATATGGAATCCATTTTTCCAAATTCAAAACACAGAAGTGGCAGAAATTAATTTAAAATTAATTCCTGCTGTCAAAACAAAAAGCGTGTATTTAAGATATAATAACTATCAAAAGATTGATACTTGTTTATATTCGGTTTAATTGTGGAATTATGTCCAATGACCAACATTGTATTAAATGGTAAAAATACCTTCTAAATATACTTTAAAACCACTAAAATTCATAATTTATCAATATAAATTATTTCGATTAAAAAAGTTGTTTTTAATTTAACTTTAGTAATTTTCACTATTCACCAAAATATAAGTGTTATCCGAAAAGTTCCAAAATTTCACCCTAGGATAAATTCGATATTCTGAATCCAAAAATGAAGTCTATTTTGAAATATAAAATATATATAATTTAAAAAAGTAGGTATTACTATTCATAACGGCTAGTTTGATCGGTTGTGGTGTGTGTTAGAACTCGATGTTGCGTACAACACGCGCTATTGCATTATTCAAAGAGAAGCATACCGTAGAAGCTTGGGGTGTTACATTCTCCCCTCCTTCAAATAACTTCGTACTCGAAATTTCTAGAATACTACCGCATGAAAAGACTCTGGTGGTTCTTCATCTTAAGTTCCTCAGTTTCCCACGGTGCCTCTTCCATCTTAGGGTTTCTCCACAAGACTTTTACCAGACGCGTTGTCCGGTTTCTTAGTACTTGTTCTCTCCTATCAAGAATCTTGACGGGATCATTGCAATAAGACAGATCGGGTTCCAGTTCTAATTCCTCGTAGGTGAGTACATGCGTTGGGTCAAGCATGTATTTCCCCAATAGAGATACGTGGAACGCATCGTGAACTTTGGAGAGACTTTGCGGCATTGCCAATTGGTAAGCTACAACCCCAATTCGTTCTAGAATTTCAAAAGGTCTGATGTACCTGGGACTCTATTTACCTTTCTTACCAAAACTTACGACTCCATTCCATGGAGATACCTTCAGGAAAACATGATCACTGACTTGAAATTCCAAATCCTTCCCTCAATTATCGGCATAGCTCTTCTGCCTACTTTGAGCTGCTTTGATGTGATTTTGGATTACCTTCACCTTTTTCATTGTTTCCTCTACCAGTTCTGGACCTACAAGTTTTCTTTCACCAACGTTATCCCAACAGGTTGGTGTGCGACATCTCTTTCCATATAACGCTTCATATGGTGTCATCTGAATACTCGAATGGAAGCTATTGTTATAGGAAAATTCTAACAGAGGTAAATATTGATCCCACATACCCTGAAAGTCATGTGAGCAGGATCTCAACATGTCTTCTAAGGTTTGAATAGTTCGTTCTCATTGTCCATCTGTTTGAGGGTGGTAGGTAGTGCTCAAATGAAGTTCAGTATCCAAGGCTTTTTGAAGACTTTTCCAGAATCTTGATGTAAAATGGAGATCACGATCAGAAACAATAGATAGGGAACTCCATGAAGTCTCACAACTTCATTAATATATAGTCTTGCTAGACATTCCAGTGGTATATCTTCTCTTATAGCAAGAAAATGTGCTGACTTGGTAAGACGATCAACAATGACCCATATTGCATCGTTCCTTCTAGGAGTCTTTGGTAGCCCCATGACAAAGTCCATCGTATTATTGTCCCATTTCCACTCCGGTATGGGAAGTGGTTGCATGAATCCTCCAGGTTGTTGCCTTCCAGCTTTCACTTTTTGAAAAACCATTCATCTTGACACAAAATCAGCAATCTCCCTTTTCATGTTGTCCCACCAAAAATGTTCCTTCAAATCTCTATACATTTTGGTGCTCCCAGAGTGTATAAAGAAATTTGAACTATGAGCAACATCCAGCATTTCCCTTTTTAGATTAGGTATATCGGGAACAAAATGTCTCTTCCAAAATTTCAAAATTCCATCTTCCTACGCAATGTCTCTCAATCTCCCATCATTCACAGCTTTAATCTTCTTTTGAAATTCTTCATCATTGGTCTGAGAACTCTTAATCCTTTCTAGTAAAGATAGTTTGGAAACCATTTGATAAAGCATTGATGTTTCTCCTTCCTTGGGTATTCCCATGTCCATCTTCACTAGATCCATGAAAATTGGATCCCTTTCAATTCTCATATTGTTCAAAACTCCATGATATTTTCTGCTCAAAGCATCTTCCACCTTGTTTGCTTTTCCCGGGTGGTAGTGTATCGTACAATCATAATCCTTCAGTAATTCAAGCCATCTCCTTTTCCCCAAGTTGAGTTATTTTTGTGAGAAATTATACTTCAAACTCTTGTGATCAATATAAATCTCACATTTTTCACCATAGAGGTAGTGCCTCCATATCTTCAAGGAAAAGATCACAGCTGATAACTCGATATCATGAGTAGGATAGTTTTGCTCATGAACTTTCAACTATCGTGATGCATAGGCAATAACCCTATAATTCTACATAAGGACACAACCAAGTCCTTTCCTCGATGCATCACTATAAATAACGAACCCATCATTCCCCATTGGTAGAGTCAATATAGGAGCATTGACTAATCTTCTCTTCAGTTCTTCGAAACATTCTTCACACTCTTTTCCAAACAAATTTAACCCCTTTACGTGTGAGCTTCGTTAATGGGTTTTCCAATCGGGAAAAATTATGGACGAAACGTCGATAATAACCTGCCGAACAAAATAAAACTACGTACCTCAGTTATACTCGTAGGTTCTGGCCATTATTGGATTGCCTTGATCTTAGAAGGATCAACAGATATTCTATATTTAGAGACAATATGGCCAAGAAAAGAAATCTCCTAAAGCTAGAATTCACACTTGCTAAACATCCCATATAATTCATGTCTTCTCAGAGTCATCAGGATAATGCACAAGTGATTTTCATGATCTTCGTAGATTTTCGAGTATACCAAGATATCATCAATAAATACCACCACAAATTCATCGAGATACTCATTGAAAACTATATTCATCAGATCCAGAATACAAAGGGTGTATTAGTCAATCCTAAAGGCATTACTGTAAACTCATAATGCCCATACCTGGTTCGAACTGCTGTCTTCAGAATGTCTTCCTTCTTCACACACAACTGATGGTATCCAGATCGAAGGTCAATCTTTGAAAAGTATTGAGCTCCATGCAGTTGGTCAAATAAATCATCAATGCGAGGTAGGGGATACTTATTATTTATTGTTATGGCATTGATCTCACTATAGTCAATACATAACCAAATAGATCCATCTTTATTTTTATCAAAAAGAACAGGGGATCCCCATGGAGAAACACTAGGGCGAATAAATCCCTTATTACTCAATTCCTCTAGTTGTTTCATTAGTTCAACTAATTCTACAGTGGACATTCTATAAGGGGTCTTCGATATAGGCCTTGATCCAGGAATTAAATCAATGGAAAACTCAACTTCTCGTTTTGGTGGATGTCCATGTAAACCTTCCGGAAACACATCTACATATTCTTTCACAACAGGTTCATCCTCTATTTGAACATTCCTTTCCTCTCCTGTAGTAATTTCATTCTCTTCCTCCCCAATAATTGAATTTAGTTGATCTACTGGGGGTGGATCTAGATAAGAATTAGGTGGTGACGATTCTGCTCTAAAGATAAGGTGTTCCTTATCATCATTATCAAGAATTGTAACCTCTTTCTTCTTGCAATAAATCTTTGCATCATAGTCTGAAATCCAATCCATACCGAGTATTATATCAAACACAATCATAGGTATGATGATGACATCAGCAGATAAATAACATTTATGTGCTCTAATGGGGACCGATTCACAAAACTTTGTTGAATGATACTTCCCTTAGGAGTTTTAACTGACAACTCCCTTGTTACGTCAAATTGGAAATATCTAATTTTCTTAGAAAACTGGGAAGATATAAAATAATGCGATGATCCAGAATCAAATAATGCATTTGCTAAACCTGAGGAAACAATTAAATTACCTGCCACTACATCTTTCGGAGCTTCTACTTCAGCAGTAGTGATAGCATAAGCTTGGCCTTGATCCCTTGGCCTTTTCTGAGGTAAGTTACCCTGATGATTAGGACATTCATTTGCATAATGTCCCATCTCCCTACAATTGTGTCATTGAACATTGGTAGCATCCTTCTTCCCTTTGCATTCACGAGCTTGGTGGCCTTTTTCACCACACATGTAACAGACACCCATTCCATTCAAGAAAGTACCCCGGTGTTTCTTCCCACATTTACCATAGGATGGATATTCACCTTTCCCTTCTTCCCATTATTTTCATTCCCAGATTGATCAGCAGATCTATTCTTCTCTTGTTTTGATTTAAAGACATAAGACTTAGAGAATTCCATTTCTGTTATGATAGCACATGAGACAATGTCTTCGTACGACGAGAAGGATTGTGAGACTAATGCTCGACGGAGAAATGGTTTTAACGCATCAATGAAACGATCAATCTTACTTCTTGGGTTACGTATATAATCTCAAGCATACCTTTCTAACCTTGTAAATTTAGCCTCATACTTTGCAACATTCTCATCCTCCTTTTGTCTCAGACTCAGAAATTGCCTTTCCATATCTGCTTGATGATCACGAGGAAAGTATTTTTCTAAAAACAAATCTTTGAACTCCCTCTATTCCATATTTGATACTTCATCATCTTCCTTCATGTTTTGAATCAATGACCACCATTTATCAGCATCTCCATTGAGGCGGTAAACTTCCATGATAAATTTTTCCTTTTCACTACTCCCCAAAGCCTGAAATATTTTCTCTAGGGAACTTATCCATTTCTCAGCTACTAATGGATTTGTACTCCCATTGAACGTTGGTGGTTGCTACCTCATGTAGTGATCTATCATTGATCATCCATGCTACGGATCAGGGTGATCCATACGGGTAAGGTTATTATTCATAACCTGAGTGAGTTGTCCCAGTATGGTGATTAGCTGATCGACACCAGTTGTATCACCAGCTCCACTATAGTTATCTTGAGCAGGAGGGAAATCCCTACATGAAGTGCGTGCATTGATACTGTTTCCATTTCTTCCACTAGGCGTTATTTCTATACAATGTAATAAACTAGATCAGTTTATGAATCAAAATACATAATTCCATACTTATAAAACACTTAACATAGATTGAACTATTTATGGATATAATCCAAAATCATAAAAATGTTTTATTTGAGGATGTATATAATCATAAACCCTTCATAATGATTTGTAATGAAAATGAGAGTTATCCTAAGAATATCCCCCGAGAGTGTCGTAACCAAGAGTGCAGCAAGGCCCATTGTCGTGCACCAGTTCCTGTGTGAGTCTAGCTCATAGCGGTGTTTTCGGGTTTTACCCCTAGGTACATCTGTGCCAGAGCCGCCTCTACCTGCTCGTATCCAGGCAGGGATGTATTGCTCGAAAAACTCACAAAATCTCTACAATACCAAAATTCTTCGATGTTCTTCTATACTAATCCTCAAAGTTCATCTTAGGCATGCGTGCTCTAATCGTAGTTTATCTAAATCTAGCATCCAAGGTTTGTACTAAACTTCCTCTGACACCAACTGTAACGCCCCGACCACAATTACCTAGAGTCGGTGCATTATTACATAACATTTTAATGATCAAAAGAAAGATAAAATCTCGAAAGACCGATTGGTTTAGTAGCTTTGGAAACACTAGATATATTCATAATGTTTCACATTACATCATGAAGTGAAAAACTACTACAACAACATATTGTCTCCATAATCCACACTATTATCCCCTCATAATATCCCTGCAGGTCCTTCATAATTTACTTTTCACATCCTGGAAAAAATAAAACATATAAAAGGTGTGAGCTCAAATGCCCAGTAAGTATAACAATATAGCAGAAACTTTTATAAATGAGAATAAACATTTAAGGCAGTGTATAACTAAAACAAAAGCTTTTTAAACTTGAACTTCAACATAATATGGAAAAATAAAATGAAATAATGACATTTACATATTCACATGGATATTCTACTAATCGAATAATCACATGAAATATCAATAACCACTTTCATAATGATGGAATGCATAATGCCAGATTATCATAACCACATAGCCAAGGCCTCGTGCCAAGACTACAAATAAGATTTTTCCAAGGCCTTGTGCCAAGACACTAGTTTGTCTTATGAGACCTACCGACGCATCGAGGAGCTATAGCGGGCTCCACCCGTCACATTTTAAGTCCAATGCATTCCCATATGAAAAGGTTTAAACATAACATAAACATTATTATTAAAACTAGCATACGAAATGTAAATACTTCATCCATAAACCATGAATGGTATAAAAATTACACATCCAGAGTCAAACATATCACAAAACCTTCAATACAATATAGAAGTTTTGTATCATAATAAATCAACTTCAAATAAGTGTAAATTCCATCAAAAGATGTTGACATAGATGAAATCAAAACTCCTTTTAGAGAAATATCTCTTTGTATTTTGAAATCATTTAAGAGTCACATTTTTATAAAATAAAACATTTTATTTGAAAATATTCATATACAATTGTAAGGGATGCTTCGACGATTTTATAATGGCGGAAAATAGCCGCACCCGCCATATAAGTTAAAAAACATTCTTACCTTACTTTTGTCGAAAAGGTTAAAAAGCACCTTATTTGGAAAATGTCGGAACGATTACTTTATAAACCTCTTATAAAAAGTCAAACAAGGGTATAAATGAATTTAACCCATATTCTAGTAAATACTAAAAATGTTTTGAAATTCATTTTTAAGAAACATGGATGTGGATGATAAAGAGATCCCAATAGATTATTACGTATAAACAACCACGGATAATGAAGAGATTGCGAAATAAACCCTTAACTTGTACTTTTCCTTGGTTGGTGTAGTTTAACCTCATGTATAATGGTGAAATAATTGTTATTAAATTATACAAGAATATGATATCATATATGATCTTTTGACATTGATTTGTTAATAATATCTTAGTATTATCGTCGTTTCGGGTGTTAACTTACTCATTTTATTTGATATGTTTTGTTACGTAAGACATGTTTGTTAAGGATAGGATGTATATTATTCTTATACATAATGATATCAAGTACTTAAACATTATTTTTAAATCATCAAATGATTATTATACTTTAATGGATATGATGGATAATGAATCTCATCGCGTTCATGGAGACGGTAGTCCGTACGTACACACGAGCAACAATACCATTCTTTTTATATTAAAATAATATATAAATGAATGGTATAACATATATACAGAATCATTATCATTTTTTATTTATTATTTACATGAGTTACACATCATTATTATACCCATCCAAATAATAATTTATTGAATAACAGTTACACCACGATGTGGAGACGGTGAGCGTATGTACGCACGTATGGTGACATGTTATTCAATTGATGGAAAGAATACTGAATATGGTTGTACCATATTTATAATAACATCACAGTATATATAAGATACTGGAGTTATTATTTTAGAATGGTAATAACAAAGGAGGAAGAAGTGGAAGAAGAAAGGAATTTGGAAAAGGGTGGTGAAATCATTACCTCTTCTTTGGGTTCATCATTTTGATTTGATCAAAAGGGCACTTAGGTTGGCTTTCTGACTAAAGGAAGGCCTCTAGGATGAAGTGATGAAAGTTGAGAGAGTATTGGGGCAGAGTTTGTCTGAACAAAAAGGCTTTGATGGTGTGAGTTAATGAGAAGGGGGAGTTCCCTTTTATAAGAGGGGTGAGGGGCACCTTTGGAAAAGCTAGAAATATTAAATTATATTAAATTCATATTCAGTTTCTAATGGCTCCAAAGTTGATTATTTAAATTTTAATGTGGGTATAGGTCGGAAACCACACAATCAATAGAATTTAGACAGGTTTGGGTCATTATACTAACCATATCTTTAAGTATTAACTCTTAGTTAATTAGTTTCACTTTTACAATGTCTCTTTGTATTTTTATATTATATAGTTAATAAACGTACTATATACCTCCAAGAGACCCCCAAGTGGTCCATTAGTGATACACCTATAATTATATAAGTATCTTGGCCGAACCATAGGTTTTTAGGAATTTATTATCAATTAATAATATAATATTTGATTTAGAAACTCTTTTATGTCAATTTTGACACTAGTCAATAGTTGATTTTTGTAAAAATTATAACATAATTATTACTTAGAAAAAAGATAATTAAATCCTTAATAACATGTCATATTAACTTATAAAATTATTTTAATTCATTAAAAGTCTCAAATTATATTTATTTGGGTATTTATAATATCAATTATTTTAATTATTCACTATTATGGTAATTATTGCATTATCATTGTGTCATCAATAAATTAAATTATTTAATATCTTAAAAATATAAATAAAATATAATTATGTAGGAAATATTATTATATTTCTAATGAATATTTATAGTCAAAACTCCAACATATATAACCCTATGTAAAAATTGTTTTTCTAAAAGATATATGCTTGTGTCATTTTTGTATTCATTTTAACATAATTAAAATAAAGTATCCCTATCACTTACAAGTGGCCCCATGAGGTCCCAAAATCAATTCAAAGATGTCCATGGTCGGACATGTATAAACCAATAATGTTAGGACACATTTTAGTGTAATTATTCATTATTATAATATTATTTTTTAACCCTTATTTACCGGATTTTCCCTTTAACCATGGTAAATAAAATATTTACCGAAGTAATTATTCAAAATGTCTAAAAATAAAAGTTACGTTTTTACACAATTTGAGCATCATGATTCCAATTATGGAATCCATTTTTCAAAATTCAAGATAAGAAGTGGAAGAAATTAATTTAAAATTAATTCCCGCTCTCAAAACAAAAAGCGTGTTTTTAAGATATAATAACTATCAAAAGATTGATACTTGTTTATATTCGGTTAAATTGTGAAATTATGTCCAATGACCAACATTGTATTAAAAGGTAAAAATATATTCTAAATATAATTTAAAACCACTAAAATTCATAATTTATCAAGACAAATTATTTCGATTAAAAAAGTTGTTTTTAATTAATATTTAGTAATTTTCACTATTCATCAAAATATTAGTGTTATCTGAAAAGTTCCAAAATTTCACCCTAGGCTAAATTCGATATTCTGAATCCAAAAATGAAGTCCATTTTGAAATATAAAATATATATAATTTCAAAAATTTGGTATCACTATTCATAATGATTAGTTTGATCGGTTGTGGTGTGTGTTAGAACTCGATGTTGCGTACAACACACGCTATTGCATTATTCAAAGAGAAACGTACCGTAGAATCTTGGGGTGTTACATTCATCCATATATAACCATAGTTGTTAGAGCTCTATGGGTGTCAAAAGATATTCACATAAGATATTTTGGAAGTCTCGGGTTGCATGTCGATGCAACAATACAACTCTTGACTCCGAGGTAGTCTCAGAACATCTTTATAGAAGACATACATATAATCCACCACAACTAAAGAAGTATAGTTTCTTGAAGAGTCTATTGCACTATGGGTAAAAATGACATACTAATGTGTGAATAGGAATATCCTAATGCTCAAAACATCTGCATTCCCAACAATGAGGTCTCTTTCACTATGAAAGGAGAACGTCATCCCATTAGAATGTATGAATTTGACTTGAATATGGTGAAATTCAATATGGCCTCAATCAATTGAAGGAAAATCCAGGCCCAATATATTTCCATATGGTTCCATTGTGATGACCAGTAGGTATGACGTGAACCACTCTCCTATAAGAAATAGATCACACTTTCAGAAGATGAATGACACTGAAGATTCTCTCATTGATGGAACCTCAAGACAACATTGTTGATCTAGTGAATCTACTTGGATCATCAACCCATGTACTCAGGTTAATGAGATCAAATAATTAGTGGAAAATTTTTCTCTAAGTGATTAATAAAGAGTATAATAAACATAGATCATACCTCGAATAATCTCATGCACTAATGTATCACAATAATCCAATGCATGCAGCTATCTATTGCCCCAACTTCTATCCCTAAAAACATGACATGGGCCACATGGTAGTGGTGGTGGAAGAACCTCATAGGTTAATCCCACACTTGTTGGTCCTCCTAATCCTCTTCCAGCACTGCCGCCTAGTAAACCACCCTATGCTCTACTAGGGGATCCCAAATCATGCTGTTCTCACTACTTTGGAAGTCCATATCCTATCCTCCTGGTTGGATAAGATCATCTGGTTGGGCAGTCTCATGCCACGTGACCTCTCCTATAAAAAGAATAGAAAGGGCCCACCCAGGCTGCCTCAATTCTCTGCCCTACATTGGTGTCTCCTGATAACATGAATGTTTCTTATCGTGGAGATTCCTCATGCATCATGATCCAACAAACTAATGTCTACTAGCTACTGTAGATGTGTTTTCTTTATAGATTCCACTACCAATTCGTTCAATCTTCTTTCCATATAATAGAATGCTCTATTTCACCAGTACCTACTACCGCACCCCGAGATATGATGGAATTAAAAAGGGTATTATGATGGAAAAAAATATCTCTATTGATTCCCTAATAAAACTAATATTCACGGAAGTTGTAACAATTGGGTCCCGGTGATAGCACAACTACCCCGCCATAACATGGTCATCGAATCCTCACCCACCAAGTACCACCAGTTTCCCCACAGACACATGGTCCCCACCCAAGGGTCCACCCACATGCCTTAACATGTCATTTGACTAATGACAATCCCCAGAGGCCAAATGAAACTCAAGAGTTGAAGAACGATGATGAACGGTATCAAAACATCAACATAACAACCCCTACTAGAATTCGGTGGAATCCAATGCAGACGAAGGAAGGAATTCTGTGTTCATTTTCGTTCGATGTTTGTCACTGCTCGTCGACCTCTGGATCATTTCCTCCAATGGTTCTCGCATTCTCTGTTAATAATTGAAGGATGAAATTCTTAAAAACTCTAGAGTTCTCCCCCAAATCCACCCACAGTACAATTTCCAACCCCAAATAATATAAGGATTCTCTTTATTTTATTTAATCATTCCATGCATTTCAAAATTCAAAAATCAAAACCCCTTAATTAATTAAATGTAGATTTGTTTAATTAATTAAGACGTAGGTTGGAAAATTTAATGGTCTGAGAGAGGGAGAGGAAAATTTACACAATTAAAGAGGAGTTAACAATTAAAGAAGGGGGGTTTATGTAATATAGGGAATGCGAAAGGATGGGGCTCATGTGGGTCCCACATCACAAATATCCTCACATGGGTAGTTAGGTGCTTATGGGTCCCACCCCAACTCCCCCATGTATGATATAACCACCTTAGATATAAATTAAAAAAAATTCCACAATTTTTATTCACTTATTATTTAATACACAAATTTTAACATCTCATCTCGTGAAAAGGCATCTACGGTAATGCTCCCCTTAAGAAATTACCGGCGTTGCAAGTTCATCAGTGCCCTCAGATTTCAATTCCGAGCAGCGGTTCAAAAGATATAAAAACCCGCTCATTCATTCACTGAACGTACCCAAGATAAACTTCAAAAAATTATTCCAGACACACCGGGCCTCGGAATCAGGTGCCGTCATAAACAGCGTACGCGTAAAATCTCAAATAATTGAAGAAAAAATTTTACTTTAAATTTAAGGGTTTTATATTTCACACAACTCAGAGATTTATGTCCTCGTAAAGCTACAAAAAAACTAGGGAATCAAACGTGCGCACTGAGCAAAAATCTTAGCTTCACGCTCCCATGTTTTCTCTTGGTGGTTCCCGTGCTGCCACCAGATGCGCACTAGTGGAATCGACCATCCATGTAGGACCCGCTCCTGTCGATCCTCGATCTCCACCGGAACCTCCATGAATGTATCCCCATCATCAATGTCCAACTTCCCATGATTGATGATATGCGTCAGGTCATGCACATATCTCCTCATCTGAGATACGTGGATGACGTCATGCAACCGGTGTAATTGAGGTGGAAGGGCCAGGTGGTAAGCCACCTCGCCTAACCTGCTGAGGACCTAGAATGGTCCGATGAAGCGCACACATAAATTTATTCCCCGGACAAATATCAGTAATCCATGTCGAGGTGAGACCCGTAATAAAATGTGGTCACCATACTAGAACTCAAGTGGTCTACATCTTCTATCAGCATACGACTTCTGTTTGCTCTGTGCAGTCCGCATCTGCTCCTGGATGATCTGCACCTTCTCCGTCGTAGCTGGAACCATCTCTGGTCCTATGAGTGCTGACTCCCCAGGGTCAGTCTAGCACATAGGTGATCTACATGGTTAGCCGTAAAATGCCTCGTACGGTGCCATCTTAATGGTGGAGTGGTAGCTGTTGTTTTACACAAACTCCACCAAGGTTAGGTGATCCTCCCAGCTATGACCAATGGCAATGACACATTCACATAGCATGTCCTCGAGTGTCTGAATCGTCCCTCTCCTTCTGGCCATCTGTCTAAGGATGAAAGGCGGTGCTTAGGTGTAGCTGCGTCCCAAATGCCTCCTGCAACCCCTTCCAAAGCCGAGAATTAAAGTGAGCATCTCGATTGGAGACGATAGACTATGGCACACCATGAAGCCGTACGATCTTCTGAACGTAGAGGCATCTCAAGCTCTCCACTGATCCCTTCTCTCTAATTGGTAGGAAGTGGGACGACTTTGTGAGTTGTTCAATAACCACCTAGATGGAGTTGTGTCCTCTTGAATTACATGGAAGCCCCATCATGAAATCCATGGATATCCCTTCCCACTTCCAATCCGGGGCCTCTAAGGGCTGCACCAAGCCTGCTGGTACCTGGTGCTCCGCCTTCACCTACTGGCATGTGAGGAATTGCGAAAAGAACTCTGCCACAACCTTCTTCATACCTGGACACCAGTGTTGTCTTCTATGATCCTGGTACATCTTTGGTACTCCTGGATGTACCGCTAGAGGGGATGTGTGAGAATCCCTCAACACCTCCTCCTATAATGAAACTGGAACCATGGTATGTCCCCTAAAGAGGATGATGTTCTCTCCTCCTATAGAAAATATATCAGGTTCCTGTCCAGTGGATATTTGTGCACATCGTGTCTCACAGTCAACGTCCCCACATTGTGCCTCTCTGACCCGCTCACGTAGTGGAGGAGTGACTGTGAGCGACTGTAGAAATGCTGATCCATCACTATCCATGAAGGATATCGGCAATGTAGCTAGCTACTTCGTCACCTCATCAAGTATTTGAATTCCCGATATCTTGTTGAGAGCATCAGATACTACATTCCCCTTCCTAGAAGTATAGACTATCTCAAATTCATAGTCCTGGAGGAACTCGAGCCATCGTTGGTGTCTCAGGTTCATGCCCTTCTGTGAGAAGATGTATCTGAGACTTTGGTGGTCATAGTAGACTGTAAAGTGCTCTCCCATCATATAGTTCCACCACATATTCAAGGAGAATACCACTGCTACTAACTCCAGGTCATGGGTAGCGTAGTTCTGCTCATGCATCCTCAACTGTCGTGAACCATATGTGATCACTGCCCGCTCCGGCATCAAGACACACCCGAGTCTGGTCCTTGATGCTTCGTAGTATACTATGTACCCAACGCCCTCCTCCGGTATCCTCAAGATGGGTGCACTGGGAAAACTCTATCTCAGCTCCTGAAAGCTCTGCTGGTATCTATCTGACCACACGAAGGGTTTCCCCTTCTTCATCAAAGCTAAAACTGGTGCTACAACTCTGGAGAAGTCTGGCACATATCTCCGATAGTACCCAACAAAACCTAGGAAACTCTGCACCTCATTCACGCTCTTGAGTGGCTCCCAAGCAAGTATCGCCTCGATCTTCACTGGGTCCACTGCAACCCCAGACTCCGAGATGACCAGTCCCATGAAATGAACCTCTCGAATCTATAACTGACACTTCGAGAGATTACCATAAATCTGGTTCTCTCGTAGTGTATCCAGTACAACCCGCAAGTGGTAGGCATTCTCCTCCTCAGTAGTCGAGTAAATAAGTATGTCGTAGATGAAGACTAAAAAAAATAGATCGCGGTAAGGCAGGAAGATCCTATTCATGAGGCTCATGAACACTGCCGGCACTAGTGCGTAATCATCGAGTCTGCTCCTATAGGAGTCTCTAGACGTAAGGATCAAGCCAACGACTCTGTCGAAATCTCTGAGATCTGAACAAGGGCATTGGAAATGAAATAATGACTCTCTCTTGTGTCTATTATAACTACATCAAGGGTAGAGTAAACACAGATAGAACCTCGGAGGTGGACTTCACGACGAGACAATACTCAGAGGTGGACTTCACGACGAGACGGTACTCAGAGGTGGCAGGAGGATGTGGAGAGTTGATGTGGCCATATGTACCTACCCTTTAGGTAGGAACTCCGATGGAAGATCTAGGAGCATCTTGACACCTTCCTGTTGTTTTTTCATTTCCTTGTACTTTGCTGTTGGGCTTGTATTTCCGGCCCCCTTTGTACATTTAGCACACCTATTACTGCTTTACATAGTGTTTTCTTCCGCTTGTTCTCTGAGTTTGTGTGTGTTTACTTTTATAAAGGCAATTCCTTCCGTTTTATCGAGATTTAAGCCTTTGGTTCTAGTTTCCAGCCCCTGGCCTATGGAAGGTGGGCTGGGTGTAGTCACGGCATGGGCCCCGAGGACGGGTTGTGACAGAAGTAACCATTGTCGATCACTTCCAAATATTAATGATTTATTTCTAAGAACCTATATGAGTACTCTTCCACCATTATCCCTCTCATTTGAAGCTTCATATTCTCCTAAATTTGAATAGAGTGTAAGCATGAGGGGTAGTACTCCTCAAGGAACAGATGCGAGAATTCATCCCATGAGAGGGCTGCCTTATTGTGCAACTGAGTAGCCATGTTATACCAATATATAACTAGTCTATAGAAATGACTGGTTACCAAAGACACCATCTGATCTTTCAGGGTCTACAGAAGAATGATGATTCAAACTACTGACTCTATTTAATCCTCTTTTTCCAGTGGATTAGGCTCATCGTGGAACCTCAATGGTCTCGGTCACTAGAACTCATAAAGTTCTCTTTGAATGAGAACATCTTCATCCTACTCTAATGGTACTATCATCTACTCAATAGTTGGATGTGCTACTAAATTTCCACCTGGAGGAATGGGATTCCATGATAGACCCTTAATTGATACCTCGTCACTCATAGGAATATCATCACAAACTAGAGTTGGTATACTATCTGGTAAACACTGTGGAGGAATACTAAATGTTATTAAGGAGTACCACGGTCAATTGAGCGTATATATATATATCAACATCAACTTGTAATTGACTCATGAAATAATTTCGAAGACTCATTCTTATATGATTCACGTACCATTGATTCATGTAACAAATTTCTCGGCATGAGGAGTCAATAGGATGGTAATCAGGGTTCTGGTGAGTGGATACATCATCCAGCCACACCAAAATTGTACTCCCTAACCTAAGAGCCTCTCTTGCTATAATTCGAAAATATTTAAATAAACCCAACAAAACCTTTTAAAGGGTAATGTCTTAAAAAATCCCATGGAATGAACTTTCATTGATACCAACAAGTCACGAAGTAACCCATGTCGGGCCTCAAGCCCCATCTTCCCCAAGACTACCTCCTTTGTCAAGGTGGTTCCGAAAAGTGTCAAATAGAAGTTAAACATGGGCAGGAGTTTTCATAGTTACCTATACACACAAACACATCCAAAATAATGAAAAATTGTAGAGGGAAATGAGGAAAAGATGATACACTACTATAACTAAACCTATCATGCACGGACTTATAAACAATACAAGTACAATAATGTAAACTAAAAGGAAAAGGGGAAAAATAAATTCCCAACCATAAAATTGTCTCAAATTGATCAAAACAATAAAATTAAAAAAGATTAAAGATCCTAAAACCTATATCCCAAGATATGACAACCATATGTTGCCCATGAACCCCATATAGCTCAGTTCCTCTAAAGTCATGATCAATCGATCAGTCTTCTACAAAATTCACGATGCGTGGGAGAAATTCAAATTCAGGGGTGAGTATAAAAATACCCCGTAGGATGCCCCAAAATCTGGAGGGGAAGCTGTGAGAGATATACTAAAGAGTAAATATGTATATATAAAATGTTATAGTAAATGTGGGTAGCTCAACCCCAATCCAATAGAGTGATATATATTTATATATATTCTTAGTCAATATAATTCCAAATGAGGGAGTAAGGGGATATCCATCTCACAAATCAGACCAAGAATAAGCATCACTAATAGTTTCCAAAGTATTCGTCAATGATTCCCATCATCGCACACATATTCTTCGAACACACAAGTCGAAGGATCTTAATACTCATATATTCATACTATCCACTTTGGGATGCAATGAATTTCTAGCAATGTTTTCTGTCCTGCCTTGAAGATGTATCTCATTGTGAAATGTATCCTTCAATCTTGGGACAACAAAGGTACATTAAATCTAGTCTCTCCACTGAACCATATATTTAGATGGTGAAAAATTGATGTAGAGGACCCACTCCCTAGTGAGTCAAGGGGTTTTACTCTAGTCATAGTTGTAGAGGCCCCATGACCCAATCCATCAGGGGGAATACACTCTTGTGGTAGTTATAGATGACCCACATCCTAGTGAATTTTCGGGGTTCCACTATTATAGTCTAGGAAATGCACCTTGGTATCACAAGGTGGTTATACTATTATTCTTTGGGGACCCCACCCTTGCTGATGGGGGGTTACACTCTGATAGAAGAAATATCCCACACCCCAGTGTGACAGGTGTGTTCCACTCAAAAATAAATAATATCCTTTCCTAACCACTATAGTCGTTGAACACCTACGAAATAAGAGTCGTTCTATGAAACCCTCACATAATAACTCAAAATACTCATAAGTGTTCACCATAACACTCTAGGTAAAAAATACCCATGATATGTTTATTACTCACCAAAATTGGGAAAACATCTAAAAAGGATGATTTTCGATGAAACACGGTCCAACAGGACCTCATGGGGCCCATACATATGTCCCGAATTTAAAATTACCAAAATTTCCCCAAAAGGTCCATCTCTATATGGGGATCACATTTCCAAAAATTGAATTTCCATTGGATACTTTGTTTGGGAATTATGATTGTTTGAATCATCTATTTGAATATCTTCTTGTTGGGATACCCCAGGTCACGGGAAAACTCACCATCAACTGACTTCCACTGTCAGTCCACCTACCAACGAGGTCAACCTACTATTGCACGTCCACCCATTGACTGCACGACATAGTTAGTTTACTTGTTGCGCTGACTGACTACCATGGTCGAACACCTCGATCAACCATCTGGGATTGTTGGTTGTCACTAAACCCATGATAGCTCAAGTTTCCACAACCTCACAGTTGACCGCATGGGTTGAATACTAAGGATGAGATTGAGTCACTAGACTCGTCATAGCATGTGCTTCAGCAGCCTCATAGTTGACCTTATCCAGGATTCCCCCCAGTTCCACCATGTTTGACTGGAGTCCACCTCTAGTCGACCCTCTTGGCCCTTCTTGGCCTGGAGAACCTTGTTGGGTCCCACCCACCTAGGTCTATTCAAACATAGGCTATATAGCGCACCAGGTCCAGACCCTTGTAGATGGCCCGTACCTGCCCACCGCCATCAATGTACTCACCCTCCACATTATGCGGTAGACTTCCACCACTAGGGTCCCACCCCATGGCTCCACCACAACCCGGTCACACCTCGCGACACCGCCAATGCCACTCGGGTCGCCCCATGAGGCACCGCCGCCACCGCCTCTTGCTGGAGCCTCACACATTTACCTACTTCTGTGCTCTGTTTCCAACCACTACGCCTCCTCTAATTCCTAAAACATGATTTGAACGTAGATCTTCACTCCTCATTCCATAATCTACAAAAATTCATGCACCGCTCGATGATTCATTTTCGCTTAGACATTCCATAAAGTAAAGGATGAAAAACATGTGATGAACGTATAAAGGGGATAAAAATAAATCGAATCCAATCCCAGATTTATGGATTTGTTAGTTTAGCCATCGATGATGATGTTCAAAATGAACAAATTGACAGGGAAAAAATTTAATATTCTCAAATGGGGAAAGGATTCCAATGTATGAATCCTACCTTGATTTGGATTCATTAATCATCGATGAGTATACACACCTACGATTGTGTGATCCAACAAAAGTACTCCGTTGAATTTCCAAAGGGGAGATAAGAGGAGAGATTTCCACCGGTATGAATATTTATGAGGAAACCCAAATTAAGAATCCATAATGAATTATTTATTTTAGGACAAGGTCTTACTCAACCACACCCGCTAATGGTCGTGTGATCCAAACATCCTACACCATCTATCTTTAGCCACTCTTAGGGAAAACACTGTATTATGAACACAAAGATGGATACAAATTTCAAATCATTTTCCTCATTCAAGAGATATTCAACTAAACAACCAAAATAAAATAATTTAATTTAATTATTGAATTTATCTTTATTTCCTAAATTACATTTTTTATAGAAGACCCATTCCTACAAAAGTTATGTCTCACCTAGTGTAAAAACCACTCATTAATCTCAACCATGTCCTTTTATTTTTGATCCAGCATCCGATTGAGAGTTCTCCAGCTTTATTCACATGAATATTATAAAATATACATAATATTTTTATAAAATTAATTCTTGGGACACTGGGTATCGTAATCACACGCAGTCTCAACAACTATCACTAGAAATATATAACGAAATATTTCAATGTTTTATAATGAAAAATGGGTCTCGATATATTCAGAGGCATGTTTGGATGTGTTGTTGATCTACAACACATTAGAATCTATGAATATTACACTTTCATATACATAGTGTGATTTTATGGAACTTATGTGACTTATGGTATTTGTGGACAACAGAGTGTACAACCCAGAATACATTTCCAAGTTGTTTGTAGATATCCATTGGGATATAAGACGGTGTGTGTATTATCATGTGCTGACATTGTATGTGTCATAAACAGAAAACTATTTTATTCATATATCTATCAATATAGCTGAGATTTTTTATTGGGGTGTTTAACTAACATGCCAACGATAAGGTATCAAAACATATCCTTGTAAAACTATTGTGTGATTTTTAACTTCATTATATACATGCACACATTTTATTATAACATTATTAAACTAAAAGGGATACATATTCCATAATTATTAATTGGGGATATATTATAAAATGGGTTTCACGATAGTTTTGAATTTTATAAAAATTAGGAAACACCTAATTTATTGTTTTTATGATATTACTACCCTATCTCATCTATTAAAGTAAGATTTTACATTTTAGACATTTTTGGATGGGATTTGATATTATTTTAAATTAATATTTGTTCTTATTTTTAAATTGTCCCAAATCTCAATTATAAAAGAGAACTTACTACCTCACTTCTCCACTTCACATTTAGAATTCGATCTCGGCTATCCTTTTTTTATTTCCCTTATAAAATTTCAAATTTTAATTCTTGATGGTGTTTTCTTCTCAAAATACCTACTCTAATTCCTTAATGTGGAGATCTAGATTATTCTCATTAAAGAATGATGTAATATCCTCAGTCAATTATTTCAAACATTATATATTCTTCACCATCATTTTCATGAGTTTTTCCATTATAAATTAATAAATCCAGTACCAATTGTATACTAAGATGTTATTATGATTATGGAACAACCATATTCCTTCGCCAATAAATCCTACGAAAAAAAATCAACACGTTTGTGAACATATGACATTCCGCCTCTATGTCATTTTTTAATCTTTTTTCACCACAACCTTACTTGTATGTGAATGTTCATTAACTAGCCTAGGTCAACTATGAACCGATCAAATGAGGTGGTCTGCGGAAAATCCCAAAGGGTGTTCTCGATCCCCACAGGCTGAAAACTTGTTCTAGGAATAAAAAGATACAGTTGGTAATGATTTATCATAGAAAAGATAGAGAAATAAATATAATAAAACTGGAAAAGATGGCAATGAATGAAAAAACACTATGCAGTAGGGACATACTTCAAGTGACCTCGTGCATCACCACGGAACATAAACCCCACTCGATCCAAGAATGATCCAAAACTAATGGAACCTGAAACTAAAAACATAGTAGGAATGAGCACCAATATACGTAGTGGGAATTCCCTGAATAAACAACTACATATTCCATTTTTGTTGAAAAGAAACCCAATCATGCTATTTTGAAAATAATACCTATTAAAATAATTCTTTCCATTCTATTAAAATTATAGTAACATGTTTCACCTTTAATGAAAACATTTCACATAAAATATTTTCAAAGATGAATCCATTCTTGAATTAACTTTTCCAAACAATGGTAGAAAAAATAAATTCATGTATAGTTTTCAGATAAGCGGGAACATGAATGAAAAGTTATAACAAAAATCACTCCATGAGGACCAACTCATAAGTGAGCACCATGGTAAAATCCCATAAGGTTTATCTAACTTTTGTTGATACCAAACACCTCATGAATATGTGTAAGAGTAACCATAACAAATATTTGTTCTCATGCTTGATCAACTAGATGGGACACACAACCATAACCTAGTGGTCTCCCACATCACACTAAATGTTTAGTTAGTGTAGTAAGTGTTAAACATGCTATGTGAAGAAGGGAAAACCAATCAGATTCACTGTCACTCAAGAACTAGTCCACCCACCTAGAGACCATGGGTTTCCCATGTGATCGATTTCCACTTCCTCAATCACATATGCATCACTACATTCACTTGTAGACCCTAGTAATGTGAATACAAAATTAAAAAGTGTAATTTCTCATAAGAAACCCCATTTTCATATTTACATGCAATCCAAATAGTCTTTCAAACCACATACATATTAAAAACATTGAAAAACACCTTTCCAACGATACACATAAGCCATGGGCCCTTCAGAATACCAAACAAGAATTTTAAAAAACATTATATTGTTTTAAATGAACAATCATATAATCAAACATTTAAAAGAAAGCATTATACTAGAAATAATTCGAACTGCACACGTTTAAATGTTTATAAGAAAATATAATATCCATGTGCTAAGAAATTTTATTAAGGACCATGACCGAAAATAGATAGGTATATAACATATTAATTTTAGATAAAAATAGATAAATAAACTAAAAAAATAAAACAATCATGGAATTCATGTCAAAGAGTTAGGAATAGGGAACCTACCTCTAAAAGGTCATTATTTTTCAATGACCGCTCGATCCAACCCTTGGCATGTACATGCAGAAGAATTTATGCACACATATATTTACACACCCCTAGCTTCATTTCACATACTCCCCGCGCCATGAGGGAATATGCACAAAGAGGACATATAAATATTCCTTACCATATGCATGTTCATGTAGGAATCCTCTACACCCACCACCAAAAACAATCACAGCGAGGTCCAATGAACTACACATATATTGTAATAACACAATTAAACACTTAAAAAATTTATAAAAGACTTCAAAATAACTAATCAAGGGATTCCACCAATAACACACTCAACATGGAGGATGAAAATCCACGTTAAATTCAATGATAATAAAAATATACATTAAAACATACTTTAAAACATTTAAAAGAATTTAAAATACATATTGATAAATGAAAAACCGGGAACACACACACACAAAAAACTATTTTAAAAAAATAACACACACTAAAAATATTTAAAAACTAAATCTTCATTACTTATACAGTAACACCCCGACCCTGGTTACCCAGAGTCGGTTCATTATTACATAACATTGGCATGATCACAAGAAAAATAAAATCTCAAAAGACCGATTGGTTTAGTAGCCTTGGAAACACTAGATATATTCATAAGTCTTATATTACATCATAAAATAAAAAACTACTACAACAACATATTTTCTCCATAATCCACACTCATATCCCCACATAATATCCTTGCTAGTCATTCATAATTTTCTTCTTCACTTCCTGGGAAAAATAAAACATAGAAAAGGGGTGAGCTCAAATGCCCAGTAAGGATAACAATATAGCGGAAACATTCATAAATAAGAATAAACATTTAAGGCAATGTATAAATAAAACAAAATCTTTTAAAACATGAACTTTCAACATGGTATGGCATAAAGAAAATGATATAATGCCATTAACTTATTCACATGGATATTCTACTAATTGAATAATCACATGCAAAATCAATAACCACTTTTATAATGTTGGAATGCATAATGCCGGACTATCATAACCACATAGCCAAGGCCTCGTTCCAAGACTACAAATAAGATTTTTCCAAGGCCTTGTTCCAAGACACTAGTTTGTCTCATGAGACCTACGGATGCATCGAGGAGCTATAACGGGCTCCACCAGTCACATATTAAGTCCAATGCATTCCCATATGAAAAGGGTTAAACATAACATAAACATTCGTATCATAACTAGCATACGAAATGTCAATAATTTCAACATAAACTATGAATGGAATAAAAATAGCATATCCACAGTCAAACATATCACAAAACCTTCAATACAATATATAAGTTTTGTATCATAATAAATCAACTTCAAATAAGCGTAAAATCCATCAAAGGATGTTGACATAGATGAAATCAAAACTCTTTTTAGAGAAATATCTCTTTCTATTTTTGAAATAATTTAAGAGCCATATAAAATAAAACATTTTCATTAAAAATATTCATATAAGCTTTTAAGGAAAGCTTTTAAAACTTTATAACAGCAGAAAATAACTGCACCCGTCGTATAAGTTAAAAAAACATTTTTAACTTAATTCTGTCGAAAAGGTTAAAAAGGACCTTGTTTTCAAAACGACGGAAAGATTCCTCATTTAAAAAGTCAAAAAATGGTATAAATGACTTTAACCCATATTCTTGTAAATAATAAAATTTTTTTGAAATACATTTTTAAGAAATCATGGATGTGGATGATAAAGAGATCCCAGTAGATTATTACATATAAACAACCTCGGATAATGAAGAGATTGTGAAATAACCCTTACCAATTTGGTAACTTATGAAACATACAACCCATGAAAGAGGTATCATACAATTAATATGTAAATGCACATAAATTATAGTTTAATACACAAAGAATATAATTATGGGCAGTACATACACCACACAAAAGGTGATGGTGGCAATATGACATGAATCTCACGGGAATAAGGAGTGAGATGAAATCCCATTACCTTGTACTTTTTCTTGGTTGGGGTAGGTTAACCTCCTGTATAATGGTGAAATAATTGTTATTAAATTATACAAGAGTCATATACATTAATATGGTATCATATATGATCTTTTAATATTGATTTGATAATAATATCTTAGTATTATCGTTGTTTCGGGTGTTAACTTACTTGTTTTCTTTTATATGTTTTGTTACGTAAGCCATGTTTGTAATGGATAGGTTTTATATTATTCATATCCAGAATTATATCAAGTCCTTAAACATCATTTTTAAATCATTAAATGATAATTATACTTGAATGGATACGATTGAAAATGAATCTTATCGCGTTCGTGGAGACGGTAGTCCGTACGTACACACGAGCGACAATATCATTCTTTTGATATTAAAATAATATATAAATGGATGTTATATCATATATACATAATAATTAAAATGTTATATTTATTATTTACATGATTTAAACATCATTATTATACCCATCCAAATAATAATATATTGAATAACAATTACACCACGACGTGGAGATGGTAAGTCGTACGTACGCACGTATGGTGACATGTTATTAAAAGGGTGGATAGAATACTTAATATGGTTGTACCATATTTATAATAACATCACAATATATGTGAGATACTGGAGTTATTATTTTAGAATGGTGAAAACAAAGAATGAAGAAGTGGAAGAAGAAAGGAACTTGAAAATGGGTGGTGAAAACATTACCTCTTCTTCGGGTTCTTCCTTTTGATTTGATCAAAAGGGATCCATAGGTTGGCTTTCTGATCAAACTAAGGCCTCTAGATTGTAGTGAGGGACGTTGGGAGAGTATTTGGGCAGTGTTTGTCTGAACAAAAAAGCTTTGAAGGTGTAAAGAAATGAGAAGGAGGAGTGCCCTTTTATAAGAGGGGTGAGGGGCACCTTTGGAAAAGCTAGAAATATTAATTTATAATAAATTCATATTCGGTTTATAATGGCTCCATAGTTGATTATTAAAATGTTAAGGTGGGGATAGGTCGAAAACAACTCAACCAATAGAATTTAGATAGGTTTGGGTACTTATATTAACCTTATCTTTAAGTATTAACTCTAAGTTAATTAGTTTCACTTTTACAATGTCTCTTTGTATTTTTATATAATATGGTTAATAAACTTACTATATACATCCAAGCGACCCCTAAGTGGTCCATTAATTATGATCCTATCATGATATAAGTCTCTTGGCCGAACCTTATATTTTTTGAAATTTAATATCAATTAATAATATAATATTGGTTTTAAGAACTCTTTTATGTCAATTTTGACACTATTCAATAGTTGATTTTTGTGAAACTCATAACAGATTTATTAATTAGAACAAAGTAAATTAAATCAATCCTAATATATCATATTATCCTATAAAATTATTTTAATTCATTAAAAGTTTCATATTATATTTATTTGGGTATTTATAATATCAATTATTTTAGTTTTCACTATTATAGTAATTAATTCATCATCATTGTGTCATAAATAAATTAAATTATTTAATGTCTAAAAATTATAAATAAAATATCACTATGTAGAAAATATTTTTATCTTTCTAATGAATATTTATAATCTAAAATCCAAAATATATAACCCTATGTAAAATTTTTTTTTCTAAAAGATATATGCTTGTGTCATTTTTGTATTCATTTTTACTTAATTAAAAAAAAAGTGTCCCTATCACATACAAGTGGCACTATGGGGTACCAAAATCGACCCAAAGATGCCTATGGTCGAACATGTATCAACCAATAAGGCTAGGACACGTTTTAGGGTTATTTAGTATTATTATAATATTATTTTTAACCCTTATTTACCGGATTTACCCTTAACCATGGTAAATAAAATATTTACCGCAGTAATTATTCAAAATGTCTAAAAATAAAAGTTACCTATTTACACAATTTGGACATCCTGATTCCAAATATGGAATCCATTTTTCTAAATTCAAAACACAGAAGTGGGATAAATTAATTTAAAATTAATTCCCACTGTTAAAACAAAAAGCGTGTTTTTAAGAGATAATAACTATCAAAAGATTAACACTTGTTTATGTTCGGTTTAATTGTAAAATTATGTCCAATGACCAACATTATATTAAATGGTAAAAATATATTCTAAATATAATTTAAAACCACTCAAATTCATAATTTATCACTATTAATTATTTTGATTAAAGAAGTTGTTTTAATTAAAATTTAGTAATTTTCACTATTCATCAAAATATGAAAGTTATCCGAAAAGTACCAAAATTTCACTTTAGGCTAAATTAGATATTCCGAATCCAAAAATAAAGTCCATTTTAAAATATAAAATATATATATAATTTCAAAAAGTAGGTATTACTATTCATAACGGCTAGTTTGATTGGTTATGGTGTGTTAGAACTCGGTGTTGCGTACAACACATGCTATCACATTATTCAAAGAGAAGCATACCGTAGAAGCTTGGGGTGTTACATTCTCCCCTCCTTCAAATAATTTCATCCTCTAAATTTCTCGAATACTACTGCATGAAAAGACTCTGGTGGTTCTTCATCATAAGTTCCTCTGGTTCCCACGTTGCCTCTTCCATCTTATGGTTTCTCCACAAAACTTTTACCAGACGCGTCGTCCGGTTTCTCAGTACTTGTTCTCTCATATCAAGAATCCTGATGGGCTCTTCGCAATAAGACAGATCGGGTTCCAGTTCTAATTCCTCATAGGTGAGTACATGCGTTGGCTCAGGCATGTATTTCCTCAATAGAGATATGTGGAACACATCGTGAACTTTGGAGAGACTTGGCGGCATTTCCAATCGGTAAGCTACAACCCCAATTCGTTCTAGAATTTCAAAGGGTCTGATGTACCTGGGACTCAATTTACCTTTCTTACCAAAACGTATGACTCCCTTTCCTGGAGATACCTTCAGGAAAACATGATCACCAACTTGAAATTTCAAATCCTTCCTTCGATTATCGGCATAGCTCTTCTGCCTACTTTGAGCTGCTTTGATGTGATTTTGGATTACCTTCACCTTTTCCACCGTTTCCTCCACCAGTTCTGGGCCTACAAGTTTTCTTTCATCAATGTCATCCCAACAGGTTGGTGTACGACATCTCTTTCTGTATAACGCTTCATATGGTGCCATCTGAATACTCGAATGGAAGCTATTGTTATAGGAAAATTCTTCCAGAGGTAAATATTGATCCAACATACCCTGAAAGTCAAGTGAGCAAGATCTCAACATGTCTTCTAAGGTTTGAATAGTCCGTTCTGATTGTCCATCTGTCTGAGGGTGGTAATCAGTGCTCAAATGAAGTTCAGTATCCAATGATTTCTGAAGACTTTTACAAAATCTTGAATTAAAACGGGGATCACGATCATAAACAATCGATAGGGGTACTCCATAAGTCTCACAACATCATTAATATATAGTCTTGCTATACGTTCCAGGGGTAGATCTTCTCTTATAGGAAGAAAATGTGTTGACTTGGTAAGATGATCAACAATAACCCATATTTCATCATTCCTTCTAGGAGTCTTTGGTAGCCCCATGACAAATTCCATCGTAATATTGTCCCATTTCCACTCCGGTATGGGAAGAGGTTTCATGACTTCTCCAGGTTGTTGCCTTCCAGCTTTCACTTGCTGACAAACCATTCATCTTGACACAAAATCAGCAATATCCCTCTTCATGTTGTCCCACCAAAAATGTTCCTTCAAATCTCTATACATTTTGGTGCTCCCAGGGTGTATAGAGAAATTGGAACTATGAGCATCATCTAGCAATTCCCTTTTTAGATCAGGTATATCAGGAACACAAAGTCTCTTCCCGAATTTCAAAATTCCATCTTCATATACAAAGTCTCTCAATATCCCATCATTCACAGCTTTAATCTTCTTTTTAAATTCTTCATCATCGGTCTGAGAACTCTTATTCCGTTCTAGTAAAGATGGTTTGGCAACCATTTGAAAAAGCATTGATGTTTCACCTTCCCGGGTTATTCCCATGTCCATCTTCACTAGATCCATGAAAATTGGATCCCTTTCAATTCTCATCATGTTCAAAACTCCATGGTCTTTTCTGCTCAAAGCATCTGCCACCTTGTTTTCTTTCCCCGGGTGGTAGTGTATCGTACAATCATAATCCTTGAGTAATTCAAGCCATCTCCTTTGCCTCTTGTTGAGTTCTTTTTGTGAGAAAATATACTTCAAACTCTTGTGATCAGTATAAATCTCACATTTTTCACCATAGAGGTAGTACCTCCATATCTTCAAAGAAAAGATCACAGATTTTAACTCTAGATCATGAGTAGGATAGTTTTGTTCATGAATTTTCAACTGTCGTGATGCATAGGCAATAACTCTATCATTCTGCATAAGCACACAACCAAGTCCTTTCATTGATGCATCACTGTAAATAATGAACCTATCATTCCCCGATGGTAGAGTCAATATAGGATCATTGACTAATCTTCTCTTCAGTTCTTCGAAACATTCTTCACACTCTTTTGTCCAAACAAATTTAACCCCTTTACGTGTGAGCTTCGTTAATGGGTTAGCCAATCAGGGAAAATTCTGGACGAAACGTCGATAATAACCTGCCAAACCAATAAAACTACGTACCTCAGTTATACTCGTAGGTGATGGCAATTCATGGATTGCCATGGTCATAGAAAGATCAATAGAGATTCCATCTTTAGAGACAATATGGCCAAGAAAAGAAATCTCATGATGCCAGAATTCACACATGCTAAACTTCCCATATAATTCATGTCTTCTCAGAGTCTTCAAGATAATGCGCAAGTGATTTTCATGATCTTTGTAGCTTTTAGAGTATACTAAGATATCATCAATAAACACCACCACAAATTCATCGAGATACTTCTTGAAAACTCTATTCATCAGATCCATGAATACAGAGTGTGCATTAGTCAATCCAAAAGGCATTATAGTAAACTCGTAATGCCCGTACCTAGTTCAAAATGCTGTCTTTGGAATGTCTTCCTTCTTCACACACAACTGATGGTATCCAGATCGAAGGTCAATATTTGAAAAGTATTGAGCTCCATGAAGTTGGTCAAATAAATCATCAATGTGTGGTAGGGGATACTTGTTCTTTATCGTTATAGCATTGATCTCCCTGTGGTCGATACATAACCTCATAGATCCATCTTTCTTTTTAACAAAAAGAACAGGGGCTCCCCATGGAGAAACACTAGGGCGAATAAATCCCTTATTACTCAATTCCTCTAGTTGTTTCTTTAGTTCAACTAATTATACAGTGGCCATTCTATAAGGGGTCTTCGATATAGGCCTTGATCTAGGAATCAAATCAATGGAAAACTCAACTTCTCGTTCTGGAGGATGTCCAGGTAAATCTTCCGGAAATACATCTACAAATTCTTTCACAATAGGTACATCCTATATTTGAACATTCCTTTCCTCACCGACATTTATTTCATTCTCTTCCTCCCCAATAATTGAATTTAGTTGAGCTATTGAGGGTGGATCTAAATAAGAATTAGGTGGTGACGATTCTACTCTAACGAGAAGGTGTTCCTTATCATTATCACCAAGAATCGTAACCTCTTTCTTCTTACAATAAATCTTTGCATAATAGTCTGAAATCCTATCCATACCGAGGATTATGTCAAACTCAATCATAGGTATGACGATGAGATCAGCAGATAACGAACATTTATGTGCTCTAATGGGGACTCATTCACAAAACTTTGTTGCAATGATACTTCCCTTAGGAGTGTTAACTGACAACTCCCTTGTTAAATCAAATTGGAAATATCTAATTTTCTTAGCAAACTGGGAAGATATGAAACAATTCGATGATCCAGAATCAAATAATGCATTTTCTAAACTTGAGGAAACCATTAAATTACCTGCCACCACGTCTTTCGGAGCTTCTACCTAAGCAGTAGTGATAGCATAAGAATTCCCTTGATCCCTTGGCCTTTTCTAAGGTAAGTTCTCCAGACGCTTAGGACATTCATTTCCATAATGTCCCATCTCCCTGCAATAGTAGCACTGAACGTTGGTAGCTTCCTTCTTCCCTTTTCAATCACGAGCTTGGTGGCCTTTTTCAACACACTTGTAACAGACTCCCATTCCCTTCAAGCAAGTACCGGGGTGTTTCTTCCCACATTTACCATAGGATGGATATTCAACCTTTCCTTTCTTCCCCTTATTTCCATTCCCAGATTGATCAGCAGGCCTCGTCTTCTCTTGCTTTGCTTTAAAGTCATAAGACTTAGAGAATTCATTTTCATTCTTGATAGCACGTGAGACAATGTCTTCTTAAGATGAAAAGGATAGTGAGACTAATGCTCGACGGAGAAATGGTTTTAACCCATCAAAGAAACGATCAATCATACTTCTTGGGTTACGTATATAATCTCCAGACTACCTTGCTAACCTTGTAAAGTTAGCCTCATACTTTGTGACATTCTCATCCTCCTTCTGTCTCAAACTCAGAAATTGCCTTTACATATCGGCTCGATGGTCACGAGGAATGTATTTTTCTAAAAATAGATCTTTGAACTCCCTCCATTCCATATTTGATACTTCATCATATTCCTTCGTATTTTGAATCAATGACCACCATTGATCTGCATCTCCAGTGAGGCGGTAAACTGTCCTGATAACTTTTTCTCTTTCACTGCTCCCCAAAGCCTGAAATATTTTCTCTAGGGAATTTATCCATTGCTCAGCTACTAAGGGATTTGTACTCCCATTGAACGTTGGTGGTTGTTGCCTCATGAATCGATCTAACATTGATCCTCCACACTGTGGATCAGGATGCTCCATACGAGTAAGGTTATTATTCATAACCTGAGTGAGTTGTCCCAGAATGGTGATTAGCTGATTGGAACCAGTTTCATCACCAGCTCCACTATAATTATCTTGAGCAGTAGGGAAATCCCTACATGGAGTGCGTGCATTGATACAGTTTCCATTTTGTCCACTAGGCGCCATTTCTAAACAATGGCATAAACTAGATCAGTTTATGAATCAAAATACATAATCCCATACTTATAAAACACTTAACATAAATTGAACTATTTATGGATATAATCCATAATCATAAAAATGTTTTCTTTGAGGAAGTATATACTCATAAACCCTTCATAATGATTTGTAAAGAAAATGAGAGTTATCCTAAGCATATCCCCTGGGAGTGTCGTAACTAAGAGTGCAGCAAGGCCCGTTGTCGTGCACCAGTTCCCGTTCGAGTATAGATCAAATCGGTGTTTTCGGGTTTTACCCCTAGGTACATCTATGCCAGAGCCGCCTCTACTTGCTCGTATCCAGACAGGGATGTATTGCTCGGAAAACTCACAAAATCTCTTCAATACCAAAATTCTAGGAAGTTCTTCTATACTAATCTTCAATGTTCATCTTAGGTCTGCGTGCTCTAATCAGAGTTTATCTAAATATAGCTTCCAATATTTGTACTAAACTTTCTCCAAAACCAACTGTAATGCCCCGACCCCAGTTACCCAGAGTCGGTGCATTGTTATATAACATTGGCATGATCACAAGAAATATCAAATCTCGAAAGACCAATTGGTTTAGTAGCCTTGGAGACACTAGATATATTCATAAGTCTTACATTACATCATAATATGAAAAACTACTACAACAACATATTGTCTCCATAATCCACACTAATATCCCCACATAATATCCCTGCAGGTCATTCATAATTTACTTCTTCACTTTCTGGGAAAAATAAAACATAGAAAAGGGGTGAGCTCAAATGCCCAGTAAGGATAACAATATAGCAGGAACTTTCATAAATAAGAATAAACATTTAAGGCAATGTATAACTAAAACAAAAGACTTTAAAACTTGAACATTCAACATGGTATGGCATAAATAATGTGAAATAATTCAATTTACATATTCACATGGATATTCTACTAATCGAATAATCACATGAAAAATCAATAACCACTTTCATAATGTTGGAATGCATAATGCCAGACTATCATAACCACATAGCCAAGGCCTCATGCCAAGACTACAAATAAGATTTTGCCAAGGCCTTGTCCCAAGACACTAGTTTGTCTCATGAGACCTACTGATGCATCGAGGAGCTATAGCGGGCTCCACACGTCACATATTAAGTCCAGTGCATTCCCATATGAAAAGGTTTAAACATAACATAAACATTCGTATCATAACTAGCATACGAAATGTCAATAATTTCACCATAAACTATGAATGGTATAAAAATAGCACATCCACAGTCAAACATATCACAAAACCTTCAATACAATATAGAAGTTTTGTATCATAATAAATCAACTTCAAATAAGCGTAAAATCCATCAAAGGTTGTTGACATAGATGAAATCAAAACACTTTTTAGAGAAATATCTCTTTCTATTTTTGAAATAATTTAAGAGCCATATAAAATAAAACATTTTCTTTAAAAATATTCTTATAATCTTGTAAGGAAAGCTTTGAAAACTTTATAATGGTGGAAAATAACCGTACCCGTTGTATAAGTTAAAAAAAACATTCTTACCTTAATTCTGTCGAAAAGGTTAAAAAGGACCTTGTTTTGAAAATGATGGAAATATTACTCTTATAAAAAGTCAAATAATGGTATAAATGACTTTAACCCATATTATTGTAAATAATAAAAATGTATTGAAATACATTTTTAAGAAAACATGTATGTGGATGATAAAGAGATCCCAGTAGATTATTACATATAAACAACCTCGGATAATGAAGTGATTGTGAAATAACCCTTACCAATTTGGTAACTTATGAAACATACAACCCATGAAAGAGGTATCATACAATGAATATGTAAATTCACATAAATTAGAGTTTATTACACAAAGAATATAATTATGGGCAGTACATACACCACACAAAAGGTGGTGGTGGCAATATGACATGAATCTCACGGGAATACAGAGTGAGATGAAAACCCCTTACCTTGTACTTTTCCTTGGCTGGGGTAGGTTAACCTCATGTATAATGGTGAAATTATTGTTATTAAATTATACAAGAATCATATAAATTAATATGATATCATATATGATCTTTTAATATTGATTTGATAATAATATCTTAGTATTATCGTTTTTTCAGGTGTTAACTTACTTGTTTTCTTTTCTATGTTTTGTTTCGTAAGCCATGTTTGTAATGGATAGGTTGTATATTATTCATATCCATAATTATATAATGTCCTTAAACATCATTTTTAAATCATCAAATGATAATTATACTTGAATGGATACGATGGAGAATGAATCTTATCGCGTTCGTGGAGACGGTAGTCCGTACGTACGCACGAGCGACAATATCATTCTTTTGATATTAAAATAATATATAAATGGATGTTATATCATATATAAAGAATAATTAACATGTTATATTTATTATTTACATGAATTAAACATCATTATTATACCCATCCAAATAATAGTATATTGAATAACAATTACACCACGACGTGGAGACGGTAAGCCGTACGTACGCACATATGGTGACATGTTATTCAAAGGGTGGATAGAATACTGAATATGGTTGTACCATATTTATAATAGCATCACAGTATATGTGAGATACTGGAGTTATTATTCTAGAATGGTAAGAACAAAGAAAGAAGAAGTGGAAGAAGAAAGGAACTTGAAAAGGGGTGGTGAAAACTTTACCTATTCTTCGGGTTCTTCCTTTTGATTTGATCAAAAGGTCTCCTAAGGTTGGATTTATGATCAAAATAAGGCCTCTAGGTTGTAGTGAGGTATGTTGGGAGAGTATGTGGGTAGAGTTAGGCCTATCCAAAAGGCTTTGAAGGTGTGAAGAAATGAGAAGGAGGAGTGCCCTTTTATAAGAGGGGTGAGGGGAACCTTTGGAAAAGCTAGAAATATTAATTTATAATAAATTAATATTCGGTTTCTAATGGCTCAAAAGTTTATTAATTAAATGTTAAGGTGGGTATAGGTAGAAAACAACTCAACCAATAGAATTTAGACAGGTTTGGGTACATATATTAACCTTATCATTATGTATTAACTCTAAGTTAATTAGTTTCACTTTTACAATGTCTCTTTGTATTTTTATATAATATGGTTAATAAACTTACTATATACACCCAAGAGACCCCCAAGTGGTCCATTAATGATGAACCTATCATGATATAAGTCTCTTGGCCGATCCTTAGATTTTTAGGAATTTAATATCAATTAATAATATAATATTGGTTTTAAGAACTCTTTTATGTCAATTTTGACACTATTCAATAGTTGATTTTTGTGAAACTAATAACAGATTGATTACTTTGAAAAAATTCAATTAAATCAATCCTAATATAACATATTATCCTATAAAATTAGTTTAATTCATTAAAAGTATCATATTATATTTATTTGGGTATTTATAATATCAATTATTTTAATTTTTCACTATTATAGTAATTAATTCATCATTATTGTGTAATAAATAAATTAAATTATTTAATGTCTAAAAATTATAAATAAAATATCACTATGTAGAAAATCTTTTTTATCTTTCTAATAAATATTTAAAATCTAAAATCCAACATATATAACCCTATGTAAAAATTGTTTTTCTAAAAGATATATGCTTGTGTCATTTTTGTATTCATTTTTACTTAATTAAAAAAAAGTGTCCCTATCACCGAAAAGTGGCACCATGGGGTACCAAAATCGACCCAAAGATGCCTATGGTCGAACATGTATCAACCAATAAGTCTAGGACACGTTTTAGGGTAATTTAGTATTATTATAATATTATTTTTTAACCCTTATTTACCGGATTTACCCTTAACTATGGTAAATAAAATATTTACCGTAGTAATTATTCAAAATGTATAAAAATAAAAGTTATCTATTTACAAAATTGGACATCCTGATTCCAAATATGGAATCCATTTTTCTAAATTCAAAACACAGAAGTGGAAGAAATTAATTTAAAATTAATTCCCACTGTTAAAACAAAAAGCGTGTTTTTAAGAGATAATAACTATCAAAAGATTGACACTAGTTTATGTTCGGTTTAATTGTAAAATTATGTCCACTGACCAACATTATATTAAATGGTAAAAATATATTCTAAATATAGTTTAAAACCACTCAAATTCATAATTTATCATTATTAATTATTTTGATTAAAAAAGTTGTTTTTAATTAAAATTTATTAATTTTCACTATTCATCAAAATATGAAAGTTATCCGAAAAGTAACAAAATTTAACTTTAGGCTAAATTCGATATTCCGAATCCAAAAATGAAGTCCATTTTAAAATATAAAATATATATATAATTTCAAAAAGTAGGTATTACTATTCATAACGGCTAGTTTGATTGGTTATGGTGTGTTAGAACTCGGTGTTGCGTACAACACATGCTATCACATTATTCAAAAAGAAGCGTACCGTAGAAGCTTGGGGTGTTACATATACAACCAATTAGTAATACTATGCAGTAAAAGAAAGATCCTTTATAGTAAAAAAACCTTTAAAAGAATTTATTAATAAATTTCAACATATTCACATTACTTTAACACGAAATATCAACACAAATACTCATATAAGACAGAATGCATACAAAAGCTACACCAAATCACCAATTGCACCCTTTGTACATCCTTGCAATGTAAATGCATAGTTTGTAAAACAATAGTAAACAGTTTGACATGGGTTTTCACTACAAAAAAACATACTCATAACGTATAAACAAACTAATAAACACATTAAAACATACAAAACCTCGGGTAATAAATAAATTCACACCAATACAAGTGATTATTAAACATGATAAATTAATTAAATAGGAAAATTAACTTATCAATTAATACTCCCAAGTATAAATACCAACCATTATGTAGCAAACATCCTTACATGGTATGCAAAGATCATTTCTATTCAGGCACACCTCAAACAACATGACTAACCCCTAAAATCAATGAATCGGGTCAATTGAAAATCTTAATCCCCAACCACAACCCTTTGAAATGTGGGAAGAAATTACTGAAGGGAGTCATGGGCGCCGGAGGAAGATGGACCCACAACGAGGAGGTCCTACCATCAATGGTTGGTGCATATCGGTGTCGAACTTGAAAAGAGAGATGTGAGTGGCAGTTGCGAATCATAGGGGATGGCATGTGTGCGTGTATCCGGCATGAAGGAGTAGGTAACGCATGTGGGTATCAAACAAGAAGGAGGGGTGATAGAGGTAGTTTGGTGCATCATAAGAGGTCAACCGGGGTGTACTGGGAGGAGGCCAGTGGGGCTACCATGACGGGGAGAGACGTTCTAGAATGGGGGTGTGGCCAAGTGAGGAGGATAGACGTTTTGAAGGGTGTAACACAGGGCTATCATTAGGGGGAACTATGCAAAACACAAGTGGGAAAGGTGTATGTGTGGGAGAGAGTGGAGAGAAAGAGAGGAGAAGAAAATAATAGAGAATGTTAAAAAAATATAAAGAGATAAATATAGGTGAAAATAGATAAAATAAAATAAAATAAAATAAAAATAAATGAATAAAAAGATTTAAACATATAAAAACAAACATTCATAAAAATAATAAAACCAAAAATAATAAAACCAAAATAACAGAAATGACCAAATTAAAGTATTAACTGAAATAATAATAATAATAATAACCTAATTTAAACATTATCTTAAATATTAATAATACTAATAGTACAAAGGAATTAATAAAACAAGTAAAAATAATAATTGCATTAATTATTGAGTCAGGACACCACACACTGACGCGTTCATGGATGCCGCATAGTCGCAGGCCCGTGTAATATAAAATTAAATAATAAAACATTATTTTATTATCTTTGGTAACTACACATGATTGCACATACGGTTCTGCAGCCTTATAAGATCACAAATTTCATTTCACATAGTATCGGTTCAAACTAAAGCTCAAAAGGGAGACCCCAAATAATAAAATTAAAATAATGTGTCGGTCGGGGAGTGACAATTCTCCCAAAGTTGACACTTTTTTCCTACATAAAGTCCAAAAATACCAGGTCAACAAGAGATTCCATGAAAGGCTAGGAAGTCACTTTAAACAAAACCTCAATCAGCCAAAGATGAGCATTAAAAATTCCCATTACTTGAAAATTCAACAAACTCAAAACTAGAATCACCATGAAAAATAACCAACAACAAGGAATTCACCTCCAAAGAGAACTAAAACATTGAACACCTATACCCCTAACTTAGTGATCACCAGAACTTCTCAAGATCTCTAAGAACACTCGTTAGGTGACCCACTACCGAGCTAACTAATTACCATGGTTGATGTTGGGCAAAGAAGAAGTAAGAGGTTTCCCCCACCAAGAACACTTCGAAAACATATTTTTAGTACACGTTCGTCCTACGGTGGTCTCCCCACCATATTTGGATTCTTATCATACCTTGAACCTCCATACCAAAATGCGTCACTAACCCAGAAAAACCTCTAACACTGGCTTGCCCCTCCATGATACCTATTTTTAACCGATCCAACACAGGAGGAGATTCCAGAGACACCTGTAATGGGTCTCCCCACTATTTTATAATTTTTCTAACACCAACACTCCCGCAAAGTATTCCCATTTTACGTTGAGCGATACAGACTGAACTCTACATCAGGAACCCACAAACACGGTCCAACCTTCACAGAAGATTCCTACACAGGACAAAACTCCACATTGGAGGAGTTTGATAATGGAAGTCCCTAACAAAATGAAAAAATGGATATGAAAAATTTTATTCCACAAGACATTAGAATCTATAGAATGAGTAAAATTTCAAAACCTAACTGACGCACAAGAAGGTTCACTAAAATTTCCCACTTACTTAAGAAGAATACTGATTCTCTAAACCTATTCAAGGCCCAAGAGGAACTCCCCTAAATTTAGACCACAAAAAGGATTCAAGGGTTTCATTCCCTTAAAAAACTAATGCCTTCAGATATGGTAACACAATAATGAAATCTACGTTGTCCCCATCCAAACCCTACATACATAAGTCCTACCAAACCCATCCTATGGCCGATGAATTTTGACTGCACACAAGCATTGCCCCGAGAACTATGGATCGGGACCTAATGTCTGAAGCATCTACTACCTCAAATTCATTAGCATACCACTTATGAGTATAATTTCCTCTACTGGAAATGAATACTACAAACATATCCTCATGTCCTGAGCAACCACTCTGTCAACATACCAACTGATAATTTCAGCGAAAGACTTACAGTGCCCAAATGACCACTCTAGAGATAGGGGATTGAGCAGTCTTCCAAACAAATGACACAAACTAGAAGATGAATAACTCCAAGAACAAGTCCCTTTGTTTCACACTCCTTATCAAATGTGGAACCTTCACTAACCACAACATGAAAATCAACAATAACTATTACAAGTTTTAAACTTATTGTTCCACGCATTCTATAGAGAACAAGAAAGTGGCTCATTAGAAAGGTCAATAAACCACCATCTCCACATGTTCAATGGTCGAGCACCTAAGAGATCCACCAATTTCCCTCTCCTTCCCTTCCTTATGTACAACCGCAGAATGAGGATAGTCTCGAGGATCGCTCAAGACATCCCCATTTACAACTAAAATGGAATGATCACCATTCACTGGTTTAGTCCCGCTCCACCAAACACACTCAAGGCCACCCACTACAACACAATAGTTAGAGTCCCTAAAAAATCGGAGACACACCCGACATTTACATGGCACTAAATGACATTAAACAGACCTCAATGCCTACAATGAACCGAACCAACCGGCCCAAACCCAGCTCTATAACAGCACTGAGAGTATTGGTTGAACAAGAACTGAGTGTGGACTACTAGAAAGCAATGGGACATTTCTAGGAAGAATATCTTTAAAAAGACGTAAAAAAACCAACCATTCAAGAAATCAATAAGCTCACAAAATAAACATCCACACTTCAGACATAAATACCGAAATTCCATCTTAAAACAACAATTCATTTTCAATGAAAAACACCCTCTTGAGAAACCAAGAATATTAAAACAAAGCCCAACAACTATTTTAAACCCCTCGCTTTCAATTTTGAATCAAAACCATTTCCCAATTACAAAACCATTTATGAACAAAAACCTTTTTTAGGGAAAAACCCTCTTTTTAGGAAATGAGAAGAATCCTTGGAAATAAACCACACACCAATGATATTCCATTATTCCTTGAAAAATTTATTTTCATTCCACTACAGCACCTATGATAACCCTTAGGAATACCACTGGACAAAATATGTCTCTTCCACTTTCAAAACAAAAACATTCCCAATATTCCAAAAAATAAATTTTCCATACCCATTTAAAAAATTGAAGAAATATTTTAATCATGCTTCCCATTTTCAAAATAACTCACTTCAATTTAAAATAACCGAATACATTCTTTTAGAAATTCTACATTGACAAATCAAACACCAAATTCCAGAAACAACGTTCATAATGAACAAACCCCATGATTCATGATAAGCTCATAGGAAGAGAGCATAAGAAAAACACCAAAGTCTGCTATCCTTTTAAAATAACAATATTGTGCCAACCCAAAACTAAAGAAAGACATCATGATCACTAAAGAACCTAGATATAGAGCTGGTGGTTGTTCCTAAACAAGCTATATGGTTTATAAGACCATGTTTTAGGAAAGCGCCAACTACTAGGAGTGTCAAACTGTACTCTCGAGCATCTCATGGGTCGCTAATCCATGTGATATCGCATGTTGTACTGGTTTACTCCTACTGTCATCCCACATCCACATAGACCAAAACCAAAAAACATAAATCCCAGACTACCCCTAGTTACTTGATGATAATAAGGAGTAAGTGTTCATAATTCTCTTCCCACACCCACCCCTTGATTACTGATAGTCTTATACCCGATATTCCAAATTCCCCAAATAAAAAGAACAAAAACCCCCTCAAATACCATTTTGTCATGAACCATCCTGGTCTGACCAGAAACCGGTCACTAGAGCTAGTCTGTGACAATGCCTGATGAGAATTCCTGATCCCCATGGGAGGGAAACTATTTTGGTACATCAAAAAATTATGTTTGAAATTATTTATCCTAGATAAGAAAGAAAAATAAATAAATGAAAACAAGTTAAGATGCTAGTGAAAGAAAAAAAACAAAGTTATACATTCCTTTAGTGACCCCATAGGTCCCCACAGAACATTAACCCAACTCTCAATAAGAGTGATCCAAAACTAATGTAACCTAATACTGAAAACATTGCAGGAGTGAGCACTAAGATGCTATGTTAGAATTCCAAGAATAAACAACCCCCTATGCCCTTGTCTTTAAAAAACCCAATCCTGCTAGTTTGAAAATAAGACATATTAAAATAATGCACTATATTCTATTAAATTTCAATTAAAAAGTTTCTCTTTTATGGAAAAAATATGACTTCCAATATTTTTAAAGTAGAATCCATGATTGCATTTACGTTTCGAAATGAAGGATTAATGATTAAATTTATTATAGTTTATAGAGATGATGGAACACGCAAGAAAAATTGTAACTAAAATCACTCAAGAAGCACCAATTCATATGTGAGCACCATGGTCAAATCCCCTAATATACATCTAACTCATGTGGGTCCCTAGAACCTCACGTCTCAATGTTAAAGTAACCAAAACAAATATATTTTCTTGTGCATGAGACACTAGTAATGAAACACATATGTAACCTAGTGGTCTCCAACATCATCATAAATGTTTAGTTAGAGTTGTAAGCATTAGAATATCTAATTGAATTAGGGAAAAACCACTATGAATCACTAGGATGATAGAACAACTCTGCCCAACTAGATACCATGTGTTTCCTATGTGTTCTATTTCTACTTATCCAATAACATATATATCACCGCTTTCACTTTCAAAAACTATCAATGTGAATTCAAAATTAAAAATCACCATTTCACATAAGAAAAAACATTTTCGTATTTTCACCCACACCAATTCCACTTTCATAACATATGCATATTAAAAAAATTCAAAAACAAATTTTTAAATGTACACATAAGTCATGAGAACTTCAGAAGCCAAAATAAGCATTTTAAAAATCATTTTAAAGGTATAAATGAAAAACCATAGAATTACATGCTTAAAAGAAATCTTTATACCAGGAAAAATTCGAACTGTTCACTTTAAAGGGTATAAAAGAAAATTTAATAACCAAGTGCGAAGCCACTTTTTTAAGACCATGACAGATTATATATTTGTATATAATGTATTAATTCAATTTAAAATTGGAAACCAAAAATAAACATTTAAAAAAGTCAAGAAATCATGGAATTCATGTTAAAGACATTGTCATAGGGAACCAACCTCAACCATGTCAATATTTTTCGACGGCCAGTCAAACCAACCCTTGGCATATAAACGCATGTGCATTTATATATATAAATATACACACCCCTAGATACATTGCACATACTTCCCGATCTATGAGGGAATATGCACAAAGAGGTCATATATATATTCCTTACCATATTCATGAACATGTAAGAATCCTCGACACCTACTACACAAAACCATCGCAGTGAGGTCCAACACATTACACATATAATTTAATAACACAATTAAGAACATAATGAATATATAAAACATTTCAAAGAGAAACACATCAAGGTTTTTCACCAATAACACACTCAACATCAAGTAAGAATAGAGCCTTTAAAACAAATCTTAAAAGAAGGAAAAATTAAAACAGACATTCCATGTTTTATAAGAATTTACAATACATATTGAGAAATGAACAACCAGGTACAAACACAAAAAATCCCTTTTGAAAATAATGAGTCATAGTAAAAATATTTCAAAACTAAATCTGCATTACATACACAACCAATTAATGCTATTGTCTGGTCAAATAAAGAACTTTCATTGTCAAAAAACCCATTAAAAGAATTTATTAAACAATTTCAACATACATTGAATGATTTTGACACAAAATATCAACTCAAATACTCATTTAGGATACAACTCATACAAATTCTACACCAAAACACTAATTTTACCCTTTTCGCATCCTAACAACGTAACTGCACAACTTATAAAACACTAGTATATAGTTGGACATGGATTTTCACAGCAACAACATACTCATATCATATAAACACACTAATATACACATGAAAACAAAATAAAACCAATGTAAAAAATATATTGGCACCAAAAAATAGATTATTTAACATTTTAAATTAATAAAATAAAAAAATGAACTTATTAATTGATACTCATATGAAAAACGACCAACTGTTATATAGAAGGCTTCACAACATGGAGCACAATGATTGTTAAGCTTCCATGACACCGAAAAAAACACGACTAAACCCTAAAATCAAACAATCAGATCAAAAAAAATATGAATCCACTTCCAGAACCCTATTCATGGTGGGAATAAATTATTGGAAGGAGGATGATGCATCAGATGAGTACATAACACTGACGATGAGGTCTAGTCGTCGAAGGTATGCATGGGGTGGTGTCGAACAAGAAGTGAGGGTTTTGTGTGTCTATTATGAACTAAAGGGGAGGGTGTCCATGCTCGTATCCAAGTGAAACGAGGAGGGTGTGCGCCTTGGTATCCGTCCAGAAGGCGGAACATGCACGGCGATTAGGTGTATCGGAGGAGGCCATTTGGGGTCTAGGGGATGGGTCTGGAGGGGTTTCGTGATAGGGAGAGGCATGCTAGAGGTCGGGCTCGACCAAGGGTGGAGGATGTATGGGGTTAAGGGTGTAGCATGTGTCTAGGGTTAGGGGAGAGGAATCGCTGTGCAAAAAATAGGGGGAAAGTATCCTGCATGTGGAGAGAGGGGAGCGTAAGAGGGGAAAGGAGGAGGGAGAGAAACAAAGGGGGAAAGGAGTCTGTGCGGGGAGAGAGTGGTTTCCAAAAGGTCATGCGTATGGTAGTGCACCCTCATACTAATAATAAATTTAACTTTTTATAACATGGCCTCACTGACAGCAAAGACAACCACACTAACATGGATGTCGAGTCCTGGCCAGCCAGGTACCAAAAGTTTCCCCGCAGCCACATGGTCCCCACCCTAGGGCCCACCCATTTTCCTGAATGGGTCATCTGACAAATGACATTCTCTGTGGAATAATGTGTATCCTTTCTAGTGTTCTTCATCCTAACTTGAACAGATCCTGGGAAAATTTTTATATGGTCACCTATCTTGATCACTCTTCCAAGAAAAACATGATTAATTATAAAGGTCTAATCAAGTAGGCTTCTAATTGGATGGAAAATTTTGTTGAAATGAGTAATATAATTTAATCATTTGACTATTTATCATTTTGAGGGTATTACTCCCCCACCCCTTAGAGCACAAATTCCTCATTTTGGACACTACATCTCAACCCAGGAAGTGCACTACACTTATGGCTGGGTACCTCCTATGATACAAAATGTGATAAATAGACCATAATAACATCAAATACACCCCACCTTAACATGGTCGCCAGGTCCAAGCCCACCAGGTACTAGTAGATGGCCTACAGACATGTGGTCCCAACCCTAGGGCCCACCCACGTGTCCGAACGGGTAATCTGATTAATGATAGTCCCCATATGCCTATAGATTCCCTTTATCACCTGATTTTCTCACACTCGCACACACCATGGGAATCGTCCCAGAAGGTCATCCATATTAATCACTACACCCAGCCAAGAATGTATAATTTTGGAGTTCTAATCAGGTGGGTTCTCGAAAATAAAGGGGCATCTTGTTTACATGAGTCATATCATGTAATCATTTGTCCATTTATCAATTGGGGGTGTTACATGAATATTGGTGGAAATAGTTAATTGTTATGATTATTATAACATTCTATAGATTTAAAAACAATATATATATCATCCACTTCCACACCACTTCACAATTATGGGAAAAATATCATCACTCATGCGTACATATTACTTACCGTCTGCATGATACTATTTGACTCATTGTACATGATATCAATTAAAGTGTAAGTATATAAATATATAAAATAAATAAGTATTAAATATATTAAAAAATTAACATTTTGGAAATGGTAAATATATAAACTATGAAGTACAACTATAACTTATTCAACAAACATGCATCGGAAAAAGATGTAGTTAATAACAAAATAGCAAGTAATAATGAGATGTTATTAAAAAATGGATGATAATATGATCATATATAATATTATAAAAATTACAATGATTATTAAATAAGTAAAATAAATTGTTTACATAATTATACTGGAGTTTCAGATACATACAAAGGGTATCAATCATAAGTTAATAGATAATTTTAAAATCTCATTATTCTCCTCGATTTTTTATATGATAGTATTTACGGGGGTTTATTTATCATCCATGTCCATGTTTCTAAAGAAAATTTATAGAATATTTTTATTTTAGTTATAAAATTTTTTAAATGCATTCTTTCCCATATTTTAGTGTTTAATCATTTTTTTCAAATGATTTTTTTTCCTAATGAGAAACAATTTGACTTTTTAGTAAGAACTATTAGAAGAAGTTTTTTTAACATATATTTAATGAATGGGTTTTTACTCTTTAATGATGAATTATTTACTTGAGGTTTCCCTTAAAATATTATAATGTCATTTTCAATTAAAATGGTTTCTTTAAAATTACCTAACATTTTAATAAAAGTAAATTTTTTCAATGAAGAATGGATATTTTGAACCAGAAATAATTTCATGAGATATGTCAAATGTAAATTATGTTTTATTGGGGATATTTTTGAAGGTTTTTGTCCTTATTATGATTATGGTGGGATTATGGTTATGATGTAATGATATTTATAAAACACATTTCTTTCCTTGGGTTATATTATGATTGAATCATGGTTATAAAACACATTTTATATCAAGGATTCTAAAATGATGAATGGATTATGTTATTGTGGCACCCATGTGTACGGGTTTCATTATGATATGGGTGGGACCTATATCTCCTTCTAATTCATTAGGTAATGCTTTATATCTCATGAGATATACATGAAGGACCTTGTACGCCAAGATGGTTATATGAGTGAACCATGACTACCATGATGCATATGGGAGTGAACCGAGACTACCAACATTTCTTGAGAAGTTATCCCATACAACGAAGATATCCTTATAAGTGAGTCTATGACAACTATATATTTCATATTATATGATTATGTGTCTATATAAAATTCTATTTATTTTTCATATGTAATTATTCTATAAATTATCTTCTATATTTTCGAATGATTCATGTGTAATTAAATATCAATCTGTCTGCCAGGGCTCATGAATATTGTCTTTTGATATACTAGGAATGACCTTCAAATGTTATTATCATGTTTTCCTAGCCTTATGTTATTATTATTTCTATATATCTTCCATGTTTACCCTTTTGGAGCATCTAAGAACACCCATTATTATGTTTTATTTTACCTATTAAATAGGAATTGGTTCTAGTTAGGAAAACTAAAGGGGAAGATCTTATGAGAGATATTGATGATATGTCACCAAGTTAGAAAAATGTGTCCCTTATTTCCAAAGGAAATAAACTAATTTGGTATTTGGAAATATATTTGTTTAATTTATTAATTATTCCACAAATTTAATGTAATTTCCATGAGTAGTTATAACCATCATGATGTTTTATAGGATCATTCAAAATAATAGGTAGGAACATATTTAATTTTGACAAATAATTTTCCTCATTAGAACCTGTCAATGCATCGAGGGGATATATAATGTTTGGGATCCACCATTTACTATATATCCAAATCATTCATCATTATCAAGTAATCGATTAAAATATTAAACAATAATAATTTTTAAATATCCATATTAAATAAATTATATAGATTTGAAAATTGTTCCATAGTTAATTAATTAACTATAAATGAAAATACCTTATGTATGAATTTTTTATGGTTTAGAGAATAAAAATATCCTTGATAAATAAAATATATTTAGGGGATATTTAATTTCTAATGATCAAATAAAATTGAATATTTCAAGGAGACTAAATTGAATCAAAATAGTCAACGTCAATATTATCCTTATTCAATGAAATCATAAACCATAAAGAAGAAGAATAAAGATGGTATCAATACAACATAACCCATGGGGCGTAAAAATAACGGGTTGTTTTCAATGATGAAAGGAAATACAATAAAAATATCTTTTGAAAAAATTAATAAGGATAATATCCTTTTCATTCTGAAAAAAAAAATTATATAATTTTATTTCAAAATCACAATGAAAAACATTTTAGTTAAAATATAACCATACGATCATTAAAATGAATATTCAATTAAACAATGATAGGTAAATCATATATTTCATACAAGTTATAAAAAACATTCATTTTACATTGTAAAAAGTTTATAAAAGATCCATTTTGGAAATGTGGCAAGAACATTCCTTAAAAATTATATCTAAAACAAAAAGCCCTTAAAATTTTCATTATTAAATCATTTTTGAATGGATAAAATATTTTCTGAAAACAATTTTATTAAATATAGGTTTTATATGAAATATTATCTTTGAATAAAGAGAGAAATTAATTATGTTTTATAAAAAACTCTTAAATAATATGAGTACTATTGAGTTACGAAAAGGATTGATTATTGAAAAAATATCCTGAAAACCCGTAGGATAAATAAATTAGTGGGTTTGTTAAAAAATAAGCAATTAATTTTATCTAATAGGAATTCAAGTGAAAATAATCCCAAATAGAATTATATTTTATTGTAAAACCCAAAAAATACAATAACATTGAAGTGAGGCTCAAAAAATTTATTAATTATGTGTATTAAATAAATATCCAATGAAAGGATGTGGAAATAAATTAATAATTGGTCAAAATAATCATACATATAATAATATAATATTAAAAATAAGGGGAAATAATATAACACAATGAAATGGAATTGGGTTATGAAATTTCTTCAACAACTTGTTACATTATGTGTAAATACACTTAGATTAAATAATTAAAATTAAAACAGAAAATAAAAAAAATAAAGTATTTATGATTATATTAAATGTCAATGTGGTAGTATTTATACAATATATATGAAATTTGTTTCACAACAATAATGTATGCCTCCAAGAATGGTAATCGCGATGAAGTCCCTTAGTACTCAAATTCTTTTGAATTATAATCCCTATAAAAAAACTAACATCAAATAAAACTATAAATACCACGTATATATATTTATTAATTATTTAAAATACAATATCTAAGGTATATACCCAACAAACAAAATTTTAGTTGGGAATATGGTTTATTCCTCATTGATGAAAATGTGAGACAAGAATTCCTTACCTTATGCATCCTATTCCGTTGTGTGGTACAGAACCTATAGTATAATGATTTAAAAAAAGTTATTCAATTTTAATATAACCATAATAATTTTTAAAATATCATATTTTTTCTTCTATAAGTATCTTATTTCCCATTTTTTAATGGCCTTTCATTATTTTTAGTGTTTCGTGTGTTAATGGCCTGGTTTTTCGAGTATGTTTTGAAATGTTATTATTGTTCTTATTTTGTCGATCGTGATTACATCTTCTAAAAAATGTAAACATTATTTAATTTTCATATATATTCCTTATATATGTATTTATAATAATCGATAATTTTTTAATATATTAAATGAAATGGACTTTTCATAGAGATAGTAGGTCATAGGTAAGCGTGAACACTACAACCATTTCCTTATCAAATTAAAAACAATTATATGTCATTGTTATATATGTGTATGTATATAATAATTCCATTATAACATTCATGTATTATATATCATATAGATTAATTAAAACCATCTATTATACATTCCATGTATAGTGTAATCGAGTCAAATTACTTTGACGAAGAGGTTGTCCACACATCCCCTAATGATGTTATTGTATTCCCAAAAAATGGAATGAAAGAAGTTATAAGTTATATAATAATTATAGACTCATAAATAAAATATAAATAAAATATAAATTATATATATACTATAAATATATAAATAGTTTTAACCATGAAAGGAGGTCAATGTAAGGACGAATGGCATAGGGTCGCATAACGGTCGTCTACTATACAAATGAAAGGTGACTGTTTATCCCTATTGACCAATGTGTGTGAAAGTATTGTCAAATATATTTTCATAAATAAAATTAATTATTTTTAGGATACATATTTTATTATATAATCGGTACATAAATATAATTTAAAGTGTTAAGGATTATATAAAATTAATGTTATCATTCAAGAACATTACCTCTTACTCGGGTAACACCATTTGGTTCATACCAAAATACATTAATGGTATTATATTTTCTCTATGAGAGGCTTCTAGAATTAAGGAAATAAAGTTGGGAGATTATTTGTAAATATTTTTTATGTCACAAAATTAATTTATAGTTTTGAATAAGTTAGATGGTTGAATTCTATTTAATAGTGGAGGAGGAGTGGTATTCTTATAAATATAAAAAAGGTAAACATCATTTAGAGTTTGACCTTAAATCATGTTCATTCAATGATGAAAAAATTAGTGAAAATGTATGAAATGGTATAAATATTTCAGTAAAATTTCTTTTAAAAAATATTATACGTCATTTTTGAAGTTATTCTTAACGTTTAGTCCCTTATTAAACTTATTTTTATCTTAATCACAATAATTAATTATAACTGCATTCAAAAATATTTAGGGTATAAAACAAAACATAAAAAACAAGAAATTATAAATATTTATGATTCAAAATATGAAATCCATTTTTTAAAGATAAAATCACATGTGTTTAAAAAATAAATTTATATTTATTCTCATAGAGGGGACGATAAAGTGGGGTTTCAATGTAAAAATATTCAAAGGCTTAAGATATTTTATAAGGAATTTCAATGTGAAATGGAATAAAATGTATAAATTAGATTTAATGATATAAAATTGGTGTAATTAAACATTAAAAACAAATCATAATTTTTATTACTATATATTCAAAATAAATTAAAACTAATTTTGGAATTAAAATACATTATTTTTCATCATTCATCAAGAAATTGAAACTTCACACAAAAAAAATTAATCTAATTTATTTTGAAATTAAATTTTAATGAATAAATTTTATTTTGAAATATTAAATTTATAAAATTTATAAAATTTAGTTTTATAATATGTTGTTCATTAAAATTGGGAAGACTTCCTTTATAAAAATATTTCTTTTTATGAAAAATATTGGGTTGATTATTATCTAATGTATGTAAAATGTATTAGATGAAAGTAAAATCATTATATTAGATATATTAAAATATTATATTAATTTAGTTAATCCTATTCACAATCTCAAATTTAATGGATATTCTATATCATATTATATAAAAAATAATTACATTTTGATAATATATTATTGCTTAAGTAAACTCAGTATTTCATGTATTACATGATATCATGGAAACATGTTGATGAATTAAACTCAAGATAACTAATAATTTTAGGAATTGTAAGCTATAAAATTTATTAATTTTATTAATATATTAGATATAGCATAATTTCACTGAAGGTTATATACTCTCAAATAAAAAATACACTTTTCTAATATTTAGTTATTATATTTTGATTCCCCAGAAACTTAAGATGTTGAAATAAAAAGGGAATAAAAATTTGGGATAATGTTATAAAAAGTCAACTATAAAGAAGAAATACCCACTAAATAACTTTTCTAAATATATATCTTCTTTACCCTCCGTATTTTCATGGGAAGTGATGAGGAACTATTAGGTCATTAGTGACATCCCAAATACAAAATATGATAATAATAAAGGCCAATGCCCTCAAGAACATGTGGTGGATGGTTTTACCTTCAATATATAGAACATTCAAACCAAAAAAAATCCATGAAGATTCTATATGATTCTTGAGTACAGAATAAAACCTTAAACATAACCAAATCAAAAAACCACATCAGAGTAAAAGAAGAAAAAGACAAAAACAAGAGGACCAAAAAGGAAAACAAACTCAATACCCAAAATTTAAAACAACTGACAACACCAATACCACTCCAAGATCAATCTATGCATGCTAATATCAAGGATGAGTTATCATCACTAAAGTATTGAGATAACATTCCATTACTAATTTTATAAATGATGACATCTAAAAATGAAAACCAGTGCCTAGAACGGGGTGAGTCTACACTCAGTAGGATTATACCAATGGCATACCACCTTATTCCACTAGATTTGTTATTTCAAAATTTATGAAAATATTTTTAATCATTAAAAAATTCATATAAAATCCATAAAATAATTTAATGTAAATCATTGATAAACCGATCAAAATATTTTTCATTTGATATTGAATAATCCATTTAATGTCCACACACAAAACCACAGACACACAAACACTCAATAATTTCATTTCAATTGGTGGTCAAATTTTATATCAATCCTCCTTTCATTTTATAGTTGAACATCATGAACAATATACATCACATTCAACTCACAGCAAACTAGTTTTTCTAACAAAATTAAAGGTCATTTACCGAAATCAAATTTCCTTAAAAACCATTTCCCAAAAACCCATTTAATTCTTTTATAGACATTTATAAAACAATTTTCATGCATTAAATCTGAACCCTAATTTTATATATTCATTTTCAAATTCTAAAAAATGGTATTTTCCAAAACAAACTAAACAGTATTAAATAATTACAACACCAATACAAAATGCATATTTCCATAAAAGTTCATAGAAGAAGTACACCACCATTTAATTTAAATCAGTTAATTAATAATATGACCTCATGTCATAAATAAATTAGATTTGATAGAGAATCCAAAAACCATAAAATGGAATGAAAATGATTAATGAAGAAAATAAAATTCATGATAGAACCAAAACATGTGTTTCTATCAATAAATCAAACAATATTTGAATATAAATTATTTATAAACACATAAAAATACTAAAAAAATAGATTTTTGGTTTTTAGAGTGACAGTAACCATGGATATAAGAATAATTAGGAACAAAGTTCAATTTTTGAAGAATTTTACCCCCAACTAAGTGTTATTGTAACACTGGAAAAATATAAAGTATGAACATTAAATTTAATAACATGTCTGAAATAGAACAACAAGAACATAAAATAATATAATATCCTGAGGATTTATAATCTATTTATTATTTCAGATAAATTCAAAACACTTTACATCTTGTAATACATGTGAAACTAAGTTACCATGTGTCACACGAAACAATGTGTTTATTCAATTTCCATCCTTACACGCAAGACTGAGATTTACCGAAAGATAATATATTATTAAATTATTATTATTTATTATAATAAGATATAAACTAGTTTTTATGAATAGTAGTAACTCACTTATTAAAATACAAGTTTTACAAAAATATAAAATGAACGAATTAGTTAATAACTAAATAGAAATGAATATAAAAACCAATGGAATATAAAATGAATTTTTTATATAAAAATATTATAATGATCACAATGAAGTTTAACCCTAATAGATAACATTATTTAAAATTAGTGAATGAAATTAATATAGTATATATACTATGTATTCCATAAAAATATTCTTCATATTCATCCAATATATTTTATAGACAACAGATTAGAACAAACCCAATATTAAACATAAATTAATCGATTTTTATTTAGGGTCTTTTACTATCATTGAATGAGGAACTTATTTTAAATACAATATTTTTTTTGATCAACATAATATGTCAATATAAACATCATATTTGATATAAAATCCAAAAAATTTAATTATATTGAATTTATGGTATTTTTCTATGAATTTTAATTTTATAATGAATAATGAAAAATACAAAATTATAATTCAAAACATCTTATTCATATAATATTTTTATATGTTTAAATCATATTTTAAAATATTTTTATGATTATTAAATCATATTTTTTTAATTAATCCAATTTAGTTCATTGGAATTAATTTTAATTTCAAATTGACTATAAAATGTTGCAATGGTTCAAATAGTTTTACATTAGAAACCTGTATTGTCCCCACGTCCAGGGGAGTAAATTTAACCTATTTTCTACCACCTCTATGATTGTAATTTGGAAAAATTGAATCCATATTTAGAATCCTAATAATGTATAGTTTGTAATATGGTATTCTAAATTTATTACTAAAAGTATTTTTGAATTTATTAAAATTAATTACAACGAATAAGGATAAACGATGCTTAACATGGGACTAAACCTTAAACATAATAGCCAAAATGACCTTTAAAATAGTCCAAAACTGAATTTATAGACATATTTTAACCCAAACCTCTATTTTATCTAATGTTTATCTTTATTGGATCCACATTTAATTATATGACGTTAGTGGAATTCCATTCCCAAAATTTAAAAGAGTGGGACTCCTCCAAAACTATAAAAGGCCTCCTATCCTACAAATTCCTCACACCCCTCAATCCATTTTTACTCTACCAATATCAACAAATATATATCCTAAAAATGAATCCAACAAATTTATAAGCTTAAAATTGGTCATAAATATTTTCAATGATTGCCTTTGGTTCAATCCAAATGGAGTTATCCGATTAAGAGGTAACCTCATTCATAAAGTTATTCATTTTTTTTCATTATGCATCCACTAAAATATTATCATTCTATGATTATTTTAAAAAATTAGTATCCTAATTATAATATTATGTTTTAATGTTAATTTTATGGCCTACACTTATAAACTATTACTTATAATGGGTATTGAATATACAATTTCTGTGTATGGTGTACTACCACCTCACCAAATGATGATTATTCTTTTTTCCTTTACAGCCTCTCAGAGTGGTAATTATGATCGAAATGATATTTATATATATGATATTTATGATATTTATTATTTATTTATTCTTTTGTAATAATTTTATAACACATACCATTATAATTTCAAAATTTTTTAAATACGATAACATCATTTGTGAAAGTGTGAACTACAACTTCTTTAAAGAGATGAGACTCATTCACACAATACATGGAATGTATAATGGATGGTTTTAAAAAAACATCAAACTTATATGAACTATATATGATATGAGAATTATAATATAAATACGTATCATTTACATTTCATTCTTCTAATAGGATAATAAAATGATAGCTGCGTTCATGCGTACATATAACCAAACGTCTCCACAAACGGTGCATTTGAATTATTATATCCAAATATTATGAATTATTATAAATAAATATATAATGAATATATATTTTAATTAAATCATGTATTTATATTTTCAGATGATTAAATAATTATCTATTTAATATTAATGAAAAATACAAGTCAAACCATACTTCAAAACAATAGGAAATTAACTCGTGATTTAGTGAAAATAATAAAAGAGTGTTATGAAATGGGTAATGAAATATTATAAAATGTCAATAAATGGAATTATATATATAATTATTTTTCTTTTATAAGGTAGTAATTTGTTTAAACTTCTTATACAAGGTGTTAATGTATTTTCCACCAAAATGAAATAATTTCATCTCATATTTTACATTCATGAGATAAATATCATGGTCACCATTTACTTAATTTTTGTGGTGTATCTAATTAAAAATATCATAAATTATATAATGAATTATTCTATAAACATATTATTTAAAACAACCATTTAATATTATTCAAACCGGAGTCTTATGTTTTAAAAAAATATAAAGTTGCATCGGACCCTTTGAGATTTTTAAGGACCATATTACACATGAATAATAATAATTATCTTCCAATGGTATTTCTATTCATGGAAACTATATGAAAATTATTAAATAACACATTTAAAATTGTTCTCATATGGTTATTCTGGACCATTTTAAAATATCATTACCAATTTATACTGTCTGGTAGTCAAAATATTTCTGAAAATATTTTTACGAAAACCCAACATTATTTCACTCTTTAGCCGGAGAACCCATTTTCTTTTAAAAACCATGTTTTATGAAAATGTATTCAAAAATGTTTTCTGGATTTTTAAAATGAATTTTAATTTCATTTTTACATTATATTTCTTTTATCATTTTTTTCAAATTTATATTTTTATTTCTATCTAAATAAAGATTTTTTCTAAACTTCTTACCTTGCAAAACAATTCCCTTTAAACATTTTTTTGACATTTATAGATTTAACCACCATTATTTTTAGAAAATAACTTTCATTATTTAAAAGATTACTTTTAAAAAATGAATATTTATTTATAAATTTTTTTTAAATTTTTTTTATTAAAAACAAAATGATATTTTCCTCGAGAATATTTTTATGCGTTTTTATATTACTTCTATTCATAAATGAAAATTACTATTTATTTTAATCCACTTGGGACATGGTTTATTAATAACAACTTTATTCCTCCTATGGATGGTTTATGATTTATTGATCAAAGGATAGTATTCAAATTCACTTGCTTATTTCCTTTAATTCCCTTCATATATTAAATTACTTATGATCATTAATCTTTTAATTCCCCCTAAATATTTATATAATATTTCATGGATACTAATATTTCTGGAAGTATATTCCATTTTTCGTATGGTGTCTACATTAAAATTTATTTGATTATTTGGGAAATGTTGATAAATCATTATCCTTTATTTTATATAGATATTTTATAACTAATATTGTTTATTAAATATAAGTAATTCTTTGGACATGTATGTAATGGGTTTGGGATATTTTAAGGTTTTCCATATGAGTTAGGGACCAGTTAATGAAATCCCCTCCATGCATTAGTAGTCTCATTGGATAATGTAATTTAAAAAATTAGATATATTTCTACATGATATGCAGAACCATGTTGTGGAAGGTCTTTATAGTATGGGTTCCATGTACCTAGAAAACATGGTGTCCAAAAATTATGAATTTCCCTCATTTATTTTTAGTTATTATTCATCTATCAGATTTTGCATCAAAATATGTATAGAAACAATTCATTTTCAGTTCAGTGGTTAGGTAGACTGTGTTTACATTTCAAACCATTCCGTTTTGATTTCTCCTTATTCTATTTATTGAATGAAATATCCTTATAGATATTTTTATTTTCATCTTATAAACTCAATTTATTCTTAGTTATATATTACATGGTATGATTGGTAAGTTATTTACCATTCCAAGAATATGATTATCATTGATTAATTATTCATTCCTCTATACATTACCTTTTATGACCATTTGAGATCACTCATATTTTTTTCCATTCCCCAAGAATCCACGAGGCATACTATAAATGAAATTTAGCGATATTATAAATAGAATAAAGTTATCATCTAATTTATATATTTAGTATAATATTAGATTGTAATTAGTGTATTCAGTTTTAATATAAGAATCATATATGTATCTTATATACCATGACTACTAGACTCATTCCCCCATTCAGTATATGATTCCTTGTAATCAAACTAATGTAATGGTAGTAGACATTGGCTCTTTGCTTTTTGGTTTGGGTCATTACAATAGTTATCAAAGGAAGTTTAGTAGCATCCATTAGTATTATATTTAGGAAAACATAGATTAGAGAATGTAGCACTAATGTAGAATATGTGGATATATGTAGTGTAATACACTATAATTCTTGTAAAATAGATATTATCTAGATTTTCATACAAATACATCGTTATCTAGTTATTTCATGTGGATGAGGTTTTGGAACAGATGTACCTAGGTGTATCTACTCTGACTATGTGTGTCAAGCCTCATATAGAATTACCTAGTACATGACAGTAGGCATTATTTATTTCATGGGGGGAAATCATATGATAATTGGCATTTCCTTTACAAATGATTATGATGTATTTTGACAATGTATAACCCATGTTAAACCTATGGTGTCCTAGATTGAAAATAAAGTGTCAAATTTTAAAAAACAATAAAATAATTATATTCTTATTTATTAATATGATAGTTGATTCCCACACATTGTTTTTTTGGTTTTAGTAAATAACCTTCTCTATAGGATAAATTCTATACCAAATAATAACCTATGTGGAAGAAATGGATGTTGTATTCATGTATTGGGTATTCATTAAAGACCATAAATTGAATTCTATTTAGTTGTTATTCATATTTCAAGGATTTATGTCATATATATTTTAAAAACTATTTTAATTTGGTATTATAAAATTAATTCTTATAAGTCGGGTGACAAACAAGAAGGTCTGGAAAGGTCGTGGGTCCTCAAACCATTACTGAAGGAGAATAAGGGTTTCACTCAAACCACTGACCTATGAAATTTCATTATTATTATGTCAATATTTCATGTGAAATAATTTGAGGAATACTGATTTACAATGAACCCGTAGTGTTATTCATAGTTTTATAGATTAATTTTTAAACCATATTATATTTGGATAATAATTAGAGGCAAATTTAAGGAATTTTCACACCTATAAGGGCCTTATGTTCCATTAAAAGTTTATATTAGTTCATCAAAAATCTATGTTAATTTTTGGATACCCATTTGATGATGTAATGGATAAATTGGAATTAGATCATAGCATTAAAAAAAGATGGAACAATTAAAATGAAATTAAAATGTATCACGTAAGTAAATTTATTTATATTTTTAGGTATTAATGAAACTACACAACACGAGGAAAACGATATCAATAGAAAAAACTTTTCTAAATACATTTTTTAATTGAATGTATGGACTTATATATCATCATAGATTTATGTATATGAGCCTTTAAAAATACTATTTGTAATTATGTTTATTTTTTATGAAATCCTCAATAACTCCTTATAAATATTTACATTTTTCATCCTTGTATGCATCACTTCATTCCACTAATGTTCTCTTACATAGAGACCTAGTGATTTGTTATTACATGTGACCTTCTCACTTCCCATTACCACTTTTTTATAAGATGATTTATGAAACCATATCATGATGTGGGATTTCAAACAATGAAAATATCCAAAAACGTCACTATGATCGTATTTTAATTGTGACAATACAATTTAATTAAGATGGGGAGAACATAATTCCCCAAATATATAATATAGGAACATTATATTCAGTAGAATATATGACAAAAAACACAAATCTTGAATGAAAATATAATATATTTATACTGTTTTATATATTTAATATTTTAAATAAATTCTATTTATTTTATATCGTTAAATTATTGCGACAATGAGTTTGAATACATCGCATGATATATTTAGTTTCTTTAATGGATTGTGTTACATTATATATAGAGTTTTATGGGAATAGTTTTTTTTAATAAAATATTATAATTTAAAATGATACTATATAAAATATACATTATGTATATTTTTACCAAAATACTGAAAATTCATGGTTTATATAAATATGAAATGAGTTCATTCGGCATTATTTAATTAGTAATGAATATAAGTACCAATTGAATATAATTACAATGTCTTTATAAAAAGACTATATTTATGCTCACAAAGCTATTTTACCCTAATTAATAAAATTAATTACCATTAGTGGGTGGTATTAATATAGTATATATACTCTATATTCAATAAAATATTTTTTATATTCATAAATTATATTTTATATTGTCAAGATAAAAATATTCCCAATATTACACATAAAATTCAATATTTTTATTAAGGCAATTTGATCGCCTCTCAATGGGAAACAAATTTTAAATACATTTTTTTACATTAATAAATTTAGTATGTAAAAATAAAATTCTTATTTGAATGAAAATCATTAAAATTTTGTTATAGATAATTTTTATTATTTTTAGAGGTGATTCATTTTTTAATGAATAATGAAAAATATAGAATTTTAATTGAAAAATTAAATTTCATTTAATTCATTTAAAATGATAAATCATATTTTATACTGAATTGGATGTTTAATTATATCATATATTTATCAATTAATACATTTTAGATAAATTAAATCAATTTCAATTTCAAATTGTCTATAAAATCATATAAGAAATTCAACGTTTTTTTAATTTAAAACCATGCATTATCATCCCATCAATGATATTAAATTTAAAATAATTTCTACCAAATCAGTGATTGAGAGCTAGAAAAATGAACTCAATATTTGGAATATGAATAATTTATAACTTTTAATAAGTTGAATATAGTTTTTGACCAACAATATTAGTGAGTGTAATTAAAAATAATTATGATGATTTAGGTGAAATTAAGCTTAATATGGGACTATACCATAAACATAAGGGCTCAAATGACACAAAATCTTCTCCCAAATCAATTTTATGGGGATATATATATTCTATACTCCTACTTAAATATTTTTTCCTTTATTTTATCCACTTTTAATGGGAAAACAATGGTGAAATTTCCCATTCCAATAATTTACAAGAGCATCAAACCTCCATGATAAATAGCCTCATATCCTCATACTTCCTCACACACATCAAGCCACATTATCTAGACCAAGATTAACCTGAATAGATCATAACCATCCAAAATATCAGCCTAGTATCCACACCTTTTTCGTAAATCCATCCAAGGAATCCCTTTGGTTCAAACCAAAAGAAGTTACCCTACTAAGATGTAATATAATTCCGTAAGAACATTAGGTTTATTTCCTTTCACCGCCCCCTAAAATAATAAAATTCCATGATTATATAAAAAATTTTATACTAAATATAATATGTTTTTTTCTTTGTAAGTGTATCTAACTACACTTTCACTCACTCCCATCTAATTTGTAACAAACATACAGTTTATGTGTGTGGAAACCATATTTTTATATGATATATATATATATATGATTTCAAAATTATTTTACAACACAATCCTTTATAATTTTCATTTGTTTTAAATACGATAACATCATTTGTGAATGTATGGACTAATGCCTTCTTAAATCGATGTGACTCATTCACACCGTAAATGGAATGTATAAAGGTATATTTTAATAAAAATATATTAAGTAAATATTATACTATAATTATAATATAAATATTAATCATTTACATTTCACTCTTTTATTATACCAAAGAATTGAATGAAGTGTTCATGCGTATGTACAACATACCATCTCCATGAACGATGAATTTCATTTCATACCTCCATATATTATGGATTATAATATATAAACATATAATGAATATATATTAAAATTGCATAATGTTTTAAATTTTTTATTTGATGCAATAATGATCTATGTAATAGTAATAACAAATAACAATGCAACCCATACATGAGAAAACTAGGAAATTAACAACAAAAATAGAGAAAATAACGAATGATTTTTAACAGACAGGTAATAAAATATTATAATAAGATAATATATGGTATTATAAAAAATAATGGTTCAATTATATTTTATTAGAATTTTTAACCCCCTTATTCATGAGGAAAAGGGATGTTCAACAAAAAGGAAAGGCATGGTAACTGATTTTTATATTACTTTTTACATCAATGAGATAAATGTCATGTTCACCATTTCTATAATTTTTAGGGTCTATCTACGTCCCATTATGATAAATTATATGATGAATTATTTTATATTTAGGACATTTTAAACATTAATTTATTATTATTTCCTTATGAGGGCGATGATTTAAAATGTTTCATTGTGTTTCAGGACACATTGGGGTATTTAAAGATTTTTCTCCTCAATGATAATATTAATGATAATTCAATTGTATTTTCATTTGAGAAAATTTTGTGACCATTGTTCAATAACACATTTAATTTTATTCTCAACTCATTATAAGTTACAATTTTAAAGTATTAATAACACTTTTCACTAATTTTTCATCAAAAACGTTTTGGAAATAATTCATTTCCTACATTAGTCAGAGAACATGTTTTCTTCTAAGCCCATGATTTATTAAAATATTAAAAAAAAATTATGATTTTCAAAATTATTTGGTAAACACAATTTTACCCAATTTTTATTATACCAATTATTTCAATGTAATCTTTTTATCGTATTCTGAACAATGAATTTTTTGATCCTTTTTACCATGAAAAAAAGGAATGATCTTTTTACTCAATATGATATGTGCACATTTTGGCAAAATTTTTTAATGAAGCATCCATTAATTTTATAAAAACATAAATTTTTAACGAAAATATTTTCAAAAGTGATTTTCATTGAATTATGTTTTAATAGTCTGTTTCTAATCAAATGCATATTTCCCTCAAGAATTTTTTTTAAATATATTTTTTTGAATGTATATACATAAATGGGAAAACACTTTATTTATCTCAACTTTGGATATGTATTATTGATAAAGACCTTCTTCCTCCAATAGATGGTTAATGATTTATTTTGGAAAGAATAGTATTGACATTTCCTTCAATGATTCCATTAATTCCCCTTGATATATTCAATTTCCAATGATCATTTGACATTGACTTTCCCCTAAATATCATTATCATATTTTGTCAATATGTCTATTGATTTAACCATATACTATTTACATATAGTGTTTACATTGAAATTTATTTTAATATTTTATAAAATTTTGATACTTTTTTATTTTTTTCCAGTAGGATGTTTGATAAGGCATATTATTTATTCGATATGAGGAATTCTTTGTACAAGGAGGATATAGGTTCAGGGCCGTTTTAGGTAATCCATAGGGGTTGGGGACATTTTAATGAAATCCCCTCGATGCATCGATTGTCACATGGGATGAATTATATTCTCAAATTTGATGGGTTTCTACCAGATATGCTAAACCGACTTGTGAAATGACATGGTGGTACTATTTCCATATACCTAAGAAACATTTTATCCAATAATTCAGAAATTCACCCATTTAGTTTTATTTATTATTCATCCATGATATTTTTCAACAACATATCTATGAATACCATTTATTTTCAGTTCATTGATGAGGTGGCATGTGTTTCATTTTCTTACATTGGATTTTTAATTTCCCTTCTCTAGTTATATGAAATGAATTTTTTATACTTATTTGCAGTTCAACATTATTATCATACATGATTCTTACATATTTATAGTATTGAATGCGCGGTTAGTTATATACCTTTCCATCATTATTATTCTCATTGATTTATTATTTCACCCACTATACATTACCCGTATGAGGAATTTGACCTCACGCTTATTTTTCCCCTTTAATTAATCCAATATGCTTACTATGAATGATATTCAAGGGTATACTTGATGGAATGAAGTTATCATCAATTTTATTTATTTAGGAAAAAATTATGTTGTAATTAGTGTATTCATTTGTAATACATGACTCATGAATGTATCTGGTTTTCCATGACTACTAAACTCTTTAGTATTTTGAGATTTTAATCATGGTTATAAAGGAAATGTAATGGTAGTTTACATCAAATTTTGGATATTTGGGGTTGTGTCATGTCATTTATTATCCAATGGATCACTCCTGGATCAATGGGGATCATCTCTCACACCTTGGGAGAAAAGGAATTTTAGTTATGGGTGGATTATGGAAATAATGGGGAGATTAGGGGTTAATTAGTATGATATTAACATTTTAAAGAGTCCTAAATTTATACTATATGGTTGGGATATGTGGTTTGAAAAGCCATTAAAAAACTATGTGGTGATACTGACTTTGTTCTATACCTCACATGATTGGCACATACAAACAAAAAAAATGTGTGCCAACTAAGAGTTTCCCTCTATTTCATGATTCCAAATTTATCATTATAATTTGTATGCATTGAAAAAAATACACACAAAACCTGATCATTCCCAATGCCAACTTTATTCCATTTCACTATTTCATGGAGATGTTACTTGGTTTCTACTAATTCTGTACAAACCATGAACCACTAGAAAATCCTCCAAAACATGCAAAAACCCCTATGAACATACAGAAATGTAACTTGAATAATATATCAACAAAAAATAAATGATTAAATGGTCATTTACATGAAACAAGTAGTTATATATTCTCCCCATCATTATCCTTTCCATTCATGGGATGTAGAAACCACTTGTGGTCCTAAAAGTGTTTTGAACATATCTCTACCATTGCCTTCACAAAATACCACATTTCATTCTAAATATGACCAAATTGTGATTAAAGATGCACTATTATAATTACTTTCCAATTAAATATCATATATTTCCTGGCCATAATATATATATTCACATGAAAAAACATACAATACAACATTATTTCATCATTTTCGCATCAAATCACATTGACAGGATTTGGTTTTTACTTCTTTAACAAATACACGTGAAAAAAATTGCACAATAAACTAATAATTGGTAAAAAAATAAAAATGATATTACACCTAAAAAACTAATTCATGAATATATAAAGGGAATATGTTTCGCCGATATAATATTTTATCATAACCCAAACTAATTTTTCCATTCCATGGAGAGATTCAAATGAAAACATGATCACTCAACTGAAAAGATAACAGTTATCATTGATGATCACCATATGATTTCTGAATATTCTCAGTAGTATCCATCAATATTCTAATGAAATGAATCATTTATGTTCATTCTAGTACATTGTTGGGTGCAATTAGTGAAGTATAACCATTTCCACCCACCAAAGTATTGAATGACAAGGATACACATATAATGATTTAAAATGGCTTATAAATAATGCTCTTATGAATATTAATATAAGAGAACTTGAGTAATAGTAATTGACCGTCTATGGAGCCATCAATTTTCATTACAAAAGAACTAATAATGTCAAATAATGTTAGGATTATCCAATTATAATTTCCATCCAATTTGGGATGATGAGTTGTACTCATAGACCATTGTGTTCTATGTTATATATTTTAGGATATCAAAAAATAATGATATGTAAAACTAGGGATTCTTTTGAAAACATTTTAGAATGGAACACCCTGAATCCTTACAATGTTATGAATTTCATTTTTTATAAAATCATCCCCCGAATTAGTTTCATGAATCAGAATGAAGTAATATGACTTTGTGAGATAATCCAATATCACTCATATGGAATCATGTTTCCTAACCATCCTTTGTAATTATATTAAAAAAACAGTTTCATTCTACACCCACTTCAACATTTTAATCAATAAAGACTTCAAAATACCAAATATTCATTGATGCTCCATCAAGACTTTCAGATAGGTGAGGAAACATGAGACTTCCTCTTCTAGATATCTATTCATTCCTACCAAATATAACTATTCATTCAATGAATAATACGTCTTCTGAGTCATAGGGTGAACATATCAACTCAAATGAATGTAGGAGCTAAGAAGTTGTAATTGATAAACCAAAGGAATGACCATACCATCTCCAAAGTAGACCTCATAAACATTTTATCCCTTAATGGTCTCCCTATAATAAGTTTTTAAATCATAAAAACATTTTTTTGATTCAGATGTCTAACAAACATTTACCTTGTCAACCAAATTCAAACTAGACAAAAACTCAGTGTATCAGATAATCTTTACAAAACTCTTTGTATGTCAAAAATATTATATTATCATTATTTGTTTAAACAGTATCGGATAATATTTAAAAAAACTCAGTGTAGTTATTCTTGATAAATGCATCCTCTACAGAGTTCCCATTATCTAGTGTATATAAAAATTTAAATTCATACATTTTTAGATACTCTATCCATCTATATTGTATTAAATTTAGATCAATTTGTGAGAAAATATGTTTCATACTCTTCTGATCTTTAAACACTATGAATTTTTCACCAAATAGATTATAACACCATGTCTTTAATGAATGTAAAAAATATCTAAATCTAAATCATGGGTCAATAGTTCCTCTAAAAAAACCATAATTACTAGGAACTATAAGAAAAACATGATATCTATTTACAAGAAAACCTCAGATCCTTGACCCTGATGAATGGAAATAGAAATAACAACCCTGTGCATACTCTGTAAATGTGAGGATATGTTCTGATCTAATTCTAACATTATGTTCATGAATGGACATCTTATATATGTTTATTCCATTGTAAAGGAACTCTTTTTATATTCAAATTTGTTAATTAGAGATTTCTAATTTGAAAATTTATATAGTAAACGTCTATAGTATCTAGATAATCTATGAAAATTGTATATCTCAAATACATTATTCAGTGGGTTATAATTGATAACATCTCATAACTTTTCTGGATACACATAGTATTCATTTTTGGAAATGATATATTTAGGGAATAACACCTCTTATATCAAATAAATAGACTTTGAAAACTTTTCATACATGCAATGTTCGTGAATCATATCTAACAATATCATACATCTTTTCTCTGATATACATTTGTTAATAATTCACTAGTTTATCATCAACATAAATTACCAAAAAATAAAATATATAAAAATTAATGACTTGATTCATCAACTCCATAAAGAGGGTGGATGCCTTTGTAAAACAGAAAGGAATAATGATATATTCATAATGGACATATATTCTTTAAAATCAATCTTTAGAATATCCCCCACACAAACTCCCAATTTTTTATATCCAAAATATGTGTCAATTTTTTTTAAAAATATGGGATCCAATAAATTGATTAAATTGATCTTCAATTATTGGAAGAAGATACTGATTCATTATCATCAATTGGTTAATATTATGATAATCTACTCAATGTCTTATATTTCCATACATTTTTCCAAAATAGAAGTACTTTTACCCATTGACATGTGCATGGTATTATAAACACTATTCATTCCAACACTTACATGTTAAAATAATATTCCCTAAATATATTGTTTCTATAATATATGATAGAAAATCGATGGGATCAGTCAATATTAAGGGATCAATCCTAATTTCTACTTCTCTTTTTTGTGGAATCCCAGAGAAAATATCACAAAAACATTAGGAAACTAATCCACAATAGTTATGAAATTTCTATTCCACACATTGTATAGAGATGAAAATGTATGAAATACCATCTAAAAACAGATAATCCCAACCACTGATGAAAAATTCATTTTCCACATGCCTTTACACCCCAATATCTCATAAAGATATTCTCTACACAATCTAGAGATGAAAATATGTACTTTTAGGCTAAATGGTAAATGTGGTCCCTAAATAATGTTTCCTAATCTATACCAAGGATCATGTAATATAAATCAATCTTAGTACAAAAAAATTCCAAATAAATCTAGAATTATTGATAGTTATGGAACAATCCATACATATGATTCCTTATTACTATATTTGGAATTAGGGAGTTTGTGGTTCTAAAATAGAAGGCATCACCTCATTATTAAAATCATATAATCAATAATGATAGAAAAAAATAACAAGTATGATGCTCAAATGTGAAAAAAATATTTCATAAGGGTGGAATTCAAAATAATAATACATCTCACATTTGATGAACAATATAGGACATCCCTGGTAATTTTCTCTACCCCATACAATTTAATTCTCACTACACATTTTTCTATTATAACCTATGCACATTGAACTGGATTAAGATTCATGGTGTTCCTACAATCACTTGGGCCTACACTTTTCTAATGACAAGAGTTATTCTAATGTACCCCCCTCATAAAATTATGTGACATATAAGAAGAATAATTTGTGTCTCTATCACCCAGACATGGAGTACTATGGAAATAATGTTAAAGTAGTCACATCAAGTTCAACTTGCGACATGCTCTAGGTCTTATCGTACAATCTTGTTTAATGTGACATAGACAACCGTACTGAAAACATTCTAACATACTTTTGGGATGAGGAGGATGATTTATTAATCACATGGAATGATTTTGAGGTATCACACCACTATAAAAGCATTTTTCCCTCTTCCTCTAATTAAATTCATTAGAGTACCAACTATTACTATATGAATAAAAATTCTCCATCTAATCTGATTTCTAGATATATCTATTTCTTTTATAGTATCCCTATTTAACATTTCTCTATAATATGTTATAAAAATCATATAAATCTTCAACAACTTTTCTGGTGATAATTAAAATTAAAAAATGCATACATTCATGTATAGAATTTTGGAAACATACACGGTAATGTGTACTATATTAAAAATGTCTCTTTTAATGATAGATTCTCTAAATTAAAACTAATGTAATTCATTGTTCTAGAAATCTGGATTTTTTTAGTATATAATTGCTTGTTAAAAATTTCCATTAAAAATCAAATTTAATTCCTTGGTCAAAAATAGACAAAAATGATAAATCCAATATGTATACTTCTATATCTTCCATAATATATGTTTATTACTTCGCATTAAACACATTCGTTGTGCCATGAAATTGAAGATTTGAATTATCCAATTCAAATAGTCATTAACTTGTTATGGATCGGAATCCTCCAAAAATATGGGTGGGTTTTTCTTTTAGAACTAAATTAATAGTTCACTTACTAAGTATTATCATGCTGATCACCTCAATCCATGGCCTAATAATCTATATCATTATAATGGGTGAACTGTTTTTTCACTTAATTATCAGGTCTAATAACATTCTTATCCTCGTCTTTTGGTTTTTTCTATGATGCCTTCAATGTTTCATTAATTATAACAAGAATAAACCAACATTTAGTCTCTCTCCTTAACAAAATAATAATTATTAATTTCAATTTATCATATGAAAACCTTTTTATCATTCCCAAAAAAACATCACAATTTTCCAATCTCTTAATCTACTTTTTTTAATTATACAAATTTCTCCAATTGTTAATTCATATTATAAATGAATTCCAAGAAACTCTCATTGGATAAACCAATGAAGATGAGGTGAAAAATAAAATAGTTGTTTCCAAAAACACTCTTGTAGCCCCACTATATGGTAACTTATAGTTTATCAAAAAGATGATATCTAAAATTGTTTATGATCTACATTTCACACTCTGAAAATCCTTCAAATTAAAACAATCACAAGAGATATAATGATACAATTTCTAACAACATGCTCAATGAATACTGACTCCATTATTTATGTCTAGGATCGAAAAAAAGATAACATTTTTTCGAAATATATATTTGAACTGGCCAAGATGATACCATTTATAACATCCCTTCCATCCTCATGGTTATGATATGTGATGAGGGAAATTCTAGGCCTTATGTGACACCCCCTTGATTGTAATGTTTGAAAATAAACTCCAAGGGCCTCATGAAAATAGAGTGGATATTATTGATTTTGTATGAAAAATGTTAAACGAAAATAAAATAACCAAACAACCATCTATATGAGGCATAAGTACAAAATAAAAATGAAAACATAACCAAACCAACAAACATTATCAGAATACATGTGGAAACTAAATAATATACACATGATTACCAAAAAGGCCACCCAACTAAAATCTCAAATGTGAAAAAACTAAAAACAGCTGACTTGATCTATTTTCCAACTCCACAAACTAATCCATATTATTAAGAATCATCAATAATGAACTTTGATAACATACCATTACCTTGGTCCAGATATATGACATGTGAAAATTTAAAACAGTTCCAAATTAGGGGGTGAGTCTATAATTAGTAGGATTTCACCGGGGACTTCTGAACTCCCTCTATTATGAAAAAACATGTTATCACATTTATTAAATAGTTTTAAAAAGTAAAAAAATTCCTATTAATGAAATAAAAAAGTTTTTCACGTCAAGGATAAAAAAATAATATAATGAATTTCTCGTTTTATTTGGAAAATTCCTTTTCATGTCCACAAACACAACCACACGCACAAAATCATGGTGTCATCGTTGGAAGTGGAACTTCAAATCCATACACCGTCCATATAATTGTTGAACTTCACAACCATTATAGATCTCATTCAACTCATGACCAACCATTGATTCCATCATCATGCCATGTCATTCATTAAGAACAAATTTCCATGCCAATAATTTCGAGTAAATAAATTTTATTCATTGAAATAATTTCCTCAACCACTCTACATGAGTCAAAAACAATTTATAATTTTGGAGCATCCTTTTGAATTCATAAAAAAAAGGGGTTTCCAAAAAAATCAATACAACACATTTTCTAATACAATACCTATATATTTTTCAATATAAATTCAAAAAATCATTTCACCACCATTTGATGAACATATTTTAATTAAATATAATAATTGATGTCCATAGTCAGGTTTAGTCAAGAGAGATTCCACCAACCCCTCAAACATTTTGGAAAATGTAGAATAACCTATTTATTCTTCATGATCCAATCAAAAAAATGTTTAAATAACTCGATTAGAAGAGATATGGACATAAAATCAGTCAAAACAGAGAGAGTTATGCATAATGGACTACATATATTGTTCTGAGAGAGAGAGAGAGAGAATATGATGAATCTAAGAATAATGAGAAATATCAAGCACTTTCCAACAAATTAATGCTTCCAGTGCACTTTTATTCACCTATGGATTACTGACATATCAATGGGAATAATCTCTCAATCCTTGGGAGAAAAATAAATTTGGTTTAAGGGTGGATTTTGGTTAAACCATAGGTTTATGGGGTTAATTTTTTTTACATACACTTTTTATGTACGGAAAGTTCTACACCATATGGTTTGGCCACATTGTATAGAATACCATGTGTCATGACCCATCCTCGGGGCCCGTGTCGTGACTACCCCATGCCCTCCTTCTATAGGCCAGGGGCTGGCGACTAGCACCAAAGGCATAAATCCCGATAACTGGGAAGGCATTGCCTTTATAAAGTAAAAAAACACCATGATGTACAAGAAGAAGTTATACAATAAGTACAAATGAAAGTGATGAAAATTAAATGGGCCAGAATACAAACCCAATCGAAAGTATAGCTACAACTGAACAAAAGTACAACAGAAAAGACAACAGCTGGGAGAACGGAAGAATCTCCTGGGTCATCCTCCTCGGATCCTACCTGAAGGGTAGGTACAGATAGCGCATCTCCTGGATCGTCCACCACAGATCCTACCTGAATGGTAGGTACAGATAGACTCCACAATTCTCTTGCCCACAAACCTCCTCTGAGTGTCATCTAATCTTGAAGTCCACCTCCAGATACTGACTTGTCGTATGGGCCCCCTCCAGGTATCATCTAGTCCTCAAACACTCGGCCTCCGTCAACACTACCCATCGTCTGCAACAAACACAACGAGGTTCGGGCATAGCCCGTGTAGGGGTGAGTATAACGATACTCAGCAGGGACCCCAAGACCCTCAAGGTCTCACTAAATCCAACATGGATAACCAAAAATAAAATCTCAACAAATAACCTCTACTTAGATATATTCCCATACATATACCAAATTTATCTAGTAACCCATCTCAATCATGAGGAAACACAAATATTATGAAATCAACGAATAACCACTACCCAGGTATATGCCCATACATATACCTAAGTTATCAAGTGACCCATCTCAATGATGAGGTAAACACAAAGGTCATAGACTCAGCTGAAACTAGTATTTAATCATGAAGTTGAAACCACAGCTGCTGGAAACTCCTCCTCTAGCGAGTACAGTGGGCCTGCCGCTATAACCAAGCGCACCCAACTAACCTTGGACTTCTGTAGTACTCCACCTATCGAGTAATCTGGGCCTGATACTACAACAAAGAGCTTCCGAACATGGGTCTTCCGCTACAACCAAGCACTCCCCCTCATAGGCTCCAGAGGTACTCCTTCTGTTGAGTACCGCGGGTCTGCTGCTACAACCAAGTGCTCCTCCGTCGTGGGTCTGTCACTACAACCAAGAGCTCCCCCTCAGAGCCTACAAAGGTACTCCTTCTGTTGATTGCGGTGGGTCTACCGCTACAACCAAGTGCTCCTCCGCCATGGGTCTGCAGCTACAACCATGTGCTCCCCACTGGGCTATCCGAAACACATAGAGATGATAGATCAGCAGTCATCAAGTCTCAGCCAACTACTAGGTCTCTGCACTCTGCTAGCTCGTCACTGGGAGGGTCCGCTCCATGACCTACTGGTCGATAATCCACTTATCACAATGTTCCACGAAGAAGTATCTCAAAGGACTGCCTCATCATAGGGGTCTCAATGCAACAGACGGCGCGTCAGTCGGATGCCCGCTCTGTGAGTTACTAGCCTTTTCGTCCCAGGGGCCCGGTTGGTTTCATGTGTGAACCAACCCGGACCTATCTCTAATGTACCCCGAAATCTCATAGGTTATGCTCATAGGGACTGTTTCTCAACGTGATCACCAACACCACTGACGGTTTGTCAAACGGACGTCTGGTCTGAATGTTATCAGCTTTTCCGTTCCAGGGGCCCGGTTAGATTTCGGGTACAATCCAACTCAGACACTATCCAACTGAAACCAAAACTCAATTGAAGTATTCCAAAATCTTCGTCTCATCATGATGAATCCAACAAAGTCGATGGCACATCAATCGGATGTCCGGAGCTCAAGATATGATCGTTTCCACTCCGAGGGCCTGGTTTGTTTTGTATCTGAACCAACCCGGCCGTACTCAAAGTTCTCTAAAACCTTAAGTGTAATATACAGAAATGACCTCCTCAATCCAAGGCTCTCATCGCAACTGACGGTGCATCGATCGGAGGTCCATATCCCATGTTATGGGCATTCGAACGGAAATAATCCGAAATGAGGGGTCTCGGCCCGGCCTGGCCCAGCCCTACCCCCCCTGGGCCGGCCCGAACCGGGTCGACCCGACTCGGGTCCGGGTCCGGCCCATCCGGGCACGGCCCGGCCCGGCCGGCACGGCCCGGACCGGCCACATGGCCCGCCGCGGCTTGACCAACGTGGCCGAGCGGAAGCCGCGGAGCGGGGGGTGCGCGGCCCCCTCGCCGTTGATTGACGCTGGCGGTGGTTTGCATCGCCGCCGTTCATCCAAGATCCCGCGCGGTCGTGGGATCCCCCGTGGTGCACCACCACGGAAAGCCGCGGTTGTGTGTTTCCTCCGACGGCGTGCTAGGGCGCCGCTGCCTCCTGGCGGCCGGACAGCTCCGGCCGCCGCCACCGGTCGCCGGCGGCGCCGCACCTCCAGGGTTTCCGCGGGCCATCGGAGTTGCTCCGGTGGTCCGTTTTCAATTCTGTCTGTGTCAACGTTCATCTTGGGTCTCGAACTTTACTGCGGAATCATCAAACCGCCTCTGCGGCCCGTTCCATCATCTCCCGATGCTCCAGCGTCCATTAAACGATCTACGTAGCCTTTGAATTGTCGCAACGGTGTCGCGCGACGACGATGCGCTTCTTCGCCCGTTCCTCAATTATTTTTGCTTGGTGCCATTGTACCATGCCACCTTTAGTCGTGCCGCAACAAGAACAACAATCAATGGTGGAGGAGGGTCGGTCATGTTTGTGCGGTCTGACCTCCTCCCGTTATTTCGATAAGAGGCTTCTCAAATGACTATCAACAATTAAATCAAGGCCGAGGATATAACCCACATAGATTTAATTGAACCAAATCCCCCTACCTCGTGATGTGATCCCTCTATGGATCTATGGAGAGGTAGCATCATTCGTTGACGTCGGAAGGTGACGTCGTCGTTTGCGATTTTCCCACAGCGTTGTCTCATCCTTTGATGGAGACCGGGAAGCATTCTTTGTCGAAGGTCATGGAAGGCCCGACGTCGCCCAAGTGTACTCAAAGATGTGATGTATCCCCTCTTGACGCAGACATGGAAGAAATGGGTACGTCGCTTCTCTTTTGTGTCGGTGATCTTCGTCGGAGAGTTGTGTTCTTCACGTTCTTCAAGAAGTAAGAAGTTCTTCAAAGCATAGAGCTTTCTCTTCAAATCCTCCTCACACAAAAACCAACTCTCTCAAATAAAATAAGTCTTATCTTATTTTATTACATCAATCCAAGAAATTTAAATTTTAAAAATAAAACAGTTAACTGACTTAATTAATTATGTAAGTTGGCATGATTAATGAAGAGATGGGGGGAGGTGAGTGGTCTCACATTAAGGGGGGGGGGGGTTAAATATGTTAAGAAGAGTTACAAATGAATGAGAGGAGAGGTTTAAGGGAGTTTAAGGAAGATGAAAGGGGTGGGGTTTGTGTGGGACCCACCTCACCTTTAATCCTCTGATGGGTAGTTAGGGGCTTGTAAGTCACACCCTAACTACCCCATGATGGATATAACCATTAGGATAAAGAATTAATAAAAAAAAATTCCACAATTTTTTTATTCAATTCTTTATTAATTCCACAAATTTTTAACAACTCCTCCCGAGAAAACACAACTCCAGAAAAGGTGTTCCTAACCATTTACCAGAACTGCGGTTTAATCGGTGCCCTCAGAATTTGATTCCGATCACCAGTTTAAAAGTTAGAAAAACCTTCACGTTCGTTCACTGAACGTACCTGAGCTAAAATTCAGAAATTGATTCTGGGAAAACCGGGCCTTAGAATTAGGTGCCGTTAGAAACTGCATACTTGTAAAATTCCAAATATATTAAGAAAAAATTTACCTTGAAATTTCCGGTTCATTACATTAATCCCTCCTAAGGGCTTTACGTCCCCATAAAGCTTTAACACAAACAAGGGATACCAAAGTTGTAATGAGCATGCATCTGAGCCTCCTGTTCCCATGTGCTCACCTGGAGGTTCCCGTGCTGCCTATGAAAACGCACAAGAGGAATCGACCATCCTAGTAGGACCCGCCCCTGTCGATCCTCTACCTCTACTGGAACCCCGCAAAAGTCACCCCATCGCCAACGTCCATCTCCCCATGGTCAATGATATGTGTTGGGTCAAGCAAGTATCTCCCCAGTTGAGATATGTGGATGCTGTCGTGCACCAGGTGCAACTGAGGTGGATGGGTCAAATGGTAAGCCACCTTGCCTACCCTGTTGAGGACCTAAAAAGGTCTGCTGAACCTCGGAGATAAATTGCCACCTTGGCCACATCTCTGTAAACCTCGTCGAGATGATACCCGTATAAGGACGTGATCGCCCTTCTCGAACTCAAGAGGTCTCCCTTTCATGATTATAACTGAAACTCAAAACTCATGCTGTCACGTGGGTAAGGTTGACCGACTCAAGAGTGATCGGCTGCACCCTCCTATGCATGAGTTTATCTTGTGCTGCCTGGGGTTTCCTTTTCACCGACCAAGGAAAACCCGTCCCAATGTTATAGGAAAAACACAACCTCTTTTCCTAATACAGTCAATCTGTGTATGAATTGTGGATCAAATCCATACCCGGACCAACATCGTAAGGCCTCGACGCTGCCACCAAGAGATTCCAACCAATACTCTCACCTCAAGGGTTAGACCACACTGTCGGCGTAAGTGTGATTATCAAGTCTCCTCCAAAAGGTATCTCCATACGTGAGGGTCAATTCAATGGCTTAACCGGAAACTCTAGGTCTGGGACAAGATTCGTGGAAGGATAGAATGATTCATATCAATGTCTGTTACTACGGCAGCTAGTAGTGGACACAAAATATCCCTTGAATCATTCTTAGAGCCATTGGGTCATACTTCTTGACTGCATACAGCTACTCTCTTCCCTCTCCCTCCAGCACCATGAGCCTGGCGAGGACTACAAAGGCGGGTGATTGTAACATGCGAAAAGTAAACCACCTCATGCTTCTCTCATAGCTCTGCTTCCACGTCTGCTACTCTGCAGACTCATCTGTCCTTAACACTCTTTCTTGAAACATTTACATGCCCAAGTCTCTGAGACTGGCACTAGTTTCCACCTTTCCCTGTGCAATCCTTCACTGACTGCACCATTCAGCAAATGACTTCTCAACCACTAGGGTTCTTTCTAGCACCCTAACATAAGTAGTAATGCATAGAGGAAGGAGTTCTTACTCGGATATCCTTTAAACACACCTCACTCTGAGATCCGAGCTCTAAAGCACTGATCATATTGTAGTCATCACGTACCAAGAATGATTGGTATGCCCCGATGATTTCTCAGCTACCGACATGTCGTCCTGTCGAAGCTGTATAAGCTCTAGAAAACTCTCAGCCACTTCCTCAAGCAAGTCCTCAGCCGCCCGTGAGTCGGGCTCGCCTCGGAACATGAGGGTATCTGATGTTGGAACACGTTTAGGGAACTGAACCTGCATATGTCATCTACCTATACTGCTAGTTGTAGCTGCAGACCAACATGTAGTGATATAATGGGCGCACTACCCAAGGTACAATCTCAGGCATTGGTCTAAGTACCGAAGCCTCGTCACATTGCGGACCAACCTCATGGTCACTCACTGGGAAACACTAGTATCTAAGATCACCATCTGCTCTACTAGTATCTAAACTAGGTGTAGATCTTTAGCAATCACCTCCAGCCAGTGCTCTGCTGTCTGGGAATCTGCCTCGCCTCGTAACCTCGGAGGCTGCTGCTGCTAGAACTCGTGAAACGTGCTCTGCCAGCGTGTACAGTTTGCTAGTAAGGATGGTGGCATCTGTTGCCCAACAGGTGGTGGTGATTCTGGTACACCACCCGAGGGTGCCAACATAGTAAAAATGACCTTGCACCGGAGCCTCATCGCTTGGTCAGCCGTCATCGAGTACTCTCTCTGAAACTCCAATTGACTGTCTGCGTGGAGACATCCTGAAAAGATGTGACCCAGTCAACGATTTATACTTGGTGAGCGGACCTGGTTTGAGCTGACTTTATAACTTTGGAAACAAAAACGCAGTTAGTGTTTTCATGCACAAAGTTGGAAATCAGATGTCAGGGTCCTGGTTTACAGATACGTCGGCCGTCGCACCAACACTGGACTCCCTGGACTGATAACCACACTCAATACCCTTAACACTATTGCTTCACATAGAAAAAGATCAGAGTCCTGAGTTCTATGGCAGAACCGAACTCCTCTGATACCAATTTTTCATGACCCGTCCTCAGGGCCCATGCCGTGACTACCCCAAGACCGCCATCCATAGGCAAGGGGCGGGCGACTAGCACCAAAGGCTTAAATCCCAATAAATGTGAAGGCATTGCCTTTATAATGTAAACAAAACACCACGGAGTACAAGCGGAAGTAATACACTAAGTACAAAAGAAAGTGCTGAAAAGTAAATGCGCCAGAATACAAACTCAATCGAAAGTACAACTACAACTTAACAAAAGTACAACAGAAAAGACAATAGCTGGAAGAATGGAAGCAACTCCTGGGTCGTCCTCCTCGGATTCTACCTGAAGGGTAGGTACAGATTGCGCAGCACCTGGATCGTCCACCACGGATCCTACCTGAAGGGTAGGTACAGATAGCCTCCACAACGTTCTCTCCTTCCAACCTCCTCCGAGTGTCGTCTCGTCGTGAAGTCCACCTCCGGATACAGACTCGTCGTATGGTCCACCTCCGGGTACTGTCCAGTCTTTGAACACTCGGCCTCCGTCAGCACTGCCCATTGTCTACAACAAACACAATGAGGTGCGGGCATAGCCCGTGCAAGGGTGAGTATAACGATACTCAGTAGGGACCACGAGACCCTCAAGGTCTCACTAAATCCAAAAAGGATAACCACAAAGAAAATCTCAATATAAAACCTCTACTTAGGTATATTCCCATACATATACCTATGTTATCAAGTAACCCATCTCAATCTTGAGGAAACACAAATATTATAAAATCAATGGATAACCATTACCCAGGTATATTCCCATACATATACCTAAGTTATCAAGTCACCCGTCTCAATCATGAGGTAAACACAAAGGTCATATACTCAGCTCAAACTAGGATTTAATCATGAATTCGAAACCATGGTTGTTGGAGAACTCCTCCTCTGGCGAGTACAGTGGGCCTGACTCTACAACCAAGCATTCCCCACTAACCGTGGACTGCTATAGTACTCCACCTGTCAAGTAATATGGGCCTGCTGCTACAACCAAGAACTTCCCACCATGGATCGGCCGCTACAACCAAGCTCTCCCCCTCATAGGCTCCAAAGGTACTCCTTTTGTTGATTACTGTGGGTCTGCCGCTACAACCAAACGCTCCTCCGCCGTGGGTCTACTGCTACAATGAAGCGCTCCCCCTCATAGACTCCAGAGGTACTCCTTCTGTTGAGTACGGCGGGTCTGCCGCTACAACCAAGCGCTCCTCCACCGTGGATATGCTGCTACAACCAAGCGCTCCCCACTAGGCTATCCGAAACACACCGAGACGATAGATCAGTAGTCATTAAGTCTCATCAAGCTACTAGGTTTCTGCACTCTGCTAGCTTGTCACCAGGAGGGTCTGCTCTACGAGCTACTGGTCGATACTCCGAGTATAAAAATGTTCCACGACAATGTATGTGAAAGGACCACCTCGTCATAGGGATCTCAATGCAAGAGACGACGCGTCTGTCGGAAGCCCGGTCTGGGAGTTACTAGACTTTTCGTCCCATGGGCCCGGTTGGTTTCTTGTGCAAACCAACCTGGCCGTATCTCGACTATACCCCGAACTCTCGTAGGGTATGCTCAAAAGGACAGTTTCTCAACGTGATCACCAACACCACTGACGGTTCGTCAATCAGACGTTCGGTCTGAATGTTATCAGCTTTTGCGTTCCTGGGGCCCGGCTGGATTTCGGGTACAATCCAACCCGGCCAATATCTAACTGCAACCAAAACTCAGGTGACGTATTCCAAATGTTCTTTCTCATCAATAGGAATCCAACAAAGTTGATGGCACTTCAATCAAACGTCCGGGGCTTAACATATAAGCATTTCTGCTCCGAGGGCCCGGTTGGTTTCGTATCTGAACCAACCCGGCCATACTCAAAGTTTTCCAAAACCTTGAGTGTAATATACCGAAACGACCGTCTCGATCCAAGGATTGCATCGCAACTGATGGTGCATCGATCAGAAGTATTTAGTCCATGTTATGGGTGTTCGAAGGGAAAGAAACCGAAACGGGGGGTCTGGGCCCGGACCCGCCCGGCCTGACCCCCCCTGGGACGGCCCGAACCGGGTCGACCCAACTCGGGTACGGGTACAGCCCATCAGGGCGTGGCCCTGCCCGGCAAGTGCAGCCCGACCGCATGGCCGGCCATACCTTGGCCAGCGTGGCCGAGCGGAAGCCGCAAAGCATGGGGTGCGTGGCCCCCTCGCCGTTGATTGATGTCGGCGGCGGTTTGCACCGCCGCCGTTCCTCCGGGATCTCGTGCGGCCGCGGGATTCTCGTGGTGCACCACCACGGAAAGCCGCGACATTTTGTTTCCTCTGGGGCGCGGTAGGGTGCTGTTGACTGCTGGCAGCTGGACGGCTCTGGCCTCCGCCCCCGGTGGCTGGCGGCGCCGCACCGGCGACCCGCGCCTCCAGGGTTTCCGCGGGCCACTGGAGTTGATCCGGTGGTCTGTTTTCAATTCCGTCTATTCTGGAGTTCATCTCGGGTCTCGAAAATTACTTCGAAATCATCAAACCGCCTCTGCGGCCCATTCCGTCATCGCCCGATGATCCACCGTCAATTAAACGATCTACAAAGCCTTTGAATTGTCGCAACGGTGATGCGCGACGGCGTCGCACTTCTTCGGTCGTTCCTCAATTGTTTCCGGGTGGTACCATTGTACTGGGCCACCTATAATCGTGCCGCAACAAGAACAACCATCAAAGGGGGAGGAGGGTCGGCCGTGTTCGTGCGGTCCGGCCTCCTCCCATTATTTCGATAACAGGCGGCTCAAACGACTAACAACAATTAAATCAAGGCCGAGGATATAACCCAAATAGATTTAATTGAACCAAAACCCCTACCTCATGATGTGATCCCTCGATGGATCTACGGAGAGGTAGCGTCGTTCTTTGACATCAGAAGGTGACGTCGTCGGTTGCGATTTTACCATGGCGGTGTCTCCTCCTTTGACAGACACCAGGAAGCATTCTTCATTGAAGGTCTTGGAAGGCCCGATGTCGGCCAAGTGTACTCAATGATGTGGCGTATCCCCTCTTGTCACAGAGAAGGATGAAAGGGGTACGTCGCCGCTCTTTGGTGTTGGTGTTCTTCGTCGGAGAGTTGCGTTCTTCGCGTTCTTCAATAAGGAAGAAGTTCTTCAAATCTTAGAGCATTCTCTTCAAATCCTCCTCACACAACAACCAACTCTCTCAAATAAAATAAGACCTATCTTATTTTATTACATCAAGCCAAGATTTTTAAATTTTAAAAATCAAACACTTAACTCACTTAATTATTTATATGAGTTGGCATGATTAAAGAAGAGAGAGGGGGAGGTGAGTGTTCTCACATTAAAGGGGGGGGGGGGGTTAAACATGTAAAGAAGAGTTACCAATTAATGAGAGTATAAGTTTAAGGGAGTTTAGGGAAGATGAAATTGGTGGGGTTCGTATGGGCCCCACCTCACCTTTAATCCACTCATGGGTAGTTAGGGGATTGTAAGTCCCACCCTAACTACCCCATGTTGGATATAACCATTAGGATAAAGAATTCATAAAAAAATTTCCACAATTTTTTTATTCAATTGTATATTAATTCCACAAATTTTTAACAACTCCTCCCGAGAAAACGCAACTCCATAAAAGGTGTTCCTAACAATTTACCAGTGCTGTGGTTTAATCGGTGCCCTTGGATTTCGATTTCGAGCACCGGTTTAAAAGTTAGAAAAATACGCTCGTTCATTCACTAAATGTACCTGAGCTAAACTTCGAAAAAAGATTCTTGGCACACCGGGCCTCAGAATCAGGTGCTGTTAGAAACTACGTTCTTGTAAAATTCGAAAGAAATTAAGAAAAAATTTACCTTGAAATTTCTGGGTCTTTACTCAATGCACCAACAATGTGGTTCTACAATATTAAGTTCATTCATTAGAAATTTGGCTCTCAGTGTTAGAAAAACTATACACCAACCATTATTTTACCTCATTTTCATGATGTACATTTTCTCTTGAGCATTATCACTTTATTGAAAAACTGTGTTCCAACATTAACCTAGCCTAGTTCCCACTTTATTCCCTTTAATTTCTCCCTGGATATGCGGTAATCATTCTACTCACAATAAAAAAAATCATAAACCACTATGAAATCCTCCCAAACAAATGAAAACAGCTAGAAACATATTGATATATAACCAAAAAAATTTATGTTCTCAAAATGAATGAATAAATGGTCATGTACCTGAAATTGGGGTTGCTACGATGTGTGTCCCCAGAGGCTATCTTATGATTTTACCAGACTAGTTGGAATTAGTAATAAATCTAGATCATGTGGAGAAGAAAGATATTTCTCCATTTTCCAATGAAAAATTGAATGTTTTATCTATTAAAAGATATGAAAATGGAATGAGGAACACGAATCAAAAAGGTGAAAAATCTATAAAATACTTTGTGTGGGAAGACTGGCTAAGTCTATACACATTAGAGATATAATCCTTGGATATTTCAAATTGTGAAAATTCTCTTATACTAGTATCTCAAACTGAGGAGCTTCAATAATATCAACCATCAACCCATGTTCATTTTATGGTATTTAAATAATGTAAGGGAAATGGTGATAAATGATAGAGTGTAATCACATGGGGAAATTTATAAAAAATTTAGTATAATTTATTATTTATAAACTATTATTGAGTCTAGAAATTTTTATATCCCCATTATAATTATGAAGGATGAGTGTCCAACAGTGAGAATTAAAAAACCAGAATCACATGTGAAAATGTGGATAGATTGTTCTGTTATAATATGTGTGTCTTGTTTTCAAAAAAGGATTAGGACATTTATACGTAATGTTTAATTTTTAGGGAAGTAATCTAATATAAATTTAATATGAATACAAATATCAAATTATTATATATTATTCCATAATTCCCATTTTCACTTTTAATTGGTATGTAATGATTATCACAGAATTTCTTCATGGCGGTATTATAAAGAGGAGTAGAATATGAATAACAAACTCAATTTCAATTTAAATTAGTATTAGTTAGAATAGAAATTATTATTTAATGATTTATTATTTTCATTTATGTTAACTAATAAAGGGGGATAATATATTTAAGGATTTCCCTAATGTGTTAAAATTGTTTGACTATCCTTCCCATTGAATTTATTTAGAATTTGGAAGAGACATATCACATTGAAAATAGAAGCATCTGAGGTTTTATTTCTAGAGAAAATAAACAAAAAGTTTGATATTAATGTTCTTAATTATTGTGTTTCATGTTTTTTTCAAATAGGTTTTTCAATGTGGTATTGAAAAAAACAAGTTATCAACTTGATGAATTGAAAATCCACCATATTATGAATAACTACTTGCATGTGAAAAAATTTGTAGTGAATATGTCCATGGAATTGCTGGTAAGATATATTCCAAGGAACATAATGTCGATGAACCAATCAATCATTTAAAAATAACGTTTTCTCATAAAATAATTGTTTATAGACTCCCAATTATTGGTTTAACTGAATATAGGTGGATGAGGATTCATTGTCGTTGACATCACCTAATTTGCAATATGAACTCAATGAAACATGCTAATTTGATTGTTATATATTCCTCATTACCTCAAAAAATTAATATAACGTTTTTTGGAAATATTATTATATTTTTAAAAATATATTTTAGAAACATATTAGGTAATTTTACGAGATTTGAGAATCCCTAGAGTCAGAAAGATTTTTTTTATTCTACCATTAGAAATCATGATTTTTGGGTTCAATGAAAGAAATGTTAGTTGTAGAAAATAAGTTGTTTCAAACTAAAATATATGAATTCATTATGAATTTTTGACATTAGGTTCAAAACATAAATCATTTCTGATCATTTGAATTCAACATAAGGCGTTTATTTCTATTGAAATTTTACTAGGTAAATTATTGTAAGACTTATATAACTGATTGTAAGTAATTGAAGTCCCCAAAATCATTATTTGGATTATTTTAAATCATAAACATATAGAAAAATATCTAAAAATACAGTAGATGTAAAATTACACATAGTTGATTGTAATTATTCATTATAAGAATTTTTGAATGAATGTTTTTAAGTACCCAACGAAAGACTTTTATACATCATGAAATTTTGGATATTTCATTTGATGAAAAATGAGTCTCTAGATTTTATCTCTGAGGAAATAAAATTAATAGGGATGATGAATGATCTATTTTTTAATTATATTAATATTTTAGACACCTCGGATGATGTGTTGTTAAAGATTTTGAAATCAAGAAAATACATATCTTCATCCTTATGAAGGGATGATCAAGGTGACATGATTATGGGTGATTCCAAATTTAATTATATCAAAGATAATTAAATTTTTCTATGTTGAATTTGTGATTTGATATTAAGATATATTTGGGGTTATATAGAATGGGCTCAATCCTGAGTTGTAGATCTTAATGATAATAATAAATATGATCAAAATATATACTTTCAATACAGATATTTATTTAGGCTAAATATAAAATAGTCGACCTTCCATGATTAATTTTGAAAATGAACCATCAATCCCAAAGTTGTTTTCAAACATAAATTACATCATATTAATATGATTTTATTTAATTGTTCAAGAGGAGCTGGGATAGATGTTTGTAAAATTTCACAACAAATGAGAAATAGTATGAATTTCAATATTCATGTAAATAAGTTAAAGAGATGAATAAAATACACATATACGATATTCTTTATATCTATGTACAATAGTGAAGGTTAACAAATTTTTATTTCATGTAATATTTTTAGGAAAAATGAATGACAGTATAGTGTATTATTATTTAATGATAATAATCATATCATCTATTAATTATAATAAATAAGGAGATTTTGAAGAATTTATGCATCCTATGGATATATTTTGAAGAAAATCATGGATAAAGTTTAGAAAACAAAAACAAAAATTATGTGTTATTATTCCTGGAATATCCCATGATCTCATAATGAAGTGCATGATGTTGTGTGGGAACAAAAAATGTGTATTATATGAATGATCTTTATAGGTGTAATTGAAAATTGACCATAGATAAATTATCACTAAATAATAATTTCCACACAACCCATTATGTAATATTAAATAATTCCACTCAAAAAAGATATATATTTACAATAATGATAAATGAAAAGTAATAGAGAAAGAATGGACCACCAGTGTATTGTTATGTGTTTGTTGTGAGAAAAGGAGAACTGTATATAAGATAATGAATCCAAAACCTCTCAATACTGATGAATAAAAAGTATATTGATTATGTTTTATAAAATATATTAAGGAATATATTATATTTTTTATTTTTTTAATGCTATGTCTATCTAAGATAAAAGAGAAGAATTATGTCATATAATGTTCACTGTTCGGTGAGACAAGAGAGCATAACATTGTTTGAAGCACTATTTTTGAATTCATATAATTATTTTATGTTATTCATGTTTATTGTTTTTAGTGTTATTAATTATGTGGGAAATCCATATGAGAATTTTTTTTTGATTTATGTGTAGATATGATATGTATTGTCTATGTTTTTAGGGCACATATTGAACTACTATTGGAATTCAAAACCATGTCATTAGAAGAAGAAATGATGTTTCTGATTTATATGAATCTTGTAATGAATATTTAACTACCTTAAAGTAGTATCTTAGAATAAAACACATCCATATACAATGTGGGATGTGGTAGAACCATTGTGGCTCAGAATATTCATGGAAAACATGGTTTGGAGTAATAAATTACATGTAATTAATTATTTAGATGTCTTGAGGGAAACAAGAAGTCATAATTATATTGAGACACTAACATTTTTGGTGTGGGAAACACCTAAACACTGTATGAATATAAATATCATTACACTATAGAATCAGTGTTGGGGTATATAGATGAAATTAAAAGTAGTGGGTCTTATAAAAAACATTTTGAAAATATTGTTTCTCATTTATCTACTTTGCATTGATGTGCATGTTTGATTACTTAATATTTAAAAAAAATACACATCCATATTCACTTACTGGTATCTTGGGTAACATTACCAAGGTGGTGGAAAAATATTATGAAAATTGATAAAACATTGGATACACTTGATTCACTGAGTCTTATATGTACATTGGTTATCCAATAGGTAATAAAACGCACAATCTATGTCTCTTGTATAGAACCAACACTAACATATTTTATCAAATTTTATGAGTAATAAATTGAATCATGTTGAACTACCAAATTCACTAATGGTTGAATAACTCATTATCAATTCCTTTATGTGACAACAATCATCATCATTTGGAAGAAATTTTGGTCCATTAGTAGTCCCTTAATGGACTATAAAATTTATTTATAATTATAACATTTATTATGAATGGAATGATTATTTTGGTATATTATCTATTGGATGGTGAATAAAACCCATTGTAGAGTTTGATTAAATATAAATTGTAAATGGAATCAATTTACTCAATGTAATGTGATAATTTTAGGAAAATATTATTCAACTGATAGTTTTAACATACTCTCCATATCACAATGAAATTGAAATTCATTGGGGTTTACAAAAAAGAAAAAGTAATATATGTGGTCTTTCTCGGTGATATATATAATGCCTCTAGGATCTTAATAAGGGTCTTCAAATTGACATTAAATGTAAAATTATTCAAATATTTTGTGGGTGAAAATAAATTCATTAAAAATGAATCATTATTAGAGATCCTAGTAACTATAAAGGGATTGCTCAATACTCATTTCAAGTGGATATATAATCTAGTGAATCTTAATAGAATCTTGTATTTGGGGATAAGAAGTGAAAAATAAAGTTTCATGGAAGTTTTAATGATAAATCCTTTTGGGGGAAGAACATTAAATATCCTACATGCTAAAAATTATGGATGATACTCAATGTAAATTATCCCCCAAGAAATCGAGGTATGTTTTACATGGGGTAATAGTGGAAATCAACCAAAAAAATTATCAATGGACATGAATAGGTTGATAAAAAAGGAGGATAGAAAATTCCTTACTAATGAACCACGAATATTTCTATTTTCAACTATAAAAAGTCTTGTCATTATCCAACCAAGCACTAAACTATGGATTACAGAGGAAAACCCACATCCGCAGTGAAAATGAGAAAGGAATAGATATATAATAACTATATAAATGGTTGATAAGAAAAATGAGGTTGTAAAATTTAAAATTATTATAAAAAGATGATTGAATTTATTTATTTTTGGTTCTATAAATTCCATTGTATATTTTTCATGTTCATAAACGATACTTCTACAACATGTAAAATATTAGATATGAAATTATATGGGAAGATACTAAGTGGTGGGATAATTTATTCTCCTCTATGAAACTCTCATCTAATTTTTATCTAGTTATTATAATTATTATATAATTTAGTCATATTTTTTGAATTTATTTTCTCTCTCCACCAGGATATAATACCCTCTACTATGTGAAGAAAATTTAAATTTATATCCCTTGATTCTATATCAGTGATAATTGTATTACTCAAAATTCTGGAAATGCATCTTTAATATGTATTTCAATTTCTATTAATGGATTAATGAACTAGTGAGAAAAAAAATTATCATATGAATATAATGAGGGAAATATTGAGTTTTATCGTCTTTTCAATGATAGTGAAGATGATATATAATTAGAGGGTATAACATTTTAAAGGGGGAATGTATAACCCTAAATAAACATTGTTAAATTAAATTTTAAAACATGATATACTGTATTACGTGAAACATAAATTTAAAATAAAAAAATTTAATTTAATTATTTTTAAATAATTCATTAAATAATTAATTCATTATGGGAAATTTATGTGATTTATAAAGATTATAATTATAAAAACAAGAAAAAAAAACAAGTCAACAGGATGTCCATGATTATAGTATCTTCATCATTACGATTGACATTGAAGATCATAAAAAGTATTTAAAACTATGGAAAGACATTTTGAGATACATATGAATAAATTTTAGTGATGTATATAAGGAAATATAATTTATTTTTTAAAGAAAATACAGTGTCAAAACCACCTTCAACGAATGATACCCCTCCTAGGGAAATAATAATGGAAGAGAGTAAATGACCAATGAGTCCCACCACTAGTAGGCACTGAGATTGAAAAAAGAACCAAGGGTATTAAAATATCACACATCAAAATCAGTACTCTCTTATAATAATATAATTGGGACATAGGGTAAACAACCACAAACAAACAATAACATATAATGAAAAAGGAACCCCAAAACCATCCCACTATTCAAGAACAATGTCAACTGATACAATAAAAGTTTCAAAATAAATTCCCCAAAAAGTCATATAGTAGTGACTCAATAGCAGGTCCAAAACCATTTTAGTGACATCTAGAATGGTCCCCAATGTTTTCTTAGAAAATATAAAAACAACATATATATATTCATATAGTGAAAGTATACATTTTTACTATATAAGCTCATACCCAAGGTCTCTAGTGTGCATGTAAAATGAGCAATCAAAAGTTCCATTGAATAAATAGTAGGACCAATAAGAACACAACCTTCCATATATCCAAGCCTATCTTCACCAAGGCTGCCTCACCAAATTACACATAAAACTAGTTACATAGTATTGAGAGTATATAAATGGATCTCCACTTTCACATCCCCATTAATTTACCATTCTCACACCCCAACATCTAATATCTTATTCACACATCCCATTTATACATATCACATCACACTATATCTCTTATGTGGGTTGGGATTAATATCTTCATACCACGGCCCTCAAAAGTTCTAGCATGCAGTGCTATAATTGGGTATCATCACATCACCACTCACCATGAATGACCTAGTTCATCCAATAACATCTCACATAAAGCCACATGGGACATCTCATCATGTCTCTTTTCAAGTCACCTATTCCATTTATTCACTTCTTGCGAACATGTTAGTAGGGTTTTATGAATGTGAAGGTGATTGACCACCTCCCATCCTCATTTCATTCATTTCCCCCACTAAATAACAAATCACACAATAGATTCCTTACATGACATCTCACTACAAAAATTTGTGCCAAACATTTTATGTAAATGCCAAAACAAACTTACAACATCACTATTGAATGATGAATGGGTATGAGGGGGTAGTAATATATTCATATCTCCATAATCAATGATATTGGGGAAAATAAAAGGAACCCAAAACATTTGGGATTTGGTAAGGTTTTCTATCCCAAGTGGGGCCTAAAGAGAATTCAAAAATTAATGATATATAGGTATCAAACAATACTCGTCACATAGGTTATACATACAATGTACTAGAATACACCACATCACAACCTATGTAGCACAAATCAACATTAACAATGTCTACCTCTACTATATGATTCACAGAACACATCCACAACAAAATTACTAACAAACCCCACATTAAAAAATATCTTCCATTATATTATTGATTTAAAATGTACTCAATAACTCCAACATTCTATTAGATTATATATCAAATTTACATGAACATTCACTTATCTTTTAGATTATATAATCCAAATTATGAAAAAAATAATAACATCACATTTATATTCGTTTTTTACAACCAAGGATATTTCACTTTATTATTTTATATTAGTCTATAGCTAACTAGAAAACTAACACAAAATGACTATATAGAAACTCTTAGAAATCACAACAACAACTTCTATAACACTACACCAACTAAGCCATCTCACCACAATAATGACCCATCTAAACCACTATAGCACACAAAGAGAGTGTATCAATACTGCATGGAACATACACCATTATACATCTTCCCACAATACATCCCATGTCATACAGCCATCACACACTACAACCACATAACCAATGAATAGAAAAACACATTTGTAGATCTCCACTACACAACTATACAAAACACACCCAATTGAAACTCTATCTTTATACTCCCCAAATTATTTCACAACATATTCTATTACCACTGTCACATAATATTATCCCACATCACACATGGAAAAACAAAAACCACAACCACATAATGAATCACATCATACCTTCAATAAATTATGAAAAGGATCCCTATATTTTTTGAATTCGTTATTTTTCTAGGGTATGATCACACAAACATAATTTCCTTATATAACCAACTAATTTTCCATATATATTTTCATTATGATTTTCATTTCTTTGTGATATAAATAATTCACACATGAAATTTCACCCATATAACTCATCTATAAAACATTCATAGTTATCAATAGTTGGGATTTTCAATATTAGAAATATGTATTCCCAATACCATACGTGATGAAATCAATTTTGTAAAAAGAATGGTATTTCTCCCAATCCTTATCAACTTCATATTTTCCAAAAAAATTGAATTTATTAATATAAACATTACTATACATCAATTAGAAGGTAAAATAATAAAATTCCCACACAATAATAAATAATAGGGACATAATGAGTATCTCCTACCTCAGATAATATTTTTGATTTTACTATGATTAACAAGACAATGAATTAATAAAAAACATAACCTTCACAAAAGGATCCGGATCATCCTGAACCACATCTAGTAGTCAAAAATATTATATCCCAAGAGATCCACTAACCATTGATACATAACTATACGGAATTAATGATAGAATGTCAGATGAAAACAATGTAAAAGAGATAATAACTCACCTTATTTCACCAAAGATCATCCATTGAAACCGAATGATCAATGCATGGAGGAATGATCTAGAAAATCCTCCCAGGAATTTTGGATTTTCCCATAAACCAATAGAATATATGCCCATATCAGACAATTATTATGAATTGAAGAACTATAAATATGTTTTATGTTTCCCCATTCATGGTTTGAATTATGTATTCATGTGATGAATTGAAAATGGTATGTGAAATATAAGCCGTGTAGTTGATTTATTTCTTGAATCTACCTTGTATCACACATATACCAAATCTCATGGTGCCTTGTCTCAAATTACCTCAAATAATAGAATATTTTTACACACAAATCCTTAATCTCATACATTTCATGAATCGTCGGCCTCACATGACTTTAATCACCAAATCACCATGTGAATCCCCGTTTAATGAATTGAATTACCCAATGTAGCTCAAATACTACTCCAACCTCTAAAATACCACTTCATGAATCAACACATAAACCTTTATCCACACATAAAAAAAGTTACATGAGGAGAAGGCACAATACATTGTGTTAGATACCACTCAAATAGTTTATTTAATCAAGAATCAAAACCATACCCAAAATAAAAGAGAGGTTCCAAATGACCATCATGCTAGATACCTCTCTGTGGTCTAATTACCCTCAAACAATATGACCAATAAAACATAAATACATATAACCCATATAACATCCCATAAAACCACAATAGACGAAAACCTGACCACAAAACCCCAACAATCAACACTAACCAAAAAGAACCGCTTTTCTATGTAACCATTTCTAAAACCATCATATCATCTGCACAACAGAAAAAACAACACCAACTAGCAATGAAAAACAAATCCCTGGGAAAAAATGATTTCAATCCAAATTCAGAAAAATTATATTATCTATCTTAGGTAAGTTTAACAAGCTAATAGTGTCTTAAAAAGATTCATACTACAGATTTTATTCATTTAGAATTTTTTTTAACTTATTAGAATGACATATTTTTTGAAATACATCACATCATCAGGGAAATCCACACATATATTAAAATAGAAATATCCAAAAAAAATCATCGTTAGGTGAAACTGAACAAGGAAAATCTCAAATAATCTCTAGGTACTAAGAAAACAGTTGAGTCTAACACTCTAATGTAGTGTATTCTTGGCCACCAATGAAATATCCTTAAACCCAAATTCATCATGGTCACAAAGATATTTACTTTTAACTGTCATCTATGAAACTCAAGGAAAACTCTATCAAACACTTATAATTGAATAAAAACCACATCTAATATAAAATATATTTTATTATATCCAACAACCTTTCTTCGAAAGCATCACCATAGCCCACATGATGAAACATAACCTCTTCTCATAAGACTACCCTCTTAGAAACATCTTCATTCCAATTTAATAAAGGATCAAAACTTTTTTTTAATACAACCATGAAATACTCTCTCCAACATCACCACAAGAATTGATTTAAGATTATCCAATCCATTTAAAACATCAAATAACTCTTGAACGATGTATATTTTGGGATTCCAACTCAATTCATTGACAATAACATTACCATTTTTTAGGTTATACGATATATCATAATTGTAATAATAAAAAAATTGATCAACCTATTCTATAACACATTCAAATACTAAAGAGAAAAGAAATATTCTAGGATCTTATTGTATTTGAGAACCTCAACGAGATAAAAAATGAGATATGGATGTAATTACCTTAAGGAAAAAACTACCACAAACATTTGATCATTGGTTTAATAATTACTCTAGTGGGAATAAAACCATATAAACCCATAACATATCACTTCCCTCTACTAAATCAGGAAACCACCCATGCTCATATTGGATTTATCAGTGAAAATTTCAATCAGCATGAACTCCTTAGAAAACTAACACATTAGAGATTTGACCCACTTCCCCTTCACGAAACCAAACACTATCTAGCACTCATTATTCGATACAATAACATGGTACTTCCTAGTAAAAGCTAACAGTGGGGATGGATACCTATAGAAATTAGACACAATATTTAGAAAATATTTGTCTATAAAATTAATCCTCTGAACCCCTTTCATACCCATGGGATGCTTTTTAGAAAACAATTCCACGATTATTTACAGGTTTACATTTTCACCAAAATGATTATAGGAATGCACAAGGAACTACACTTATTCTGTCCATAACATATAGTTTGATGGCTTTCCATATAGATGGTAGTGTCAAAGTACATCAAATACAACATTAATAAGAATATCATAATACTCAAATGAATTTGAGTATATCAATATATCATTAATTAACACATTCCCAAACCAGTCTAGGTTGAAATGACCCTAAAATTCCATACATGTTTATTACATAATTTTTGTGTAATATAAAAAAAACAAAAACAAATAATATAATTTTTTAGTCCATTTATAGAATTGGAATAGAAACTTCTAATATGTTAAAATTTCATAAATGTTTTCCTAAAAATATATTCCCTTTACGTACTCCTACTTAAACCGTTTCTTTATAACATGAGGAATGGAACCATAAGAATGGGTGATCTCATTTACTCAATAAGGGTAAACATAGAATATACATAAGATAAAATTAGAATAAGGGTATGTAAACTTGAGAATAACATTTTCAGATCAACCCTTTATAAAAAAGATAATATAAAAACTTCATGAAATAATGATTAGATTTTTATACGACAATGATCATAAAAAAATAAATAACATAATCTTTGACGTCATAATATTGACATAAGACATGAAATTATTTCATTCACATAAACTTTTTAATTTTTTAACTTGTATAAATATTAATATTTCCACTCATTAAATTAAGTAAATCAAATCAGTCCCTTTCATAATCATGTGGACAAGAAAAATGGGTCAATGCATAAAACTATGGACATGAATACCAGGTACACACATAACATTTTTAACATGGAATGTGGTTCATGCATAACCATTATACATAATGAAGTATCCATATTTACCCATTGAATTATAGGTAGATATAGATCCCAAAAATCACATAATAAAATCATACATACAGGTTGCATAGAAAAATAAATCATTGATCATATCATAACCTATAAAAATAAATGGTTTTCATAAACACTTTATCATAACATAAGTCAAGGAAAATAAATAATTTTCATAAAAATAATTACATCATAAAAAAACTATTAATAAAAATAAGAAGAAAAGTATAATTGAATCCATTTTAAAGTAAAATATAATATACAAGAAATAATATTTTATTACATGGAAAATAATTTTGAGATATCTCATGCAAATTATTCTTGAGGAAAATATCTTTTCATCTTTGAAAAAGTTTTCATTCAACATAATGCTACAAAATTTGAAAATAAAACATTTTCTCTAAAATAAAATTGTAATTTTCAAAGGGACTCTTCAAATTATTAAGGATTCATGATTGAAAAAAATTATTTGCATGCCGTATAAGTTGAAAAACATTCCATTTTTTCTTTTTTTGGAAATCCCACAAAGTACATATTTTTAAAATGACAGAATGATTAATTTAAAACCATCAAATAAATAGACAAAATTATTAAAATTAATTACGAATACAAAGGATAATATTAAAAACCTTTTTGAAAAAAAATATAGAAAACATGTACATTTAATAGATGTTTTCCCCAAAAAATACTTAAAAAAGGAACAATCCTGAATGCTGAGGACACTGTGAAATAAACACTCATTACATTTAAATAACTAGAATAATATGTCACATTAAAGAAATAAAATTATATGGAAGATGAAATGACCTAATATTCTGTATTATACTCAAACAATACATTATTGGGTAGTATATACATCATGTTGATGAAAATAGTATTGTATAAGGCATGCGTCCAACAGAAATTAATGTGTGAAAAAAATCCATTACCCTATGTCTTGACTCTCTGCATACTCATGAAGTCCTCCTATATAATAAATATATGTTTTTTATAAAAATATTACAAAACCATATCAATATATGTAATCCCATAAATAATTTATATATGAATTTAAATTAACCACTTATTAACAAGTCCATGTTTAAGTCATATTTCAGGAATTAATCACACTATTTCTAATATATTTTTCAATATTAAATCATGGTCCTCATGAATAGTTCATGAATTAAATATTTCCATAAATATATCCATGATATATATTCATTATATATTTTTTAGGTTATCTATAAAATATATGAATTTAATATTAATTATAACATTCATGGAGAAGGTAGGCCACATATACACATGAATAATGTTTCAATTTTATTATAGAATTGAGAGAATATAATTGACATATAAATATATATTTAAATTAAAATAGAATTAATATTTAATATATATCATATATTTTTACTAAACACATCTTTAATACATTCCATGGAATGTTTTATCAAATAACATCACTTTGAGGAGGCAGTAGTCCACATGTTCACAAAAGAAGTTATCAAATTTCCAAAAAATTAAAATCATGAAGGTATGTTTCATGTAATATTTAATGAAATATAAATAATTCATAAATATAATATATATATATATAATAAGATAAAATATTTTTGATCATAACTAAAAAACATGAGAGGTCGCAAACTAAAAACGAGCAACATAGTTTCATGAGGTTGTAGTTCTCCGTACCGAAGAACGATATGTTTGTTACCCAATTGATGGATGTTTCTATGAGAATAGGAAAAAAATATATATAAAAACTTATCATAATATTTAATATAAATTTTTTATTATAAAAAAATTAAATAAAAATAATTTAAGGGTTTTATGTAATAAATAATATAACAATATTCGTTGAATGATGTGACCTCTTATATGGTTATCTAATTTTCATTTACTCAAAGGACTCCATTGGATGTATTTATTCCCATGTAAGGTTTGTAGGATGAATTTTTGTATGTTGGGAGTAGATTTAAAAAGTTTTTGGACAAACTGAATAGCTTCTGAATTGTGAAAAAACTATTATAATATGTTTCCCTTTATAAGAGATAGGTGGAGAACTTTTTGATTTTTTTAAAATATTAATTTATAATAAATTACAAATCAATAAAAATACCTAAAATGGAAAATTTATTTGAATATATGACATGATAAATTTGTAAAATAATCAACCAATTAATATTGGACAATTTTGTGTCTTATTTTAAAACTTATTATTTTTATTAACCCTGTGTAAATCCTATTTAATTTTAAATATAGTAACAATGTTTTTAATATTAAGAGGATGTATGATTTAAATATAATGTGTTAATTGGAAAAAAATTAATAAATTAATGAAATTTTAGAACATATATCCTCTATATTAAATTTTTTTATATTATTATATTTTTTAAAATATTAATAAATTTTTACTTTCAGAAAATAAAATGAGTGTAAATTTTGACAATATTCAAAACATTAACTTTATGTAAATTCGTACAAAAATATAATTTCGAAAAAATTCATTTAATACACCCCTAAAATGTAATAGTCTCCTATTAAATTCTTCTATAACACTTCTTACGTAAAATTATATATGTTTTAAAATTACTAATCACATTTAATTGACTGGATCATTAAATTAATAATAAGTACTTAATAATTGTATAACTATCAATGATAATTATATCTCTACTAAAAATTTAAAATAAAATTCCATGGTGTACAAAAACCATTTATATTTTAAAATAATTTATATCATTGATAATGTCTTCTATTTAATCCCTTATTAATAATATAGAATTTATTAATTGAATTAGTGTGACATTTGGTCACTCTATTTGATTATTATAATTTCAAATACATTTTCATGGAAAATTATTCATTTAAAAATTATATTTAGATCCTTAGTTGTTAAGTGTATAATTAAATTCATTCAATGTTAATTAGTAAATTTTTATTTTATTTCTCTGAAATTATTTATTTTATTTTAACACAAAATTACTTAATTTACCATTTATCATGGTAATAAAAATTAATAAATTTAATATTAATATATTCCGAAAATAAAAATACACTAATTTAAAATTTTAACATCTTATTTAAAATATGTAATAAATTTTTCATATTTCTAAACATAAAAATGGAGGAAATTATTTTAAAATTAATCTCATTGACTGAAAGAGAAAACAAGTTTTTAGTGTGAAAACATTCGAATGATGGAAATGTTTTCAAATCCAAAATCAATGGGAAATTGATTCAAATGGACTAAATTGGATAAATTATAAAAAAATAATTTATTTATACTAAAAAATAAATTCAGAAAAATTACCATATAATTATGTTAGAAGAAAAATAAGTTTTTAATTTCAATTTATTAGTATTCACTTTTCATCAAAATATTAATCTTGTCATAAAAATAAAAACATTTAACCAAAGTAAATTTTGATATCCTAATTTCAGATATGAATTTTATTTTTTAAAATAGAATTTAGAAATGTTTATAGAACTAGATAGTAATCAATTGAATCATCAAAAGGTTGGAAAATGAATTTTTTGACAAATACTTATGTTATGTGAAAAAATGGATTTGCTCTTATATCATGTATAGAAAACCCATAAAAAGAATGATAAAAATTATGTTGAATATATTTAATCTATATTTCATTAATATAGTCCAAAATTGATATTTGTTATATTTATTAGTTTAAAACACACATTTATTTGTTTGAATGGATTTTTAGAAAAACATTTCCTTTTATTTTAAAAGTGGGTTTACATTCATTTAAAATTAATTGGTGTAAGAATTATGTATACATGTGTAATAAATAATTTCCATATTTTGTAATTCGTGTCCACATACACTATTCTAATAGCTATGTTATAATTGTTTTGTTTAAATAATTATAATAATAAAATATGTTTTTCAGAAATTGAGTGGTGCATGTAATGCTATATAAGACGACATTGCATGTGATTCAAGACATAAGAGAAATAAAAAAATTAGAAACAATTTATCATTTAAATATATCATGTTGTATTGTTCAACCCCCATAAGATGAATTTCTCCAAAAATATTCCTTTACATTTTCAAAGGATTACTACATCAATATTACATTCATAGAAACCCACATCGTAAAAAAGAATACTTAAACATACTTTTAAAAAGGGAATGTTGTAAAATAAATAGTTACACAGTATAACTCATAAATATGTGTCCACATAGGATAAAATATATGTACTATTTAAACATAGACATCGGAGTGACATCTAGATATATAGTTATAATGGAGAGTCATAGAGAACATATTCCTGATGTGGCTGTTAACCATAAAACTAGAGAGAAAATAGTTTTGAAAAAGTTCATTGATATCATTAAAACTAAAAATAATTTTATAGAAGATTATTTGGATATACATTGAGATGTTATATTTACATTATTTATTCTCATAATTACAGTCTCATAATAGGCAAGAAAGGGGGAAACAATCTAAAATATTACCTACATGCATCCAGGGTGGATTGAAACTGATAAATGACGGTGAAATTGTTATTCCATAAGTGTCAGCATATCATGAGATCCCTAAATATATTGATAGGTAATTAAATATATATTTATCACAAAAAAAGGTTAATTTAGGGTACCTAATATGCATGAATCCTCATATGAGAAGATAATAATTTAATATCTAAAACATCATCTGATGTTTAAGGTAAACCATTCCAAAAATAGTTAACCATGTAACCCTTACGAAAGATGAATGTCGAAAACATTATAAACAAGGTCACCAAATTTCTCAAAAATATCTTATCATTGATCTCCCATATTCCATAATGCTTTATTATTTGTCCCATACCCAATATGTGAATTCATTTTTTATATATTCTTTTGAAACATGGTAATAAACATAAATAATAATTGAAAAAATTTATTTGTTCTTAATCCAAATATTTTTGAATATTTTCCTATATACAAAATTGTGAGAAACAAAAATTGTGATAGAATAATCCTCTTTTTCAATAAATCCTTAATCAGTTACAGGGTGATCAGAATCATGGAATTTACTAATTTATGTCTAACATATAAATATCATAACAATAGTATCTCAAAACTTGTAACATATTATGGATTATTAATTCATGGATCACATGTTTCTAATGAGTATCACCTTACCATATCAATAACATTTTACGATTACTAGTACCATTTATTATATTCTCTAAAATACCTGATGAAAACTATATTGGACCAATAATTATATATTCTAATATTCCATTACACCATAAAAGTAATTAATGAACATTATAAATGGATTTCATTATGTAGACACTTTAATCATCCAAAATTATTCATAAACCACTACTCATGCTTTCTCACATTATTTCTTAATATCCCTTTTCTAGAATATGAAATATTAATCATATCATAAGTTTACTCAACCTCAATCTAATAATGCTTATTAATTTAAATAAAATCAATATAGTTTGAAAATACCTTACCATTTACATGTCATTTGAAGTCAATTTATCCTCAGCAGTATAACCAATACTCATTCCACATTCTTGATTTTATTCATGATATTTCCACTTAATAAATCTATTCTCATAATTCCTATACTTCACACATATGAAACATTCTGTGTTAATAGTGTTACTTATATATATTTTGATTAACTAAGACAAAAAATTATAGTGTGAGAAACACCTATAATAAAATAAAAAAATAATCATGATAAATTTCTTATTGGATACCTAAATCAGGACACCTACATTTAAATTAACAACACCTTAGACATATCCTTAGAAAAATCCCTAGAAACATCCTTATAAAAATTACTAGGTATATTACAAATGTTTTATCATCCTTTTTTTCTAATTGACGACTAAACCTTTTCTCTAATACCAACTATAATGAATGAGTCCTTCCATAGTTAGTTATTACTTAATTTTTTATGAATGAACAAATATAGGCCCAAACACCATATTAGTTTACTAACTCTATAAAAATGTAACAAAAAATAATAATCTAATAAAATTTGTCAAATGATTCCTACAATATTTCCATTTATTACACCAACATAAAATGATTCAATTATAGTTATGGGAATGGAATCATAAGAAAAGTTGGGCTCAGATGCTCTGTAAGGGTAATCATGAATGATATTTAAGAATAAAATGAACACAAAGTTATGAAAACACAATCATAACATTTAAATATAAACTATTAATTACAAATTTAACATACATGAGTTATGAAATAAATATTGGATGTTCATAATACATGAAAAATAAGGGAATCAGGAACATAATCTAGGAGTTCATGAAATTTTCATATGACACGAAATTGTGGAATACCCATAAACATGTAACATTTTAAACATATATAAATATTTACAGGTCCGATAATTAAATTAAGGTAATGAAATAAGGCCCTTACATACACATATGGACTTGAAATCCAGGTCTATGCATAAAATTATTGTTATGAAATCAACATCCACACATAAAATTGTGAACATGAAATCAGGTTCACACTTTACATATATACCCCATGTGGTATCCATCTTCACCAAATGAATTTGAGGGATAGATTGGTCTCACAAATTTTATGTTAAAATAATAAATTCATTTTCATTAATAATATAAATTAGTCTTCATATCATACCCCATTAATAGAAATGATCTTAATAAACATTTAATCATAACATAACTCACGGAAAAGAAATATGTTTCAAAGTGCCATCTTATCATAAATATAATACATTAATAGAAAGAAAAATAATTTTTCAAGTATAATATCCCCATTAAAACAGAATGAATATAAAATAACATATATAGAAAATATGTTTGAGAGATCACTGGAAAAATATTTTCTATGAATATATAATTTCTTCTTTAAAAGTGTTTTGTTTACTTAAAATTCCATAAAATATTAAAATAAAAAATTTCTTATGAAAATAATATTTTAATATTCTAAGGTATTATTTCAATAAATACTTCATAAAGAATTATTAATATTCTGCTCATTATATATAAGTTAAAAACATTCCTTTCATTCATTTACTAAAAATGTCAGAATGTGCCTCTTTTGGAATATGACAAAACGATTTCAGTTAAACCATTTAGTAAAAATTAAAAATGGTTAAAAATTAATATATATATATATATATATATATATATATATAAGAAATTTAGAAACCATTTTGAATACATTTATTGAAAAAAAGGTCATGGATGACAAATATTTCAGAATATATACATAAAATAGAACAATCCTGAATATTGATGACATTATGAAATAAACACTCATTACATTATATTCAGTTGAATCATATGTACAATGTATAATGTAATATTATATGGATATGAATATAACATAATATTCATGGTAATATTCATAAAATACATTCATGGGATTTATATAAACCACATAGAATAATTCGGTTCTAAATAATGCATGTGTCCCACAAAATAATAGAAAGATAGAAATCTCATGCCTTATGTCTTAAATCTAATTGTACTCACTAAAACCACTTATATTATAACAAATATGTATATTATAAATCTTTTACAATCCCATTTTCCTATATATAATTCCATATATTTTCTGCATATGATAGTATAATACCCTATTATTATGAAGTCCATGTTTAAGTTATGTTTCTTGTAATAACCGTTTTGTTTCTTCATAATGGTTTGACTTGTTATTCTAGATCCTAAAACATTGATAATGATTTAATTATATCTAGTATTAAATAAATTATATATATTTAATGTATATTTATTTTTGGTTATCTATAAATGATATAAATATAAAATGAATTATATCATTCATATAGACGGTAGGTCGTAGGAACACATGAATGTTCCTTCCAATTTACTATAGTATTAAAAGAAATTAAATGACACACAAAGACATATATATATATATATTATAATTCAAGTAGAATTAATAATTTATATATATATATATCATATAATTTTACTAAATTATTCTTTAAGAAATTCTATGTAAGGTGTGATCAAATCACATCACATTGAGGAGGTGGTAGTCTAGACGCCCACAAATTTAGTTATTGTATTTTTACATAATCAAACACAAGGAGGTATATTTTATGTCTTATATCCATAATAATTAATACATAATAAATTTACTATACAATATATAAAGACATATTTTAGAAAATAATTCTCATCTGTGAGAGATGGTAATGGAAAATATGAACAACATCATTTTGTGAGGCGGTAGTTTCACGTAAACAAGAATGGTATGTTTGTTACCATTTTGATGGAAGTGTGTGAGAATGTAAGTAAGAACCTTAATTTAATGACATCAATTTATATTTATAATACTAAGGAAATTATATTAACATGAAATAAATATAAATATAGGGGTTTTATGGCTGAAATAAAACCACAACATTTGTTGACGAACATTACATTTTCTTTGGGTATGTCATTTTTATTTTTACAAAAGGAGACTTCTGGTTGCATTAATACCCAAATTAAAGAATCTAGGATAAATGTATGTATTTTGTGGGGATATTTTGTTATTTATTAAATGAAACATATAGTTTTTTATGTTTTAATAAAATATATGATAAAGTATCCTTTTATAAGAGAGGGGAAGGGAATTTTTTGAATTTCTCAAAAATTAATATTTAATAAACTAAATATCAATAAAAATAGTTCCAAAATGAAACTGATTAAAAGATTTCATATTATAAGGTTGTAATATCATAAAAAATATATTTTAGACATGTTTTGGTGTCATTTTAGTCCTTAACATTTTTATTAATCCCTATTTAGGAAATTTTATTTTTAACTATTGTAACAAATTTTTCTAATATTAAGAGGATGTATGTTTTACATATAAAATGTAAATTTGACCATAAATTAACTATGTATGATATTTTAGACCGTATCGCATCATATTTTTATGATATAGTATTTTTATTATTTTTATGAAATTTTTGAAAATATCGTTTTCACAAAATATCATAGGTTTATATTTTGAAATTATTCATAACATTAATTTTATGAATATCCATATATAAAGATAAATTCAAAAAAAATCATATAATACACCTAACAAATGTCATATTCAAAAATAAAATTATTTTACCTCCTTAATTAATAAAAATTATTTTAGTATTTATAATTTCATTTAATTGATTATTTCATTTAATCGATTATTTCATTAATTTTATAATTAATGCATCATCATTGTTTAATTAGTTATGATAACTATTTGTCCACTAAAAATTAAAATGGAGATTACATGACTTATAAAAACCATTTATATTTAATAATAATATAAATGTTCTATCAAATGTTCTATTGAATCCCATATTAAAACTATTATTCTTTTTAAAAGTAAGAGTGTTATACTTTTTCACTCTCTTTGATTTTCATAATATCTATGTTATTTTTCTGGAATCTTTTACACTAAATAATTTAAATATAAATCATTAGGTGTTAACTATCTTATTTAATTCATCCAATATCATTTGGGAATAATTTAGGGCAGTTTTCTAATATTTATTATGTTATATTTACACCTAATTACTAGATATACTCATAACCGTGGTAATAAAAATTATTAAATTTACTATTCATATTTTCAAAAAAATAAATGGTAACTAATTAATAAATTTAACCATATTATTTCAATTAAGGAATACTTTTTATAAAGATCTAGAAATTAATTGGTAGAAATTAATTTATAATTAAACTTGTTGACGGAATGAGAAAACTAAGGTTTTTATTGAGAACATTCAAAATTTTGGAATATATTAATATTAAAATTCAATATAAAACTCATTCCAATGTTAAAATTTGATTAAATGATAAAACATTTGATTCATTATATATTAAAATAAAATGGAAACCAAATTTATCTATATAAATATGTCACAATAAAAAGAAGAATTGAAATAAAAATCAGTGTTTTTTAACTAGTATCAAAAAATGAATATAAAATATATAGGGGTACTAAAATTTATAATTAAAAGATTATGGATTACATTTGTATATAATAATATATATTTAATTAATTTAAAAAAATTATATTATAAATATTCTATTAATGTAATCAAACAAGAGTTAAATATGGTGATACATAAATTTTTCTGTAGAATATGACATATTAAAGGTGTATAACATGAATTTCATTAATTTTTTCAGTCTATATTTATTTTCATAAATTCAATATAATTAATAGTGTATAAATGGAGAGTAATGAAATTTTATGAAAATAATATATTATTAAATTACATCAAAATCCATAAAATACTGAATAAGAATGAAGGGGATATTTTATAGCCTAAAAATAAATTAATTTACATTTTTTTGTTCAATTTACACTGTATATGTAACAAATTTACATTTGAATATTGGAAATATTGTTACTACAGTAAAAAAATTAAATTTGGATAACTAAAGGTTATTCAAAATGAAATGGTTTAAAATTACACCAAAACATTTCTAAAATATATTGGTTGATGTGATTAACACCAAATACAAAATTATTTATATATTGTTTAAAAATTGGTTGTATTTTGATTGAAATTTATATTATTATCAATAAAGATTTTTTGAAATTCCAAAACATCCCCCACATTTATTATAAAAGGAAACCTCTTAACTCTTCTTATTTCAACACATTGATTCTTGTATATCAAACAGAATCAACAGAATTCTATTCTCCACTTCCTTATCTAGAATCTAGAGGTTCGGGTCTTCATAGAGGACCAACTCAGGAGACATTTATAAGAGATCTAAAGGAGTTGTTTTAAAGAATTGGAAATCTCTCAATCCGATAACTCTATTTTTATACTCTTCTATACAACATAAATCTATATAACTTATATCATGAAATAAAATCTACATCATCCTGAATATTCTGATGTTTTATTATGATTATCGACAAACCACTATCCATATCATTTCCCATCAAACAAGATGTTAATGTATCACTCATGTATACGTACAACATACCATCTCTACGTAGCGATACAATTAATTTTCCATCACCATATTTTATGAATGGGAATTATTGTCTGTTTAAGGTTTATATATGATATTTATGAATAAATTGTGTCACTATAATGGTATTATAATATCTACATTTTAACCACTTAATATTTTGATACATGATATTGTCGTTCGGGCATACACATGGCTTACGATCTTTGCAGTGTGATTTCATTCGTTTTTAATCAATATTTCACATGGTTGGTAATAAGGAAGAATATTATGAATATATATGATATATAAAAAAATATTGATTCATTAAATAATGATACCCTTAAAATGTATTTGGACTCAGACTATCAAACAAAAACATGTTTGGAAAATGAAATAGATATCACCAAGAACTATGATTTTAATTATTAATAAATGACTAAATAGATGTTACAAAAAATTAAATAATGTAATTATTGAATTTTGGTCTGTTATTAAATGTATAATAATTCCCCATTTATTATACATGAGTTTCTAACATGAATAAGATATGCTGATACTTGAGGTGAGGTATATTTATCTCACTTTTGTTTTTGTTGGTCATAGGACTTATACCCTACTAGTTTCATTTTTGTGGTGTATATACATTCAATGAATTTATTTTATATGAATTATTCTAAATATTATGGTATTTTTATGTCCATGATTTTTTTTCTTTCATGGGGAATATGATTCAACTTATTATATTATGTTAAGATTTTATTTCACAATCTCATCAATATTCGGGATTATTTCATTTTAAATATCTTTTGGAAATATTTATCTTCCACATCCATGTTTTTGAATAATATTTTAAATTTATTATTTATAATTATCTTATAAATATTTATATTTATTTTACTTATATCATACAATTTAAAAATCATTTGAAAAAAATATATTTTTTATTTTCTAACCAAATATATTTATGAAATTTTCAAAAAAAAATACGAAAGGAATATTTTTTTACCATTACTGTATGAGTGGATTTTCCAACTGTTCTGAATCCATATTGATTTTAAGAAACATTTTCTAGTATCAAAAGTTCTATTCAATAAAAATTAATTCATTTATAATTTTCCATCTCACAAAAAAAAATTCATAAGGGAAATTATATTTTCCACAAAAATTAGTTAATTGATCTATCAAAAATCCTTTTTCTATCTAAGATAGATTCATTTAATTTTACTTATTCATTAATGAAGATATAACCTATGGATAAAATTATTATTATTTCACTGGATGGTTTATTTTTATGATGGAATGATATTTATGGAAGATATTTCTTTTCCTTGAGATATGTTATAATGATATGTTAATGATAAAAATTTGATTATATATTTTCTGATGTGATAAATTACTTATGTTCATGTGGAAAACATATGTATTTTTTTCTTTATGTGATGGGTTATACCTATATCTCTATATAAATAATATGGTAATTAATTATATCACATGGAAAATTTAAGTGCATCAGGTAAATATTCTTAATCCATTATTGTAAACAAGTTTATATGCTTGATATGTTAAGGGAAATAGGTGATAAGTTTGCTCTGAGTGTCTTGGTTGTTATCCACAACATATGAAATTGTTTTCTAAACAAGTTATAATTCTACCCCCATTTATCAATTGAATTATTGTTCTTGGATGAGTTATGATGAGTATTCATTCTTGTGGTCAAAGTCTTTTAAATTACTAAATTAAATGTCATAACTCATTTTGATGATCAATGATAGGTTTGGTACGAAGTTTCGGTGTCAGGATCATGTTTACATACCAATATTTCTTATCATATTCTTTCACAAGATAATGAATTTATATCTTTAAATCATCCCTATAATGAACATCTAAGATATCCATTTTTTCATGTTTCACTTCCATAGTATATTAATAAGGGTTTCTAGTGTGATTATATTAACTTGATCTAAATATAATGAATTAATGGGGAGATGATGTAATTATTTTATAAACCATTTTATTATGATTATGAGTTTACAAAGTAACTATAAATTTATAATCCTTAGGATTTTATTTTTATAATTGAATAAATATTAATCTAAAAATAGTAATTATATATGTAAGAGAATCATGGTTATTTTTAGTTGGTATTATAGAAAAAGATTAGGTAACTCCTAGAAATTAGAATGAGAAATACTTAATAAGAAACCAAAGGATAGTTATATTTATAGGATATAATCCTATAGTCTTGGTAATTATTATAAAAGAACTAAGCTAAACCTAAGGATTTATAAATGGTTTCTTTATTTAAGACATACTATAAATAATTTTTCATGATTCCTCACTATGATTTTTATTTATCACAATATGTTTTTAGGTTTTATAAAGTGGTTGGATTCCAAAATAAATCATGTTAATGCTGAATTTGATGGATAATAAAATGATTTTAAACATGAGAAGAAAAATTTAATGTGAAACGAGTGATAAAAATTGCTTCCATGAAAACATAACATTGTCAGGAAATGAAGCATACTGATTTAAAAAATGGTCAATTAAGGGAACTACATATAGGTGAATATTTCATAAGGAAATACCGGCATTATTTTAGTGGATAATTTAACATTCTAATTAGAGAGAAAATGATCAACAATATTCCGAAAACATTTTATTTTTTTCATTTTTCAGGGCAAGATTTTCTTCCATGTTCTTTACCATTTATAATTAAAGGCATTTCTGTTGTGAAATGTTGTCAAGAATATGAGGTATGAGGATGAAATTGAATCCATCGAATGGTATGAGTTTGAGAAATTAATTTTTTATAATTAAATACATTGTAAACTTCATACAATTATGGATATAGAGTTCCTTGAGCTAAAGTCAAAATATTAAGTATCTTTTAAAACATAGTGTGGAAAATTTTAAAAACTTCTAAGGTATACCTATGCTATTGTTATCAAACATAAAAGTAAGATTTTCAAAATATTTAGTTTATTAGAACCATGTCTCTAAAGGGTGTCATCTATAAGATAACTCAATATCAATAAATAAATTTTTCAATTTTATATTAATGTGGCAATTGAAATTTTAGTTACCCACAATTCCAATGGATTTTATAAGAATATACAGGTCAAATATTAGGAAATATTGAATAAATATCATGGTTGAATGGAATTCAAGCCATCTATAAGAAAAAAAATTGGAATGAACCCTTATGTGATGTGTCTAACTGGATTTAGTAGGTTTTCTAAATTTGGAAAGGATTCTCATAGGCCCCATGAATGTTAGGAGGAAATAAAAAGACCAGTTAATGCAATGGTTGAATGTAAGATTCCAAATAATTCACCATCGTTTCTCTAATTATATAAATGCATGTAGTATGAATATAATTCCCAATGGTAAATGAATAAGAAGGTTTTTTATGATCAGTGGCAACAAACTATAAATATCAATGACAAAGGGAAATCTCTTTTGTTCAGGACTTATGAAGTGGGTTATGAGAACAATGTGATTAAAGGTACACTTATCATCAAATATGAAATAGATAATGTCTCATTTGATTATGGATCCACCTACTCTTTCATGTATTAACAATTTTCTATTGTTATCAAAATATAACATTAATAATTACATGTTGAGATAGTTATAGAGACTCCTAATTGAACAACATTTGCATCTCATGGTTATAGTTCTTCACATATAGAATTTTGGGGGAATGGATATCATATGAATCTTGGGATTCTCCCTATAGTTGAATTTGAAGTTATTAAAGTAATGTACTGGAATCCATTATATGGAGATCATATTAAATTACAAGGAAGGGATATCAAGTTTTTAATTTCAAATGAACATATAAAAATTTATCGATGCAAGGATTAATATATACATAAAATGGAAGTTACCTCCATATTAAGGGTATTAATTCATATACATGAAGGTTATCTATCTCAATTGGTTGGTAGAAACTCAACATTAAGAATACCGATATTATATTGTACTTAGTGTTTTTTTAATGATTCCAGGTCTTTGAAAAAATCATAATGTTATGTTTTTGATAGAACTCATACCTAGTGTTAAGAATTTTTGTAAGACTCCGTGTAGAATCATCCAAATTGGCTTGCAAGATTTAAATAAGATATTGTATAAGTGGGTCAATAAAGGATTCATACACCATAGTGTCACGTACATGAATTATTATGAAGTTAAATTTCATTTATTTTCAATTCATGCTTTGTTTTGGAGGGTTTCCAAAGGTTTTATGGAGGAATAGATGAGTTTTTATGAATTGGGCCAAACCGTGAGCCCAATTCCTGATTTAAAAATAAATTTTGTTTATTTTTTAAAGTTTTAATTTTTTAATATTTTTCACACATTCGAATTCCCAAATGGTCTCCTCTGACCTAGTAACACCAAAATTTAAATTTGGAGCCTTTATAAATCCATAATCATTGAGGATTTTGGTTTTTATTTAAGAATTGGGTCAACCTGAAAGCCCATTTTCTAGTTTTAAAATGTTTCCTTAATATTTTAATATCATATTAAATATAATGGATGTTTCTGTGATTCCACCTCCCCCTCGACCCTAAGAATCCCAGGCACGCTCCCATTGTCTTTCCCCCCCTCCTTGGAGCTCTTTGAGATCGCGACTTTGGGAAAAACTTCATAGGGTGTCTCAAATCGGCCAGAATTGAAGAGGTTACTTAATACCTTATTAAATCTTTCAATTATTACTCTTTTCCCTCCATTCCAGTTCCTAAATTACCTCCTTAATCTTTTTCGAAAAGCCCTTGAATTTTGGCTGTTTTCAGTTTGAGAAACTATTGTTTTTAGAGTGATTAATTCAGGATACTTCAAGTAAGTGAGTCCATTACTTTCCTCTTTCAAATTGATTTGGTTTTCTTCCCTAATTCCTGAATTATAAAAATTAAAGATGTTAGGGTTCATGCCTAGGTTCTTAATTACTCTATTTTGGGTGAAATATTTAGGTTTTAGGTTTCTTTTAACTTCCCTGAGGTGCAGTGGTCGTGCGATTGATGTTTCGCCCCAATATTTGAGGGTTTCGACACATTCGGTAGGTGATTCCGTGGGAAACCATTTAATGATGAGTTAGTTTTCCTGATTAAATAATTTTTCATGTTCCTTATATTATTTTAATTATGCAAAAACTATTTTTGGTAGAAATAGTAAAGCATTTGGTATTAATGTTACAATTTTGTTTTAAGTGTGTATTTTTCAAATGTATTTCATGTGTTATCTCTTGAGGTAGTTTTGTAAAACGTGGAAGTGATTTATTAGTTGTTTAATGGGGCTGACAATTTTTGTTGGGTAATGATATAGTGTCATATGGGCTTAAAAAGGAGGGTATTTGAATGTGTTTTATGAATGTATCCTTGTTATACTCCTTGAAAGTGTTTTATGGATTTGTGTGTTCTCATGGGCATCTTTTGTTATATTGTTCAAGGTGATTATATAACATTTGAACAAAGATTATGACATGTTTATTGGGATTAAAATTCTGTTTTGGAAGGATATTGGTGTGATTTTGGTTTGAAAATAGTTTTTTGAAATGGGTTTTGGGTGCAATACTTATTTACTCCACTTGGGTTATTTTTATGAAAATTGTAAATTTTTTAGTTGGTTAAAAAAGTGTGAAAATAGTGCATATGTACTATTTGTTTGGTGTGTTCACGTATTATGGGGTTTTGAAAGGTTATGTGATGTTTTATGATGTCAAATATTTTTCGAATGATTTGTAAATTTCTTAAATGTTTTATCAAATTGTGATGTTGGAGCGAAACTTGTATGTGGGATGTTTCGTGTAAGTTTAATTATAAAATCATTTTGAAGGTAAAAAGGGTGTTATGTAACAAGTGAGTGTGCTTTTATGAGAGTTGTAATATATTGTAATGGTTTTATAAATTTTTTTAATGATTTTTTGGAAGTGTTAATGAAATGTGAAAAGTGTTGTGGGCAATTTTGGTGTTAGTTGGATTTCAAAATCCATTGGAATGAAAATTGGACTTTTGTGACTTGTGTTGTATACATGTGTGCTGTTTGGTGAATTTATGATATGGAAATGATATTTTCTTTTGAATATTATATTCATTGACTTGTTGAACTAGTTTGAGAACAATGGGAAAACCCGGTTATCTAGGTGGGTGGACATGTACTAGTATGCTAGTGAATCCATGGGGTTTGGCCCCAGTTTCACTTAGAATGATTGAAGCTTACAACTCTAACTAAATTATGATGATGATTATTGGGGACCACTAGGTTATGGTTATGTACCCTACTAGTGGCTCGTTCATGAGAATAGATACTTGTGATGGTTACTCTCACCGAGATACGAGGTACCTCGGAACCACAAATAGCTAGTGCCTAAGGGTTATTTCCCATTTCTTGTGCTCACTAGATATTTTGTGGTTATCGTCGGCATAAGGAGTGAGTGGCTAGAAAATTCAGTAGCCTAGGTATTTATTTTAAAAGTGTTTATTCTTTAAATTATCCCACTTGAAAACTGATTTTTTTAAGTTGCATCTTTTAGAAATTGTAACTAGAAATTACATGTTTTTGAAAACATGAATTCTTTTCATCTTTGAATTTTTATTGTATGGAATATCTTAGTGTTGGTATCTTACTGGGTATTGGCTCAAACCCTACTTACACCTTTGGGTGTAAGTAGATTTGGTTATTTTTGGTGTCGCAGGTTGTGTAAATTTTTTTTGTTCCAGTGGTTCGGGTTTCTAGTAGGTCCTTGGTGGTGAAGTCTTGTGGAGATGTCTTGAGGGCGGTTCCCCATTCCATGAGGGTTATTGGGATATTTCCTTTTGGTTTTCTACCTTTGGTATAGTCTTATTGAGTTGTTTTAAGCTATGTAATTCAGTTCTTAATTTCTGTAAAAGATTTTTTGGTTTGAAAAATCCAGATTCGTTTTATTGGATTATTTTGTTTTTTTAAGTTTATAAACTCGGGTAAATAATTCCCAGATATCATTTTATGATATTCAGGCACTTGTGGTATCCCGTGGGGATAGGGAACTCCCTTCAGGCCTTGTCATGGGCCAGGTATGGCACTGGTTTCGGTGGTGACCAGATTTGGTTCGTGACAAAATGGTATCAAAGGGTGGTTTGCTCTCTTTGGGTCATGTTATTTGGGGAACAATCAGGATAATCTGGAGTTAGGATTTTTGGGACTTTGAATATCAGTTATTAGTAGTGTGGCTGATCACCACACCTCATGATGGGATTCACATCTCCAGGGGTAGTCAGGACCTTTCAGAGTCCTTTGGTTTTCTTGGTTTAATGATGATTAGGGGAAATGAAAAGAGAGTTGGGTTAATGGTCTCAGTAAGCTCGCAGGGCCTGGAAAGCCATGTGGATCTTGGGATATTCCCAATAACACTCTATGTGACAGTGAATTGATTGGAACATGGCCACGAACCATATGTCCAACTCACCCGCTAAAACTAGTTTCCTCTCGCATTGTCTTGTGTTCTTTAGTTTTGAAATATTGGAAATTTGGTTTTAAAGTGACTTGGTTTTAAGAAGTGTAATGTTTTTGTGAAATGATTTTCAAATAAATATGGAATGGTTTGATTTATGAAATATTTGAACTGAATATTCAGAATTATTTTGAAATGGAAAATGGTGTGCTTACACCTCTTTTGAAAGCAGAAACAATACTGATGTTGGTATTGAAAAAGTGTTTCCAATAGAGTTTTCTAAACTATCAAAGGGTGTTTTGTTGGGATGATATGTTATGAAATTGATGTCAATAGCATGAAATTGAGTTCTTTTGTAAATGGTTGTGTCTTTATGAAAATTTTAGTAATATATGAATTGGGATTTGGATCTCTTGGTTAGCAGTTCTGAAAAAAAAGGATGTGTTGGTTGACCGTTTTTGGTTTTGAAAAGTGGAAGGAATATTTGTTTTAACCTTTGGTATTTCCATGAGTGACCATATTCATGGGGTTATATGGGATGATGGATGGATGATGGCATGACTGGATGAGTTCTGGGATGGATATGAGGAGGGTGCCTGGTGTGGCACAAAAACATGCATGTGTTAGGCCCATGGGGTACCATTGGTGGATACACTTACTGTTAAACAGTTTGTTTTCAAAGAATTGGTTTTAAAGAAAAACATGATGTCTTGATGAAGAGTTATTTATGGATTGTATTATGGTTTTTTGAAAATTTTGATGTTGTGGGATGTTTTGAGTCCAAGAACCCCTTCTGTTTGAACTGTGTTTGGGGTTTGTGTTTGGTCGGTATGTTGTGTTGTAGGCATGGTTTGTGGTCTCTTTTGAAAATTTTTTTGGGATGCCGTTACAGTGGTTCCCTTCATGTGTTTGGAGCTGGTTTATGAATTTTTTTGACCAATGGACCAGATTGGTTGGGTCCTTGGGTTCTCTCATTGGATAAGGTACACCCCCATTAAAGGTTAATGCATAACCGAAACGCAACCCAGATTGTTTCCCCTTTGTAAAATCCTGTAGTTGATCAATATAAGGAATCCTTTTCTTGAGCTTTTTAGATTGAGTATACACCCTTTCCTTTATTGGTTTTGTGTATCCTCTTGTAGTGGGAGATTGATCATGGATGGTTGAAATTTACCTTATCCTCTTAATATTCATAACTTTTCAAAGGTGGAATAGTTCTGGGGTTGTTAGCATGGATGAGTATTTGGATAGTATCTAAGAGGAACTCTCAGTCCTTCATAGTCTCTTCGAATAAAGAGTTCATGTAAAACTACTAGTGTGGGAAATATGGTCATGAGAGGATATTGTGGCCATTTTCTAGAATTGTGTGTTGTTTGGGGATATTGTACAAGTTCCCTCTCTATGCGTTGTTTATATCAATCTTAATGGTCATGTTTGGTGATGCCTTGTGATGTCATGTGCTCGATTGACCATAAAGGTGAAAGTTGGGCAATCATATGAGGGTCTCTATTATGTTGGGACAATGTCTCCCTTGGAAAAACATAAAAATATTCCATTTTAGAGGAAGGGGAGTATAAGTGTTCTTTACTTCTATTGTTTCTCACCCGAACAAACAAGGTGTGATGTGTGTACATCTTCTAAGCCCTTGTTTCAGTGAAATATTGAGTTACGGTAAAGTGTGTTTAGAATGTGTTATGTCTTGGAAAAACTTATTGACGATTGTGGTGTAGTTGTTATTTGCAACGAAAGACGAATTCTCATTCAGGGGGTTTCCAAAGCCTAACTGCGAGGCCGAAGAAGCTTCAATCATTTGAGCTCTAGCCATAGGTCTCGGAGAGAAGTTGGCTCATAGTCAGGGGAAATCACAGGGTCATTTAAACCCTTGTGCAAAGTCCTATCCTCAGTATGAAAGATAAGAAGATTTTAAACATATGGTGTCATCATCTTTCTTCTTTTGTTCATGTTCAGTGGAAATATGTGTAGGGCCTTGTACACACGTCATCTCCTAATGTTATTCCATTCCCCTTTGGTTTCCATTAAGTCTTTAGAGAAAGGTATAAAGTTTGGCTAGACAGGTTGACCACACGGTTTGCACTTGGTTAGTAGTGACCATACCCCAAAAAACCGATGTATATAGAATAATCCCCACTGTTAGTTCATGTTTTCCCATACCATGAAGACTAACCATGTGGTCATCCCAAAACATTATATTTTGGGGTCTTTCTGTACCGGCCCATGCTGGTCGATTAAGATGGTTGGTTCTTATGGTGGGGAGCCTATTGTTGTTCCCCCATACCAATAACTTAGACTTATCCATGGTCATGGATTGGAGGTAGGTAGTCTCTTTCGGATCTATCAAACTACCTAAATCTTCCTTGGGTAACTATTGATATTGGATAGTGCCCAATGGTTTAGTTATAGCAAGGTAAGTGTACCCTTGTCCGATGTCATTGTTCGTTTGGGTGAATTTCTTGAATCTTTTTCGGATAGTTTTTGAGGATTTTTCCTTTTGGATAAAGCCTGCATGTGATTGATTGTTTCAAGAATGTGGTGTATGTTTTTTTTTTTGAATTATTCCTTCTTCAATTGATCACTAGAGGTATTCTGGCCTTCGGGGGTGAAACCTGGAAAGGGAGTACATCTTGGTTTATCAATTGGGTTTAGTTTTGGTATCTGGCCTTTCTGTAGCTTTTTGGGGATGGAAAGTTTTCATGGTGGGGATAATTTTTACATACATGACTTATTTTGAAGTTAAATTGCATTTATTTTCCATTCATGCTATGTTTTGGAGGGTTTCCAAAGGTTTTATGGAGGAATAGATGAGTTTTTATGAATTGGGCCAAACCGTGAGCCCAATTCCAGATTTAAAAATAAATTTTGATTCTTTTATAACATTTTCATTTTTAATATTTTTCACCCATTCCAATTCCCAAATGGTCTCCTCTGACCTAGTAACACCAAAATGTAAATTTGGAGCCTTTATAAATCCATAATCACGGAGGATTTGGGTTTTTATTTAAGAATTGGTACAACCCGAAAGCCCATTTTCCTGTTTTAAAATGTTTCATTAATTTTTTAATATCCAATTAAATATTATGTATATTTCAGTGATTCCACCTCACCCTCGACCCTAAGAAACCCAGGTCCGCTCCCATTTCCTTTACCACCTCCTTGGAGCTCTTTGAGATCACGACTTAGGGCTAAACTTCATATGGTGTCTCAAATCATCTAGAATTTAAGAGGTAACTTCATCCCTTCTTACCTCTCTCAATTATTACTCTTTTCCCTCCATTATAGTTCCTGAATTACCTCCTAAATCTTGTTCAAAAACCCCCTGAATTTTGTTTGTTTTCAGTTTCAGAAACTATTGTTTTTAGAGTGACTAATTCTGGATACTTCATGTAAGTGAGTCCATTTCATTCCACTTTCAAATTGATTTGGTTTTCTTCCCTAATTCTTGAATTATAAACATTCCTGAAGTTAGAGTGCGTGCCTAGGTTCTATATTACGGTATATTGGGTGAAATATTGAGGTTTTAGGATTCTTTTAACTTCCATGAGGTGCGTCGGTCGTGTGGTTGATGTTTCGCACCAATATTTGAGGGTTTCGACACATTCAGTAGGTGATTCTGTGGGTAACCATATAATGATGAGTTAGTTTTCTTGATTAATTAATTTTTCATGTTCCTTATATGCTGTTAATTATGAAAAAACTATTTTTGGTAGCAATAGTAAATAATTTGGTATTAAGGATACATTTTTGTTTGAAGTGTGTATTTTTCAAAAGTATTTCATGTGTTATCTCTTGTGGTAGTTTTGTAAAACGTGGAAGTGATTTATTAGTTGTTGAACGGGGCTGCCAATTTGGGTTGGGTAATGATATATTGTCATGTGGGCCTAAAAAAGAGGGTCTTTGAATGTGTTTTATGCGTGTAACCTTGTTATACTCCTTGAATGTTTTTTATGGATTTGTGTGTTCTCATGGGTATCTTTTGCGATATTGTTCAAGGTGATTATATGACATTTGAAAGTTGATTATTACATGTTTATTGGGATTCAAATTCTGTTTTGGTAGGATATTGGTGTGATTTTGGCTCAAAACTAGGTTTTTGAAATGGGTTTTGGGTGCAAGACATATTTACACCACTTGGGTTCTTTTTATGAAAATTGTAAATGTTTTAGTTGGTTAAAAAAAGTGGTAAAATTGTGCATATGTACTGTTTGGTATGTGTGTCCACATATTATGGAGTTTTGAAAGGTGAATTGATGTTTTAAGATGTCAAATAATTTTATAATATTTTGTAAATTTCTTAAATGTTTTATTAAATTGTGATGTTGGAGCGAAACTTGTATGTCGGCTGTTTCGTGTAAGATTAATTATAAAATGATTTTGAAGGTAAAAAGGGTGTTATGTAACAAGTGAGTGGGATTTTATGAGTTTTGTAATATATTGGAATGGTTTTATAAAATTGGTTAATGAATTTGTGGAAGTGTTAAAGAAATGTGAAAAGTGTTTTGGGCAATTTTGTTGTGAGTTGGATTTCAAAATAAATTTGAATGAAAAGTGGAATTTTGTGACTTGTGTTGAATTCATGTGGGCTATTTGGTGAATTTATGATGTGAAAATGATATTTTCTTGTGAATATTATATTCATTGACTTGTTTAACTGGTTTGATCACAAAGGGAAAACCCGGGTATCTAGGTGGGTGGACGTGTACAAGTATGCTAGTGAATCCGTGGGGTTTGGCCTCAGTTTCACTTAGCAAGATTGATGCTTACAACTCTAACTAAATTATGATGATGGTGATTGGGGACCACTAGGTTATGGGTATGTACCCTACTAGTGGCTCGTCTAGGAGAACAGATGTCTGTGATGGTTACCCTCACTGAGATTCGAGGTACCTGGGACCCACAACTTGCTAGTGCCTAGGGGTTATTTCTCATTTCTTGTTCTCACTAGATATTTTGTGCTTATCATCGGAATATGGTATGAGTGGATGGAAAATTCCGTAGCCTTGGTATTTATTTTGAAAGTGTTTATTCTTTAAATTAACCAACTTGAAAACTGTTTTTTTAAGTTGCATCTTTTAGAAATTGTTGTTGGAACCAGGTTTTTCAAAGCATGATTTGGTGTATGGTTTGTGTTTGTTGTCAATCCTCAGTGGAAGTTCCGAATGTGTTCCAGCAAAGTGATCATACAGTTCAAGCAGACAACAGTTTTGAAGGTGGCGCTGTTTCCCAGTGTTTGCCAAATTTTTGGGCCTCAAAATCGGAAAATGAAGACATGGATTGTCTGCAAAAGGAGCTTCGCAGAAAACGGAAGTGGTGCGCGAAATATAAGAGGCTTGCGCGAAAAACTTAAGTTAGGCGCGGAAAACAGCAGGATGCGCGAAATAGTTTTTTCGCGCAAACAGTGTTTCGAATTCAGAGAGGCGAAAAATGGCAAAGGCATGGGCTGCGCGGAAAATCAGGGATGTGCGCGAAATACTTAAGTTGGGCGCGAAAAACAGCGGGATGCGCGAAATAGTTTTTTCGCGCAAATGCTGTTTCAGAATCAGTTTGGGGAAAGATGGCAAAGGCATGGGCTGCGCGGAAAATAAGGGTTGTGCGCGAAATACATAAGCTGGGGGAAAGATTACGCGCCAGATGAGAGAATTTCCGCGCCGAAGGGGATTTTGCGCGCAGTGGTCTCAGTCGCCTATAAATATGAGGTGACCCCCTTCATTCGGTCAGTTGGAAGACTTAGAGAAGATCCGAGGTCTGATGCGCGAAAAGGATCGCGTAAAGGAGCTTGCGCGAAATATTTGGAGTTGCGCGAAAAAGGGGATTTTTGCGCGAAATATTTTTCCGCACCAAAAGAAAATGTTGCGCGCAATAGGATGATTTTGCGCGCAAATGGTTGATGTCTCGCATATTTCTCAATAAGGTTTGTCTGCACATTTTGGTTATCCAGTTCAGTGGTTCTGTGCGTTCTAGTGCATCTCTTCCGGACTTCGATGCAAGCAGAGTCTCGTGCTGAGCAGAGGCAAAGACTTCAATGCAAATTTATTGAAGAGACCTACACGTCTATAAACTGAGTGAGACTTCACCAACGGCAGTGAGCCAGGGGGAGTCAACGGGAGTGACCCGAGGGACGCAGTGAGCTATCCCTGAACAATTGTAAAGGCAGTGAGCCTGGGACAGAGTTTCTGTACCCGAACATTTGTATCCGCAGCTAGTGAAGCATAGTGGATTTAGGTACGACCGGCAACCTGTCGGCGTATGCTCCTTGGACGTAGCCCTTAGTGGTGAACCAAGTAAAAATGACTGTGTCTTCTCTGTGGATGTGAATGTTTTCATTTTGATCGTAATCATCATACAGGTTCAACAAGTTCCTACCAACGTGGGAACAAGATCCAACAAAGTAGAAGAAAAAGTGGTCACCCTTATTCACCCCTCCCCTCTCAGGGTGTCCCGGGGTCCTTCAAGTGGTATCAGAGGCAGGTTGCTGGTGTTGAATCTGACCTTCTTCATCATGGAAAACGCCGTCAATGTCAGGGGAGTCCCTCACTTCGATGGAAGCAATTTCCAGATCTGGAAGAACAGAATGAGATCTCATCTAAGATCTCTTGGAATGGAAGTTCTTTTTTCTACCATGCAAGGAATACATGTCACTGATCCAACAGGTCTGGCTATGACTGAAACAGACAGGAAACTTCTTGATGCAGATGCTAAAGCACAGAATGCTCTCACTGCTGCCCTTTCTGATCAGATTTACCTGAAGGTGATGAATTGCACCTCAGCAAAATCTATGTGGGATAAACTTGAGAATATTTATGAAGGTGATAGCAAAGTGAAGGAGGCGAAACTACAAGTGCTACACAATCGGTTTGATGATCTGAAGATGCATCCAGACGAGAATGCAGACTCTTTCTTCAATCGAATTACTGAAGTGGTTGGAGCAATTCGGGGTCTAGGAGAAGAAATCAAAGACATTGATATTGTAAAGAAAATATTAAGAAGACTTCCACCTCTGTATAATGCGAAGGTGTCAGCTCTTGAGGAAAGAGATCTTTCCAAACTTTCTTTAGATGACTTACTGAGCAGTTTGGTAGCATATGAAATGAGAGTCAAACCAGAAGATGCTACGACTCGGGTGAGCAAGGAAATGGCATTCAAGGCCATGGATAAATTGAAAATCTCAAAGGATAGTAGCGGTGATGATGATGAAGAGAAAGAAATTCTTTCTCTCATTGCAAAGAAGTTCCAGAAGGGGAAAGGGAAATTCAAAGGGAAGTTACCTCTCGCATGCTTCCGTTGTGGAAAAGTTGGGCATATTGCCTCTCAGTGCTTGAAGAATATCAATGATGATGACAGTGAAGATGAAAACTTCAAGAAGCCTCAAAGAAGGTTCTTCAAAAAGGGAGACTTCAAATCTGGTAAGAAAATGCAAAGGAAGAGTTTTGTCTGTGAAGAGGAAGAAGATGACAATGAATTCTGTGATGAAGAAGAACCAGAATTCAAAACTGGGAACCATGCTTCTATGATGGCCACTGTTGAAAAGTCAGAAGATACTGATGGTGAAAAACAACTGAGAACTTGTGTAGATCCTGAGGTGCAACTTAAGGATGCAGTTAGTAAGCTTAAGATTAAATGTAAGAGCTGCAATAAGTGGAAATCAATTGTAGAAGAATCAACTGAATATGTTGATCAACTTGAAGCTGAAATTGAACGACTGGAAGAATTTGTGAAGGTACAGTCTAAAATAATTGAAAGCAATGATGATGCAGTTGATCTGAAGCTGAGAGTTGAAGAGCAAGCAAAGGTCATCAATGACCTCACATCCAGACTGGATGAAAAATCCAAGACTGTTGAGGGTCTTGAGGAGGAAGTAGTTACTCTGAGGAGTAAAATGGAGACAGAATTAGTTCCAAAAGAATCGAGGAAGAAAATACAGTTCGGAAGATTCTCAGATGCAGAATTACTTGCAAGAGCCAAGTGTGGTTCAGATGGGGTTGGAAAAGTCTTGAGTGATCAAAGACCTGCTTGCATGGGAAAGAGTGGAATTGGCTGTGAGGCTGAGTCATCAACTGCTGGAAGTGCAAAGATCCAAAAGAAAGATAAGATGGAAGTTGAACATGTTGAAATGTTACCTAGAGTGCTGAAAAAGGAACCCTCAATCCAAACTAAAAGGAGACCTGAAAATTATCCTCAAACTTTCAAAAATGGCAGACAGTCTTGCTATTCTCCCAAGGAAGAAGCTATGAGGAAAAATTCAAGTGAGAAGACATTTCTTCTCATGAAGTGTCAGTTCTGTGGCTATCTGGGCCATACCATGTCCTATTGTGAAGAGGCAAGAAGCTATCTGAATGGAGAAGATATAGATGCTCAACAAAGGAGAATAATTTCATATCCTAATTCTTATAGAAGAAATAATTTCTATGGATATTGTTTTCATTGTTCTAACTTTGGTCATAAGGCCATTAATTGCAGGCAGAGAAGGGACATTGACACCTCATACAGAAGTTCCAGACATGTCAAGTCTCGTCAGCAAGACGATGTTTCTCTTTCAAACAGGTTCTCACCTCTTAAAGAAGACTTTGACTATGAAGAACCTGGGTTTGCGGAAGAGATAGTTGAAAGGCCATCAGTTCTATATACTCAATCTAATGTCTCATGGAAGGAAAGGAGGAAGATTGAGAAATCAAACCTTGCAGAGGTAGCTCTCAAAGCCACAAAGAACAACAGTACCTGGATTCTCGATAGCGGTTGCTCATCTCATATGACAGGTAATGCCGGTCTACTTACAAATATCATAAAGAATGTTGATGGTACAGTAAGATTTGGTAATGATGGGGCTCTGAAAATCAAAGGGAGTGGAAGTACCAAATTAGCTAATGGAGAACTAAAGAAGACTGAAGTCCTTTACGTAGATGGCCTACGTCATAATCTCCTCAGCGTGAGTCAACTCTGTGACTCAGGACTTGTTGTTACTTTTAATCAGAAAGGCTGCACTATCAAGGGAAAAACTGGCAATTCTCTCATGAAGGGATGCAGAACAGAAGGAAACTTGTATCAGGTTGATAGTGAAGAGAATGTATGTTACATGACTGTTGAAGAAGAAAACAATCTGTGGCATCGGAGATTGGGACACATCAATCAACAAGACATGGAGAAAATATCAAAATTGAGAATTGTCATGGACATTCCCAACCTGAAGCGTGAGCGTGAAAAATCCTGTGATTCTTGTATTCGTGGGAAGCTGGTCTGCAGTTCATATCGGCCAAAGAAGAAAAAGGCATCTCACCTTCTTGATCTGATTCATACAGATGTTTGTGGTCCAATAAATGTTGCCGGAACTCATGGAGAAAGGTACTTTGTCCTTTTCATAGATGATTACAGTCGAATGGCATGTGTGATGGTCATTCACCGGAAACGACAGGTCCTTGACTGCATGAAAACATATCGGCGAATCGCCGAGAATGATACTGGACGAACAATCAAAGTGCTGCGATCTGACAATGGAGGAGAATACACGTCCATTGAATTTGAAAATTATCTGGAGAAGCATGGGATACAACATGAGGTAGCTGCTGTGAGAACTCCACAACAAAATGGAGTTGTTGAACGAAGGAATCGACAGGTGAACAACATGGCACGAACTATGCTGATTGAGAGTCGTATTCCACGACATTACTGGAAAGAGGCTGTTCAAGCTGCAGTGTACATTCAGAATCGAACAGGACTTTATATGGGTGAGACAAAGACACCATATGAATTGTGGCATGGACGGAAGCCTTCTCTAAAATACTTTCGTGTCTTTGGAAGTAAGTGCTTCATCAGGAACAAAGAAGGAAATCAGGGGAAATATGGTGACAATGCAGATGAAGGAATCTTCCTCGGTTACTCAATGAACAGCAAAGCCTACAAATGTTTCAACAATCGTTTGGGAAGGATTGTGGAAAGCAATGATGTTAAGATAATTGAAGAGAAAACCACAAATGATTCACGGACGTCATATGCTGATGTGATCGAAAGTCATGAAGAATTTGAACATGAAGAACCTACAAATGCAGAAATAGAGGAAGCTGTTCAAAACACTCATCAATCACATGATGATGTTGACTCAGAAGAAGAATCTGAAGAAGAAACTATGGCTGAAGAGAATACTACTGAACCTCGCAGGAGAAATCGAAGAGCTGAGATTGATCCATCCAACATAATTGGGGATAGGAGTGCACCCACTCAAACCAGAAGGATGAGGAATACCACACAATCTGCATTTCTATCAGTTGTAGAGCCATCCTCCTTCGAAGAAGCTGCAAAAGATGAATCTTGGGTGAAAGCCATGAATGATGAATTAGATCAGATTGATAAGAATCAGACATGGGATCTTGTCCAGAGACCCGAAGGTCACAATGTGATTGGTACCAAATGGATCTTCAAAAATAAGTTTGATGAGCATGGAAGTGTCATCAGAAACAAGGCACGACTGGTATGTAAAGGATACTCTCAGATTGAAGGCATTGATGTTGAAGAAACCTTTGCTCCAGTGGCTAGACTGGAGTCAATAAGGCTTTTCCTTGCCATGGCACTCCAAAGAGGATATAAAGTATATCAAATGGATGTCAAGACGGCATTCTTGAATGGTGTACTCGAAGAAGAAGTCTACATTGAACAACCAGTGGGCTTTGTCTTGGGTACCGATGAAACAAAGGTCTGCAAACTAAAGAAAGCTCTATATGGTTTGAAGCAGGCACCACGGGCGTGGTACTCACGGCTAGATTCATATCTCAAGAAGTTGGAATTCAAAAGAGGAGGAGTTGATCACAATCTCTATGTGAAGAATTCTCCAAAAGATCAATTCATGGTTCTTGTCTACGTTGATGATATCATATTTGGTGGCAGTAGGAAGAAATCAGTGGATGAATTTGCCAACCACATGAAATCAGAATTTGAAATGTCTATGATTGGGGAGCTCACATATTTCTTGGGGCTGCAAGTTATTCAAAAGAAGGAATACACATTCATTTCTCAGGAAAAATATGCAAGAGAGCTGCTGAAGAAGTTCAATATGCAAGACTCCAAACCAATGTCAACTCCGATTGCAGTTGGAACTAAACTTGGAAAGCATGAGGATGGGAACTCTGTTGATCCCACCATGTACAGGAGGATCATTGGCAGCCTACTGTACCTGACAGCGACAAGGCCAGATATTGTCTTTGCAACATGCCTTGCGGCCCGGTTTCAGAGTAATCCAAAGGAGGAACATATAGCAGCAGTAAAAAGAATCATGAGGTACATTCAAGGTACACATAACTTCGGGTTATTTTTTGCTGCAGGCAGAGACAGTGAATTATCAGCATTTTCTGATGCTGACTGGGCTGGTGATGTTGTAGATAGAAAGTCCACAAGTGGTGGAGCTTTCTATATTGGGCAGAAATGTGTTGGCTGGTTGAGCAAGAAACAAGAAAGTACTTCTCTTAGTACTGCTGAAGCTGAATATATATCCGCCACAAAAGCATGCACTCAACTTCTTTGGATGAAGCAGCAGCTAACAGATATTGGTGATAAGGTGCAGCAACCAATGGTGATTTATTGTGATAACAAAAGTGCAATTGATCTTACGAAAAATCCGGTTCAGCATTCTCGTACAAAACATATTGAAATACGGTATCATTTTATCAAAGAAAAGGTTGAACAAGGCGTGATTAAAATGGATCATGTTGGAACAAATGAGCAAGTGGCTGATATCCTAACCAAGCCATTGTCCGCGGCTGTGTTCGAGAAGCATCGGTTGAACCTCGGTGTTCGACCACCTCCTACTGCATAAGGAGGCTCCGGAAGTCCCCTCTCCCCGTGTGTTTTGACTGTTTTTATCTGTTTATGGCTGTGATGCAGGTTTATGGGGGAGATACTATCCAGGGGGAGTATGGCTTGAGCTGACCGTTGAACAAACTTTTCGGTCTTTGGTTTTATTGTCAATGGGGGAGAAAGGAATAAATTCAAGGCAAGAGAATTCAAGGCGAGAAATTCACGGCAAGAGAATTCAAGGCAAGAAATTCACGGCAAGAAATTCACGGCAAGAGAATTCAAGGCAAGAAATTCACGGCAAGAAATTCACGGCAAGAAATTCATCTGTGATGGAAGTGTAAGATTGTGATGAGAAGTTTAATAAGGATAACATCGGGCGTCATGGAGAATTTCAAAACACTAAGACCCAATTCAAGCTTCCTCTCTTGTTTTCTACACCGAGCATTGCTCACGTAGACTTAGAGTGTTGGCTGAGTTGATTCTTGCGTTTTGGATTTGCTCATGGTTGGAGATCTATTGAATTTATTCTGATTGCCAACAAACCCAAAGGGGGAGATTGTTGGAACCAGGTTTTTCAAAGCATGATTTGGTGTATGGTTTGTGTTTGTTGTCAATCCTCAGTGGAAGTTCCGAATGTGTTCCAGCAAAGTGATCATACAGTTCAAGCAGACAACAGTTTTGAAGGTGGCGCTGTTTCCCAGTGTTTGCCAAATTTTTGGGCCTCAAAATCGGAAAATGAAGACATGGATTGTCTGCAAAAGGAGCTTCGCAGAAAACGGAAGTGGTGCGCGAAATATAAGAGGCTTGCGCGAAAAACTTAAGTTAGGCGCGGAAAACAGCGGGATGCGCGAAATAGTTTTTTCGCGCAAACAGTGTTTCGAATTCAGAGAGGCGAAAAATGGCAAAGGCATGGGCTGCGCGGAAAATCAGGGATGTGCGCGAAATACTTAAGTTGGGCGCGAAAAACAGCGGGATGCGCGAAATAGTTTTTTCGCGCAAATGCTGTTTCAGAATCAGTTTGGGGAAAGATGGCAAAGGCATGGGCTGCGCGGAAAATAAGGGTTGTGCGCGAAATACATAAGCTGGGGGAAAGATTACGCGCCAGATGAGAGAATTTCCGCGCCGAAGGGGATTTTGCGCGCAGTGGTCTCAGTCGCCTATAAATATGAGGTGACCCCCTTCATTCGGTCAGTTGGAAGACTTAGAGAAGATCCGAGGTCTGATGCGCGAAAAGGATCGCGTAAAGGAGCTTGCGCGAAATATTTGGAGTTGCGCGAAAAAGGGGATTTTTGCGCGAAATATTTTTCCGCACCAAAAGAAAATGTTGCGCGCAATAGGATGATTTTGCGCGCAAATGGTTGATGTCTCGCATATTTCTCAATAAGGTTTGTCTGCACATTTTGGTTATCCAGTTCAGTGGTTCTGTGCGTTCTAGTGCATCTCTTCCGGACTTCGATGCAAGCAGAGTCTCGTGCTGAGCAGAGGCAAAGACTTCAATGCAAATTTATTGAAGAGACCTACACGTCTATAAACTGAGTGAGACTTCACCAACGGCAGTGAGCCAGGGGGAGTCAACGGGAGTGACCCGAGGGACGCAGTGAGCTATCCCTGAACAATTGTAAAGGCAGTGAGCCTGGGACAGAGTTTCTGTACCCGAACATTTGTATCCGCAGCTAGTGAAGCATAGTGGATTTAGGTACGACCGGCAACCTGTCGGCGTATGCTCCTTGGACGTAGCCCTTAGTGGTGAACCAAGTAAAAATGATTGTGTCTTCTCTGTGGATGTGAATGTTTTCATTTTGATCGTAATCATCATACAGGTTCAACAAGTTCCTACCAACGTGGGAACAAGATCCAACAAAGTAGAAGAAAAAGTGGTCACCCTGATTCACCCCTCCCCTCTCAGGGTGTCCCGGGGTCCTTCAATTGTAACTATAAAATACATTTTTTTGAAAAATTTCATGCTTTTCGTCTTTGAATGTTTATCGCATGGAATCTTATAATGGAGGTATCATACTGGGCATTGGCTGACACTGAACTTACACATTTTGGTGTCAGTAGACTTGGTTATTTTTTTTGTCACAGGTTGGGTACAAATTTTTTTGTTCCAGTGGTTCGGGTTTCTAGCAGGTCCTTGGTGGTGAAGTCTTGTGGAGATGGCTTGAGGGAGGTGCCCCATGCCATGAGGGTTCTTGGGCTGTTTCATTTTGGGTTTTTACCTTTGGTATAGTCTTTTTGATTTGTTTTAAGCTATTTAATTAAGTTCCTAATTTTTGTAAAATATTGTTTGGTTTGAATAATCCAGATTCGTTTTATTAGATTTTTTTGGTTTATGTTTATAAACTTGGGTAAATCGTTCCCAATTCTCATTTTATGATACCCGGGCACTTGTCCCATCCCGTGGGGATCTGGAACGCCCTTATTTCCTTTTCACGGGCCAGGTTTGGCACTGGTTTCAGTGGTGACCAGATTTGGTTCGTGACACCATTGTGTGTCACATTGGGTGGCACCTATTCTAATTTTTTTCTAATAAATATTAGTCAATGTTTCTTTACATTTATTACAAGAAGCATAAAAAAATTTCAATCCAGAAAAAGTATCCTCATCCTAATATCTATGATTTATTTAATCAACTATGTGGATCTCAATAATTTCCTAAATTTTACCTTCACTCTATATAATATCAATTAATAGTCATGAAGGTTGTTATAACCAAGACAACATTCCAAACAAGTTATGAACAATATAACATTATAGTGATGTATTTTATTCTTAATAATTCTCCCTCTGTCTTCATTTATATGCAGAATAGAGTTCTCAAATACAATATTGATTAGTTTTTGGAAGTATTTATTGAGTATATTCTTGTATATTAATAGATAAAGGAATAACATGAAAACAACTTGTTTATTATTATTATGACATTGATAATGGACTAGATTTAGGGAAAATTTTCATAGTGTGAATATTTCATTCAGAAAGTGTCATTTGTAGGACATATCATCTCATGTGGGTGTAAATTAGTTGATATTTTAAATATATCTTTTACCGAGAAATGACCTCGACTAAACAAATTAACTAAAACCCTTTGTTTTTGTGGTTTTTCTAGATATTATTAGTGTTTTTTGAGAATTTATTTTGAAAATACAAACCACACACCTTGTTAACATGGATGGGTTCCTCGATACACTAGAAGAATGATTGTGAAGAACTTTTATGTAACTAAGGAGGATATTAGTCAGTTCCCCTATTCATATATTACCCTATTAAAGAAAAGGTTTTGTGATTTATATTGACACATTCAATATGTGATTTTGATGTGTTCTTTTGAACAATGACATGTTTATAGAATGTGCCTCATAAAACAGAGTGTGAATGAAGAAAATTAAAAAACCCATGATTTGGAGTAATCTACTGTTATATTTTCATTTAATATCTATATGAGTTATGTTTATTGAGAAATTTTTTTTATTTATATAGATCACAAAATAATTTAGTACGTATACACATAGGAGGAGTTGAACATGTTCCAAATAAAATGGCTAGAACTGGTTAATGATTTTCATTTCATAATACATTAACACTCTATAAAATAAACAAAGGTAGAATTTTCTTTTAGATAAAAATACCAAGATATATCAAGCATGATAAGGATCAAAAAAGGCTTAAAATTTCTTTATTTTCATAGGGTGAATTAGTAAATCATAATGGAATGGGGGAAATCCAATCTATCCAAAATTAATGTTAAACCATATATCCTTGTGATGATTAAAGAGGTGCATATATAATATGTGGAGAAATAAATGAATGATACCAAATATTCCTTAGTTCAATCATAATTTTGATGGAAGAATAAGATTCAATAACCTTGCCTGTTCTCCTACTATACCATATTTGAAGAATAAAATTTTTGATGAGGCACATAGTTCATCATTCCCTATTCATCTAAGTTGTAAAATGAGGTATAAATACCTCAATGCATATTTCGTGATGAATGGAATATAGAGAGAGACACTGAATAGAATATTTCTTGGTGCTTGGTTTTTCCCCTAGTACTGGATGACGGACAAACAAACCCCTGGAGAAATCTAGGAAATCCTCTAGAGAATTGGAGAGGAGCCAACCACGGAGGATTCTGGAAGAATGTCTATGGATGACAAATGTGAGGAACAACACACTAAGAGATCAAATTCTGGAAAACGACCGCTCTTCCTCTTTTTCAACGATCAAGGTAGGGGTTTTATATTTTTATTTTGTTCTTATACGTTCATTGATTAAACAAGGAATGCGAATCAACCCACGAACATGTTGATATATGGATCACGAATTCTTGTACGATATTTATTATTTCTGTTTCATTTAGAAATTTTGTTTCAATGATTTAATCCATGCTATATTTTCCTTTGATTTTCCCAGTTTAATACAACTATGAGAGAGAATCAACACCGTGGAGAAAGATGGTGGAAGTGTGTTCCACCATTGGTTTATTGGATTTTATCACTCTTTTACCCATTATTCATCGCGTTCATCAAAGGGAGATGAAAAATTGATCATTGAAATCCTATTTTTCCACTCAAAAATCCGTAATTGGAGATCAAACATCGTGATGACCAAGGGGAGGTGTGATGGTGATGGTAGATGAAGAATAGGCTCGAACCTGGAGAAATTGTTCTTTGACCGTTCTTCATTTGGGCGGACCGAAATGAGGCTTCAAGGAAGATCGAATGCCTAAAACCTCTGAAAAAAATACTGGAATATTAGGGGGACCCATGATCTGATGTTTGGACGGAAATAGATTTCCAGAGTGAGGATTAGAAGACCGATGAAGGAGAAATTTTAGTGTCCTTGTAGATGTGGAAAAACCTGATGAACATGGAGTGTTCTTCGATGAATACATCATATGGGGTCGGCATAATGGTGTATAGGGTTTTATCAATGCACCTAGAGAAGAACATGTCATGTCTCCATGGAGACAAAGTGTGTGGGCCCCACCCAGTGACTACTAGAGATCCGGGATATAGGAAGAAATACAATTGTGTCTGACCATCATCACACGGTTTGTGGGTCCTTACAGGGAATCAGAGTGTATCTAGGAATATACATAGAAATGGGGTAGAGTATACACCATTTACTCCACCACACGGCCAGACACTACTAGATATGCATGCTACCACATGTATAGGTACATGGTCTGAGAGGAATGGGTTGAAGCCTTGTATGGGCACATGTACAGTATACATGGAGTCTTCCTCAAATAGGGGAACAAGGCATGTCGTTATCATAGACATTGTTTATAGCTACATCTACACTAATGGTCGTACGACACGGGCCATTGTACATTGGAAATAACTCAGTTCATAGAACATGGTGTGAGACCCCATGCCATGTAATTTTTAGTATGTGGTTTGATCCTCTTATTTTTCATTCCTTAGATAGGTTTAATTTGGGTTAGTTCCCCATTGCTCATTTTCCTAAAATTAATTTATAGTTTCCATCCAGATGAGTATGATCCCTTCAGTAGGAATTCTCGAGATTGATTCAGGTATCCCTCCATGAGGCCCATAGAGAGATCCTATATCAATTATTGACCCTAGGTAGAGTTTGGTATCATGGTGAATAATTCTAGAGGACTCTGATCCACTACGTAGAAGGTGAATTCAGTTGGGTCATTGTAGCTGCCAAGGCCATGGCATTGATCCTAATCTGTGTAACATGATATATTCCCACTCAAGAATGTGTTATACTAGAATGAGTGTATCTATTCTCTCTTTAGATCTATCCGTACATCTATCTCACTTCTAGATTTTCCAAACAAACGATAATTTTCAAAAGGACATCATCAGAGCTACCAAAATCAATTAGTGAGTTCTCCCAGACAAGTGCATTGGGGAATCTCCAATCTGAATCCCTAGCGTGGGAACGCAGTCGTGTGACTTACCTCTAGACTTCTGTTATGGGTTTTGATTTTATCTAGATTTTCTTCTATTGTTATATGGTCTGTAGAAATATACCATGTAGAGATGATTATACCTTTTCATTGTGTATTTCTTTATGGTATCAGGGTTCCCTATTGAGTATTGTTATACACACCCCTATACGGTATTTTCCCGTATGTGTCATGTATTGTGCAAACAAGAAGCCTTTTCATTGAGTCCAGGGTAAACTGGGACCTGACAAAACTTTCCGAGTTCCTTGTAGGCAGAGGTGTTCATACAGCTACGAGCGGTAGCCCTAGTACCTCATTATTTCTTACAGGTTGTACTTTGACGTTTCTATAATCTCTTGTTGGGTGGGCTTATATTTTGGCCCAGTTTAATTTCTACACATTACATCTATTGTACTATGTTGGTTGGGTTTAGTGGTATGCATGCATTTTGTTCCATAGTGGTTTTTACTTTTCAGCATCTCTTGGATTGGAGATTTGTTTTTATGTACAAGTACCCTGGAAATGCCTCCCATGCTAGTGATATGCCTACTTGGTGCTAGTCACTAGCCCCATGACTATTGGAGGTGGGATAGGGGAGTCGCGGTGTGGACGCCACTAGGTTGGGTAGTGAAATTAAATCTCACTTCAAAATTATTTCATTGAAATTGTTTATTTCGCAATCTCGTTCTAATCTAGATTGATTACTCTTGAATTTTAGTTAAAGAGAATTATTAGACCATTTTATAATCATCCAAATTTACTTTCTTCTCCACTATTTCTAACTAATTTTATCAAGTAATAATGTAACATCCCAGGTAAATAAAGAATAAAATATTTTCATATGTATTAATATTTATGAATTAAATATTAATTTTACTTTAAAGGGGTTTCTATGTTCGATAGCGTACCTGATACTTAACAAAGAGTTTCTTTGAAATCTTACGTTGCACACTAGTAATAAAATAATATTATTTTAAATAGTAGTTAACATGTAGCCGTTGTATTGGTGGGAAATAATGGATATAACTAAAATATGATTATATATGTTTGTTAAATGTTTTTACATTTATCCAATAAAGGATAATGGCTTAAAATACAAAAATAACTAAATTTTAGGCATATATACTCTAACATTCACTAAAGGTTGACTTATTGCCTTTTGGTGGCGAACCGTCTATAAATGTAGTTTTGGTTACTCTTATACATTCTATTGGACCAAATAAAATTCTTCCTTAGACTCAGGACATCAAATTTTACTTTGTGTTAATTTTTGTATTTTTCCAATAAAGATCATTTTTTTAATGAATAGTGAAAAATGTTGTATTTTAATTCAAAACCTATTTTTAATATAATTTATTTATATCATTAGATTGTCTTTTGAATTGTTTTTAAAGTTCAATTAGAATTTATTTTTACCATTTAATCCAATAGTGGTCCTTGGAATCATTTTCACTTTGAAATTGGAAATAAACTAGTGTCAATCTTTTGATACATATTGTTTCATAAAAACACACTATTTGCTCTGACAACGTGAATTAATTATTAAATAAATTAATGTAACTTATATGTTTTGAATATTGTAAAAAAGAAATCATTTTTGAAATCGAAATATCAAATATATCATAGGGTGAAGTTTTGGTATTTTTCTGAAAAACTTCAATTTTTTATGAATAGTGAAACCACTAAGTGGTACTTATAAAAACTGATTTTCTATTTAAATGAAATTTTACCATATCTGTGTTATGAATATAAAAAATCTGACATACATGGTTTCCATTAGGAAGTAAAATGTGGTTCAATGGGATTAAAATAATTTTTTGGTGAATAGTAATTTTTATGTTTTTAATCACGATTATATGTAATTTGTGTAGTTTAAGGTAAAAATAATGTTTTAATAGTATGAAATGACCTAGACACGTGTTCTACCCTTATTGGATGTGTCATGGCCGACCAAGACAATCCATGGGTCAACTTGGGGACCCCATGGAGCCACCTTAATAGGAAAAGGATATTAATAACTATTTATTTAATGTTATTATATATGATGTATGTTACGTCTAAATGATGAATATAATTCTGGAATTAAAATATACATACCTCTCGTTCAGTTTTAATTCCATTAATATGACATAGAAATGAAAGTAGCGTTTGTGCGTACGTACGGCTTACCGTCTCCATGAACAGTGCATTTCATTTCTTACCTCTGAATGATTATGAAATACAATAAATACATGTATATGTTGGATATATATGATATATATGATATCCAAATCCTGAATATCATTCTGGATATAATGAACCTTTGACCACACAAACAACATTTAATTGAAAGAAGTCCACATTCGACTTAAGAACCAAATATCAACAAAACAAACATTATTAACTTAATTTATTACATAGTGTTTATAACATGGTAATAAGTGATATAAATGGTATAATGAACTTTAAAAAGGATATTAATCAAGTAAAAATTAACTCAAGTTTATTATTTAGGACGTTAAATAACGATCGAGCCAAGTCGGACCTGAGGTCAGGGACTTCGTCTCAATCTCCTTTCATTGAGGCATATTTCGTTATTTTATACGGTGTATAAACACCTTTGACGTTTACTTTAATACAAAAGGAATATTTTTCTATGAAGAGTTTTACTAAATGACAAAAAGAAATGTTTCTTTTAATGTACGTAGTGACAACGACCTTTTCCGCTGCCACGAGTATTCTTTGGTCTTTGGCTTCCTCAATAAGCCGTAATGTTTTTTTAAATGAAATAAATACCATATACTATTTTTGTATTTTTGTATTGAATATTGTTTTTATAATGAATTTGTTATGTGAATATATTTGAGCAATATATTGTGATCAAAGTGTGGAAATGTTTTCTTTCCATTATATTTTTTATGACTTATGATTTTATAATGGTACTTGGACATTTGACGGGTGGTTACGTGATAAACCATATGACGGGTGGGGCCGTGAATACCAGAACGGGTGGTTACGTTATAACCTCCAATGCATTGGGTATGGAAGTCGGCCGTATGGCTATTCCATTAATTGATATGTGTGGAAGTCGACCGTATGGTTATTCCATTTAAGTATGTTTATGTCCCAATTTACCATTATATGTTATGTGGTCTTTATATGGGTTTTATGGTAATCTTTTGGTTACAAAAGGGTAAGTAATGAACTTTTATTCAGTGAAGAGTTTTTACTACTTCATAAAGGTGAAAAGTATTACTTTGATAAATTATAGATGGTTTACTTGTTGTTTTGAAAAACTAACAGTTTTAATTCATTGTGTATCCTTTACTGAGCTTTTTATGCTCAGCCCAAGTTTTTGAAATGCTTTTCACATGACTTAACGTGGAATAGGGTGAAGGATGGGATTGAGGGAAAGTCATGCTACCTAAAACATGGAACTAGACATGTTTCTTTTTAAGAGTTTTTATTTTATGGAAACTTGGTATACGTTTCTACTTTGTAATATTTTGAGATGTAATAGTTATGTCCTAATTCTCTAAAACTCTAAACCTGAAATGATCCTCAATGTGTAATCTTGCAATAACTCCAGATTATGTATTGTTTATGGCCGGGGACTTATAGTGGGTATCAGAGGTCGGTTATATAACTTTAGGAGTTAGAATTCTATTAAATGATTATCCAAAAATATTTTTTTATGTTCTAATTGAAATGATATAGCATTTGAAGATTACCATGTTGCTTCATCTAAGGCAAGTTTGTTCAGAATGGTTTTCCGTAGAGGAAACAGGGAAGCATTGCTAGGAAGGCATACAGAAGGAAATAACCTTCCGAATAAGCATCCTGAGATGGTCAGAATTGGAACTGAACAGTTTGTTGTAGTAATGGAACAGTTGACTTAAGCGATAAATGGTGGTGGTATCCATGCACGAGATCAGCCAGATCAACCACAGAGGAACATGTCAGTGGTGGAACATTTCATGAGACAACATCCCCCATCATTCAGAGGATCATCTGACCCTGTGCTAGCTGAAGGGTGGATTAAATCATAGGAGATGTTTTTTTGATGTCATGGGGTGTTCATAATATCAAAATGTTGGTCTTGATGTTTACCTTTTTGAAGGTGAAGTTAATCAGTGGTGGTCTATGGTGAAAAATATCAGGGATAGTGATGAGATTGATGATATTTTGGTGTTTTCTTAAAGTAAAGAGGAGCATGAAAGACATTTAAGGGTTATTTTGAAAACCATAAAAGAAAAGAAATTGTATTGGAAATTCAGCAAATGTGAGTTTTGGTTGCAACAAATTTCTTTCCTTGGTCATATTGTTTCTAAATATGGGATAACTGTTGATCCTGCAAAAACAAAGGTTGTGGAAGAATGGCCAAGACCCACAAATGTAACTGAGATTCATAGCTTCCAGGGTTTGGCAGGCTATTAGTGAAGTTTTGTTGAAAATTTTTCACGGTTATCTAGTCTGATGACTAAGCTTACTCGGAAGGGTGTTCAGTTTATCTAGACAAATGAATGTGATGATTGTTTTCCGGAATTGAAAAAAAGATTGGTGAATGATACAGTTTTGGCACTTCCTTCCAGGAATGGTGAGTTTGTTATCTACAGTGATGCTTCATTGAAAGGAATTGGTTGCATCCTAATGAAGAATGATCAGGTAATTGCTTATGCTTCACGACAGTTGAAAACTGATGAGGTAAATTACCCTACACATGATTTTGAATTAGTTGTTGTTGTTTTCACTTTAAAAATTTGGAGGCATAATTTGTATGGAGTAAAGTGTGAAATATATAGTGATCAAAAAAGTTTAAAGTATATATTTACTCAGAATGAATTGAACATGAGACAGAGGAGATGGCTGGAATTAATCAAATATTATGATTGTACAATTCACATCCATCCGGGGAATGAAAATAATGTGGATGATGCTTTGAGTCAAAAAAGTAATGCTTCATTAACGATGTTGTGTTTGGAATGTGATCCTTTGGTTAAGGATTTGATGATCTTTGGCATAAAAGTTGTTGGTGCAGGATGTTTTTCTGTTTTGTTTTAGGTATCAGTGAAATCTTCTCTATCAGACAGAATTAAGCAAGCACAGAAGCAAGACAGCGAGTTGCATAAAAAGGTAGAGCTGGTTCTGAAGGGTAAGTTGCCTGAATTAAATATTGATAATGATTTTGTTTTGAGATTTGGGAAGAGATTGTGTGTGCCATGTGATTTACAGTTGAAGAGAGATTTGTTATGTGAAGCTCATAGTTCTCCGTTTTCAATCCATCCTGGCAGTACTAATATGTATAGAGATCTTCAGGAGTATTACTGGTGGGAAGGAATGAAAAGGGATATTGCTGATTTTACTATAAAGTGTTTGACTTGTCAGCAGGTTAAAGCAGAGTGGTAGTTAAAGAAATGGATTTTTCAGCCTTTACCAGTGCCAGAGTGGAAATGGTAAAATATATCCATGCTCTTTGTTGTGGGATTACCGAGGACATCCCGAGGTAATTATGCAATATGGGTTATTGTTGATCGATTGACTAAATTTGCTCATTTCATTCATATTCGAGATACTTTGTCTCTAAATCAACTTGCTCGGTTGTATCTTAAAAAGATAGTCAGGTTGCATGGAGTTCCCCTCCCCATTGTATATGATCGTGATACCAAGATTACTTCTTACTTTTGGAAAGGCCTTTAGAAGTCATTGGGTACTGAATTAAATTTTAGTACAACTTTTCATCCGCAGTAAGATGGGCAGTCAGAACGAACAATACATAATTTGGAGGATTTTCTATGTGCTTGTTCGATGGATTATCAGGGAAGTTGGGACCAACATCTTTCATTGATTGAGTTTTCTTATAATAACAGTTTTCATTCCAGTATACAGATGGCACCATTTGTGGCATTATATGGGAAGCGGGGTCGACCTCTAGCTTATTGGGATGATGTGGGTGAAAGGAAGCTGATGGGACCAGAATTTGTAGAATAGATGGCAGATAAAGTTCAGTTGATTCAGAAACACATGAGAATAGCTCAGAGCAGACAGCAACGTTATGCAGATAACCGGAGGAACGATCTATCTTTCAAGGTAGGTGATCATGTTTTTCTCAAAGTTTCACCATGGAAAACTGTGATGTGATTTAGAAAGAAAGGAAAGCTGAGTCCAAGGTTCATTGGACCACATGAAATTATAGAGAATGTTGGATCAGTTCCATACCGAGTTGCTTTACCTTCATTTTTATCTCAGGTACACAATGTTTTTCATGTTTCGATATTGAGAAAGTATATGCCAGATTCATCTGAAGTTTCGAGCCGAGAGGTAGTTCAGTTTGAAGAGAATCCCTCTTATGAAGAACATCCAGTCCAGATTCGTGACTGAAGAGATAAAGTGTTGTGAAATAAGGTAATTCACCAGGTAAAGGTTTTGTTGAAAAACCATATGGTTGAAGAGGCAACGTGGGAATCTGAAAATGCTATGAGGGATAAATATCACCATTTATTTTGATATGTGAATAAAATTGTGAGGATGTAATTTTCAAAATGGGGATGGATGTAACATCCCAGGTGAATAAAGAATAAAACATTTTCATATGTATTAATATTTACAAATTAAATATTAATTTTACGTTAAAGGGGTTGCTATGTTTGATAGCGTACCCGATACGCAACAATGAGTTTCTTTGAAATCTTGCATTGCACACTAGTAATAAAATAATATTATTTTCAATGGTAGTTAACACGTAGTCATTTTATTGGCAGGAATGAATGGAAATAACTAAAATATGATTATATATGTTTGTTAAATGTTTTTACATTTATCCAATAATGTATAAAGGCTTAAAATACGAAAACAATTCAATTTTAGGCATATATACTCTAACATTCACTAAAGGTCGGCTTATCGCCTTTTGATGGCGAACCATCTATAAATACAGATTTGGTCACTCTTATACATTCTATTGGACCAAATAAAATTCTTCTTTAGAATCGGTACATAAAATTTTACTTTGTGTGAATTTTAGGTATTTTTCCGATAAAGTTCATTTTTTAATGAATAGTGAAAAATGTTCTATTTTAATTCAAAACCACTTTTTAATCAAATTTATTTATATTATTAGATTATCTTTTGAATTGGTTTTAAAGTTCAATTAGAATTTATTTTTACCATTTAATCCGATAGTGGTCGTTGGAATCAATTACACTTTGAAATTGGACTTAAACTACTGTCAATCTTTTGATACATATTATTTCATAAAAACATGCTATTTGCTCTGACAACAGGAATTAATTATTAAATTAATTAATGTAACTTATATGTTTTGAATTTTTTAAAATAGACATCATTTTTGAAATCGGAATATCAAATATATTCTAGGGTGAAGTTTTGGTATTTTTCTGAAAAACTTCGATTTTTTATGAATAGTGAAACCACTAAGTGGTACTTATAAAAACTGATTTTCCGTTTATATGAAAATTTACCACCTATGTGTTTTGAATTTCAAAAATCCGACATATATAGTTGTCACTAGGAAGTAAAATGTTGTTCAATGGGATTAAAATAACTATTTGTTGAATATTAACTTTTACGTTTCTAATCGCGATTAGAGGTAATTAGTGTAGTTAAAGGTAAAAATAATGTTTTAATAATATGAAATGACCTAGACACGTGTCCTACCCTTATTGGATGTGTCATGGCCGACCAAGACAATCCATGGGTCAACGTGGGGACCCCATGGAGCCACTTTTGTAGGAAAATGACATTAATAACTTTTTATTTAAAGTTATTATATATGATGTATGTTACATATAAATGATGAATATAATTATGGAATTAAAATATACATACCTCTAATTTAGTTTTAATTCCATTAAAATGACATAGAAATGAATGTAGCGTTCATGCGTACGTATGGCTTACCGTCTCCGTGAACGGTGCATTTCATTTCTTACCTCTAAATAATTATGAAATACTATAAATACATGTACATGCTGGATGTATATGATATATATGATATCCAAATCATTTATATCATTCTGGATATAATGAACCTTTGACCACACGAACAACATGTAATTGTAAGAAGTCAACTTTCCACTTAAGAACCAAATATCGACAAAACAAAAATTATTAACTTAAATAATTACATATTGTTTATAACATGGTAATAAGTGATATAAAAGGAATAATTAACTTGAAAAAGGTTCTTAAGAAAATAGAAATTAACTCAAGTTTATTATTCAGGATGTTAAAGAACGATCGAGTCAAGTCAGACCCGAGGTAAGGGAATTCGTCTCAGTCTCCTTTCATTGAGGCATATTTCATTCATTTATATGGTGTATAAACCCCTTTGACTTTTACTTTAATACAAAAGGAATCTTTTTCTATGAAGCATTTTACTAAACGACAAAAAGGAATGTTTCTTTTAATATACGTGGTGACAATGGCCTTTTCCGCTACTGTGAGTATTCTTTGGTCTTTAGCTTCCTCAATAAGTCGTAATGTTTTTTTAAATGAAATAAATACCATATACTCATTTATGTATTGTTGTATTGAAAATGGTTTTTATAATCGATTTGTTATGTCAATATATTTAAGCGATACATTGTGATCAAAGTGTGGAAATGTTTTCTTTCCATTATATTTGTTTTATGCCTTATGATTTTATAATGGTACATGGACATTTGACGGGTGGTTACGTGATAAACCATATGAGGAGTGGTGCCATGAATACCAGGACGGGTGGTTATGATATAACCTTTAATGCATTGGGTATGGAAGTCGGCCGTATGGCTATTCCATTAAGTTATATGTGTGGAAGTCGATCATATGGTTATTCCATTTAAGTATGTTTATGTCCCATGTTACATTTATATGTTATGTGATCTTTATATGGGTTTTATGTAAATATTTTGGTTACAAAATGGTAAGTAATGAACTTTTATTCAGTGAAGAGTTTTTACTAATTCATAAAGGTGAAAAGTATTACTTTGATAATGTATACATGGTTTATTTTTGTTTTGAAAAACTAATAGTTTTCATTCATTGTGTATCCCTTACTGAGATTTTTATGCTCACCCCATGTTTTTGAAATGTATTTCATAGGACTTAATGTGGAATAGGGTCAAGGATGGGATCGAGGGAAAGTCATGCTACCTAAAACATGGAACTAGACATGTTTCTTTTTAAGATTTTTTATTTTATGGAACCTTAGTAGAAGTTTCTGCTTTGTAATCTTTTGAGATGTAATAGTTATGTCCTAATTCTCTAAAACTCTAAACCTGAAAAGATCCTCAATGTGTAATCTTGTAATAACTCAAGATTATGTATGGTTTAAGGTCGGGGCCTTATAAATAATAACCTCTTACATCCAAAACCATATATTATAAAAATCAATATATTTTTTAAATCATAAAAATTATTTTTCGAAGTAATTTTCACCCATTTATACTCTTTAGTAAATGATTTAACATTATTATTTATATCATTTTCAAAAAAAATTCCATCTAGTTGTTCTAAATATGTGGAAAGAAGATTCTTGTTATTTTTTGATCGAGACACATTCCTAACATTTTTAGAGTGAAAAAGGAATTATATTTTTAAATTTTATGGCTTTTTTAGAATTAATCACCATCATGAAAATAAATTATTTAATGGTCCTAATTAAATTTTAAAAGGATATTTTTTAATAAAGTGTTTTGAAATGTGATTTTAATAGGAAATTATTTTCAAAATGTTTCTTCAATTGAAACAGTCATTTTCCTAAAGAATGTTTTAAATAAATTATAATGGTATTTCTATTAATCAATTTAAAACCCTTAATTATCACTCCAATGATTATATATTTTATTTATATCACAGTTGATCATAATTTTGATGGTTTATGATCACATTTACCTTGTAATGTATTTATATTCACTTCCATGATTCATTTTTTGTAGTCATCATAATTTCCATAAATTAGTCACTTTCTTATAGAAATTAAATTTCCACTAAATTTCAATATTATTTATCCTTGAGATGTTTATTTCCTAAATAATATACCATGTTTACAAATATTCTCTAATTTTGTGGTTATATTATTAATATAAGAAATATTGATAAATATATATCCTTTAGTCAATACAGATGTTAATGATAAGTAATATATTTAGATGAATTTAATAAATTATTTGATATAAGAGAAATAATTTTTACATGAAATAAATGTATTGGAAACCAAATAATGAAACCTTGTAGATATATTGGTAATATCATAAGAAAAAATCCATTGGAAAAACCTGAGGCATTTGTAACCAAATGTTTTAATATATCACATGGTTTGATTTTGAATGTAGAGTTATAGTTGTCCAACCTGCATCAGTTTTGTACTATGATTTTCTAAACTAATCCATGGATATATAATTATAGTAAAGGTATCATGTTCCTTGGAAACATTAAGTATAATAATTATAAATTACCGTCATTTCATTTATTTCTATTATCCATGATAATTTTTCTATGAAATTATATACTGATGCTTTTCATTCTCATGTTATTGATTTTATGGAATGAGTGTTCAGTTATATAATTTTCTATATTTATTTATTTAATCGTTTCTGGATATTCATGTTATTTAAATTGAATATTTTCTCCATTATTTACAATTCAATAATGATATTTTTATTGATCAATGATAGCTTATGATGTACTTAATCATTATTGGTTGTTGGATCAACCTCTTATTTTTTATCTGTTCCATAGTATTCCATGAGGATTATAGTGTTTCAAATATAAATATATTCTAGAGGGAATCATGATATTCTAGAAAAGAAATTATGCTATAATTTTTGTAATCAAATATAAAGAGTGACTCAAGTATGTATCAATTATTTCAAGTCTTCCAAATTATTCGGTACATCAGGAGGTGATTCCTTATATATCATGCCATTGTTAAATAGTAAGATACCACATCTAGGATTTTGGTTTTTGGGTCACTACAGTTCGTATCAGATGGAATTTTGTAAAATAATTGGGACCTAGCTTGAAGAAAACATATATTATGGAACATAACCCGATGATATAATTTGAGGACTATTATAGAATAACATCTTAATGTTTTGTTAAGGAACAAATTATGAGGGTATTCCTAAAAATACATCCCAACATAGATAATACAATTTTATTTGGATCTATCATAGATATACAAAATGGAAATAATCCAGAGAGGGTGCATTGGGCTTGAACTGATCATCACCTGGTGCATGCCAATTAGACTTGTTGCACACCTAGTTTGACACTCCTTGGGGATATTATTAAGGTAATTCACATTTTACATGAAAACCATTGTGAAATATTTGAATAGATAATGATAATTAAATAACTTTGTTATCCCCTATACAATGGGAGGCACTATTTGGGATAAAATAGATGAAGTGTTTTTTTATTGTGAGTTTCATATTAAATCATAGAATTTTTTTTAATAATCGTATTTTTTATAAGAACAAAAAAATTTATAATTATTTTTGTAATTTTAAAAAGTACAAATATCCTCACTAACTAATTAGTTATGGATTACATCATGGGTTAATGAGATTAAGATTGATCATAAGTTCAATTTTTTTTAAATACATTCTTTTAGACTTCTAGTAATTGGAGCCTACCATGAATTAATGATATTTTGGTATAATCTTTATCATGTATGTGTTTTAGTGGATATATTATTAGTGGAATAATGCTTCCACATTTTGTAGACATATTTTTAAAGGGTTGAAAACAATTAGGGTTAATATTACAGTTAATTACATTGTATAAATAGTCAATTTGTATTATTATATGTTATAAAAAATTAGTAGTATTGAAAACAAGAATAAAAATGTCAATTAATTATAACTTTTATAACAATTATATGTATCATTATAAGGCCCCAGACTTAAAAATTACTTAATCTGGAGTTATTACAAGATTACACATTGAGGATCTTTTTAGGTTTAGAGTTTTAGAGAATTAGATCATAAATCATGCATTACATTCCACATTTAAAAAAGGTGGTTACATTAAAGATAATATTCAATTTTCCCATCAAAGGAAACATATTTAAAACAAAACATGGATTCATTCATGACACTTCCTTAACATTGTCATCACATCATTTACCTTTCCCTTGACCTGTGAAAAACATTTCAAAAACATGGGATGATCATAAAAAGCACATTAAGGTATATAAACATAAAGAATGAAAACATTATTCCATGTATACATAAGAATCAATGAAATCATAATTTACTCATAAAACATAATCACTTTAACATACCACATCAAATCCTGAATAACTCATAGAAATCATAAGACATAAAGGTAACTTGAGGCATTCATAACATTCTTACGTAGGGAGTAATCCTCATGGTTACGTTTGGAATACCCATCACAGTATATTCCCTAAATCACTTCGGAGAAACCTTAGAGTTTAACCCCTTTGTGTTACCCAATGCATTGGAGAGATATATCGAGCTCACCTGCCCATATCTTATCATGGAACCACCCGTTTTCATAAACAATGCCCAAGAACCATAATATAATTGTATCACATAAAACATGCATAATTGAAACATAAAATTTCAACATTTCAATAACAATATATCAATAACACATTGATATAATAAAAACATTATCAAAACCATTTTCAATACCAAAATAAAATAAAATTAAAACATGATATTTATTTTTCATTTAAAAAATAGTTATTGCTTGTAGAGGAAGTCGAAACTCAAATAATGGTCACAGTGGCGGAGAAGTCGTTGTCGCCACATACGTACGACAAAAGCATTCCCATTTGTCATTTAGTAAAACACTTCGTATAAAAAAGATTCCTTTTGAATAAACCTAAAATTCAAAGGGGTTTATACACCGTATAAAAGAATGTTGTGTATAAAACAAAATATGCCACAATGATATGAGATTGAGACGAAGTCCCTTACCTCATGTCGGACTTTACTCGATTGTTCATTAATCTCATGAATAATAAACTTGAGTTAATTTCTACTTTCTTAAGAACATTTTTCAAGTTCATTATCCCTTTTATATAACATATTACCATTTTATGAGCACTATGTAATTATTTAAGTTAATAACTGTCATTTTGTCTACCATTGGTACTTGAGTCAAAAATAAACTCCTTGTAATTACAATTTGTTCATGTGGTAAATTATACATTATATCCAGAATTATATTCATGATGTAGATATCATATATATCATATATATTCAGTATATACATGCATTTATAATATTACATAACATTTAGAGTTATGAAATGAAATGCACCGTTCATGGAGACGGTAAGTCATACGTATGCATTAACGCTACTTTGATTTCTATATCATATTTAATGGAATTAAATCATAATGATATAAAGTTATATTATAATTCAATTATAATATCATATATAATATCATTAACTCCATCCTTTATACATCCTACATATGGAATTAACGAATCAGATCACTTTGATGGGGCGGTAGTCCGCACTTCCTAAAATAAAGATATCACATTTACCCATAATGGAAACCATAAAGGTATTCCATAAATGTAAAATTCAGAAGCATAAGGAAAAAATAAAAATAATATATATCATATATAAATAGAGTGACATCTTAATGTCCACCATGAAATGTGTTAAAAGAAGATTGAACAATCATCATTTCATGAGGCAGAAATTCACTATCCACAGAATCTGTATGTTCTTTAACCATTAGACGAAGGTGTGTGTATGTGTAGATATAATACGTCACATAACAAAATCCTAGTATATTGAAGATACTGGTTTTGTTACAACATAATAAAATAAAAAGAGTTTACGGGGTTGGAGAAGAAAAATAAAACAAAAGAACACAAGTGAAGACATTACCTTTAAATCGGGTAACTCCTCTTGGTTTGAACCAAAAGGGTTTCTTGAAGAGCATTCTGCCTACGGTGAGGCTTCTATGATGAATAGAGGGATGTGAAGAGATAAAATGATCAGAGCGTGGCCGAGCCAATGGCTTGAGAGGTGTGGGTATAGAGGTAGCGGGGTTTATAAGAGGGAGGAGGGGCACTTTGGGAATGTCAAGAAATGTTACATTATATTAGAATGAGTTTCGGATTCTAAAGGTCCCTAATTGATATATTTCTAGGATAAGGTGATAAGGGCTCTAAATATACTCATAAAATAGGTTTTTGACAAGTTTATGTCTTAGATTTTACATTATCTTTTCATTTTATTTAAATTGTTCATTAATGACGTAATCGCTACATCATCATGGTGTCATAAAAAATTTAATTTATTTAATGTTTAAATATTATAAAAAAATACTATGATGTAGGAAATATTTTTATATTTCCAATTAACTTTTATAGTCCAAGATATAATTTATGTAGACCAAATTAAAATTGTTTTACTTAGGTGTTACATACTTTTGTGATATTCTCCTTTCTTTAAAAATAAAATGATAAAGTGTCACTATCACCCAAAAGTTATTCCATGGGGTCCCTATGTTTGGAACAAGGCATCCCATGGTCGGCCATGACACTACCAGTTGAATTGGGACACATTTTAGGATCATTTTCTATTATAATGATATTATTTTATTAACCTTAACTAACCGATTACTAATTAATCACGATAATTAATGATAATTATCGTCGTTACTATTCATAATGTCCAAAAAAGGAGTCTTAATTACATAATTTGGACCTTCTCCTTCCAAATATGGAATCCATTTTACCAAATTACAAAAAAAAATTGCAATAATTAATTTAAAATAATAAATCTCGTTGTCAAAACAAATAGCGTGTTTTTTAGAAACAATTTTTATCAAAAGTTTGAAAATTGTTTATGTCCAATTTAATTATGAAATTAATCCCAATGACAACCATTGGATTAAATGGTAAAAATATATTCTATTAACATTGTAAAACTAATTAAAAAGATAATCTATCTATATAATTAAATTAGATGAAAAAGCGGTTTTGATGTAAAATGCAGTATTTTTTACTATTCATCAAAAAATGAACATTGTCATAAAATTACCAAAAATTTATCCAAAGTAAATTTCAACGTCCCAATTCTAATGAATAAGTTAATTTTGAAAAATAGAGAATATAAAATTGTCAGAAGTTTGATTTAAAAATGATTTTCCATCAAAAGGCGGAAAATCCATCTTTTTAAAATATTAGAGTATTCTATGCTTAAGATCAGATTTATTCTCATTTAAAACCTCTAATACACAATATAATTCATAAATAGAAATAGGTAAGAAAATCTATTATTAATTACATACATGTGATGTTACATCCTTCCCCCCTTTAGAAAATTGCGTCCCTGTAATTTATTTACTTATGGAATAAGTGGGGGTATTTATCCCTCATTGCATTTTCAGATTCCCATGTTGCATCTTCAATCATGTTGTTTTTTCACAAAACCTTTACTGGATGAATCACCTTATTCAATAACAATTGCTCCCTATGGTTAAAAATCTGGACCGGTTGTTCCTCATAAGATAGGTTCTCTACCAACTGAACTACCTCTGGACTCAAAACATGAGACAGATCTGGCATGTACATCCTTAAAATTGAAACATGAAAAACATTGTGTACCGGAGATAAACAAAGAGGTAAAGCCACTCGGTATGAAACTGATCCTACTCTCTCCAGAATTTGATATGGTCCAACTAACCTTTGACTCAACTTTCCATTCTTACCAAATCGTGTCACACTTTTCCATGATGAAACATTGAGAAAGATATGATCAACTACCACAAAAGAGAGATCCTTCCTCCTGTTGTCCACATAACATTTTTGCCTGCTCTGAGCTGTTCTCATGTGTCTCTGTATCAGCTGAAATTTTTCTACCAACTCTTCTACCAATTCTGGTCCCATCAACTTCCTTTCACCCACTTCATCCCAAAAAGATGGAGTTCGACATCACTTAACATATAATGCCCCAAATGGTGCCATCTGTATACTGGAATGAAAACTGTTATTATAAGAAAACCGAACCAAAGAAAGATGTTGGTCCCAACATCCTGGATAATCCATCGAACAAGAACGTAGCATATCCTCCAAAGTATGAATTGTTCGTTCTGACTGCCCATCTGATTGATAATGAATAGCTGTACTAAAATTTAATTTAGTACCCAACAACTTCTGAAGGCCTTTCAAAAAGTTAGAACTAAACCTGGGATCACGATCAGATACAAAGATGAGGGGAAATCCATATAACCTGTCTGTCTCTTTCAGATACAAATGAGAAAGTTGATCTAGGGATAAAGAATCGTGTATAGAAAGGAAGTGAGTAGATTTAGTAAAGCGTGCAACAATAACCCAGATTGCATTATTACCTCGAGGTGTATTCGGAAATCCGACAACTAAGTCCATGGATATATTCTCCCATTTCCACTAGGGTACTGGTAAAGGTTGAAACATCCCTTTCGGTAACTGGCGCTCTACTTTAACCTATTGACAAGTCAAACATTTCACAGTAAAATCATCAATATCTTTTTTTATTCCATCCCACCTGTAATAATCCCGAAGATCTCTATATATCTTAGTACTGCTATGATGGACTGAAAACAGAGAACTATGAGATTCACATAACAACTATCTCTTCATCTGTGAATCACACGGAATAGACAATCTCTTTGCAAATCGAAAAACACAGTCATTATAAAAGTTGAATTCAGGGAACATACCCTTATGATCCATCTCTACCTTTTTCTAGAACTCACGGTCTTGACTCTGTGATTACATAATTTTGTCTGATAGAGAAGATTTCACTGATACCTGAAACAAAATAGAAAAACATCCTTCACCAAAAACATCTATGACAAATTTCATCAAATCCTTAACTAATGAATCACATTCCAAACGTAACATGGTTAATGAAGAGTTACTTTTTCGACTCAAAGAATCAGACACTTTATTTTCGTTTCCTGGATGGTAATGAATTGTACAATCATAGTACTTGATTAATTCTAGCCACCTTCCCTATCTCATGTTCAATTCATTCTGAGTGAATAAACACTTTAACTTTTGTTATCAGTATATATTTCACACTTTACACCATACAAATGATGCCTCAAAATTTTTAAAGTGAAAACAACAGTAGCTAATTCAAAATAATTTGCAGGGTAATTTACCACATGACTTTTCAACTAACATGAAGAATAAGAAATTACCTGATCATTTTGTATTAGGACACAACCAAGTCCTTTCAAGGAATCATTACTGTAGATAACAAACTCACCATTCCTAAAAGGTAGTGCCAAAATGGAGAATTTAACAATCTTCTTTTCAATTCCTGAAAACAATCATCACATTCTTTTATCCAGATAAACTTAACACCCTTCCGAGTTAGTTTAGTAATTGGACTAGATAACGGTGAAAATTTTCTAACAACCCTTATGTAATAGCCTTCCAATCCATGAAAACTACGAATCTTGGTTACATTTTTGGGTCTTGGCCATTCTTCAAAAACCATTGTTTTTGCGGGATCAACATTTATCCCATCATTAGAAACAATGTGACCAAGGAAAGAAATTTTTTGCAACCAAAACTCACACTTTTTGAATTTCCCATATAATTTATTTTCTTTTAAGGTTTATAATATAACCCTTAAATGAATTTCATGCTCATCTTTACTTTTAGAAAACAGAAAAATATCATCAATGAAAACAACCACAACGTTATCCAAGAACTCATGGAAAATTCTATTCATAAGGTCCATGAATATAGCAGGTGCATTGGTTATCCCAAAAGTCATTACTACAAATTCATAATGGCCATATCTTGTACGAAACAAGGTCTTCAGAACATCTGATTCCTTTACCTTCAACTGATGGTACCCTGATCTCTGGTCAATCTTTGAAAAATACTGATCTCCCTGGAGCTGATCAAACAAATCATCGATATGAGGAAAAAGATATTTGTTCTTAACAGTGATGTAATTCAAGGCTCTATAATCAATGAAAAGTACCATATAACCACCATTCTTTTAAAAAAATAAGATAGGAGCACCCCATGGTGATGTTCTAGGTCGAATGAAACCTTTCTCTAATAAATCTTGCAATTGCTCCATCAACTCTAAAAGTTCAATTTGAGCCATTCGATAAGGGGGTTTTAAAATTGTCTTAGCATTAGGAACTAAGTCAACAATAAATTCAACTTTCCGGTCTGGTATTATTCCAGGAAACTCATCAGTAAAAACCTCAAGATACTCATTTACCACTGGCACATCATTAATCTGAACGGTTCCTTTGTCATCAACAATATGTGCAAGGTAACATTCATTTCTATCTTTTACATGTTTCTCAGCCTCTAGATATGTTTCAACAGTAAGGGTTCATTCTTGTACACAAACTAAAAGCCTTTCTGAAAAATATCTTCATTATCTCTACAATCAATCTTAGGATGGTAATTAGAGAGCCAATCCATACCCAGGATAACATAAAAATCTACTATAGTTAAAACAATAAGGTTTGTGAGTAGGTTCTTTCTACGGATAATGATAGGAAGACTCTTATAAATTCTTTTTTCCTCAACATTTATCCTAGGTGATTTTACCACAAGTTCTGGAGTTATTTATTGAGATGTATTTCCCAATTTACTAGAAAATGTTTCAGAGATGAATGAATGTGTAGACCCCAAATCAAACAAGACATTGGAATAATCTGAGAAAACAAACAAAGAACCTGATACCACTTCATTTACTAGCCTAACATCTGCTGAAGTAGTTGCAAATGATTTCCCCACTCCTTTTTTCTTGTAGTCTGACTGCTTCCCATCACTCGAGCTCTTTGTTGGACACTCGTTTGCAAAATGACCCATCTCATTTTACTTGAAACATTTCACTAACTATAAATCAAATTTGGTCTTACCATCACCCTGATCTTTTTTAGTGAAATCATGAGCCTTATGTCCCATCTTACCACATCAGTTGCACTTCCCAGAATTTAGAAGACATTCCCCAACATTCCTTTTACCACATATATCACAAACTGGAAACTTAGTTTTCTTACCATCAGACCTTTTTGAAGAATCATTCCCTTTCTCCTTCCACCTCGGTCTCTTCTTATGTTGGTTGTTATAGAACCCTTGATCATCGTCAAACTCCATTTCCACCTTCTCAGCACATAGAACAAGTTTTTCATAACTCTTGAACTCACGAGAAGCTTATCCCTTTAGATATTTTGGCTTTAATTCTGAATAAAATGGTTTATTTTACTATCAAGGTCTCTGATAAAATTTGGAGCATACCTTTCCAATTGAGTGAACCATTCTTCATAAGCAGCCATTGAGTCGTCCTCTTGCCTCAATTATAAGAATTGGTTTTCCATCCTATGTCGAACAGCCTTAGAAAAATACTTCTCAAGAATCATACCTTTGAATTCATCCCAGTCGAGAGCATCAATCGCATCAGCATCCCTGATATTTTTAACCATTGACCACCACTGATCTGCTTCACCCTCCAAACGATAAATTGAAATACTACATTTGGATTGTCTCAACAGCCCATGACATCGAAAATCTTCTCCAGTGCTTTAATCCACCATTCCACTAGCACATGGTCATATGATCCTCTAAATGATAGGGGACGTTGCCTCATGAAATGTTCCACCACTAACATGTTCCTCTTCGGTTGATCTAGCAGATCTCGTGCATGGATATCACCACCATTTATCTCTTGAGTCAACTATGCCATTATAGCAACAAAATATTCAGCTCCAATTCTGACCATCTTAGGATGCTTGTTTAGAAGGTCATTTCCTTCTGAATTCCTTCCTAGAACTATTTCCCTGTTTCCTCTGTGGAAAATCATTCTGAACAAACATGTCTTAGATGAAGAAACATGGTAAAATTCAAATCCTATATCATTTCAATTTGACCATAAAGAAATATTTTTGGATAATCCTTTAATATAATTATAACTCCTAAAGTTATCTAAACCAACCTAAGATACCAACTATAAGGCCCCAGCCTAAAACATTACTTAATCATAAGTTATTACAAGATTACACATTGTGGATATTTTCAGGTTTAGAGTTTTAGAGAATTAGATCATAAATCTTGCATTAAATTCCACATTTAAACAACGTGGTTACATTAAAGACAATATTCACTTTTCCCATAAAAGGAATCATATTTAAAACAAAACATGGATTCATTCATGACACTTCCTTGAAAATGTCATCACATCATGTACCTTTCCCTTGACCTGTGAAAAACATTTCAAAAACGTCGGATGAGAAAAAAAAGATCAGTAAGGTATATAAAAATACGAAATGAAAACATTAGTACATGTATGAATAATAATAAATGAAATCATACTTTACTCATAACACATAAGCTCGTTAACATACCTCATAATATCATGAATAAATCATAGAAATCATATGATATAAAGGTAACTTGAGGCATTCATAACATTCTTATGTAGCGAGTAACCCTCATGGTTACGTTTGGAATACACATCACAGTATATTCCCTAAATCTCATCGGAGAAACCTAAGTGTTTAACCCCTTCACGTAATCCAATGCATTGGAGAGATATATCGGGCTCACCCGCCCTTAGTTTATCATGGAACCACCCGTCTTCATAAATAATTCCCAATAACCATAACATAGTCCTATCACATAAAACATGCTTAAAGAGAACATAAAATTTCCACATTTCAATCACAAGATATCAATAATACATTGATATAATAAAAACATTATCAAAACCATTTCCAATACCAAAATAAAAGAAAAGTAAAACATGGTATTTATTTTTCATTTAAAAAAATTTATGGCTGGTAGAGGAAGCTGAAACTCAAATAATTGTCAAGGCGGCGGAGAAGTCGTTGTCACCGCATAATTACGAAAAAAACATTCCCTATTGTCGTTTAGTAAAATTCTTCGTATAAAAAATATTATTTTTGAATAAACATAAAATTCAAACACTTTTATACACAATATAATAGAACGTTGTGTATAAAATAAAATATGCCTCAATGAAAGGAGATTGAGACGAAGTCCCTTACCTCGTATCCAACTTGACTCGATCATTCATTAATATCATGAAAAATAAACTCCAGTTAATTTATAATTTATTAAGAACCTTCTTCAAGTTCATTATACCTTTTATATCACATATTACAATGTTATTAACACTATGTAATTATTTAAGTTAATAACAGTCGTTTTGTCGATCATTGGTACTTGAGTCAAAAATAAAATCCTTGTAATTACAAGTTGTTCATGTGGTAAAATATACACTATATCCAGTATTATATTCATGATTTAGATATCACATATATCTTATATATCTAGTATATACATGAATTTATAATATTACATAACATTTAGAAATAAGAAATGAAATGCACCGTTCATGGAGACGGTAAGTCGTACGTACGCATGAACGCTACTTTCATTTCTATTTCATATTTAATGGAATGAAATCATATTGATATAAAGTTATATTATAATTACATAAAAACATAATATATAATATCATTAACTTCATACTTTATACGTCCCACATATGGCATTAATGAATCAAATCACTTTGAGGGGGCGGTAGTCCGCACTTCCTAAAATGAAGATATCGCATTTACCCATAATGGAAACCATAAAGTTATGACGTAAATGATAAATATAGAAGCATAAGGAAAACATAAACATAATATATATCATATATAAATAGAGTTACATCTTAATGGCCACCATGAACGGTGTAAAAAGAAGATTGAACAATCATTGTTTCGTGAGGGAGAAATTCTCCATCCACAGAAACAGTATGTTCATTAACCATTAGACGAAGGTGTGTGTAAGTGTAGGTAGAATAAATCACATAACAACATCCTAGTAGATTTTATATACTAGTTATGTTACAAAAGAAATGAATAAAAAGTGTTTATGGGGTTGGAGAAACAAAATAAAAAAAAGAACACAACTGAAGGCATTACCTTTAAATCGGGTAACTCCTCTTGGTTTGAACCAAAAGAGTTTCTTGAAGAGATTTCTGACTATGGTAAGTTTTCTATGATGAATAGAGTGATGTTGAGAGATAAAATTTTCAAATCCTGGCCGAGCCAATGGCTTGAGAGGTGTGGGTGAGGAGGTAGAGTTGGGGGCCTTTTATAAGAGGGAGGAGGGGCACTCTTGGAATGTCAAAAAATGTTACTTTATATTAGAATGAGTTTCAGATTTTAAAGGTACCAAATCGATATATGTCGAGGATAAGGTGATAAGGGTTCGAAATATACTCATACAATTGGTTTTTGACATGTTTATGTCTTAGATTTTACATTATATTTTTATTTTATTTAAATCGTTCCTTAATGAGGTAATCGTTGCATCATCATGGTGTCATAAAAAACATTAATTTATTTAATGTCTAAAAATTATAAAAAAATACTATAATGTAGGATATATTTTTAGATTTCCAATGAATATTTATAGTCCAATATATCATTTATTTAGACAAAATTAAATTTTTTTTACTTCGGTGTTACATTCTTTTGTGATATTCTCCTTTCATTAAAAATAAAATGATAAAGTGTTACTATCACCCAAAATTGATTCCATGGGGTCCCTATGTTTGGTACAAGACATCCCATGGCCGGCCATGACATAACCAGTAGAATTAGGACACATGTTTTTGTCATTTTCTATTATTATGATATTATTTTATTACCCCTAACTACCTGATTACTAATTAATCATGATAATTAAAGATAATTACCATCGTTACTAATCATAATGCCCAAAAACAAAAGAGTCTTAATTACATATTTTGGACCATCTAATTCCAAATATGGAATCAATTTTACCAAATTCCAAACACAGAAATTGAAATTGTAAATTTAAGAAAATAATTCCCATTGTCAAAACAAATAGAGGGTTTTTTTGAAACAATTTCTATCAAACGTTTGACAATTATTTATGTCCAATTTCATGATGAAATTAAACCCAATGACCACCATTGGATTAAATGGTAAAAAAATATTCTATTTACACTTTAAAACCACTTAAAAAAATAATCTATATGTATAATTAAATTAGATGAAAAAGCAGTTTTGATGTCAAATACAGTATTTTTCACTATTCATTAAAAAATGAACATTGTCAGAAAAATACGAAAAATTTATCCAATGTAAATTTCAATGTCCCAATTCTAATGAATAAGTTTATTTTGAAAAATGAAGCTTATAAAAGTTTTAAAAGTTTGATTTAAAAATGGTTTTCCATCAAAAGGCTGTAAAACAATCTTTTTTAAATATTAGAGTATTCTACGCTTAAGATTGTATTTATTATCATTTTAAACCTCTAAAACACTATATAATTACTAAATAGACATAGATAAAAAAAATATCATTAATTATATACGTGGGATGTTAAAATCATATTTATTGAAGATATTTTATTGAAATTGTATTAATTTTTTTTAGAAAATGATAACCTATATGTTGGTTGATAACTAATAATATCTATAAAGGCCTTAGGACATGAACGCACGACCGAAGGATGATAAGGGTTCAGTGCCATCAACAATACTATGGGGTTTCATAGTTAATATGTCATAAATTAAATGATTTAGAAAATAAATATTGATGACTAACTAATGGTGCTTCCTTTTAGGTTTATATATTAATTTATTATTTTAGATAAACTATGATAACCATATTCATATTAGAATGTATTTAGAGATATTCAGAAAGACATTCCAATATTGTATGGTTCTTATGATTCATTAATTAAAAATTTTATTGTTGTAGGCATTGGTAAAATAAATTTTATGATATTAATTTCTTATAGTATGATGTGATTAATAAATTTTTTGAATCATAACCAAATATTGAAATTACACATAAAAAATAGAAAATTTTCAAGTGTTCATTTTCCTTATTTTCTTGGAAAGTATAAAAATTCGTCAAATTTAGTTAAATGGTAGTGAAATAAATAAAATATTATTACATTCATAACTGATGAATCAAAATTTCTTTTAAATCATCATAGATTATTAATTTTGAGCACCTTAACTTTTAAATGGTCATTCATATTATTGTGATCATTGACCACTATAAATCTATATAATTATTTAAACATTTTTTCCATGTCACCAACATCACTTTCAACCATTGTTCCCGAATGTAGAAACCCAGTAATTTATTATTTTTTTATGACATTTTTACATCCCATTCACTCAAATTAAAATGATATTTTACCAACCCATCAATGTATTTGGGATTTACATACAGATATTTTGAAATATAAAAACATTTATTACTGATATCAAGTTTTATTTTGGAGGATGTAATTTATTAAATGTGGTTATAATGTAACACTTCAAAATTATAAAAAAATATAACTTATTATTCCATAGAATATGCGGAACAAAAAACCATAATTAGAAGAGGATATAACACTCTAAGAAATAAATATATAAATTTATTTTAATAAATTTATATTCATTTATATCCAACGATATACAAAAAAATTATTTTCTCCAATAGCATGGGTCACATAAATAAAAATGTTTTCCAAACAAAAATATATTAGAGAAATATTATTATTTAATATAATAGTTATAACCTATCAGTTAAATTATTGGGAATGAATTTGATTAGCTAGATTACAAAAATATATAATTTAGGTATGTGTATCATCAATTTTTTTTATCTTAAATGTAATATTAATCATTTTAATGGAAATGAATTCTTTTCTAAAAAAATAATATTTTTTCTAAAATATGATTTACTCCGGCCTAGTGAAAATAATTCAAAATTAATTTTTAATGAATTTATAAAATTTAAATTAACAAATATACATTATTTTTTAATTAATTATTTTAAATATATCATACGTTTAGTTTTATTTTTTTTAGAACATCATCTTTTTTGAAGAATAATGAAAAATACCAAATTTTCATTTCTAATAGCCTTTCATTTAAACAATTTAACATTTTTATTATATTTTTAATTGTTTTTTTAAAGATAAATATGTTCAAATATATATAAATTAGTAAAATTTATTTCACTAGAATCATTTTTATATTAAATGTTCTTTTAAAAACATTATAAATAATATATTCGACTTAAAACGCTTCTTTCCCATCACATCTGTAGGATTAATTTTAAATTAAAATTTTAAACTTATATACAATTAATGTAGAAATAGTGTTTCCAAATGTGGAATAATGTTAAATTATAATATCTAATAATCTAAAATCATATTTTACCAAAATGAACAGTGAATTATGAAAAAATTAATTACCACAAATTAAGTAAAAATGGGTCTACATAGGGGTTAAATTAAGAATATAAGGGTTCAAATTACCCAGACAATATCTGAAACAAATTTTCTAGACATATTTCGACCATTAATATCATAGAATCTACTTTTATATGTTTTTGGACACTTTTTACATTATAGTGAGCTATATAATAATTTAAAGTAAAAATATGGGAAAATGAATCTTTCAACATATTAATATCTACAATCCTTGGGGTTAAAGGCCAAAATAACAATTTTTTAATTATACATATAATTTGGAAATAATAATTTATTTCTATTATGACAATAATTGATATTAATTTTTTTGATGTATTATATACTAAAAATTCTTATGAAATTTAATTACAGAAATTATTTTCTTACAAATATTATAATTGATGCTAAAAATATTAATGGTGATGTAAATTAAATAAATTATTATATTTATTTTTTTATATGAATATATAACATTAAATAGGTTTTATCATAAAACATTCTAATAAATCATATTGATTATATTTTTAAATTCCATTTAAATCAATAATGTCAAAATTGACATTAACGTTACATTATGATATATTATATTTTATTATATGATTTAATATAAAAATTATATTTTTTCCCAAGTAATTTTTATGTGGTGGTAAATATTATCAATGTTCAATTAATGGAAAAATTTATCTTTTATAATGAATATATTTACCATTAAATGGTAAAATCTTTGTTATCACGGTTAAGGTTAATGAAATGTTTTTTCATCTTACATGCAATTGGGTTAAAATTATTATCTAATACACATAAGAAATATTTTTCATAAATTATATATCATAAATAAAATAATTATGTCTAATATATTTAGTATGATTCAAATTCTGTTATTATTAATGGGAAAATTACAAATGTTAGAAAATACATTCCCCGTTGTGAAAATCCAAAATGTAATAATTTGGAAACATAGAAGTTTTAGATCAAAATGTTTAAAATGATATTTAATCGTGTATTAGAGATGTGGATAGAATATATAATCCCTAAAACCCTTTAAATATATATTTTACATCCAATTTAGGTAATATTGACCCCCTACAGAGAATACATTTGGTAGATTAGAAGAATACCACTCCTCTTCAACAATAAAAGGGCACTCACTCCTCAAATATATTCACACATTTCGTGAAATTTTTCATTTCAAAACCCTTCTCAAATAAGGTACCAACTTTCCTATCCTCATCCTAAAATCCTTATTTTGTTAAAAAATATAACCTATGAATTCATCTGTGCAAACATTTAGAGGATACCAGAAGAAGACATCATGTTCTTCAATGAGCGTCTTTATTTTATTTCTTCTCCACAACCTTATATTATTATTAAACCATGTTGATATAATAATATATTTATATTTCAAATACTATAATGTATTTATTCCATTTTCATGACCTACAACCATATCCATTCCACCAATTGGTTCATAAAATCATTATCCTTATGATTTGAAAACTAATGCCTTGTTAATTGATGTCATCAATTTTTTCATTACCACCTCTAAATGTTTGGTTTTTATAATGTATATTATGTATATAGGTAACAAAATTATCTTTATTTTTCATTTATTATATTATTTAATTGAATTTTAATCTTTTGGTTGTGCTTCAAGTTTTGTTCCTGGTGATAAATTTTGATCATTGGAGGATTCATATTGATTTTTCTATAGTGCATGGTTAGTGTTCATAGTTTGGGAAAAGATTTTGTGTATGTTAAATAAATAGTATGTTCCTAGTTCTTTTTTTCATTCCTAGTCTATCTAGAATGTATTATTCATTCTTTTATTTGAAATATACTAGAAAAAGGACTAATCCTATGGATTATTTGTCATGGATGTGACAAGGTACAAAACATTTACACATTTAGTATTAATCATATATAAAGTGAGTGAGGAGGTATAAATTTTTTATATAAAAAATTTTCATTATGGGATCATAGATTTCCAATATGTGTTTCTAGACCTTTTAATTTATCTTTCTTTTTGATGGATTGTGTGTGTTTGGTTCACGGTTTGGTAAACAGTGCGGAAAAAACACATGACATACCCAGATTCTTAAAATCAATAAATTACATCTCTTACTCAATACTTTCTAAACACCTATTAGACCCCAATCTGTCATTATTAACTTATATTCAAAAAATGGGGATCTGTAAACCATTATTCTTTATCCTTTTTCATCTATTGATGTTTTCTCAATGTTCCTATATATGTTTCATAGAATTTTTGGATGAATTCATCCATTGTTCTTTTCCCCCAATTGATTTATTGGGTTCCTTAATGTTAACCATTATTTCCAAAACTATACTGTTATAGGGATGATGTTGTCTTGTGTTTATAAAATTATAGGGTGTATTTTTTGTCAATTGGGCTTAGTTTTTTCTCTTATAAGAATTTTATTTCACTCACACAATGTTGAGTACATGTTTCTATCTATTTACATTCGAGAAAATTCCATTTGGTTGTTAGAGTTCATAATTATTTTTTAATGTTATTAATTAGTATTTTGATGCGCTATTTGGTGTTTTTGATGTTGTATCTATGTTGGAAATTTGATGAAAATTAATCTTCAATGTATTTATTGATTTGTTTATATATGTATATGCATTTTAGAAATTTGATAAAATTTAAATTAGACTTTTTTAATTAAATTTGGTATATTGACATTTTCATTCACCTTTTTTGGGGTTTTGTTGTTTGGTGACAGGGGAATTGGGAATTGTGAATGGTTTTTGGATCATATTTTGGGTTTATTTATTATGTGTGGATCCTTATGACTGGTATTTGAGTATATTATAATTTTTAAATAGGTATTCCTATTTTTTTTGGTTTTCTAGATGTTTTCCGTTTGATATGGGAAGATAAATATGGGAATGTGGTGATATATTGAAATAAACAGATATATATAAATTGAATTCCAAAAAAATATTTTTGATCCATAGTTATCCAAACCATTCATATTTATCTTTTTTTGATCCTCTACTCTACCTCCCCAAGGGTTTTCTAAAAATATCAAATATTCTATAAATGGATTCTTGGTCCCTAAATGAAATTTAATGTGTTTTATGTGTTTTATCTAAAACATGAATGATTTTTTTCTTTGAAACATGATTGGTATCCCCTATGGCAATGAATACCTATTTGGAACCTTATAGATATAAAATATGTTTTCACTATGTTTTTTTGGAAATTTTTTTAAGAATAAAGGTATTAATTTTTGTAATGGTTTTATAATTGTAATTATTTTATCCTGGTTGGAATTTTCTATACTTTTTAATAATATTTTTTATATTAATATGATGTTTAGGCCCACCTTTCACTATGTAAAGTTCTATGTTGGGTGGGAACCACTATAGTCATCCTTTCGATATGAGGGACTTTGCATAGTTAGTGTCGGGGATTGGGTAACGCATACATGGTTGCATCTATGGGTTCTATTTAATTTTAGGCATGTGATAGCCTACTTATTTTGATTGATACTATAATAATGGGATTATAGTAATTCATCATGAATATTGAGTGATGATTACTTTATATTCTTGAAGAATTAATTTGAACCCCTAGATATAGGATAATCAAGGTGGGATTTTCCAGTGGTGATTCCTGTTTAGAGATTCTATGTTGGTTGTTCACTATAGAGGTGTACCATATACTAGAAGGTGGTTGTTAAATAATTTTCTTGATATTTCTTCTAGGGTTGTTTAAAAAGCACCCATGATCACTATTACCGATGCTTGCTACAAGGGAATACTGCCAACTAATGTGGTTCGTCACAAATGGTTCATTGTACCTCATATTCCGACATTCCAAAGGAAGGTGACATTAATCAATTCTTCAGAGAAGTTTTCTCTATGATCAAATTGCGATGATGGGATTTCGGTCCCCCATTCAGGGTATTCATCCTCAGAATTGATCACCAAGTCTTGGTCTCCCTTATAGATTAGTACATTGAACATGAAACTCATTACTGATGCAATCTCTTTGTGGATTCTGAATAATTACTTTAACTTATTTTTTTTATATTTCTTCTAGGGTTGTTTAAAAAGAACCCATGATCACTATTACCGATGCTTGCTACAAGGGAATACCACCAACTAATGTGGTTCTTCACTAATGGTTCATTTTTCCTCATATTCCTACATACCAAATGAGGGTGACATTAATCAATTCTTCAGAGATGTTTTCTCTATGATCAAATTTCGATGATGGGATTTCGGTCCCCCATTCAGGGTATTCATCCTCAGAATTGATCACCAAGTCTTGGTCTCCCTTATAGATTAGTACATTGTACATGAAACTCATTAATGATGTAATCTCTTTGTGGATTTTGAATAATTACATTACTTGTGTCTGGACATTCCATGTGTTCATGATTGGGAAGAAACCATCAGTCTAGAGAGTAGTCACATTGGTCATCATTTAGAAAGCTTGGACACTCGAATATCGGAACTATAGTATTCTTCTTTATTAGAGGGATTCTCAAGGGAGTGAAAACTCAATAAATACCTCATTGATCTCAGGGTATTTTATTCTATAGGATTGTATTCTGAAGTTTTATTCAGTCATCTCATATTTTTTAATGGGTGGGTAATGAGTAATATGTCTATAGCCGAAAGAGGGTCACATGTTTTACATCTTGAAGAGACAAATCATTGACATAAATCCCTATGAGGGATCACTCATGAAGGATTATAGTATGGATGGATCATGGTGCATATGGGAGTGTACCCTATGTGGTGAGTCCCATGTAGTGAAGGTGTCACATCATGAAGGATTATTTAGACACTATATGGGATTGATCATACTGTTTCACACCATGAAGATGACACCAAATAAAATAATTGGTTGGGATTGAATTTCTATGAGGCATCATAGATACCCTTTTTTGAATACTGGCATCAAAACCCATGTTATTTGGTTAGATGTTTTAGGGATTACACATTGAGATATCCCTACACAAGATGAATTCTAAGTGTATTATTGTGTGGGGATTGCACATTAAGACTACTTGAATACTGATAGGATCTGTGATTTTGTGTATGGGGTGGCATGATTCCACCTGGATGTAGTGGCCGAGGTAAAATCTAGATGCACTATGGAAATAATTTATTGAATGGATGGGTTTTGGGGTGTGATGGGCTTGAATGTTAAGGGGGTTTTTATTGTTTCCAAGTTGTTTGGTAATCAAAGTCCACATATTTCTGAAAGGGGGTTGGTGATTATTTATAAGAGTTTCCTAGATGAACACCTGAAAGAGATGTGACATCTATGTGAGGGAATGGCCTTCTCGGGATGAGTCCTGTATATGATTTGGATGGATAGTGGAAGATTGGAATGGACCGCGAGGTGGATTCCTATATATCATAGTTAGTTTAGAATCAATGTTCACATAGTACATTAGGGGGAATTGGGAGAATATATCTAAGGATGAGAATCATGTGGTGACTGATCTTGACACCACTGGAGATAGATCAAGGAGCTTCCCCATAAGAGGGTAACCAATGTTTACTTTTGGTTTGGATTGAACATTGAATGGAATAATACATTCACTATTTAGATGATTGGTATCCAACACCATGTATTTCAGATAGATGTCACAGTCAATACAAACCTGTATTCCCCGATGAGTCTTGATTAGAGTGGGAAAAAAGGTGATGGTGTAGACAATATGGTCATATCACAATAGATGTGTATGAGAAAGATGATGTTGGAAATATGCATTGATGCTTCCCAAGGAGGATATCACTCAATGTGTGGAAGATCTACTACCTTTTAGGAATATCTCACTCTCATAGAGACGAGTGGGCATGGAGAATTCCCAAGCTTCACATAGGAAAAAAAATGAAAAATGAAGATTGATATGAGAGGGATACGATGCTCATACCCATATTGATTCTTTCAGATATTCCCCACATGGGGATACCATAGTTTAATGTCATTTGTTGAGGATATTGGTGCTAGGAATTTTAATGTCCTACAACTCAAACATGTGGGGACTCACACCCCACCCCTTAGACACACATAACTAATACTCACCCACTCTTAGGGGATGAAAGGAATCAACAATGCCTGACATGGGTGAGTCATAGGAGTGGTCAATTTTGGTGTCCATTTTATGTTGGATATATGAAAAAGACAAATCCATTAGCATCTCAATTCCAAAACGCAATATGTAGGGAAACACAACAGGGGACACTACACGAGGGACTGAGAAATCGCTATGCAGATGCATGTATGCCACAAGGAGGATATGTACGCATGAATTGGGAGTTGTGCATAAGAAGAGCTCAAAAATGGTGATTTATATTAAATAAAACCCATGAGGCCTAAGGTAAGGGGTCAGTGCATGATTAGAGGTTTGTGCACAAAAGGGATGGTACTAAGAAGATTATGTGGTGTGCAAGGGAACTTGTTGCACACAATGGGGGTTTTTAACACACTTTCCTTATTAAAAAATGAAATGGGAGAGGGTAAATCCCTTATGGGACCACATAACAGGGGTACCATATGGGACCTTTTATGCAATGTCTTGTACATTTAGGGGTTCATCATACAAGGGATGTCACAGAAGTGGAGTTCTTCCATGCGCACAGGTGACAGTTTGGGTCTTGAATAGTTCCCCCAAGGAAAGGGGTCTCCATAATATTTATAGTAAAAAACATAAGTTGTGTCATGTAATAAGTTCTTCATATATGTGGGAATTTTATTACCATTGTGTGCATATTAAACTTACACATGAGGCAAAATTTTACACAGAGTCCTCTACACTTTCACACACCATCCTTACCTATTTTGGGGTGGCAAGAGAGAAAAACAGATCGCTAATGTCATAATGGACGTGTAAGGGTGTTCCATGAGTATTTAATTATTTCACATAGACCTTTAATATTGTACTCTACTCCCTTTGTATTCTTGGAATATTCTGTTGATTCAAAGGGTTTCTTTAGTTTTCTTAATGATAACAATCCATGGCCCAAAGTGGAATTTGGCCCCAACAAATCCCCCCCCCCCAACAAAATCTGAGATGAAAGTGGACTAGATGGCTGGGGTTTGTTTGAAATTATAAAATGAATGTTGCATTTGGGGTGGTGTAAAAAATATCAGATGAGCAGTGTGGAAGCTAGTTTTCTTTCGTGAAGAAGACCTTGTCTTTCCCAATAAATATGTAGGGGGAAGACACTCACAATCTCCATATCATGATTCATATTTGACTTGTTGATATGATACAAGAATGTAGTAAAAACATAGATGATGCTTCATGTTAGAAGAAGTCCAAAAACATACATGAGCTCAAAGAGGATGAATAAGAGATCCAGTGCCCAGAATAATTGTTATATTATTTTTCCTTATTCATCACCTAGCAATTAGAATCTGTCATACGACTGGAGGTCCAACTATAGAAATCCAAAGAGAAGCTGAAACATGAGAGTCAACAATCATTCGACCTCTGAACTAAACATGATCAGTTTTAGATCTCAGATAATTAACTTCACTCTACAGCCATTAATGAAAATTTGGATCTCAGGTGGTGGTGGAAGACTCTAGAGTCCACATGTCTTACGATTTCATATCTGAATCATTCCATTGAAGGTGAAAATCCATCTGAACTATGTTTTTCACACTAATGAAAAATGTTTTTCATCTTTATTTTTCTCTTTGAACTACATGAATGGACACATTCTATCTTTCTTTAATTATAGAATTCCAATCAAACTTGTGAAACAACTAATTATTCACCCCCAAGAATGAATGGGTCATGCATGGAATGAGATAAAATAGAAAACCACATAATCACTGATATTGTATGATAGTGTCTAACTATGAATGAACACCCAGGGTCTGATATTGACTGATGAAAGAATTTGGGATGACAGAGGTTGTGGTTGGAGAAAAAGGCACTAGGGGAACCCATCGTTCTGTTCCCGATGTAATCTAGTTCATGAACAGGATAGTCCCAAGGGAGTGGGAATCTATTCAAATAAATGGGAATAATAAGTGTCAATCATGAAACCCAAAATTTTAAAAATAATGGGAGTAGTGTCACAATATAAGATAATTATGAACCATATTTGACAACACAATTTCTGTATTTCTTAGCCTAATTTAAGGACAAAAAACGAGGCTCAACCTAAAACCTTGTGAAAAATGAGGGACATGTATCAAAATGTTTCATGAATAATTATGGGTCTTTCTCATAGATTGGTAGGTGGGACATGTGTCCAAGAACCATGATGTTAAGGGGTCCATTCATATTTTAAATAGGATGATTGGAAGAATAAGAGGTGGACACAAAGCATTATAATAGAGTTATTGAATGTTAGAATGGTTTCCAACACTCTTGGGGATGTGCCACCCTGTCTTGGAATACACTAGTGTATGTGAATTGGTCTAAAATAAGATCATGACAATCTCTTAGGGATGTGTCACCTCAGATTTCGAGTGACAACTGAAGATGTTATCAATGTCGTATTTGACTAACAACAAGTGGGGTGACCTCTCGGGCGTGATCAATGATTCTATATAGTTTAATATATTTAGAGTAAGGATTATGGAAGTGTAGTTTAACATCATATGGTAAGGAAGTTACTTGGTATAGTTTAACATCACATGATAAGTACAAATCTAAAATTATAATGTTATTTGATTGGGATGCTGCAAATAGTTTAATTTAATATTGCATGGACCTTGAAAAAAATTTAAATTCATATGGCTTGTACAATGGTGATGTAACTTCCTAATGTATGTTTGTGGCATGGGGGAAAGATTCCCAACATGATTGATCTCAAAGAGTCTTATTCCACACATATAATAATAAATTTACAGGATGAATATTTCAGAAAATCTGGTATAGTTGGCGTGGTGGGGTGATAAATTCAACATGAACTAGACTATATATGGCCCTATCTAACACCACCCATTTGTTGTGAGGCTCTTAGTTTATGGTCATAGGGTCTGGAACCCGAAATCCTCCTTTAACTCGACTGTAATGGTACTCACCCCACTAAATGTCCTAAGCCTACATGATCCATTCTCAGTAGTTGAAACATTGAATGGTATAGGGGGTTACATGATATGTGGGAGTGTGAAAATATGTTGAATCCCAGAATGAAATACCTCTATGATTCAATGATTATAAAAAAGGTAAAAAAATAATTACATGTTTTGGATAAAAGGGGTGACTGGTACGTTGGGGCCAATTTTTGACCATGTGATGAAACTCATGGACCATAAATAAAATAAGTATTAATTTGATGATTGAAATGAAGATCAACTATTGGCAAAAATTTTAACAATGGATCCCTTGTTTGATTACGAAGACTATTAGGTCATTGGCCCAGGATGAGATATGATCTGAAGAATCATTAATCCATCACTGTTAGGGGTCCATTTGGATTTGAATGATGATGGAATCCAAACCCTGGAGGAATAAAAGTGTTGATTAAAAATGTTTAATAGTAGGATTCAAACATAGGTATTCATATAGTATATATTCATATTGAATAGAAAAAGGAAAATAGTTTAAATAATTTTTTCTCAGAGTAATAGAAATATTTTTAGTTTTAGGGAATGTATACAACACGTGGTTGGGAAATTCTATTGTGAACTAGGCCAATGAGGCTAATGTGTAGAACAAACACCTTAAAATTAATGGAGTAATGGTTAAGTTTATAATTCTGGGACCGTTACTAAGGACTAATGAGACAAGATAGTCAAATAACCTATTCTTGCACCAGAAGAAAAAATTTCTGAAAATATAGATATATCCCATATGGGTAGGAATCAAGACATAAATAGTTAAAATAACATAGCTTTGTGAGAGACCAATTCTGGTGGGGGAAATCCTCTCCAATGTGGAAGTGGAAGAATCCCATAATTATCAAGGAGAACCTTGAACTTCTTCAATATATGAATATAGTTTAGCATCAGAAATTGAGAATAGCAATTCTTATTTTGAGTTCATAATGCATGGACCACGAGGATGATATCTCAAATGGGTATGTGTGATGTAGTGTTATGACAATATCTATGTAAATTAGGACTTAAGATTTCCCAACCCAACATAATTCAATTCCATAAAAAGAATGCATATTGTTTAAAGTTTTGATGATTAGAATATAAGATCTCAATTTATTGTAATGGAGATTGGACCATAGGGGAATAATTACAAAAGGTATATGCATAATGTGTTGGTATAACCGACCTAACATAGATGTGGAACAGGGAGGTCCACACACACCACAACTAAATCCTTGGGGAAGCTCACATATAGTTTAGAGTTCTGTACATTGGAGAATAGAGAGTAGACACTCATTCAAATGGTACATATGTGACATGAAAGAGATAAAACCGGATGTGAATGAGTGTGAAGAGATCAAAAATATTACATATACTTATTATGATGATATTGAAATTTTTTATGGTCATAGGGATTGGACTCTGATCGAGGCTAAATGGATGAATGTTTATAGTAATTTGTTTTTGGGCCCCAAAGATGAAATTTATGTCCATAACTATGTTTCTCATAAGGATGGGAATAAATGCAATCATATTTCGTGAATCATATGTTGTATAATGTCATGATTTAAGGAAGAAAATAGAACAACATGAAGAAGGAGGAACATTGTGACTGGATCCAAATACGAAGTTCATGGGCATGACTACATATCCGGCAAGAGAAATAATCAAGTGACATGTAGTTCTTCAATTTTGTGTTTTATAATATCATGTGGTACGAATGAGAATGATCAAAAGTAGAGGTTTATGGAATGGAAAAATAACCTGAAGTGAATGAGGACCACAGAGGCCTGCACCAAACCACCCACTCCAATGAAATGAATCAGTAGAAGGGTTTAAAAGGATGGAATTATATATATTGGAAGATACACAATGTATGGGAACTCCTACGTATCTCATAAGGATTAGAATAAAACCACATATTTATCATGAAAATGACATGGTAGATGACCAGTGTAGGGGGTTATGTTCTCTCAAACAAGAATATCAAAATGGTGCTTTACAGTTTAGCATCTTAAAAAATAGACCACATGGTTGTTAGTTCAGGTTTATTGAATTCGTACTCTAGGGTTTTGTAGCTCCCCTATGTGGGTATGATACCTACCAAAAAACATAATCCCCCATGATCCGTGCTAATTTTGGGATACAAGGAATTTCAGTTAAAAATTCCCTATCACATGTAGAAGTGTTCCACAAAGGTGAGGGAATGATGAGTTAAGAATATTCCCACAATACAAATAATCTTACTCAATATGCGCATATGCAGGGAGGAACAACAACAGGGGTGTTATAATTTTTTTTAGAATTCATGGAGGTGTTAAATATGTAAATTGAAATTTTTGATATTGTAAATATGGTAGGAGCGAATAAAGAGAAGGAAAACTGTCAACTATGTTCAAAACATTGGATCCTTAACATGACCAATAATAGGTGAAACATGAAAATTCTGAATCAACTATTGACTAATTTCAAAACATAGGATCCACGATTTTCTACCAAAGATCAATTTTTCTATTAGCCTGGGAACATAGGTGAGACAAATCATAATGATACCATCACCATTAGGGTGTCCATTTGGATGTGAAAGACTGTAGGAATTTGAACCTAGAAATATATGAGGTATGGAAATGATTCATGAATCATTTACATAGAACCTGACACCTTAAAATTAATACCCTATCACAGTAGATCTTGTCAGGTGTAGACCCCAACTGAACTTAGGGTAAAAATAACATGGAATTTCAAATATTTTATGGTTATATTATTTAGAAACTTCGTTGAAATCTAAACCAATTAGGTTATATAAGGCATAGAAGGAATATCCTGCCATGAATGAGGACTATGAAGGCCAGTGTCACAAGACACACACTTAGGAAGATTCTCACATAGTTTAAAGTAATGATGTGTGTACTATGATGCCCGGTTTAATGTCATGTTCCTAAGATGAACAATGTTATGTTGTATATCAACGAGAAACTAGATCGATATAGCATAGTTTACATTCCTGTTGTAGGGGTGTGGGTAGAAGAATTTAATATCATGTTGCAGGGATGCATCTGTGCAGTTTAATATCTTGCAGTGAGGATGAGGAATGTCACACATTTTATTGTTGTGAAACTATTACAAGGGAATCTCTAATGGGCATGTGTAGTGTGGGGGGGAGTGAAAAAATAGAATTAAACAATGTCCACTGATTCCAAATAATATACAACACATTTATAAAAGAATAATATAAATCATTTTATTTTTTCATCAAAGATTTTACACCTATGAAATTGTTCCACCATTCCTTGTGTGTATAAACCTTATCGAATACATTAAACCCATGTCAGCAATGGTTGGTGTGGGAAATAAGGAATTGAGAGTATTTTCACAACACATTATGATGTGTTGAAGGGGGATGGGTATGTCGGGTTAATGACCTCCCAACAAGGCTGACCATCTTACATAACACTCATAGGATGAAAAAGGGGTTAAACTGATAAACAGGTAACACAGATGGTGTGGGAGTTCCACTGGAATATAATGATATGGAAAATGTCAATCATAATGCTTGATTTCTAGGAAATAATGTGGGCGTATTATTGATAGAATATAACTACTAACAATTTTTAAAACATATTATACATATCATTATACATAAAATTAGAACAAAAAAATGTGGGTCTACTGATGACCATGTTCAAAATGAAGGATATATCTCATAATGTTCTCAAGAGTCTTCCAGTGCATTGGTGCAGGATGGTAGGTGAGCCATATGTGTAATCACCCTATTGTTTGGGGGTCCCTTAAGATGTGGAAGATGGTGAGAAACCAAATATAGGGACATTTGAATCATTTATATGGAATGATAAAATATCCTTATAGAATAAAACACTCTATATTATACACCACAACACATTTGATCATACTAATGATTAATATCGGATTGCAGGATTCAAACCCCTTGTCAGGGATAAATTTTCTGATGTAGCTCTAGGATGTTTCATGGTAATGGATCAGTTCCAAATAAAAAGGATGAGGAGGAGGTTCACCATGCGAGAAATATGTATGATGTGGTCATTATGACCCAATGTGATTTAGGGATGAGGAGGCTCGTCAATGCACCACATACTCCAAATAAAATATTGTGCATACATTAATGTCTTCATGCCTCGACTCAAACTTCTAGTTTAAGTTTTTAGATCATACACCATAGGTATCTTAGATTATGGTTATAGATTTTGGACCATAATTGAGGATTCCAAGGGTCTTAAATGGTTCATAAACATGAGGTTGGACCCAAATACAAAATTTTTGGGCATCACAAACAATCTTATAATGGAAGGAATCAATACATACATAGTTCTTGAATTCCATTTAGTTTAAAATCATGCGGCATGTTCATTGGTTTCTACACATTTTACCCTCATTCCACTAGGGTGATGCATTTAAAACATTTTTTTCCATGCAACCAGGACATTGGGGGTGTTTCCCTAAATGAATATGTAAGACATGGATTCAATAACCCAATATGAATGATGAGAACTGAGGTCTATACAAAATCATATGATCCTAAAAAATCTCTCTGGATGTACCCAAAGAAAATGTTTCTGGGAGCCACTACATATCCCATATGGATGGGAATAAAACCACATGTAGTTCAGAAATCACATATAGATTAACATCATATAGTAAAAACATTGTTGAACCAACATGAAGGGATGGAATTATTGTGGATGGGCACAAAGATTGAAATATGGGCATCACTGTGTATCATGTGAGGGTAGGAATCAAGACACAGGTAGTTTTAATATCTCATGCTATTTAACATCATGTTTTCAGGATGCGGGTGATCTGACATGATGGTATGGAATTTTTGTGTTTGCTCACAAGGATTAAAACCTGGGCATCAATACATACCCTATGAGGGAAGGAATCATGCAATATGTAGTTCTTGGTTTACCACCTTTCATAGGTCTGGCCCATGAGCAATGAAAGTGGCTCTCTTTTTGTCTTTAATTTTTTTTAAATTTATTTTATTATATTTTGAGTGGATGAAGAATGATGGAAGATTCACATGACACTACATATCCAATAGGTATCAGAATCATGACCTATGTAGTCATTACAAGTGGCAAGGCAAATGAGTAGTGCCTAGGGTGATTCTCTCTCAGGAGAGATAACAATGATGCAGTTCCTTTTATCATTGTGTGACTAATACGATAATTGTAATGCAGTTTAAAGTCATGATACCATGACATAGTTATGTTTCTTTTTAAGTCGTGAGTTAAGGATAATTAATGTTTCATGGTTTAAAGACATGTACAAGTACATAGATGCTTTGCAGTTTATCATCATATGACTTTGAATTTGATGTCACAATTTAGGGCCATATAAAAGGGCCAATCCATGTAGTTTAACATAATATGGTAATGATGATATGGTTCATAATTTAAGGTCATAGTGTTTAGAATATAGGTTGTAATATAAATAGAAATGTGTAGCAGAGTTTCCGGATAGACCCAACACAAATGAGGACACACGAGGTCCCACACCTCACAATGCATTATAGAGAGAGTCTCACATATGATTTAAAGTCACATTGCTTGGACTCACTAAAAACAGTTTTGGGTCATGTTTCCTAGACCATAGCCTCTTATTTTATGGTTTTAGTGTTTGGTACATGGGACCCAGTTAAGAATTGTGTTCTTGGGATAGAGGTGAAGGAGTTTTTTCCAAAATGGAAAATTCATAATGTGATAAATATGACCTGATGTTAATGGGGACAATAGAGGTCCTAACAATTCCATGTTCTCCCAAGGAAATATTTTCCATGGATTCAACATCATGTGGTGATGAAAACAACATTATTAGATTAATACCATTGATTTCTAACATGTTACTCTTATTTTAATTTCATTTAGTTTGGAAACTTTTTTGAATTACACCTAAGAGGGTCACCCATATTCATGAAATGTACTTACCGAGGAACATGTCATTTGATGGAGGTTTGAAACACTCCCCATCAAGGTTGAGAAAATTGTATCCACTATTGGTGTAGACCTTGTGAATGATGTAATGTACTTCCTCCTTGGGATCCAAAAAGGGTTTCCTCCTACCCTATATCATTGTAATTTTAAGAGGAAATATAGTATCACCTTAGATAATGGATAAGATATGATCTATTTTGTAGAAATATCTATCAATCTTGTTCTAGTGCCTCTTTAGATTTGGAAATGCATAAATCCTATTATCGTCGTGGGATTACAATTGATCTAGAGGGAAATCAAATACCTTTTAGTATATATACTAATCAAAGATAGCTATGCAGTGCGACGAAAACTCAATCTTGATGGGAAGGATTGCCATTATTCTGTACACAAGGGAACATGACGTCACCTGGGTAAATTTGTGGTTCATTGTCTAATAATCACCGAGGTTATTTGGGAGCTTTTCTATCCAACACATTTTTGACCAACCATATTCTGTAGAATATAAGAGAGGGTCTTTTTGAACTCTTCAATATTTCCATTATCCTGCACATAGTGAAGAGAAATATGGTCATACCGGATATGGTACTTGGTGTACAAATTATAATAATCATATTTCTAGAAGTTAGTGTCCTCATCGATGAGAATATAATGAGGGACTCCTAATCAATGAATGATTCTAGAACACACAAACTAAACAATATAATGAACCATGAACTCCTTGAGATAAAATTTTCACTACAGACATGGATAAGAAATTTTCCGTAGAAAGAATGAGCTTTCACTAGTGTTCTTTTTTTATTGATATGGTCCCATGAAAAAGATTCCCCATACTAAAAAGGCCCTACAGAGGTTGGTAGTATGGAGGTGATCTAGTGGTCAATGAAAAAATATGGAATGGTTTTGATAGTTAGGGTACATATTGGATAGCTCAATAAAATCCAAGAACATATTAATCAAGATGTGGCCTAGCCGATGAATATAGTTGGAGATAATCATCCCTTCCTGATGACCACCACATGATCTTGCATGGACCACATTTAAAACCAAGGGAATCTTGTCTCCATGAATAAAATATAGGATAATTCCATAAAACCCTCATTTTTAGAGGCTTTTCTCAAGGTGGCTACACTCTAAAGGGTGAACTACATTGAACTCTGATAAATTCACTAGTGTTATGATATAACAACTAGGAGAACACCATTAAATAAATACTTGATGAAAGGGGTTGTCCAATAAATGTTTCTTCAGCTACAGTGGTATTTATAGTTTTAAATGGGTAATCATCGGTAGTCATACGGTCTATCTTCTGGTTTGGATCATCATCTGGAGTGATAGGAGAGACGAGCCTTTTATGTTCCCGAAGAATAAACATAACTTTTTAGTTTCGAATTGAATGACATGCAGTTAGATTATCTAGGAAATCGTCTCATCAATTATGTGACTGGGGGACATGAGTAAACTATGAAAGAGTAGAGAACCTGAACATCAGTCGATGAGGGCGCTCTAGCAAGGGAATGAAATCTGGCTTCCTGACAACGTAATTACCATTTATTTCCTAAATGAATAACTCAAAGTCCCCCCCCTTAGATGTAGGAATATAATTTCAATCTTTAGAGATAGATAAATACTAGTAGTGACGACCTAATACACCATCGCATTGTTAGTTAATCATTCTAATAGAAAGAATTAATAAAACATGATAGCTTATGTAGTCATGATGAAGGGAATTCATAGGCAGGCACTATTGGGCATTGGATCATTGAGGCTTCTGTTGATTGGACATTAGGAGGGACCATGGAAGTGAATATTCCATCATTAATTGTATTGAACCATAGAGAGGATGGGCTTTTCTTGAAAATAAAGTTATAGGGACTACTTTTCTAGGGCCAGATGGGTGGCCAAAATTTTCAGCAGCGCCAAACCCTTGATGTCCTTTTCCCAGATAAGCCTGATGTTAAACTACTGAATGATCATGGACCAATTTTATGGACAGTATATTAGTATGGGGTTGTTCATGATATACATTAGTGGGTCCACAACGGACTCCATCTTTATCTCAGGATGTAGTAGATATTTCTACAACATCAATACTACTAAAACTAGTGTAAGGCATCTCTTCATGATGGAAGAATATCTAGTATCCTTATCAATGAGCATATGACTGAGATAGTATGCTTTTTTCTCAATACTTTCATAGTTATTGTGAACAAGAAGAGAGCTAATTCATTGTTCAGGGGTGTTCACATAAAGACCAACTGTATCGAGAAAATAGGTGGCATCATTATCTTTTTTTGTACCATATACTTCATTATTTCATAAAAATAATTATGGAACTCTTCATCCCATTGGTAGACCACACCATTCTTCGTAAACCCTGAAAAAGATCATACACATTCCAACAAGATTCAATATGAATTCGTGTCTGTAGGCTATGTGGCCTTGAAATTTTTGGAGTCCTAGGGGGTGTCTCATAGATGGCTTCCGGATGGTGTCCTTGAACTTATCCTGGTTGATAACAATACCTCTGTATCTGATGATGAATTTGAAGAACATCCTGAAGGTAACTATAAAGGAATAGTTTAAAGCATTCATCTTTATTTGTTTCGATAAATGAAGTTTAATAAATTATTAAGATATCTATGATGGTCATGATTCTTATAGGTTTTAACAACCAAGTCATCCACATAGTATTACACTAGCAACTTGAGGATCGTTTTAGATATGTAGTGCAAGGCACACTAATATGATGCTTCTATATTCTTCTAACCGAAGGGAATTACCTAATATCATAACATCCCCTGTATAAACCTTATGGGGGTAGACTCTTCGTCCTCTTGGGCTATATGGACATGATCATATCTAGAATACCCATCCATGAAAGATAGAGCCTATAATCTTGTGGTGTAATTCCCCAAAAACACTATCATAGGAAGGTAAAAATCATCCTTTGGAGAATAGGGGTTGAAATCCTAGAAGACGATGTAGAATATCATTTTTCTATTATTAATCATGATATTAATGATGTTTTCCAACCATCTAGTGTACAAGACTTCATTTATGAGGTTGGATTTAATGATCTTATCAACCGTGCGTCATCCATGGAATGATGGGAGGGGTACAATTTCCTGGGAGGCTTCTTGAACCCATGATTCCACATCATGAGACGATGAAGGTGGATGTCATCCAGGGTGTCTATTTTAAGATTTTATTCATAACTCCAAGAAAATACTTCACAATTCTACATCATGAAATCAATATATTGTTGAGGTTCCTCTTCAATCATGTTCACACTGATCATTGTTGTCTTTGGGTATTCTTTAGAGATAATATTCTACTATACATGCTCAATGGTAGGGGTGGAGACACCATATTTCAATGTGGAAGAAGAATCCCCTCAAATCATCTTCATCATCAATGGTAGGTGGAATCACTGGGTGGATGTGGTTCGTCTAAAACTAGCCGCTTATGGAGCAACACAGACTACCACTTGGGTGGATGTGAAATCCCAAATGGATGATTCCTATATTTTTTAATCTAGGGAAACAAAAACCATTGACTAGATTCAATAATTTTTTCAACTGTAGGGTCCCCCATGGATGATTCCAAAGTAGTAGTTTTGTGGTGGAATGTGTCATCTCAACCCTACTAAGAATATTTAGAAGGTATGGTGTACAATTGTATCCATTTGGAGAATAACTCGATACCCGACTTTGGGTAGGGGGTTTTGGTATCACCCAAGCTTGACCCACGTAGGAGTATAAGGTAATCTTTTGATGTTCATTATAACATGGAATGTGTCTTCTCCTCTTCTCATAAATGACAAAGATGTGTCCCATGTTTGGAATTTTGACATCTAATTGATTAATTATGAGGATTAAATCATCATCCTAGTATGCCAATGGGTCATCCATAGTGACAATGTGCTCAATATCATTGGTCTCAACTCATTTTTCTTTTCTCTTCTTATATTATAATTTTCGATAGTGTGAATCACAAGATGTAATTGGATATGCATCAACTTGCAGTGGACCTACTCAACCGTTGAGGGAGTACATAAGGAACTATTGATATGTGGGGGGATCCACTACATGAAAATGGTGCAAGGGTCTACCCATCATAGACATGTAGGAAGTATAAAATGTTACAACCATGAATTCAGTGATAAAAACAACACCATTGAACTAGTTCTCATAGAGAATTTTTCACACGACCTCATATTTGTTCTATCATAATCCTAAATAATTAGGATTGAAGCACCTAGATATTCTTCATTTTGTCCTACCTTGTAGATAATCTAGTCCAGGAAGTGATTAATCCTAGAGAATGCGTCGATGAGACATTTACTTACATCGTTGCCATTGATATTGCCAGTGATGTAATGTGGGTGGATGTTCCACTCTTCGTGAGACCCTTAATCGACTCCCAAGAACATGTTGATGGATTTTAATTCTGCTCTCTCAAATTTCTCAACATGGAATGTCTTTACAGCCTCTACCTATATCTCAAACAAGAGGGGGTCTTCTAGGCCTCTATGATGTCTTCTCGCATATCCTCTGATTGGAATAGGGCCTTATGTATCAAGAGTTGTTGAAGAATGGTGATATGGTTTTTAAGAACATCATACTTCTATTCTCAGTTCACATTTATTACAAAACGGGGTTTCACTTTGGAAGGAGGTATGGCAGGTGCTACTAGTCACCATTGAATTCTATATTGTACTAGGAATGTAATGTTGCTCATTAGATGAACCATCCCGAGTTAAAAATGGTTGAATAGCAGATGGTTGAGGCCAAGACACAAATATTGGTCGGTTATCATGATGTAGTTGTGGTTGTTCTACCTAATCGAGTTGCATTATTGGTGGTGGAAGAGTATCTGACATTACGGGGTGAGAGGAAGATGCCTTCCAAGATATTCACTAAACCTTATATCTTGTCTCTATATTATTCATGGATCGGATTGAGGAATTTTAATGAATACTCCAGTGATTGACATATTCACGACCCTATCAGTGATGGTGTTAACTAGTGAAATTTGGAGGACATTCCCATTATCTCTCATCACCGGGAACTATTTAGGGATCCACCAGCTCGATAGTGTCTATAGAGGCATACTATAGATCATAATCAATGGAGTATTCTAATGTCGTGAAAACCTATATGTTGATTCCCATCTTTAGAGTCATAAACTCTCCGAAGGTGAGAATTTTTTTTGACGCCGGTAGGGTGCCTTTCATTCCCTTTCACTGTCACCAATGAGCCTCCTGAGAAATAAAAGACTCTAATGTGGAAAACAAATAAAAATTTGGGGGACATGAGAAAATAATCGGAGACTCGGTGCAGCTGAATTAGGGATGAATGATGCTAGGTACATGAATGAAAACTCTATGATCTAACCAATCATTATACATTTGGGACCCAAGGCTAGACACCTTCTTCCATTCAACCTCAACATCACTGATATGCATTGCATAGATGAATCCATCTTTCATAGGGATAGTGTCCAATCTAATAACATTGTTATCAACCTGGTCCAAGAGATAGTCATTGAACAGATAATATCACTTGATTGTATACCTACGGATACCGTGGTAAGTTTAGTAGCTCAGGAAATCAGTGAGATCAGCCTCCTAGGGTTTACTTCTTTCTGGAAACGTCATAATTCTGTGCTCCAGGGAATTTACGAAATAATCAAGAACCTAAACCTCATTGAATGAGTGGTATTGGTTTCTTCTATATAGGAAGGTAAATATCGGTGCCTACCCGTAATGAGGGGATAGAGACTAGTTAGAGGATAGTCATGTATTTCCTCACATAGGAGGCAATTCTTGACTGGGTGGTGCCTATTGGTTCTGTGGTGGATTATTGTGAGACTAAGGTTATGCCAGACGATGTTTCTGATTAAGTGGATGTGTGTGATGTTCCACTAGTATAGATTCTAGATTCCTAGGGTTCTCTAACTGTGTGGTGGAAGCAGACTCTACCTTGGTGTCTCTTCTAACAAGATCTGAGAGAGACACTGAGCACTCATTCATAGATTACTGTCTGGAATCCCTTTTGTACTAAGCCTTGTCAAATAAAAATTGTACTCCACTTGTAAAATTATGAGTGATGAAGGAAGGATCTAATTTCGTTTTAACATTCCCCACAGACATATACAGTAGGTTCTCTTCTATTTTTGGCAAGTAATGTTAGTATCTGAATCCCATCCACTTGGTTAAAAAGTCTATGATGCGTAAATATGGACATAGTTTTCACTTGAGGAGGGTTGTGATAATTTTTTTATGAGTAATAGAGCGGGAATGATAACGAAACTACATTAAATTATGTAACCAAAAAAATTCACCCAATGGGTTATTATCTATTATTGATGAATGCAAGTCCTTTATATTTTTTATGAAACACCAAATCATAGAGGCTTCCAGTAGTGATGGAGTTCCCAGTCTGGGTCCACAGGAAGAAATATAGTATTCCAGATGCTACAATGGATTATCCATATTATTGAATCAATATAAGGTTGGATTTTAGAAATATTTGGGTGCATTCAAGTCGTCCGCCAATGATTAATATGGAAATCCTTATGGTGGTATCCCCACCTATCAAATTTCCAAAACATAGAGTCAGGACAATAGAGGATATATTAGATCATCCTGGCGGGGTTCCTAACCAACAGTTAGTTAGTAGTCCCATTAACAAAATTGTTAGGCTTAGTGGATTTAGGACTTCTTGGAGGACTGGGTGGAGGAATTGTTAGCGGAAGAAACATTGGATAATCTTGATTTGGATTCTAAGAATTGTTATCATGTTTCTTGGGGAAATTCATAGACAAATACCACAATTGTTTTCCATAGACTCCATCCTAAATCCTATCAATATGCATGGGATTGAATAAATCTATGGGAGGAAACTATACATTAATGAACTATGGATTCTCTTATAGCCCCTATGTATGAGGGACATGATTGTTTCCCTGATCACCATAATTTAGGCATCATTCTACAAGGTGCTAAGCAAGGATCTTGTCAATGAGAATTCCTTGATACATGATCTACTGGATGAAGGTGGTCATTGAAAGTTCATCCAAGATCACTTATACATCATCGGACAAATCATAGGTCTTAGAGGTTCCAATGGGATCCTTACTTTGATTGATGCTATTACCGATTGGTAATGATTCTACGGGGTCTCGAAAACCACATATATTCCTCTTTTGGTGGATAAAATACCTAGGGTTCCTTATGGTGATGTTCTTCCTTGGGGAGAGTGTTCTCTTCATCATACCCTATTCCAATTACCACTTTCAGGTGTTTCTAAGGGACAGCCAAATATTACACTAAAATGACCAGAGGTATATTCTCAATGTCACTAGGTATGTCTGGCTACCACAGTATGGGATTGAAGTAAAGAGTGGAATATTTTACACAGCCTCAGATATGCACATCTAGGGATGCCTCCTCAAAAATTATTCTTAGCATATTGAATCTATGAATTCATATTTTCTCATGAATATGGATATAGTCATGTGAGGTAGGGTGTTGAGTCCTACAATGTGCTACTAACTCAACCATGTGACAATATTGATCGACATTATCATTATGATCCTAGATATTTTGAAATGCCAACAAACTATCATGAAGGTGGAAGTGTATCACCAAAATAGTCCATTGGAAACACATGACCTCATCTTCGGTGATTGAATGTGGAATGCCCAATTTAGGAGTATCAATCAACCAAAACATATCAAACAATTGATCGGAATCTATAGTGTCACACAAGATTCTCTACTCAAAAATTGGGATCCAAATATATTTTCTCCAACTCGTCAATCATGGATTGTTGAGGAACACGTAGTGACACAAAAAATGTAACATTATGGTGGTGGATTGGCTAGTGGATAAAAATATTGCATGATCTAACAGACCACTACTTGCTCGGTTATCTCTCAAGGGTGGTACCGACAACATCATCATGTCCCCATAGTATGGGGTATTGAACACTACTACATGAATAATGGTGAAGGAAATTGTTTCAGATTCTAGAGGGTTCTCATCAACTACAAAAACTGAGAAAAATCATCACGGTCATGTGTCACGGTATATAATAAAACTTTTGATGATGTAGATGACTACATGAAAATACCCTAGATAAAAGAAAAATATGATTTTCCCTACATGTACCTTTGAATGGATTTGGGGATTTACTGCATATCACCTTACAAGATGACAAAAATCGCATTCTAGGATATATCTATAGACTCTGATGTAAAGGATCGGGGTGAAGGATCCATCATTGAGACACATTATGTATCAGAATATGAGAAGCGAACTAGATGGAAATTTTTGTTATGCATCTCGATGTTCTTCATTCCACAGTGATGGTTCTCCCTTCATTCCCAAGAAAGAATGTTGGGGATGGGTTTATTTTTTTATTGGGGTGGACCTTTATGTGGGTTGGTGGTGGAGTGGGGAGTACCTCCACTTGAGGTCGCCAGAATACAAAGAGGACCTCTGTATTAGTTTTTATAGAAGCAGGGAAGTCCTATACTTGGAATGTTGTGAATGTGGGAAGGATCACCATTCTGGGTGCTAATATATCAATGATGAACTCTTATTTAATCGTCAGGGAACTAGGGAGGACCTCAATTGCATAAATTGGAGCATGGATGGGATCTAATTTGGTGATCTAATGTTCAAGGAACACATGGAGATATACAAAATGGGACATGGGGAGGACCTCTATTTTGGGAAGAAATGGTCTATAGAGGGCCCCTATACTAGTCATTGGATGCATTGGGAGGACCTCCATATTTTTGAGTTCTAGATCGGGTAGGACCTCTGATGGATCATGTAAAAATATGTGGAAGTCCTACATGAAGGGTTCCTAATATATAGGGATGACCTTCATAGTGATCATTGGCGAAGTGGGGAGTAACTCTTCATTGATGGGGTGTTTGAGTGGAGAGGACCTCTGTTACAGTTGGTGATGAAGTGAAGTGGTCCATTGTGTTGATATTTTGTGAAATGGGGAGGACCACTATATAAGAAACCATAGTCATGAGGAGGACCTTTGTGTTGGATGTCAGAAAATGTGGATGACCTCCACTGGAATCATCACTAAGGACATGTGGATGACCACCAAATTTGCTAGACAATGCGATGTTCCTACACGCTAGCCGAGAATGGTATAAGGAGGGCCCTCTTGCTGGATCTCATCGTCATGGGATAGACCATCATGGCTGCTAGATGTACTATATATTGAAAAAGTCATCCCAACCTACTAGTGTGGTAGCTACGGTCCCAATCTCCATAAAGACTTTATGATGCCCAATTTTTCTGTATTAGGGAACTTGTAGTATGTGTCAGTGGTGGAACAGACAGTAGGGAATGTGGAATATGATTCCACCTAATGGACAACTTTTTGATCTTGAACCAGATGTTGTCGATAGGTTATTTGTGCCTGTTCTAGAAATGGAGGGGTGTAGAAAACATGAGTTTTGTCTTGTATGATCAATATTTATGGAATTGACATTGGAAAGTGGGATCCCTCATTCGAGTCTCTTTGGCGGTTGTCATAGCTGGGTTGAATTAGGCATCCCCTACCTCATCGTCGTAGGACGGTGGGTCATAGGAATGTTAGGGAGAGATGATCCCAATTTGGTTGGATGTAGGATTGGGGAGGAATGGCTCCCTAAGCATCCACTTGGGGCGACAATGATGCTGAGAGGAAGAATCCACCATTTTCTTGGAGAGCCATGTCCCTCTAGGTAATGACCCCCTCCTACATATACCATCATACAAGGATTCTTATCAGCATCATTTGGACCATCTACAAATGTGAGATGGGGCATGGGATCCAATTAGTCATGGTCATGGATGATTTTGTGGTGGAGGAAGCTTTTTAAGAGATGGCCAGATTGATGTTCCCTCTACCCCCATACCAGAAGGTGGGAAGAGATTGTTATCATATAGGTTGGGTCCTACAAAGCTGTATGATATAGCTGTTTATATATATACAGAGAATTAAATTCTAAATTCCCCAGTGTTGTCCAATCTCCCATGGCCAGAATAAATGATCCATGATGATGATGTCAAACACTATAATTCCCTACGAATAACATCCATATTCATTAGTGAGTTCAACTTTAGGCCCACTATTTTGATAGAGGGACCTAGTTCCAGATAGCTAGATCTAAGGACATGCTCTTCTAATGAAGTCTCTAATGCTACTAATCCCCATATAGATGAGAATATCTTAATGTCGTTTCACCATTTCTATTTCCAACGCCTTCCATCAGGTTGTGTTTCTAGTGTGTGTGATCATTTTATAATGGTCCACTGTACCCTATATTCCTTCTTTCCATAGGTGATCAGTGTTCATCACTTCTTCAAAGATGCCTTTGTCTTGATCAAAATGAGTTTATGGGATATCATTCCCTCCATCCTTGTATTCTTCCTCAAAATTCTTATCGAAGACAGAATCTCCCTTATAGATTAATTTTTTTCTTCATGAAACTCATTCATGGTGTCATCTCATAGTATAAATTTATTAGTTACCTTTCTTCTATAAAAAAAATTCAAGGGATCATGTCCGGGAGGCAACATTCAGCCTAGGGATCATTCATGTTGGGCCTTAATGAGCATGTTTGAAAAAATAGAACACTGGTACACCTGTTTTATTCCTCATAATAGGGCTTTTTAGGTGAATAAAAAAAATGAGGCATCCCATATCAATCATGGTTTATTTTATTCTATAGGAATTTCTTATGATTTTTTCTCAAGCATCCCATGTTTTTCTCAGTGTAGACCGTGAGTTTAACATCTAGCGTAGTTGGATAGTTGCTAGGTTAACAGTATATAGAGAATAATCAATGAGTTATATCACTTAGTGGGAGAGTTTAAGAGGTATTACTATATGAATGGATCATATAACTTATGTAATAATACCTTGGATGGTGTCTCCCATGAAGGGAAGGTGTCACAAATTGAAGGTGGGTCTAGAAACTAGTGAAGATGGATTAGACCAGTGCACCCCTAGGAGGGATGAAATTAAGATCAAAATTGGTTGGGATTCATCCTGTAAGAGTAATTATAGATACCCTATTTATAATTAATGGAAAAAATCGACATGGTTCTTTTAGATATAGTGGGAATTGCACATTGAGACTTCTATTCGCAATACGATTTGTCTTGGTTTGATTGTGTGGGGATTTGGTGTTGAGACAGTCTGAATGCTGCTGGGAGTATCGATGACGTAGATGGGGTGGAATTATTCCATTTTGTTGTGTTTTCTAGTTTAAAATCCTGATGGACTATGGAAGGATTATATAGAATGGGTGGGTATGTGGGGAATGTTATTCTTGAACCTCATGGAGGTTTCCGACATAGCTCAATTGGTTGTGAATCAAATGCTATAGAGTTATGAATTTGGTCTACCATTTATGTGAATCATCTACTCAGATGAAGACACCAAAGGTATGTGACCTCCTAATTTGGGCATGGACTTCTCAGGATGTGTCCTAGAGAAGATAAGGTTAGATGGAGGAATATGAACTTGTATTTTGTGGAGGATTCCTACGTATCCCAGTTCATTTGGAATCAAATTCCATGTAGTAATGTAGGGAATTGAGGCCTATACCTAATGTGGATGCCTATGTAAAGATAGATCTAGACACTACTAGGGTCAGATTAGGGAGTTTCACCTATAGGAGTGCACACAATGGTATTTCATGTGTTGGCATTGAACCATGATGAGCCATCCTATGTACCCTATTTAGAAGACATAGATAAAAAGGCATGTAATTTGGTTGGATTTCATGGTCAATACTAACCTCTAAGACCACATTAATCATGATTGGTGTGGGAAACAAATGGTTGTATGGGACTATATAATCGCGTCACAAAAGGTGCTTCAGCGAGAGAAGGAATAGGGCTAACACATTAAAGCTTTACAAGGTGGAATGAAATCCCTTTGTTGACGATATAATTTGATGTGTGGATGATCTAACCCCCATGAAGTAGAGTGGGTGTAGAGAATTTCCAAGGAGCACATGGAGACAAAGCCCAATGGGAGAGTGAGATGATAGGGCTCTGATGACCATCCCCTCCCTGATTCTTCTATACATTCAACACATGGGATGATCATATTTTAACATCATATTTAGAGAATATTGGTTCTATGTAGTTCAATGTCCTAGATATAAGATGAGTGGGACTCAATCCTCACCCCTTCTACTTACATAACTAATACCCAAACAGACATGGGAATGGGAAGGCATTAATAAATCCAGAAGATAGTGAGTTGGAGGAGTTTTCAATAGTGGGGAATATGTAAGCATCGAAATGAAAAATAGAGAAACCCATTTGTGTACAAATTCAAAGAATAATGACTTAGGACAACCCAATTGGGGACACTACACATGGGACGAAGAAATCACAATGCGGAAGCTCAGAGGGCTGCACAGAGGTGGTGTGTGCAAGACAATGGAGTTTAACGTTAGAGGTGATCAAACATGGTTATTTGAAATAAAGTCATCCCATAGAGACTGAGGTAATGTTTTCAGGCATGATTAGAGGAATGTGCGTAAAGGAGGAGGTGATGAGAAAAAATGAGTTATTCAAGGGAATGTATTTCATGCATGGGGTTGTTTCATGTGCACGTGCCTTATCCAAAATGGAAAATGGATTGGATCAAGACCTCGTGGGCCCACACAAATGGGTAACCATAGGGGACCTGCCTCATAGGATCCTATATCTTGATAGGTTCATTGTTTGAGTTTTATTATAGATGATGTATTATTATGAATGTGGGAGTGAATGATTGGCATATGAATCGTCAAACCGAAGAAAGGGGGAGCCCTTTTATTTATAGGAAATATCATCGGCAACAGTACCTATGATGTTCAGCACGAAAGAAGACATTTTACAAAAAAAATGGGTGCGTAAGATACATACAAATTTTCACCTACTTTATATGATAAAATATCCACATTTGTACACCTTACTTGGTCATTTAATGGTGGAAAATGTAGAAAATGGATCATTGACGTCATATTAAGAGCATAATGGTCTTTGATACAAATTTTAGTCTCCTGCACCGAGCAATAATCTTGAACGTGAAACCCATGTGTATCTCAAAATATTCCATTGATTCAAGTGGTTTATTCAATTTTTTTAAAAATGTTCATCTACAGACTCATGTAGAATTATGCGCTAATAATTATATATGTGTATCCTCCTAATTCATTTTCCAACACCTTGGTTACGTGATTATTTGGTACTTTCTAGTTTCACTGATATAATTTCCATTTATTTATATCATTATATTTCATACACTTCTTCTTACTCTTACTTTATATTATTCTATCCTTTATATATTATTTTTTTGTTTCAAACTTTTCCTTTTCTCTTCAAAATGGGTTTAAAATAGAGAAATTTTTTTAAAAATGTAATACCATGTATTATTTCTAATGTGTATTTTCTAAAAAGGATTTTTTATTATAAACAAATAAAATCCATTTTACAGAAATTTATATCAAAAAACCTTATATGGAAAATTTTTGGAACGGAAATGTATAGATTGTGTGCCTCTAATCTACTGGGATATTTTATTCTAACTACCTACATCAGTACCTCAGTGTCAATAGACCCATGCTATTTTGATGGTTTATTTTTGTTTTGTATTTCTTATGATGTTGGTTGGTCTAATGGAAAACGATTACCAATAGGTCATATGGAGATTGTATCAGTTCTGATTCATTAATAGTTTTGGTTTTTTAGTTTTTTATTTTGTTTTGATGTAGTTATATCTATATTTTTTTGTGTTTATTTGTGTTCTTTTTGTGATGATTTATAATATAAATTTTTTATTTTTGATTTATTTTGGTCTAAATAAATCCCAATAATATTATCATTGATTCCCTGTACATTTTTTTATCTTGGAATAATTTGGAATTCAATTCGGGCGTTGTTGTTGACTATCTCGGATAACCGATTTGAGGCCGACCAGAGTTGGTTCATAAAAAATGGTATTAGAGTATCCCTTGTAATATGGGGTTACATTTAGACTGGATATATTCATGTTGGGAATTGAGAGGTAGGGGCACGAAGGGTGTAACATACTCTTAGTCCTTCTAATCCCTAAGTCCCTATGGGTAGTTGGGTTTTTAGTATTTATTATTTATTTTGGGATTATATTGTTAGTTCCATACTAGGCTTGTTGGGATTGTGATTTGGTAAATGAAAATGGATGTAAACTGGTGATACACGATGAGGTTTTATTGAGTTTTGATACATGTTGAGATTGCTTTCATGATTTACGATACATGGAGTGGTTGGTTAAGACATTGGCAATGTTATACTAAATCATATGGCTTGTTTAGGAATATCCACTAGTTAACTATTCCAAGAGTTTTGGTTTGAGTTATGATTTAGTTTTAATTAGTTGGCAATAGTTGAATTGTATAAAATTTATGTTATTTTTTAGAAATGGGTTTGGCCATTGAAATATATTTTTGGATTGGATATGTGATTTTTTTATTTGAAATTATTTTTGAATTTAGAATGGAAATAGTTATTCTAAAATAGGATTCTAATTTTCTATGTATTGTTTGGTTTATTATATTTCTATTTTCTTTTAGAATTCAATTTTTTTCCTTTAGTTTTAATATTGATTTTTAAATGTTATTTGAGTGTTTTGATCAGAAATATAATAATGGTTTTAAAAAATTATTATCCACTTATTGGAACTCCCAAGAATCCATGTGGGTGGAGGGGTTAGGATCATATCACCCATTTTTTAAGGGAGATAGATCTATATTAAATGCAGTGAAATTGATTGATAATGTTGAATTCATTTTCCTATCATTAGGAACCCTGGATTCCTGAGGGTGAGATCTCTTATGGGATCATTTGATGGTTCTAGTTTGGATATGTGGATGGTGATCATCCCTCAATAACTGGATGTTTGGATGTCTTTTAGATCATGTAAATATAATGACTCATATTTATGGATGTGTAGGTGAAGATGGTGCATGATACCTTGAGTGTCTAGAAATTTCAATGAACTGTGTGGGCTTATATTGATCACTTTAATAATATCGTCTCTTTTTTATGTAATAATATAATCAATGGTTCAGTTAAACACTTCACTCTTTGTTTGGGGATTTATTATAGGAATTAATTGGTGAGTCCACTCATCTAGGGATGTTTTTTCATGACGCTAGTATATGAGGTGTTTTTAGTCAATCATGTTCCTAGAGTGTAGTTGCTAGTAGTTGGAAATAAAATTTCTCTTGGGACTCATGAGGGTTCCCCATCTAGAAAGATATGTACCTTAGAGAAACCTATTTCTAAGAAGTCTTATTTGCTAGTTACCATCTACTATTCATGAGACAGTTTAATTAGGTTATTCTGGTGTGGTATGTTTTTGAATTTCAATTCATCATTATATAATCCTCTGAATGTTTCTCAACGATTAGGCTATTTAGGAAATCAGGAGATGTTTTGGAAGAAAAAATTCCTAAAATGAACTTCGCACTCAGAGGGTTTCATATCCTGACTATGAGATTGTAGATGCTTTAATGTATGAGGCTCCCTCCTTAGGCCCTAGAATGATTACTTTCAAATAGTCTCGATCACCCAATTGTGGGGGTCGTGGCCCATGGTTTTCCTTTATTTTAATTGTGGGAACAGTTGAAATTGTCATTATTTTATGTTTCTTTTCTTTTTAAAATCCATCTTATCTGATGGATTTTGGTAGGATTGAAATACTAGAAATTAATATAGTGGTGCTTTATGGTTGTGAATCAAGCAATGGTTATCCTTCTTATGTAGTCATATTTTTTGTATAACTTTGGGTTTGTTTTGTTCTTGTTTTGGATATTATCATGCCTTTTAGAAATGATTAATTGTGATCTACATTGGGTTTTAGATAGATTTTATAGAATTGGGATTCTCAAAAGGTGGTTATTTCTGTTGTTGGTATGATTGTAAATGTAGTTTTATTACTAGTGGGTACACCCAAGTTCGTATTTATTTTTATTTTCCCTATATTTGGTCTAGTATATCTTGTTGAAATGAAAATGTGACACCATGTATCATGGTTTTTTTCCTTATTTATTTTCATGTTCTATATTTGATCCTCATTCGATAGAGCATATTTTTAGAAGATGAAATTTTTTGTGATGGGAATAATTTCCACACCCTGACAGTATTTTTATATTATTTTATTATTTTTTTTGTTTTTATTATTTTTGGATGAGGTTTAGGTTGAGTTCTCATAGATTTTTTTTTGTGTTTTAGAGGGTTCTAGATGTTTTCGAAGTAGTTCACAGTTAGTGTCCATGGGTTGGGAAGAAAGCATGTGGCTAGTGAAGGAAGAGGGTTATTCTAGTTCCTTTTTTTATAGAAAAGTTTATCTTTAATTGTTGGTACCAGGTTTGTTCCAGACCATGTGAGGTAAATCAGTAATAGTGAATCCTATTTGTAGTGTATGGGACAAGGTGTTTAGATCGCGTACGGTTAGTATACATTGTGTAGAAAGAATGTAATGTGGGTCTATAATCTGGACAGATCCAAATTTCATTATGGGCACATGGATTCCTAAAAAGTGTGTCTATCATGTGTGGATACACCTTTTTTATTGGGTTAACTAGACCGGTGAATGTTTTGGTTAAAAATGGGGCCAAAGTGTGAGCCATACCTATAATATTAAAAACATGAAATTCCATCTCCCCCATTTGTGTTTTTACCCCAATTCATCACCTACCCCTCCTTCTCAACCTAGGAGCTCAATGGGTGCTCCCAAAAACCGCATACATCTCTCTCATTCCTCCATTTAAGATATCCCAAGGTCCTTAATTGTGTTTCCTTGTAATTTTTGGTTTTTTACACCCACTTCTTCTTCCGATTTTGATTTCTTATTTTCTCTTGGTGTGGAACATTCTTGGGTGAACCCTATCGGATGATAAATTATGTTGGATTGTGTTTTATTGATTCTAGGGCATGTGGTAGGTATCTTGGTCTAATTTATTCATACTTTGAGAGTTTTATCACACTCACATTTAGTTTCAATAGGCATCTCCATCCATTTCCTTTGTTTAATATTCCATTTCATTCTTACACATTCATAATTATTTTCTTGATGTGCTACTTTTTTTGGATGTTCTCATTTTATATTTTGTTGAATATTCATGTTATAAATTTGAAGTAAATTTGATTTCAAAATATTTCATAAATTATGCACATATATATATATTCATGTGAGGTATTTGTTAAATTACAATTATTCTTATTAATTGAAATTGGAAACATTGAGATTTTATTTGACTTTGTTCGATCTTTGGTTGGTGGTTGACATGTTTATTGGTCTTTGTGAGTGGGTTTTTGTGCCTCTTGGGTGTTTAGAGCATATGTGTGGATCATTTTTACTGGTTATGGATTTTATTATACATATATAAATTGGGATTGTGGTAAATTTATTTTTTTCTATATATATGTCATTTTATGTGAGAATATATAAATTTTAATTTGGTTCAAAAATGGATAGGGTCAAAGATGAATAAATGGAACTCCATAAAAGGTACCATCTTGAACCTCAGTTTTCTATAATATTATTAATCCGTTTCAATCTCTCATCCATTCTACCTTCCTATAATGAACTAACATTGACATACATAGAAATTACATCATTAATATAGAATTAATAATACATTACACAAACAGACACCCAATGTCTATATTAGTCTACTGCATTTAGAAACATGGAAATATAAACAATAGTGCATGAGTGAGATACATTATCTCCTAGTGGTTCCTCCAATACTAGAATCCCTCTTATACATAACATACATAAAATATATCATTATAACCTAGGGAAGGAAATATAAAATAGTGTGAGCTTAGATGATCAGTAAAAGTAAAGAATGGAGATACATAACTATAAACATACACATAAGGGTATGAGAAATGATCATAAAATTTGAATATCAAACCATGCATATCATAATCATGAATCATGGAATACGGATGAGAATTTCATTAGGTATGAATCCAAATGAAATCAAGAGAAAAAGACATAAAATCATAACATAGAAGTCAAATAATGAATTGTGACATTCACATAAACATGTAATGTGATTCCTTGTAAATCAAGATGAATTGATTGAAATTATCAGGGAACCTAATGGGCATTAAACCTATATGACTAGACATGACATCATCCCCAATAATAGTCTTTTAATGATAAGGGATCAGTATTCCACATCTTACCATAGGGGATTTGGTTTCCCCATTATCTAATAATACATTAGGTTTCCACATAATCCCACAGTGGAGAAATTTTCTATATCTTCCCGTAGTGGATTGGGTTTTTCTATCCTCCCATACTGGACATGGTTTCTACATCATCCCATAATCGGTCATCTTTCCTCCTATTCCACAGTTGACATAGCCTATATACTTGATTTTCATCATTATTTTGTGACATATAAATATTTACCCAATGTATTGGAGGGAGATATAGGTTCCAACTATCACATAACAAAATAATACATAGATGTACCATGAGATAATAAAACATGAATACTATCGTGTCCCCTAAAAGTCATGGGATTGAAAAACATCATAAAATTGTTCATGAATTTAAATGGTTCTCATAATCATTTCATAATTTTATTTCCTATGGAAAGTGGAGAGGTCTCATAGTAATTTCATGAAAGAACAACCCATGAAAATTATCATGAATCAAAAGCATATAACATGTGTATTACAAATTGTTGTCATAAAAATCACTCCATAAAATTTTAAACTATTCAAGTATTACAATTGGTTGTATTATTGGATAAAATAAAAAATAAATCCTAAACTATAACAAAGTATCAAATCTTGTATTGATAAGGGTTTTTAGAGGTCACTTCAAACATTTCTCAAGGATAACAATCATTAGTTGAAAATTTCTTTCTTTTTTAACGAAACATTTCAACATACATTTATTTAAAAACCAATTTTTAAAAAAACATCATGTTTATATCTTTTTTTGAAGAATAAATCTGTTCTTATTTTAAAAAATATTTTTATAAAAATAACCCTTTTGAAAAAAAATTAGTTTTAAAATAACATTCCAAACTTATAATGGAAGATTCAAATAATTTTGAAAAACTTTATCCTTGAATTTTTTTTAATAAAGGTTGATTTTTTTTTAAAAACCATTTTTCATGAAAAGATATAAAAAAATCATTAAAATATTTTTAATCCTACTTTTCAGGAAAATGTATAAAATAATATTGAAAACATTTTGACAATCATTTTAAATGAAAACTTATAAAGGAATATTGAAAACATTTTGAAAACCATTTTCCTTGAGAACTTTTTAAAGAATATTGAAATATTATTGAAACTTGTGTTTAATTAAAACTAGTAAGATAATATAGAAAAAATTTAGGGAAATATTTCAACATAAAACATTTTGGAAATACTTTTTAGAAAACATGGTTTTAAAAGAACACAGATTTCCAACCGAAGAGAGAGATAATGTCAAATTTTCCGAATAAGACATTCATAATTATCATATGTACTGAAGAGTGAAAAAAAATTCAAATACATTAATATTTAATTAATAACAATATGAGAAAAAATTCAGGAGTTTCCTTGAAAGATGGATCATAACATTTCATCAATGGAATCTTAATCGTAATCAAGCTTGATAAACGATGAGATCATTGCAATAAACTCTCACCACAAGGTATCTTTGAATCATATTACCTAGTAACAAAATGAAATTAAATGAAGCATAAAATATATTTAGAATGAATACATTAAATATATTACATTTAATGTGGAATTATATATACCACTTATAAGAATATAGGTGTATAAGAAAAGATGTGTCTTTAGGAAGGAAAATTGCGTGAAAATTACTTTACAAATTTGGTCATATTTGAAACATAAATTCCATGAAAGGAAATCAAAAAAAGAATTTATAAATAAAAATAAATATAAGGATATTAATAATTTGGTATATTCATTGGAATTATATACAAGACACAAAAGAAACTAGTGGGGAATATGTTATAAATATCCCTGAAATAAAAGTGAGATAAGAAAACCGATTACCTTAAGTCTTGACTTTCTCTCTACACGTTCTAACCGAAATTATAAGAAATAAAATATAATAATAAATATATACCAGAGACATACTCAAAAAAATAATTCCATATATTATTTTATTATGACTTTTTTATAACCATTTATTAATAATTCTTTGTTAATGTTATATTTTGGGTAATATCCGCTTTGTTTTTCATATATATTTGGACTTATTATTCCTAATCTTCATAATTATTTAATTATAGAATTATTTAAACAAGTTAAAAGCTGATTTAAATTTAATATAAATTCATTATATAAATATTTAAAATAATCTATAAAATATGTATCAATAATATATAATACTTTATTAATAGATACAATAGGTTTTACATACACATGAATGTTGTTTCCGATTTATTTCCATATTGAATGAATGAATATTAATGAAAACAATGTATACATATATATAAATATTATAATTAAAGAATTATTATTAAATCATATATATCATATATGTTCATTGAATCCATCCTTAATACATTAAATGTATGGTTTGAATGAATAACATCACTTTGAGGAGGTTGTGGACCACACGTCCACAAAAGAAGTTATCACATTTACAGAAATGAAAAACACGTTCATTTGTATTTATATAATTATAAAATGAGTATAAATAAATCATATACATCATATATATTATATAAAAATATATTTTCCATCATAGTTATCAAGCATGATTGGTGGTAAATGAAAAATGAATAACATCATTTGTGAGGCGATAGTTCGCCTTACACAAGAATGGAAAGTTCATTACCCATTAGATAGATGTGTTTCTATGTATAGGTCTAAAACTTATAATAAAAACATATCAGTATATTTATGATATAGAGTTTTTTATATTACCATGTAATAAAAATATATGATTTGTGGACAAGTAAAATAAAACAAAAGATCTTGAGGAAGGATGTTACCTCTTCTTTTGGTAACTCCTTTTGGTTTGAACCAAAGGTCTTACGTGGATGGATTTCCACCCAAAGGGAGTATTCTATGATGAATGGATGGATTTTTGTAGCCAATCTCATCATATTTTGGGTATTCCAACCAGATTTATGGGTTTGAATCAGAGATATGTGTGAGTGTCTTTTTATAGTTAAGGTGTAGTGTCATTCATTTAAATTTTTAAAAGCAAATACCACCCACGTTTTTCCAATGTCATGTGCCACCATTAATATGAAAAATTATATAAAAAGAGTATATTGTCGAAATATGAACATTATATGGACTTTGGACATGTTTCTAGGTCATTTTTCCATTAATATTAATGTTTATTCCCTTTTAAAGATAATTTTCCACCTAATCATTATAATTAATATAAATTACAATCACTAATCATTTTACAAAAAAAAACTGATTTGACATTATTATACATTGTAAATTATTATTATTATGAATATTTAATCCATTTTTATAATTTCTAGTCACAAAATTGGATGATATTAACTTAAAATTAATCCAATAGATGGGATGACAATCCATGTTTTGAAAGTATAAATATTCAAAACATTAAGAAGTTTATATATCAAATTTAAAAGTTTTATTTATACCATTATCCAAAATTGAATTATTTTTATTATAATTTATAGAATTTTTATTTAAATAAATTATAATTATAAATTTACCTTATTAAAAATTAGAGTAAAATATTTTTGAATTAAAATTTAGTATTTCACACTATTCATAAAAAATGAAACATCATTGAAAAAATATTAAAATTACACACTAAAATTTATTTTGTATTTTAATTTTAAAAATGATGTTTATTTTGAGATAATAATTTATAAATCTTATATGATTTTTTTTAATAAATGATATCCATTAATTGGCGGTAAAAACTAATTTAAAAAAAATATTGGTTTTTATGTGTAATATTGTATTTAATCCTATATTATCCATTTCAAATATATTATGATATAATTCCTTTATGTTCATAATAGTTGTTTTCATAAAAAAATTACATTTTTATTCAATTATTTCTTATATTAATTTCTAAATAACTAATAACTAATGAATTTAATCTTGTATTTTCATAAGTCGGTTAATCTTCTATGTAACTGACAACATAATAACTATGTTACAGCATGTTATATTAAATAATATTATATTTCGTAAAATATTATTTCTTGGATAATCTCAGTTTTTAGTGTTATGCAAGGCATCAAGAGAAATCATCCTTGATTCTACTGTATGGTAACCTCGGTGTTCCATGTTGATCATGCTAAACCCAATGTCTCATGTAGTGGACTATTAAAATGGTCGTTAAAATAAAAAAATCAAAAATTAATACTTTAATAACTTTAAAAACTATTTTCAGTGTTGATTGAGTTGATGAAAATAAAAAATATTAAATTAATTTGAAAAAATAATTCACAAAATCTCAGGGTGTAACATTCTAACCCCATTAATGTTCTATTTTCCCTCAAAATTCATATAGGTTGTCAATGGTTTAAAACATGAATGTCACTTTCATATAAAACCACATCATAAAAATGAAAACTAAAGCTTCCTATAAAAAGTGAACGCCTGAACCATAACAGCCACCCAATATTACTCATAACTAGTTTCCCGCGTAGGAGAACATAGGTGGGAAGTGAAAACAAAGTCATGGAAGGGAAATATAATTTTCATGTTATGATGAAGAGTTATAGAGAACATGGTTAGGATAAAGATAACAATCACAAATCCACAAATCTATGATAATATAAGGAACTATTTGATTAATAAAAAATGATGGTACTGGGAATACCATTTTTGATTCAAGATTCATTCTCTAGATATGATGGATTTTAATGAGAATATATACATACTTGATTTTTTCAAATATCCCCCATTGTTGTTCTTTATAATTTTCAACATCACCACATTCTCCAAAATAAAAGGTTGTATTATCCATAACCTAGAGAACTAAAAAATCATGAGATCTCAAATTAGTCATTCAATATGTCATTATCAATCATCAACAAAAATTAGTTAGAACATTTTATCCAATACTCATCAATCCTCACATGGTGAGATAATACTTAAATCTAAAAAATTCATCTGATATATAACTCAATCATTATATAAATTGTTTTCCTTAAAACCCATTGAAAAGATTAAAATCCAAAACATTATCAATAATGTCATGAACTCTACGCAAAATTTATCCCCCATATATCATAAAGTATATATTTTTTGTCACATTACAGACATGTGAATACCCTCATCATATATTCTCTTGAAACATGGTAATAACATTAATTACCCTAAATCCTTCTGGAAAACATGCATACTCAATTATTCTAATGATTTTAGGATATATTACGTGAATACAATAAATTTTAAAGAACATCCATGATGACATATACCACTATTTAAAAAATCAATAATAAGTTTTATCGTAATCAGTACTATCCAATATACTTTATCCCTGATAATCGTCACTTTGTCTAATATGAACAAAATCATTTCAACATCGGTGACACATAAAGGGTTACCTTCCCCTAATTGAAAATAAATTATTTATATCAAATCACATTATTATTTCATCATCACCATTCAAAATATCCATTCCAGTACTTAATGAAATACTTCTAATGAAAATACTTATATATTTCATGATTTATATAACATAATAATTGATTTCAAAAACAAAAATACTTACATCATCCAAATTTATTCCTAAAATATTACTCAGTATTAAGCATCTTCTTCTTCAATAAAACTTTTATTGAATATAAAATATTAATTATTTCTTTTGTTTCTGAAATCTCAATCTAATCGTGTTTCATATGTTTAATGAAAACAATAATATTAGAACTTACCTGACCATTAAAATTTTATTAATGATCAATTTATATTCAGAATTATATATAATAATAATACTAACTTCATGATTTTAATCCTAATATTTACAATTAGGATAAATATTTTCATAATGTATATGCTTGAAACATATGAAACATTCAATTTTAACCGAGATCTTTCTAGTTCCATCCAATTAATAAAACCTTATATCATAGTGTGAGAAGTAATTATCATCATGTTAAATTGCATAATCCTGAAAAAAATTACATATTTGATTTATATATCATGGATCCTAATTATTTAATCCATGACACATATGTTTTATATTAGGTTATTCATAATCATCTTGTACCTCAATCTTTTATGATTGTTCGTAAATTGATTTCTAATTCCCAAATAATATATCCTTGGAGTGTCAAACTAAGTGTGTTTTATGGCATGTTTTCGTGTACCCGGTTATGCTGAAGTCAGGCATGACCTAACTTTAATAGTTATTACCCTTGGTTACATATTTTCTAGATCGACATCCACATGTAGTATCTCTAAGGAGATGTTTTTCTATGAAACCACTCACTATATCAAATTCTAAAACCCCAGGACATTTTCTTATACTTTTCTCCTTCCAAAAAATATCTGTAGAAGCATACATAGACATATCCTTAAAAATATTCCAATGTATTTAACTATAGTTTTCTCATTCTTTTTTATGAAGGACAACTGAACCTTCACTCTGGTACCAACTATAAAAACCCAATCTTAATGTACATTGTCATAACATCATTTTTGAGGAATACATAATATATTACACAATTAAACACCTAAATACTGCGTTACTGTAGTGCCTTTGGAAAAAAAGCAACATATTCACCAGTACAAGAGTGAGCTACATTATCTCTTAGTAGGCTATTCGAGATTATAAACCCTCTTAGACATATCATAAATAAAATATAACGTTATACCATGCGAAATGAAACATAAAAATTTCTTAGATTAGATGCTCTTTATGGGTAATCATGGGAGATATGAATGTATAAACCATAGCAGAAGGGTCTGATAACATGACAATAATACTGGAAGATCACACAATGCTGATCACAAAAATGAATCATCGTACAATGGTTATCAGTTTATAATAAAATAATCATAAGGAAATTAAAAGCATAATCCATGAAATCATAGTATATGAGTAAGACATGGAATTTTTCATACACATAAACATGAAATATCATTCCCTATAATTAAATATGCATTGTTAGAATATGCCAGGAACATAATTGTGGCTACCCCAATTAGACAGGACACAACACCATCCTCAGACACAGTTCATTCCTTATAATGGATCGTGTTACCCCACCTTCCCATTATGGATCAAGATTCACTATCATCCTATAGTCGATCAAGTATCCCTATATTCCCAAAGTGGATAGAGTTTCCCCATATTTACGTTGTGGATTTGGATTCCCTATATTCTCATATTGGATTGTGTTTCCCCATATTCCAAAGTGGATCTAGCCCATTGACTTTATTCACATCATTATATCATGAGATCTAAATATTTTAAAAAATCATCGGAGGGTGATATTTCTCCCTTAATTCACATAATAAAATCATATGTTCATGTTTCACAAGATAATAAAACATTCATCATATCATGTCCCATAAAAATAGATGGGTTTCATAAACATAATATCATTACCAATGAAATAAAATGGGTATAAAAAAAATCCATCACATAATTTCCTATGTAAAATAGGTTTGTCTTTTAATTATTTAACCATAGCATAAACCTTGAAAAAAAAGAGGGTATCAAAATTATATAACCTATGGAAGAGAAATAGGTTTCATTAATATCACTCCATCAAAATGTAACCCATTTATGAAATATTATGAATGATATTCTTGAATCATTTCCCATGTAATGCATAAACTACAACCAATTATGTAGTCATAGATAGAGAGTGATTTTGAATGATAACCTAGAACATTTATAAAAGATATTATCTTTATTTTGAATATATTCATTAAAACACGAATCATTTCCAAATCCATTTAATTGAAAAACATATTGAAATACAAAAAATATAAGTCTATAAAACATTTCTTGATGTAAATATTCTTTATTCCTTAAAAAATTATTTTTAAATGAATAATCCTTTTGAAAACCATTATCATTAAAAAATACATTTAAAACATATAAAGGAATCCCCAAATAATTTTGAAAACCTATTTCATTGGAAACATATAAAATATTAATTATAACATTTTGAGTCCATTTTCAATTAAAACATATAAAATAATATTTAAAAAAATAAAAATAATTATCCAATAAAACATATTAAATAAAATTGAAAAAAAATCAAACCCATTTTCAATGAAATTAATAAAATTATCTTTAATACATTCCAAATACCATTTTCCATGAACACATGGAAAAGAATCTTGAGAAAATTTTAAAAAAATATTAAAAATATGTAAAGTTATATTTAAAATATATAAAAAACATTTTAAGCATTAAAATGTTTTGAAAACCTTTTTAGAACACATGGTTTTGAATGAAAACAAATTTTAAACCAAAGAGAGATATAAAGATGAATTTTCCGAAAAAAAATCTTAATTATCATAAGTATCAAAGAACAAAAATTGGCCCCAATACAAGAATATATCATTAATAAAAATAGATGACGAAAATTTATTACTTTTCTTGTGATATGGATTCTAATAATTCTTCAATAGAAGCATTTTCATAATCAATTAGTATAAATGATGAGATTGACGGAATAAAGTCTGACCACTTGGTAACATTAAATAATTCTCACCATTTTTAAGAATCATGTAAATAATGAAAAAATTATCATTATAATACAGATATTAATGATATAAAATAAAAAATTTAATTATATAAATCTTGTAAAAAATAATGTGCTCATAATAAAGCATTTATATTAAGGGTGAAAAATTGAGACCAAATTACTTTACTGATTTGGTGACTTTTGAAACAAAAACACCAAGATAAGAATTTTAATAATATAAATATGTACATAAAAATAAATTTAAATATATTAATAATATAATATATTATTGGAGAGTATATACACAAAAAATACAAACAAGTGGTCAATAGGCATAAATCTCACATAAATACAAGCGAGATGAGAAAAACCCTTACCTTATGTCATGAATTTCTTTGTACACTATCAAAACTCATTTATATTAAGTATATGATTTTTATAAATCTTAAAATGAACTATATTATTATAATAAATTTTATATATTATTTTATTATTTCATTATATAATACATTTACGAACAATTCCATGTTAATGTTAAATTTTTGGTGATATCCACTTGGTTTTCATATATGTTTTGACTTTTTATTCTTGATCATTTTACCAAATAATAGTATAATTATTAATATATTTTAAAATATTATATAATTATCATATATATTATTTTTACAAAAATTTATAATAATATATAAATGATATAAATATGTAACGAATTACACTGTTGATAGAGAGGGTAGGTCATACAAACACATTAACACTATTTCAATTTTATTCTCATATTGTAAGAAAGAATGTAAATGATATATATATAATAATTATAGTTAAATTTTTATATCATATATACCATATTTGTTCAACAAACCCATTTTTAATACATTCCTTGTAAGGTGTGAACGAATCACATTTCATTGAGGAGGCAGTAGTCCACATATCAACAAATTGTGTTACTGCATTTAAACAAAATTAAAATCAGAAATGTATGCATTTATATTATAATTACAGAGAATAAATAAATTATAATTGAAACATATATTACATAATAATATATTTTCCATTATAATACCTGAGAAAGATAAGTGGTAATGGAGAAATGAACAACATGGTTTTGTGAGGTGGTAGGTAATGGTACAAAGGAATGTTATGTTTGTTACACATAAGATGAATGTATGTGTATGATTAGGTATAAAACATATTATAAAATTATATTAATATTTATATATATATATATAATACTTTGGTTTTTATATAATCACATAATAAATATATTTTAGGGGGTGAATCATTAAAATAAAACAATATATCCTGAGGAAAGATGTTAGTTCTTCATTGCGTATCTCCTTTTGGTTTACACAAAATGGATCATTTGAATGGTTTTCATCAGAAATTGGATAAATTTAGGATAAATTTAGATATTTTGGGATCTTAGTTTAACCTATATTTGGTTATTCAAATGTCCTTAAAGTTTTGAATAAGGGGTAGGGGTGAGATTCTTTTTATAGTGGATGAGGTGTGGAATTCGTGTTATTTTTTGAAAAGTGAATTGCACCCAAGTATTTCCCATGTATAGAGGATCCAATAGTAGTCAAAATGTGATCAAATTAATGATAGGATATAAATATTAAGATAGAATTTCTTTTTTAAAAGTTTCTAGGGCATTTTGGGCAAAATGTTTAATGATTAGTCCCCTGTTAAGCTAATTTTCTTCTTAATTGTTATTATTATTTTTAATTACATTCACTAATATTTTTGGTCCCAAATTTTTTTCAATATATTATAAATTATAAATTATTGTGATTCCAAAATATAAATCCATTTTTTGATATTATAAAAACATAACTAGTAGAAATTAATTTAAAATTAATATCATAGTTTGGATGACAATACAAGTTTTAAAAGTAAAAAAGGTCAAAAGTTTTCTTTTTTTATATCTTATTTAAATTTTATGTTGATCCCAATGAACTAAATTATATTAATTATTGTATAATGTATAAATTTTTAATTTAAAACCAATTATATATTAAATTTATCCTTATAAATAAAATAGATGAAAAATGACGTTTTCAATTAAAATTCATTTTTTTATAATTCATAAAAAACTAAAATATCCTATGAAAATACCAAAAATTAACCATAGAATAATTTTTATGTTTATATTTAAAAAATGTAGATTATTTTGAGATATAAAATTTTTAAAATATATAAAACTTATATTTCAAATGGGTTTACCTTGAATGGCTGTAAAACTACCATTATAAAAATATATGTTTTTATTTTTAATAATAGTCTTGGTGCTACCATATTCCTATCAAATATATAATATGTATAAGAAAATATTTTATTGAATATATAACATATAAATTTAATTAATATAATTCAACAGGTGTTATTAGTTTAATATATTAGGTTAAAATTCTTATGAGACCATAACAATATAATTTATAAAAACATTCCCATTATATTAAATTAGTTCTTATATTCATTTATAATTAATTAGTAAGAAAAGATTTGAAAAAAAAATCATGTGTTCGTAAATCATATTCATAACCTAAAACATAGTGTCTATGTTATATCTTTTTATATTAAATAATAATATTATTTATAGTATACTAATGTTCAGTAAATCTGAGCCTTGCGTGTTACACATTCCATTGAGGAGTGTCAGTATTGCATGTAACAAAAACTAACTGTGTGGTGTTGGGTCGGAAGAAAACACCGAAAGATGGCAAGAGGGGGGGTGAATTGCCTTTTAAAATTAATTAACAATTTAAAAATCAAAGTGAAAGTGCAGCGGAAATAAAGAGGCAATCACACAAGAAATTGATAACGGAGTTCGGCCAAAACCCGGCCTACGTCTCCGCTCCCAACTCAACCGTTGAGAGATTCCTACCGCTTGCTTTTCAATGGTTTTAGCAAGAAACCCACTAGGCTTTGAGGTAGCACTAGGACCTATTACAGCTTGCTTTTAGTGGTTAAGAAAGAACCCAATGCTTTTGATGGTTAAGCAATAACCCACTAGCCTTTTTACGGGTGAAGGCTAGCTCACCGATCTCAAGCCTTTTACAAGGTAAGGCTTGGAAACCTCTTCACACCTTAGTGGTGGTGTGAGAACCCAAAGAAAAGGGGGGATGAGAAAAGGTTGGGGTTTGTAGGCACAAACCCAATTTTAAAGCTCAAAATAAATTAAAACAATAAAACCCGTAATTAGGAAGACTTGGGAGCCAATTGGATTGGTGAAGCTGATGTAGCATGCTCTCCCAAGCTTCTTGAGGTGCTCCTTGGATTGGAAAATGGTTGGAGCACTTGGGGATCCTTGAAGGTGGAGCGCCGGAGGTTCGCCAAATGTTCAACAATGTGTCCGGTGGCTTAGTTGATGTTCCGGTGCTTCCTAGGCCTTTATTTATAGGCTAGGAACCTTCAAGTATCCGTTGGAGGGCTTTGGAGCCGTTGGAAAAGTCCTCGGAGCCGTTGGAGGCCAAAAGATGGTTGACTGGTCAAACCTAACGGCTAGTTTGACTGGGCTACCGGCTGGCCGGTGCAGGGCCACCGGCTGGCCGGTGCCTTGGCAGAGGAGGGGAAGACTGGTCCAGGTGCCACCGGCTGACCGGTGCCAGAGCCACCGGCTGGCCGGTGGCAAGACAGTAGCTTGCACTATTCAGCCTGGGTGCCACCGGTCGACCGGTGCTGAGGCCACCGGTTGGCCGGTGGTAAGGCAGTGGCTCCCTCTTGAGTGCAGGTGCCACCGGCTGGCCGGTGCAAGGCCACCGGTTGGCCGGTGCTGAGGCAGAAGCTCCGCCTTCTTCCCAGGTGCCACCGGCTGGCCGGTGGTGAAGCCACCGGTTGGCCGGTGGACTGCATTTCAGTCCAGTTTGGCCTTGTTGCCTTCTTGGCCTTCTTGGCCCAAATCCTTGGCACCTTAAATGAATGCCTATCATCCAAAAACACTAGAAAGATGATTAGATAAATATGAGGGTGATTGTGATCATGAAAATAAAACCTTGAGGGGTTCGAGAGGTACAACAATCTCCCCCTATTTTGATGATCACAATCACCAAAACAATTAATGTAAAATGCTGAAATTGAAAGGAAATACTAAGCACGATGAAAAGGATTCTCCCCCAATCAATCAAGAAATTTCTCCCCCTTTGTGATTATCAAAATAGAATGGGGCATAAAACTTGATTGAGGGAAGATTTGAAAAACAAGATAGAGTTTTTTAAACCAATTGAAATTTTTGAAAATGAAAATTTGAATCAAAGATTTTGAAACAAAAAGTGAAATGAGAAATTGAATAACAGTTTGAATTGAAAGTTTTGAAATCAAAAATTGAAATGAAAATTTTGAACCAAAAATAGAATTGAAAGTTTTGAAATCAAAAATTGATACCAAGATCATCGGGGAGAGGGATTTTGAAAAGAGATGAATTTAGGCCCGGAGAGACTCGCCAAAAGGGATTTTTCAATCCACACTTGCCTTGTAGCGGGTCTTCTCCTATAGAATTCGTCGGAATAGAAAAAAGACTTGGGTTGGCCATAACGGGCATTTTTACAATTACATTCATAAATAAGGTGCCCGGGTTTTTTGCAATAGTTACAAAATTTAAAGCTAGAGCTCCCCCTTACAAAAACAGTGGGTGCATGGGAGGAGGAAGCTATATTGGAATATCCTAGCCCTTGGGTGGTTCTAGAAATTCGTTGGGAACCTAGGATATTGTTCAAATTTTGTTCCCCTTGGGTGAACTTAGCTAGGGTCTCCCTTAGGTCTTTGATGGTTGATTCCATGGAATCAACATTTGGAAAATTTTGGATTTTAAGGGTCAACTCTTCCTTCTCTTTAAGAAGTTGTTCTTTTTCGGAAGAGAGTTTTTTGAAAGACTTTTTCAAAGCAACAAATTTTGAAGAAAGTTCATGAAAACCATTTTCAAGTTGGTCTCTAGCGTGTGAGAGTTCTTCATAAGACAAATGATTGAAAGAATTTGAATTTGAAGAGCAAGAGGATGAGGAGGAGGAAGAGGAGGAAGATACCTCATGTTTTGCCATTAGGCAATTATTACCATGGTCGCTCGAGGAGAAGGAGGAGAATGAAGAGGTGGAGCTATCACTCCATGTTGCCTTTGAATCCTTCTTCTTCTTCTTTTTCTTGGCCCTTTTCTTGTGGAGTGGGCAATTGGGCACGGATTTTGCATCGGGTTCTTTCTTTTGAGCGGGTTCTTGCTTTTGAGCCATGCTAGTACCTTCATGGGTTAGCTCTAAATATTTCCAAATATCATAAGAGGTGGTGCAAGAAGAAATACAATCAAAAACATTACGGTCTAAGCCACAATGAAGAGCATTCATGGCTTTGCCATCAAGCTCAAAATTTGCAATATCATTGGGGGTCCATTTAGACTCATCGGGAGAGGAGAGGGAAAATCCTTGCATAACAATTCTATAAATTGGATAGCCAATACTTTTAAGAAATGTGGCCATGCGGGTTTTCCAAAAAGAATAATCGGCTCCATCAAAGAATGGAGCACTATCCAAAGAAAAACCTTCGGGGGATTGAGAGGAAGAAGCGGTAGAAGCCATCAAAAAAAAAGGATCTTTAATTTGAAACCGGTTTAGGGTATTACTCAAAGGTCCCTCTGATACCAATTGATGGGTCGGAAGAAGGCCCCAAGGAGGGAATGAGGGGGGGTGAATTGCCTTTTAAAATTAATTAACAATTTAAAAATCAAAGTGAAAGTGCAGCGGAAATAAAGAGGCAATCACACAAGAAATTGATAACGGAGTTCGGCCAAAACCCGGCCTATGTCTCCGCTCCCAACTCAACCGTTGAGAGATTCCTACCGCTTGCTTTTCAATGGTTTTAGCAAGAAACCCACTAGGCTTTGAGGTAGCACTAGGACCTATTACAGCTTGCTTTTAGTGGTTAAGCAAGAACCCAATGCTTTTGATGGTTAAGCAATAACCCACTAGCCTTTTTACGGGTGAAGGCTAGCTCACCGATCTCAAGCCTTTTACAAGGTAAGGCTTGGAAACCTCTTCACACCTTAGTGGTGGTGTGAGAACCCAAAGAAAAGGGGGGATGAGAAAAGGTTGGGGTTTGTAGGCACAAACCCAATTTTAAAGCTCAAAATAAATTAAAACAATAAAACCCGTAATTAGGAAGACTTGGGCGCCAATTGGATTGGTGAAGCTGATGTAGCGTGCTCTCCCAAGCTTCTTGAGGTGCTCCTTGGATTGGAAAATGGTTGGAGCACTTGGGGATCCTTGAAGGTGGAGCGCCGGAGGTTCGCCAAATGTTCAACAATGTGTCCGGTGGCTTAGTTGATGTTCCGGTGCTTCCTAGGCCTTTATTTATAGGCTAGGAACCTTCAAGTATCTGTTGGAGGGCTTTGGAGCCGTTGGAAAAGTCCTCGGAGCCGTTGGAGGCCAAAAGATGGTTGACTGGTCAAACCTAACGGCTAGTTTGACTGGGCTACCGGTTGGCCGGTGCAGGGCCACCGGCTGGCCGGTGCCTTGGCAGAGGAGGGGAAGACTGGTCCAGGTGCCACCGGCTGACCGGTGCCAGAGCCACCGGCTGGCCGGTGGCAAGACAGTAGCTTGCACTATTCAGCCTGGGTGCCACCGGTCGACCGGTGCTGAGGCCACCGGTTGGCCGGTGGTAAGGCAGTGGCTCCCTCTTGAGTGCAGGTGCCACCGGCTGGCCGGTGCAAGGCCACCGGTTGGCCGGTGCTGAGGCAGAAGCTCAGCCTTCTTCCCAGGTGCCACCGGCTGGCCGGTGGTGAAGCCACCGGTTGGCCGGTGGACTGCATTTCAGTCCAGTTTGGCCTTGTTGCCTTCTTGGCCTTCTTGGCCCAAATCCTTGGCACCTTAAATGAATGCCTATCATCCAAAAACACTAGAAAGAGGATTAGATAAATATGAGGGTGATTGTGATCATGAAAATAAAACCTTGAGGGGTTCGAGAGGTACAACATGTGGTTCCTTAAAGAGAAAGATAAACATTAATTAGCATCGAGGGAATGATTTACAAGGTGTTTAATAAAACACAATACAAACATAAATAATTAATATTAAAAACATTGACTGTAGTGTGAAAATGTATATGTCAAAAAGATTAAATTAATAAAAAAATTAATAATTCAAAAAATACTAGGGTGTTACACTAGTAATGGTATTTCTAAAGAAACCAATGTTTAATAAATTGATTATTTCATACTAAATGACTTAAAATGTTGTATTTATGTGTGTAATCTATAAAATCGTATTTTTTTGTAAATTGAAAAATGATTACTGAAAACATTGACTTTAGAGTCCCATTTGAAACATTCTGAGTAAGAATGAATTTTTTGTTGTGGTTTTAGAGATGATTTTAGTAATAAAAGTATTTATATCTAAAATGGTTTTATATTTTCACATGTTCATCCCAGTTGGAACAATATTATGTTATGAAAATTGGATTTATATTAAAATGACATATTCTCCCAATTGGCACTTTGAAAGGTTTTATGTTTCATCGGAACCCCTATGGTCATTGTTTTTATGAGAGTAATATTGTATAACTAGATTCAAGGATTTGTAAGGGCTTGCACGGTGGAATCAATGTGTAGTGTTAAATACCAATCCTGTGATGAACTCCACATTCTCATTTACACTATTATTATGGGATTCATAGATTTCATCATAAGGGGTAAGTTAATATTACTTTATATTCCCAATTAGAAGGATTGACGCCCACTAGATATAGGATAATCCATGTGGGATTTTCCACTAGTGAGACTATTTTAGAGAAGAATGGTTTGTTATTGACAATGGAGGTGAACCATATACTGATAGGTGGGTCTGAAATTAGGGTGTCAAGGTAGTACATCAAGGTATTTTTCGAAAAATCCCATCAATACATATGTGTATGTTCTTATTTTATTTTTTCCACACCTTTTTTATATCATTATTTGGTATTTTCATTGTTTCAATGATACATTTTACCTTTTTTATCTACTTATTTGATATACTATTCTACTTACTCTTGGATCTGATTCACATTTCTCTTATAAATTATGTGTGTTCTATTTATTACATGGAATTTGGCCTTCATACTGGGATTTAACAAGATAAATTGTATTAAAATATAAAATATGTTTCATTTTCATGTGAGATTCTAGAAATTACTATTTAATGAAAATTTTATATTTTTATTAATTTATTTCAAACTATAATTTTGGACTATTTTAAAAAAGTATATGAATTGATTTTGTCATTCTTACCTGTTGGGTTATTTTATAATCACTCACTATTTATGCCACTAAGCATCAATAGACCCATTTTTTTGATGGATCAGTAATTTTTAGGTTTTATTTTAATGTTGGTGAGCCATATGGATGTTGGGGACCAAGAGGTCACATCGAGACAGGGTTGGTTCCGGTTCGGCCTCAATTTTGGTTACGTTTTAGTTTCTAATTTTTTCCACTATAGTTTTATCTAGAATATTTTATTTATTTATTTTTTAGTGGATTATTATATGTATTCTATCTTGTTTTATTCACTTCTTTATTATAATTTAAATCATATCCAATTATATTATCCTTTATTCCTAGAAATAGTTTACATCCTCGATGATCAGGAATTCCTCTATGTCCATGTTGCATGCCAGCATAGATGATTAGTTTGGCATTGAAAATGGTTGGATAATGAAAATATATCTATTATTTATAACATTTTTATTTCTCTAGTGTCACTATATAATATATTTCATTTTACATTCCATTCTATGAGAGATATAATAATGTCTCTCATGTGTATGGCAGACAAATGTTTCATGAAGCGATGTGATTTTTCATTCACTAATGCTTCATATAGCTAGTGAAGAGGTCAAATTTAATGACTATATTGTACACACATTACATAATAATGATTTTCATAAAATATTTATCATTTGTAAAATACTAATATATATCATTCCATTTCTTACATTTTCACTCATGTGAAGATGATAACATCATTTTTGTAAGTGTGGACTACCTCCTTCATGAAGTAATGTGACTCCATTTTCCTAACCACACCACATGGATGATATATATATAAGTATGTAATATGGTATAAATGGTTAAAAAATTCATTCTTTAAATATTATATATTATATACATTCACTCAATAATGACTCGTGGAAAATTTAAGGTAACTCTTTCAAACATATGACCTAACGTCTCCATAATCGTAACATACATCATTTTTCATAACCATCTTGAATGATTTGTATAAAAGTAATTTTTTTGTATAATTATGATATTTATTTATAGATTATTATTATAGAGATTATATAACTATATAATATAATCATTAACATGATTATTCATGAGGAAACACATATGATAAATTAAGATAATTAACACAAAAAATAATTAAAATAATAAAACATTATTAATGAATGGGTAATAATATGTTATAAAAGGATCATAAATGATATAATAAATATTCATTTGGTTATTTTATAATTTTTCACATGTTTAAAACCACTATACATTTGGATGATACATGAACAAATACAAGGAAATGTGATTTTCTGGATTTTTTCACAATTTATATTGATTGGATTTTTCTTCTACTTTATCGATGATTAAAATAATTTTTTTTGTATAATAAATTTTGACCACCTTAAGATTTATTTAAAAAAATTTCCTCCAGATTGACATTATAAACACAAAATATATTAATTGAATAATTCTCACTTCTGTTTTATTATCATTGTAGTGGATTATTTCACAATCTCATTCTAATCGAGACTATTTACTCGTGAATTTCAGTTGAAGGGAATTATTTAATAATTTCCAAATAAACCCAATTAGTTTTATTCTAAAATGTTTTTTCATTATATTTTCATATAAGAGTACCATTTATACACACTTTGGTAATTTAATTAATTGAGAAGAAGTTTTCGGAACATCCGATTGGGTTTCTACTTTTGGTCAGAAATCTATTTTTTCCCAAACCATGTTATTTAAAAATACATTCATCTATTTTGAAATGAGTTATAAAATACATTTTCACCTATTTTAAATCATTTGTATTAATTTTTATTTGAATCTTAATATAATTTTAAAAAAATACAATTTTTTATTGAAGCTATGAATGGAATATTATTTTTGTTTTCTGAATAAGAAACATTCCTTACCTTTTTACAATGAAAAATGAATTTTATTTTTAAATTTTACCATTTTTGTTGAATTATCCACAATCATAACCATAATTTCATTAAATATTCCTTTTCCAATTAGGATGTATATTTTTAAAGAAAATCGTACAAAAATATATTTACAATGAAAATGATATTCAAAATGTTTTGCAAAATGAATACGATATATTACTCAGGAATTTTTTGATGATATTTTAATATTATTAATATTAATCAATGAAAATTAACATTTATTGTTACACTAATGGATATATATTATATTAATACCTTACTAAATCATCCTATAAATGGTTTATGATCACTATGACTAAGGAATGTATTGGTGTTCACTTCCTTGATTAATTCATTATAGTCATTAACATTGAATTGAATTTTTCCCATTTCTGTGGAAATTTAATTTCCCCTAAACGTAAATATTATTTGTCATTGATATGTTTATTTTCTAAATTCTTTATGATTATTGAATAGAGTTTTTACTTTGATAGTCACTTGGTTAAGTAATGATGTTTTGATAGTTTTGTATCCATTTCTTAATAAGTATAGTTATGGATAAGGAACATTTTTTTAATTCAATATATTATTCTATATATGAGAAATTATTTTGAAATTTGAGACACAATTTTGGTAACTGTTAAAATAATCCCCTTGATACATCGCTTGTCTTATGAGAAAAAACGTGGTGGCCAAACCATATGCATTTGCAACAAAATGTTTAAAACTATTTTTATGATTTATCATGACAGTATAGTTATAGATGGCCATACCATATCAGTTTTTATCTAGATGTATTAATATATCATGAGGGTAAATATTTATGGTATTGTAACCAAGTTCTTAGGAAACACGACGTCTAATAATTTATAATTTCTTTCATATAATTTTTAACACATTCCATAAGATTTTACCTATGACATTGTCTATAGATAAATTTTATTCCCAACTTATCTATTTTATGGGATTTGTATTCTATTATTTAACCAAAAATTTTATTTCTGACTTATCTTTTCATTATAATAATGTTATTTAAATGGCATGTGTTCCAAATTATTTACCTTGACATATTGATTATTCCTACTGATTCGTAATAGTTTCCACACTACATAACCCAAACAAATCATTTGGCATCTTACTTATTTTTCTTTCTTTACATGGTATTCAATGGAGATATCCATGATTGATCTACAATTATATGATAGAGGTAACAATCATATTCTTGAAAAAAATTGTGTTTTAAATATTTCAATAAAATTTAATGAATGACTCATGTATATATCTATTATTACAAAATCTATTTAAATATTTATCATATTGGGATGTTATTCCCGTTATCTCATGCCAATGTAATTTACCATGACATGGATCAATGTTACAAGTGTTTGGGTCTCTAAAATATAGTTATATTTAATTTCATATATAGGATGATAGAGCATATACATTGACTTCTTTTTCCAAATAAAATGATCTTAATTGATTTTGTTATATATATTTTTATAAATAAGACCATGAATTTGGGAAAGTTAGATAAAATATGAAATATTATAATTTAAAATCTTGAATTAGTGAATCATATCTCTTATTTTTGTGATTATGATTGAATTACATTAATTTTTTTAAGATCATAGATGTGTTATTCCAAATTCTAATTTCTTTTTTGTGATTTTGAATTTCTGTTACTATGATAAATAATATTCTGAATATGGGATATTATTATTCCTAATGATTATATTTGAGGTATTATAGGGTACGTAGACGTATTTCCAACACTATGGACAAAATAGGATCATAGGGATAGATCATTCATATGACAACGTCTTTTTCTGGAATTACATGTGTGGAATTAAATAATCACATAAGGGATAGATATAAGATGTATCAATGTTGGAGATGTATATATTTATTAAAGTTATCAAACCTATTAATAATTTTTTAGGAAGGAAAAGAGTTCCCTCAATACAATCATTTTGTTAATAATATTTTTATGAGTATTTGTATTCTAATCTATTATTTCATGGATTGATTTTACATTAATATTTAAATATCATATAGTGATTAATTTATTGATTAATTTTTTAACTTATAATTTTTTTTTCTAATTTATTATATTTTATTTTAATTTTATAATATAGTATATTCAAAATTTATTTCCTTGTACTACATTTCATACATAAGGGAGAAAAAAATATTTTAATTTTACACAATCAAATAACCCCCCCCAATGTTGAAACTTTCATACATACCTTATATAAGACAATAGTTGGTAAAATTGAATACCTATATATCGTCTCATCTGATACACATCGATTCATTATTTTTATTAATATTTTATAATATTTTATATTTTATATCAAGATTACCTTCACTTTGATATAAGAGATGAAATATAATTTTTTATAATAGGTATACCAATAGAATAATTAGAGATTTTGAATCGAATAGGTCCTTCTACTTTTGATGGATATAACTAAGATTCCTAGGAAATAAATTCTATGAAGCTCTTACTAAATTATCTATAGATTCTATGATTAAAATTCCTTATGATTATGAGGATGATTCCATATCATTTGATTTAATATCTTGTAATGTGACATTTTGAGAGAATAAAATTATAATTTAAAGAAGTAATATGATTCAGCAGATGCATATCTTGTCAAATATAATGATGAAATTTTTAAAAATACCTATAATTCAAATAATAAAATCATACATACATGTTTCACAACATTATAAAACATTCATCATATCATGTCCTATAAAAATAGATGGGTTTCATAAACGTAATATCATTACCAATGAAATAAAATGGGCATAACAAAAAAATCATCATATAATTGCCTATTTAAAATAGGTTGGTCTTATAATGATTTCACCATAGCATAAACCTTGAAAAAAAGGGTATCAAAATAATATAACCCATGGAATAGAAATAGGTCTCATTAAAATCACTCCATCAAAATGTAACCCATTTATGAAATATTATCTATGATATTCTAGGATTATATCACCAATAAAGCATAAACTACAACCAATTATGTAGTCTTAGATAAAGAAGAATTTTGAATGATCACCTGGAACATTTTTACAATAAAGTAACCTTATTTGGAATATATTCATTAAAACATGAAACATTACCAAATATATTTCATTGAAAAGCATATTGAAAAACAAAAAATATAATGTTATAAAACATTTCATGATGGAAATATCCATTATTCACTCAAAAATTATTTTTAGAACAATAATCTTTTTGAAAACCATTATCATTGAAAAATAAATTGAAAACATATAAATGAATCGTCAAATAATTTTGAAAACCTATTTCACTGGAAACATATAAAAGAATAATGATAACATTTTAAGGTCATTTTCCATTAAAACATATAAAATAATAATTAAAAAAATTAAAATTATTATCCAATAAAAAATAGTAAATAATATTGAAAAAAATTTCAAACACATTTTCATTAAAACTCATAAAATTATCTTTAATACATTCATAAAACCATTTTCCATGAACACATGAATATTAAACTTGAGAACATTTTGAATTTTTTTTAAAACATGTAAAATTATATTTGAAATGTATAAAAAACATTTTACACATTTATATTTTTTGAAAACATTTTTAGAACACATGGTTTTGAATTAAAACAAATTTTCAACAAAAGAGAGAGATAAATATGGATTTTTATAGAAACAAAATCTTAATTATCATAAGTATCAAAGAATGGAAAATGGATCCAACACATAAATATATCATTAATAAAAATAGATAAATAAAATTTATTATTTTTCATGAGATATGGATTCTAATATTTCTTCAATATAATCATTACAAAAAACATTCAGTATAAATGATTAGTTTGATGCAATAGAGTCTTACCACTTGGAAACATTAAATAATTCTCATAATTTTTTAAAATCAAGTAAATTATGCTTAAATTATCATGATAATATTTATATTAATGATATAAAATATAAAATTTAATTTTATACACATCATAAAAAAATATGTTCACATAATAAAGCATCTATATTAAGGATGAAAAATTGACACAAAATTAATTTACTGATTTGGTGAATTTTGAAGAAAAAAACACCAAGAATGAAATTTAATAATATAAATATATACGTAAACATAAAATTATGTATATTAATAATATAATATATTATTGGATAGTATATACACCAAAAAAACAAAAAAGTGGTTGATAGGTATAAATCTCAATGAAATACAAGCGAGATGAGAAAAACCCTTACCTTATGTATTGAATTTCATTATACACGTTCAAAACTCATTTATATTAAGTATATAATTTTTATAAATATTAAAATGAACTATATTATGATAATAAATTTCATATATGATTTTATTATTTCTTTATATAACACATTTACTAATAATTCCATGTTAATGTTACATTTTATTGTACATCCTCTTTTTTTCGTATATGTTTTGACATTTTATTATTGATCATATTACCAAATCATAGTTTAATTATTAATATATTTTAAAATATTATATAAGTATAATATATATTATTTTTACAAATATTTATAATAATATATAAATGATATTAATATGAAATAGAATACACTATTGATAGAGACGGTAGGCCGTACGAACACATTGACACCATTTCTATTTTATTCTCATATTGTATGAATGAAATTAAATGATATATATATATATATATATATTATAATTATAGTAAAATTATTATATCATATATACCATATGTGTTCAATAAACCCATATTTAATACATTCCATGTAAGGTGTGAATGAATCACATTTCATTGAGGAGGCAGTAGTCCACACTTTAACAAACTGTGTTATGACATTTAAATGAAATTGAAAGTGTAAAAGTATGTGTTTATATTATAATGACAGAGAATAAATAAATTATAATTGTCACATATATCATGTCATAATATATTTTCTATTATAATACACAACCAAGATAAGTGGTAACAGAAAAATGAACAACACGGTTTCATGAGGTGGTAGGGAACCGTACACAAGAATCTTATGTCTATTACCCATAATATGAATGTTTGTATATGTTTAGGTATAAAACATATTATAAAATTATAAATATATTTATACATATATTTATACTAATGATGTTTTTATATAACCATGTAATACATATATTTTACGGGGCAGATAATTAAAATAATATAATATTTCATGAGGAAAGATGTTAGTTCTTTATTGTGTATCTCCTTTTTGTTTACACAAAATGGATCACTTTTATGGTTTTCTTAAAAAATAGTATGAATTTTGTGTAACGTCCCGACCCCAGTTGCCAAGAGCCGGTGCATTATTTTAATACATTGGCACGATTACAAGTAATCAAGTCCCAAAGGACATATCAGTTTAGCAGTCTTGGAAAATAGATTAGATACATTAACTTTACATTAAAATTTGAAACATTAAACATAGCATAGTTAGTTATTTGGTAATTTCATTTTTCCCTTTAGCTTAACCATGCAAATCATTCATAATACACTTCTTCTAATCTTGGGAAAATAAAACATAAGAAAGGGGTGAACTCAGATGCTCCGTAAGGGTAAATAATTTACCAGACGTTATAAACATTTAAGGCAAGATGTGTAATAAAATCAGCATCATTTTAAACATAAAAATGAACATAATAAGGTAAAAATAAATGAAACATTACCATATAAACATGCACATGGATATTCTACTTGTTGAATAATCACATGTAAAAACTAATTTCACAGTGAGGGAATGCCTAACGGCGGACATCATTACCACATTTTCAAGGCCTAAGGCCATGACTAAAAATAAATTTTTTTAAAGGCCTTCTACCAAGACAATAGTTTGTCTCATGAGACATACCGATGCATCGAGGAGCTATTGCGGGCTCCACTTGTCACTTACTAAGTCCAATGCACTCTTCATATGAACAGGTTTAAACATAACCTAAAAATTCATATTAAAACTAGCATATGAAATGACAATATTTCTCCATATACCATTAATGGTATAAAAATGACACATCCACAGTCAAATATATCACAAAACCATCAATAAAATATGGACTTTTGTATCAAAATAAATCAAAATCAAATAAGTTTAAAATCCATTAAAGGATTTGGACATAGATGAAAATGATTTGTAAAATTCTTTGAGAGAAATATACCTTTTCCAAGAAAACATTTAAAAGTCGCACAATTTATAAAGGAGGACATTTAAATACATTTTTGAATCAAAGTGTATCATACCACATTGAAACATTTTAAAGTAATTAACATTTTAAAACATTCATGTCTATTTAAATAAATCCTTGAAACCATTTTGAAAACATAGACATTAATGAGAATGGTTTAGACGAATAAATCTTTAATACATTTAAAATGATGTTTTAGTAAATATTCCCTTAAAATAATCCTATTGAAAACTATTTCATGAATCATGGACATGGATAATAAATATTTCCCAATAGAAACTTATGTAAAAACAACCTTGGAAAATAAAGAGATCGTGAAATTAACCCTTAATAATTTGGTAACTTATGAAACATACACCTCATGGGAAAGTATCATACTATGAATATGTAAATACACATAAATTAATGTTTATTACACAATGAATACAATTATGGTCAGTACATACACCATACAAAAGGTAATAGTGGCAATATGGCATCAATCTCACGGGAATAATGAGTGAGATTAAAACCACTTACCGTAGACTTTCTATTATTCGAGGGTATGTTTAATCTCCTTTATGAAGATCGTGGTATGTTATTAAATTATAACAGAACCATATTAATATTTATGATATCATACATTATTCATTTATGACTTTAAACTACCCATTTAATAATAATTTCCATGTTAAATTAACATTTCGGGTAATAATCGCTTTCTTTATCATACGTGTTTTAACGTGTTATTCTTGATTGTATCACATACAAACAGATTTAAATCCTTCCAGAATATAAAAAATTGTTTATATATCATATATATTTAGAATATAACTATGTATAATAGAAATATATTTGAAATGAAAAACACTGTTTATGGAGACGGTAGTCCGTACGTACGCATAAACGATGTTTCCGTTTTCATATTGTGTTGAACAGAGCTAAGTGAATAAGATATATGTAAGTACATATATATATATATATCCAGTATAATTATTCTATCATATATCACATTATTTTTAGTAATATATACATTTTTATAATTGTCGATTAATGGCGAACGTGGAAATGAATCTCATCACGTCGTGGAGTCGGTAATCTGTACGTACGAAAGAACGACAATATAATTTCGATAAAGGTGTGTAATTGGATGGAATATTATTTTTATAGAGACATTATCTTGTTATTTTCATTATTTATATAAATATTACTCATCATTATATCCATTCAAATAACATAGTGTTGAATAACAAATTACACCACGACGTGGAGACAGTAAGCCATACGTATGCACGCATAGTGACATTATCATTCATAAGATGTATAGAATGATGAATATAGTTGTTCCATATTTATTATAACATCACAGTATATAGAATATACTGGAGTAATTATTTTATAGTGGAGACAATAAAGAAATAGTGTGTGGAAGAATAATTGAACTTGAAAGAGGATGGTGAAATCATTACCTCTTCTCCAGGTTCGTTCTTTTTGATTTGATCAAAAGGGATCATTAGGATTGATTTATGATCAAAATAAGGCCTCTAAGTTGAATTGAGGGAAATTGGGAGGATATTTGGGTAGGGGTTTTCTGAGCCAAATGGATTTGGAGGTGTGAATTTGAAAGAAGGTAATGTGCCCTTTTATAAGAGGGGTGAGGGGAACCTTAGGAAAAACGTAAAATATTATTTTATAATAAATTAATATTCGGTTTATAATGGTTCCAAAGTGATTTATTTCTAGGTTAAGGTGGGTATGGGTCGAAATCCTTTAAACCAGTATTTTTTACACAAGTTTATGTTACCATTTAACCTTATATTTTAGATTTAACTCATTGTTGAATAGTTTAACTTTTACTGTGTCTTCTTGTACTCTTAAATTACAAGGATAATAAACATACAATAAAATTCCAATCAAACTGAAATTGGTTCATTAATATCATATATATTATTATATAAGTCTTTTGTCCAAACTTTATATTTTTAAGAATGTTATATCAATTAATAATATAATATTAGTTTTAAAAACTACTTTCGGTCAATTTGGAACTCTTTGGGATTTGTTTTTTTGATAAAATAATAATGGCATGGTTACATAAAAAAATACAATGAATAAATAGTAACATGTCATATTCACCTATAAAATTCGTGGATGTCATAAAATATTCTAAATTATATTTATTTGAATATTTATAATAGCAATTATTTGATTCTTTCATTAATAAGGTAATTATCGCATCATCATTGTGTCACTAATAAATTAAATTATATAATATCTCAAAATTATAAATAAAATACCATTATGTAGTAAATCTTCATAGCTTGATAATAAATATTTATTTTCGAATTTATCTTATGTATAACCCTATATTAAAAATTGTTAGTTATTAAACATTGATTTTAAATCTTTTAACTCTTATTTAAATAAAATAATAATAAATGACTTAATCTAATCCAAGTTGACCTAAAGGGTCATATTTAATTCCTAAGATAATTTTGTTCTAATTAAACTTATCCAATAGAATTAGAACATGTTTTAGGGTATTAATAATATCATTTTTATGCTTAATTACCGTATTTACTTTTAACCATGGTAAATAAAAATATAAAGTTACTATTCACCAAAAATTATTTTTATCTTATTGAACCATATTTTACTCCTTGATATTAACTTTGTATCTTTGATTTTCTATATTCAACTCACAGAAGTGGTAAAATTAAGTTTTATGTAAATTTGCAAATGCTCCTTGCAGATGGGTAAAAGACGGTAAATAGTTCAATAAAATTTTTATATATCTAAAATTATTATAAAATTGATCCAATGAATTACTTTGAACTTATATATGTATTATGTATCATATTTTAATTAAAGTAAATTTAAATAAAATAAATAATTATTTTAATAAAAATTCGGCTTTAACCAATAACTCAGTGTTTTCAATATTCATCAAAAATTGATGTTTCTCAAAAAAATACCAAAATATCAGCCTAAGATATATTTGATAGTCTGAATTAAAAAATTATGTCTATTTTACCGAATTAAAAACACATAATTTTCATTAATTAATTTATAAGTAATTCCCGTTGTCAAAAAAATAGCGTGTTTTTAAGCAACAATATGTATCAAAAGATTGAAACTTGTTAATGTAACATTTCAAAGTAAAATTAATTATAATGACCTAAATTGAGTTAAATGATAAAAATATAATCTAATTATACCTCAAACCCAATCAAATATATAATTTAACACTATAAATTATTTCTATTAAAAAAATTGTTTTTAATTAAAATTTAGTATTTTTCAGTATTCACCAAAATATGAAAGTTATCAGAAAAATACCAAAAATTTATCAAAACTATATTTTTATTTCTTGATTCTAAAAAAGATATTTATTTTTTCATATTGAATATATAAAACTATCAAATATTTGATTTAAAAAATGGTTCTCCATCAAAAGGTGGTGAAATTACATTTTAAAAAAAATACTTCCATTATCTAAAAAATAGAATTTGTTCTTTATATTTTGTCAAAGAAACACATAATATGGATTTTAAAATTATATGGAGTATATAAAATGAAAAATGTAGTTAATATTATTCATAACCTCTTTTGAAAGGCAAGTTTGGTAATTCGTGGTGTGCTTGAACTCAGTCTTGCATGTAGTGCATGTTATTGAATTACATTAAAGAAATAACGTACTATGAAATCCTAGGGGTGCTACATTCTTCACTCCTTAAATAAATTGCATCCTCTCAATTTGAAATTGTTCTTCCAAAACAAAAGGTTTAAAATTGAAAATACCTTTTTGGGAAAACCCACATCGGAAATTGGTACAATAAAATTTAGTCTTAATAATAGGAAATGGGGAATGAAAAAGTCGCCACCAAATTATGATCATGATTATGAGAACATTGGTGGAAATTAGAGACACATAATTGGATGAAAAACTTAAATATATATAGGGAGTGATTGAGGTCATCAATCACAAAAAACTGTAGAATTGTGGGCCTCAAAGGCACCAATCTATGATGATTTTAAATACCATCGTTTTAACAAAAGGTAAGGTATTAGGATAACACATTTTTGTTTTTCAGATGCCTTACCTAAAGTCAAAGAGTTTATTTCTTCATACAATTAGTGAAGAAAAAAATGTACACTTGTCAAGTAGACTTCCATCCTTTAACTAATTTCTACCACAAAATCATCTTTCACTCTAAATGATAATAGAACTTAAACAAATATTATATTTATCCTATTCATTTAGGGTTCCAAAAAAATGAATTTATCATTCATCTACCAGACCCTTTAAAAACTACATTATTCAATCCAGTATATCATGTGGGTCAGTGGTAGGTGATACACCCTTGTCGCCTATCAGTTGGGGGTCTAAGTCTCACGGCCTTGCCGGACGCGACAGGTTGCCGCCCGACCTCCGGGTTTTCCTTTTTATGGAAATCCAAAAATAATGTCAAACTAGATTTATCCAAAATACTTTTGTTTGAACTCACAGCCCGAAATTTATATGGAAGTTAAACACAATGATGATCCTTTTTTCCACGTAATAACATGTGAACACCTTCATCATGTATTTTTTGAAACACTACAACATCCTGAATTACCATAAAACCTAATTTATTACATTCATGCTCCCTTATTGATTATAGAATACTAGATATACTCCTTCTATCCTAAAATGTTATAAACTCAAACAATGACAAAATATACAATTCATTAATCTGTTTCAAGGTAATCAAGAATATCCAATATAATTTATTCAAATAAATCATGTATTATTCAAATGGCAATACCTCGGCATCAGAACTATATTATGGTTTATCATTCTATCAACCATATATTTTACAAAAAATTATCATGTTATTGGGTCACCTTTCCTGGTTCCACACAATCTCAAGTCCTTAATGAAATAGTACAGTAGTAAAATCCTTATATACTCCATAATTATTATAACCAGTACATCGTTGATAAAACAATCAAATGAAATAATTTTTTAATAACAACATAAGATCTCTGATCATTCCTCCTCATATGTGGTAGTATCATAACATGATTATTATCCAATAGCATCATTTGGGGCATACACTGATTATTTGTACTTTGGATCGCGTAGTGTCCCAACTCCTTACAGATGAAGCATTATACATTTAAAACCTCTTACTTACCCTTGCAGTCACGTACTTGGTGTCCTTTTTCTCCACACGTATAACAAACTCTTATTCCCTTCAAGCAAGTTCCAGGGTGTTTCTTACCACAGTTTCCACATATGGGAAAATTCTTCTTTTCCCTCTTCCCTTTATCCGTGTTTCTCTCTTCCATCCATTTCTTCTCTGGCTTCCCTTCAAATCCATAGGACTCAGAGAATTCTTTAATCATCTTATTAACACTTGATACTATTTCTACATATGCTGAGAATACATGGGAGACTATTTCCCTTTTTAAATGTTGGCTTAATACTGTGAAAGAATTGATCCTTCTTACTCTTTTGATCATACGTATTGCTGGAGTTCACGTTCCTTCTACTGGGCGCCATTTGTATACAATGGCATACACTAGGTTAGTTTAGGAATTACAATGAATAATTACAAACTTGTAAAATACCTAACATAAATTGAACAGTTATGGATATAATCCATAAATATATTTTCTTTTTGGAGGTCTATACTCATAGATCCTTCATAATGATTTTTAAAGAAAATGAAAATTATCCTAAGCATATCCCATGGGAGTGTCGTAACCAAGAGTGTAGCAAGGCCTATTGTCGTGCACCAGTTCCTGTTAGAGTCCAACTCGTAGCATTGTTTTCAGGTTTTACCCCTAGGTTCATCTTTTCCAGAGTCGCCTCTACCTGATCATATCTAGACGGGGATGTATTGCTTGGAAAACTCATAAAATATCTACAAAACCAAAATTCTAGGAAGTTCTTCTATACTAATCTTCAAATTAAATCTTAGGGATATGTGCTCTATTCAGAGTTCATCTAAATATAGTTTCCAAGGTTATTTCTAAACTTTCTATGATACCAACTATAATGCCCCGACCCCAGATATCCCGAGCTGGTGAATTATTTTAATACATTAGCACAGTTACAAGGAATCATGTCCCGAAGGACCGATCAGTTTAGCAGTCTTGGAAAATAGATTAGATACATTTACTTTACATGACAATTTGAAACATAAAAAACTGCATAGATAGTTCTTTGAGAACTCCATTTTTTTCCATTAGCTTAACCCTGCATATCAATCATAATACACTTCTTGGAATCCTGGGAAAATAAAACATAATAAAGGGGTGAGCTCAAATGATTAGTGAGGGTAAATAATTTAGCAGAATCTATAAAATTTTAAGGCAAGATGTTTAATAAATACAACAGCCTTTTAAACACAAACTTGACCATAATTTGGTAAAAATGTAAGAAACATTAACATATAAACATTTACATGGATATTCTACTAGTCGAATAATCACTTGCAATAACTAATTTCACAAGGAGGGAATGCCTAACTCCAAACATCATTACCACATTGTCAAGGCCTTGTGCCAAGAATACAAATAATATTTTTGTCAAGGCCTTATTCCATGACCCTAGTTTGTCTCATGAGACCTACCGAAGCATCGATGAGCTATAGCGGGCTCTACTCATCACTTACTAAGTCCAAAACAATCCTCATATGAACAGGTTTAAACATAACATAAACATTTGTATTAACACTAGCATATGAAATGTAAATACTTTCTCTATAAACCATGAATGGTATAAAAATGACACATCCACAGTCAAACATATCACAAAACCTTCAATACAATATGGAAGTTTTTTATCATTATAAATCAACTTCAAACATGTTTAAAATCCATTAATGGATTTTGACATAGATGAAGATGATTTGTAAAACTCCTTGAGGGAAATATCTATTTTTCATGAAATCATTTAAATGTAACACAATTTAGAAACGGATACATTTAAATAAATTTTTTAATCAATGTTTCCCATACAACTTTGAAACTTTTGAAAGTAATCAACATTTAAAAACATTCATGTTTATTTAAATAAATCATTAAAACCATTTTGAAAACATGGGCATTAATGAGAATGGTTTAGAAGAATAAATCATTAAAACATTTAAAATGATGTTTTAGTAAAAATTTCATTAAAAGAAACCCTTTGAAAACTTTTTTATGAAATATGTACATGGATAATAAATATGTCCCGGTAGATTCTTTCATAAACCCACCCTCAGATAATAAAGAGATTTTGAAATTAACCCTTGCCAATTTGGTAACATGCGAAACATACACCACATGAAAGAAGTACCATACAATGAATATGTAAATACACATAAATTAACGTTTATTACACAAAGAATACATTTATGGGTAGTACATACACCACACAAAAGGTAATAGTGGCAATTGGGCATGAATCTCATGGGAATAAAGAGTGCGATGAAAACCTCATACATTTCACTTTCCATTAGTCGAGGGTATGTTTACCCTCCTGTATGAAGATCGTAGTATGTTATTAAATTATACCTGGACCATATTAACATTTATGATATCATACATGATTCATTTATGACTTTATACTACCCAATTAATAATAATTTCCATGTTAAATTAACATTTCAGTTAATAATTGCATTCTTTTTCCTACGTGTTTCAACTTGTTACTCTTGATTGTATCACTTTGACCGAGGAATGTATTAATGTTAACATCCTGGATTAATTCATTGAAGTCATTAACATTGAATTGAATTATTCATATTTCTGTTGAAAATAAATTTCCCCTAAATGTAAATATTATTTACCATTGAATGGTTATCTTCTAAACTTTATATTATTATTTCATAAATTTTTTACTTTGATATTCATTTGGTTATGTAATGAAATTTTGCTAATTTTGTAACAATTTCTTAATATGTATATTTATGGATAAGGAAAATTTTTCATGAAATCAATATATTATTCTATATATGAGAAATTATTTTGAAATTCTAGACACAGGTATGGGAATGGTTAAAAAAATCACCTTGATACATCGTTCGTCATATGAGACAAAAGAAGGTGGCCAATCCATATGCATTTGTAACCAAATGTTTGAAAATATTTTTAGGATATATCAAGATAGTAGAGTTATAGATGGCCATACCATAACGGTTTTTAACAGATGTATTAATATATCATGAGGGTAAATCTATATGGTATATTTGTCAAGTTCTTAGGAAACATGACATCTAATAATTAAGAATTTATTTCAGATTACTTTTTAAAACATTCCATAATATTTTCCATATGGAATATTCTATGGATACATTTTATTATCAACATACTTATTTTATGGGATTTTTATTCTATTATTTAACTGGAAATTTTATTTCTGACTTATCTAATTTTTACAATCATGTTATTTAAATTCCATGTTTTGTAAATTATTTTCCTTGACATATTGATTATCCTTATTGATTCATAATACTTTCCACTATACTTAACCTAAACAAATAATTTGGTATCATACTTATTTTTCTTTCTTACCATGGTATTCAATGAATATTTCCATGATTGATCTACAATTATATGATAGAGGGAAAAATCATATTCTTGAAAAAAATTGTGTTTTAAATGTTGTATTAAAATGTAATGAATGACTCTTGTATATATGTGTTATCACAATATTATTTAAATATTTAGAATATTGGGATGTTATTCTTAGTATCTCATGCCAATGTAATTTACTCTGACACTGGATCCATGGTACTAGGGTTGGGGTCTCTAAAATAATTTTATATTGAATTTCATCTATATGATGATAGAGCATATTCTATTATTACTTATTCTGATGAAATTTATATTAATATAATTTTTTATATATTTGATTGTAAATAGGACCATGAATTTGGAAAAGTTAGATAAAAGATAAAATTATATAATTTAAAATATTGAATTAGTGAATCATATCTCTTATTTTTGTGATTATAATTGAATTACTTTAATTTTTTTTAAGATCATACATGTGTGATTCCAAATTCTACTTTTTTTGTTAGTGATTTTGTACTTCTGTTACTGTGATATATTATATTCTGACTATGGGATATTATTCTTCCTAAGGATGATGTATGATGTATTTTAGGGTATATGGACTTATTTCTAACATTGTTGAAAAAATAGGTTCTTAGGGATAGATCATCCATATGACAACTTCTTTTTCTGGAATTACATGTGTGGAATTATATAATCACATAAGGGATAGATATAATATTTATCAATATTGGAGATGTATATATTTATTCATGTTATCAAACCTATTAATAATTTTTTAGGAAGGAAAATGGTTTCCTCAATCCAATATTTCTGGTAATAATATTTATTTTTATTATTTGTATTGAAATCTGTTATTTCATGAATTGATTTTACATTACTATTTAAATTTAATATAATTTTTAATTAATTGATTATTTTTTTAACTTATAATTTTTTTATTTCTACAATATTTCCTTTTATTTTACTTTTATAATCCACTCTATTCAAAATTTATTTCCCTGTACTATATTTCATACAAAAGGGAGAAATAAATATTTTAATTTTACAAAATCAAATCACCACCCATGTTGTAACTTTTATACATACCTAATCTAGGACAACAGTTGGAAATATTGAATACCTTTATATCTTCTCATCTGATACACAAATAATCATTTTTTTAATATACATTTTATAATATTTTATAATTTATATCAAGATTCCATCCACTTTAATATAAGAGTTGAAATATAAATTTTTTATAATAGGCATAACAATAGAATAATTAGATATTTTGAATCGAATTTGTCCTTCTACTTTTGATATATAGAACTTTGATTCCTAAGAAATGAATTCTATGAGGCTCTTACTACATTATCTATAAGATTCAATGAGTCCTATTCCTTATGGTGATTAGGTTGATTCCATATCTTTTGATGTAATAGCTTGTTATGTGACTTTCTGTGAGAATAAAATAATAATTCAATGAAGGAATATGATTCCTCTAAAGCATATCTCGTCAAATCAAATGATAACATTTTTAATCATACCTATAAGATATAATATTTGTATACTTTTATTTATACTAAAAATATTAGAATAATTTTGTGAAAGAGGTGTATGGAAATAATAGTATAAACAATATTTTACCTTATATTACTATCGATTGGTAGAACATTAATAATCACTTATAAAAATTGAATCTCAGTTGTACATATTACAGAACTTCTTTTAGTTACTAAAATTTGCATTTCTGATCTAAATATTTTATTCCATAAAATTATCCTCATGGAAATAAAATCTATATTGGTTCTCATTGGAGAAACAATTGTTCTATGAACAAGTTTGAATCCATAAAATTTCATAGAGATTAAAATTCTAGATAACATTTAGTTTTAAAAAAATAAATTGTTTGATATATATATGGTTATAATGTCATTTTTAGTATCAATATACTCATGTATGTTTGTTAACCAAATACTTGAACTTATTACTTTCAATAGATCCCAATGAGATCAAATAGTTGGAATACATGATATATTAAATTTAGTTTTTATAGGTACATGAAGAGTATAAATTCCAAAATAAACAGTATATTATATGTGGAAGGTTGGCATGTTATATTTTTAGACAACACATAGGAAAAATTAATTTTTATTGGTAATATTTTGTTTTTAAAAAAGAAAATTATTTCAAATTTACTTTATGTACTCATACATAAGAAGAACATCATTAGCATAATATTATTTTGTGATAAATTTTACCCTCTAACATTAAGGAAATAAATATATACCATCACATTTCTAGACAGAGTTCATTTCTTATATTTGGATAGGTATGTTAAATATTACACTATTTTCTTATGAGACAATAGTTTATAGAACTTACCTTACCTCGGTGTACTCGAGGAGTTTTCTTATCATTGGTATTGTAGATTTGGATACTAAAATTTTCAAAATATATCTCAATATTCTTAGAATATTCATGTGAAATATTTACCATAACATAAGTTTAATTCTCTTGTTGTCTAGAATCCATAAGAATATAATAATAATGGAATGTTTAACTTTAAGAAATATACATAAATCTCATCTTATATACCATTACATCTTGTAGGAATGGAAATTCTTATCTAACAAATAAGGGATCAATCAATGTAAAATAATATGTTTATCTCAATGTTTATTTTGATATCATGTTTTCATGTGTTCATTTTTCTCACATAATTCAGATGAATTGTCAATTTTAAAGGATTTATCATTTTTGTTGAAACTTGAAAACCCAATATACAATCACAGTCCATAATGATCACTATATTAACTTTATAAATTCTTATTTTGAAACATTTTACAATGAACATAGCATTAAACATTATTTTTTAGCACATTAATCCTCATAGCTGAATGGGGTTGTCGAACGAAATATTATAACCCATCAATTAATTACATATTATTTTTGGGTGAATATTGTGTAGCTAAACATATTTGGTAATATTACTCTAAAACATATTATTATTCTATAAATCAACTATCACTTCACTATGTTTTGAATAAATAATATTTTTAATAATGGAATCTTAAGAATCCAAAACATGATTACATTATAGTTATCATATGTAGGGTGTTCCATTGTAATAATAATAATTTTTGTAATGAAATATGATAAAAATTTTAATGAAGGTATTTTTATTCAACATTTCACTAATATTATAGTGTGTCAAGTTATCAACAAATGAAAAAATATTATGGATGAAATGGTGAATGTTATGTTTCATTATTATGATCCTTATAATTGTCTAAAACCTCTTGATTGTGATTATAATTGGGATTATGTGTTTGAAACCCCTCTATTTCACTTTTGAATGTCGACCACATCCATCAATGAATAATATTATGTAATCTCGCCTAAAAAAACATAATCTTATAGGATATTTGTATTAACATTTATTTATTCTGACCAGATGATCATATAGAATCATACCATTAAAATTATAATTTCTAATGTATATCAACTAGTAGAAACATGTATTCCATAATAAATGAATTTTATAATCTTTCATTACTATCTAAACATGATCTTTAAATAGCAGGTGGTTCCATAGATGATGAGAGTTAGAGGGATTACATACTATAAGAATTTAATAAATTTAAACAAAATAGGTATTGTAACCTCATTGAAAACCTAATTTATCTTTTAGATATAATTTTCGAATGGGTATTCTAAAATATGTGTGATAATAATGGAATAGTTATTCATAATAAAGTTAGACTAATTAGTAAGGTTTCTTATCTAGTAGATGACATAGAATTTGGGGAATGTTTTTCACCAGTTTCTAGACATGAATATTTCAAAATTCTATTATAATTCACAACTCATTTGAAATTTAATCTATTTCTAATAGAAGTGAAGTGTGAATTCTATAATAGATTTGTTTTTAGAGGAATTTTATATTTAAATAACAATCTACATTTGGAGAAATTTATTTTCAAAAACATGTTCTTAAAATTATTAATGATCTATAAAGAGTTAAACAACGATCACGACCATTGGATGAAAGTTAATCTATATTCAAAATTGAAAATTAATTTTTTAAATGACATAGAGATCCCATTATTTTATTCCATAAGATTTTTGTTGAAACCGTAATTTTATAAACCTATATCAACGTCATTATTTTTTTTTCAACCAAAAAAATCATACTTATTATTTTTGGAAACAATTACAACATGAATTTGATATGAGTATGATGGGTGAATATAATTACTCACATAGATTCAAAATGACTCATAGGCTTGATGAAAATGCCTTAACTATGAATAATTTATTTAGATATTCTAATTATAATTTTGTTTTTGAGAATTCTTCAGTATTAATACACTGATATACACCTCTTGTAAACTTAATCTTGATGAAACGTGGAATATAGTAGATTTGAAATTATTTAGACTGGGGATAGAATAATTAATAAAAATTAATTCTATTAAATTCTTCAATATATATTCAACATTATTATGTAGGGTCTTCTATGTAATACAAATAAACTCCATCCAATGTCTGTTAAATGGTTCTTCTATTATATTTAGGGGACACTGTAGATTGGGTTGTTCTATTCATCAACATCCAATAGTACTCATAAACATTACTTAGAAAAGTAATTTTGGTGGTTTTAAAATAGATCAAAATAATAAATCTATCCTAATCAACTTTCTAGGTGAAGCATCACACTCATGGTACTTTAATAATCAACACTAAATTACACTTTCTACAATTCATTTTGAATAAATTTATTCTATAGGTTATTTCACACAATTGTTTTGGATGATACACAATATCACTAATTTCATAATTTATTTTCCATAAATTTTTATTATTTATTATAAAATAAGGTTTTATTATTTTTTATGAACCTATCTCATCATTCCCTTTCCAAAAACATAAATATTATTCACTGCTTACATTAGCACCAGACACTAAAAGGATAATTTATTATTGCTTATATCATAACTAAAGAACATCCTGATAACATTTTCTAATAAAATTTACAATTTTTATAAATTTAAATAAATTAGATAGAACATAGGTATGATCTTTTTTATATTACTATAAGATCTATTTTGTTTATGTAAATCTTAACATTTATAATCTCTCTAAGGAATTGGGACTCATTATTTTGAACTATGAGACCATTTTATATAGGTACATCATATATTCTAAAATATTAATGAATGAAACTTATTATATGTTACATATAAATATTTCAGAAAAGATACCAATAAATTTTATTACACTATTGTGTTTCATTTGAGTTAAACTCTATATAGTATCATTTATTTTATGTTTTTACTATGATGTGATGAGCCACTCTTAGAATTAAGTCTAATTTTTTATTTGGTTCACATTTATGTATTCTATCAACTTCAAATGTTAATTTTCATTTCAATGCATTTAATTTTAAATGTATATGATGTTGATATTACATTTGAACAATCATGTCTAATTTTTTTACTTTTAAAAAATATTTATCTATTTATGAAATTTTTTTCCTTATTCTTATTACGTATTAGGAATGAGAGTGGTTTTCTAAATATCCTTAACAATGTGAACTTTGATTTTATAATTGATTTCAATGATGATAAGAGAATTGCAATATAAATTTTTCTAAAACCACCATTAATAGAATAAGATCATTTATAAACATTAGAAGATAACTTTTGAGAGTATTGCTTCATTTATTTTAATCAATCATTTGTTATTTTCATTAAATCCATTTTTATATTATGAATCATCACATAATGGTATATATTTTATTTTTCTTTTGATTTTTATATATGTGGTAGAAGTGAATCTAAGGGATTTAAACACTAACATATGGATGAATTGTTCACCCTTGTGTGTTAATTGCATATCTCAATGAGGAGTATTGATTATCTAAGTGATCACTATGTTTAATTCATCCATATTTAATGATTTTAATATTTTTCATAACTATTTATGTTCCATTATTTTTATCTTTTTTTCATTTGTTTGAAAATAATTCTGGATAAATAGTAGAGGTCTAATATTTCCCTTTGATTTGAGTCGAGTATGTCTATCATAAATTTTTAAGGAGTGTGTTTTTCCATTGATTCAATTTTCCATTAATTAATGGGGATATTCTTAAAGAGTAATGTTTTTTTATAATTTAGTTTCTATGAATTCATTGGGAAATATTGGGGATTTTAAATAATATATGTATTCAAGATTCTATAATTAAAATAAATTTCATCAAAACTAAATGGATTTTTATTCTATTCCATTATTTCATTTTTTTATTATATAAAGTGGGAAATGGTTGAATCAAATCAATTTTTATATATCATCATTTTTAAAATCACAATACACATTAAAATGAAATTTAGTTGAAAATAATATTTTATTTAGGTTTTATTTGTGTACTGTATAGATTTTGATTTTATTTGATATGAAATGAACAATCCATCTCAATTTTTTAGAATCATTAGTTCATGATAAATTACATCCATTAAAATATTTATCTACTAATAATTATATTTTAATGGAATATGAATGTATCATCAATGATTATTACATTTATATTTATAAATCATACCATGCTTCGTGGAATGGAAGATATAAGATACAACTAGAATATTTTTATTCATAAAGTGGTACATCATCTCACTACATTGAGTTCTTATGATTTTAGTTTTTTCAAGGTGTTTTACTAAGAGATTTCATATGTGACTATTCCTTTTAAAACAACTTAGTTTTATAGATTTTATATGTTTATTCCTATGATCGATCAGATGTTTGATGTGTAATATGATTTTTCTCAACATGGATATTCATCATATTCCATGGAACATGGGATTTTTTAGATTATTCTCATAAAATTGTTATTTAAGGATATGGATTACTACTAAAAACATATTTTTGAGGAATTCCTAATATGTACTTTATTCTATGGGTTAAGTATAGATTTAATAACATCTATTATGTGACTTTTAAACCTTGGTTCAATTTATAAAACCAATAGTATCATATAGAGAAATGTGAAGAATTCACTTGATAAGAACTATTTTATAATAATATCCTTTTAAGAGTATTTATATTTTTATCCAGTACATTGATAATTTATTTTGAACTGTTGTTTTAATTTCTTATTTTTCTAACTTAAAATTATGTTAGGTAGCTTATGATAGATTCATTTTCCTTTTTTACAAATAATTTAGTTTTCAACTATGATCTAGTCAAAAATTATATCATATAAACATTTTCTGTCATTAAGGGATAAACATAGTTATTGAGTTTGTGAATTTAATTCACCCCCACTTAAATATTCTATACATTCCTTATTTTAAAAAACACTCTTCTCAATAAAGGTGAGTCTGCACCGAAAATACTTTTCATTTTCCTTTTGTACTACATTATCACTTCCCTTATTCTTCTTCCACTATCCATTAGAAGAATTATTGGGTGTTTTCAATGAATTTTTTTCTTTTTTAATCTTGTCTTTCATAACCTATTTACACATATCATTAGGTTTCTTTTATTTTACTAACTTATAATCCTTCCCATTTTTCAAAACAAATATGATTTTGGTTCCTTTATTCTATACGGTTTATTTCCATCGAGAATCATCTTTGTCCTCATGATCCCTTTATCTACTGTGACACATCAATGGATATTTTAAAATAATACCATTTCCAAATAGATTTATTCTTCCTCCTTTTAGAGATAATTTAGATTTTATTTTTGTGTCTAATTAATTACTTTTCATTTCCTATTACTCATCAAAAAACAGTTATTGAATCATTAAGAGGAAATGTTTAGGACCCTCAAAATATGTATAATCATAATAAATATTATTCATCTAAAAAGATTTAGATAAATATAGATTTAAAATTAATTATATTTAATTATGTAAAATCATCTTGGAATCAATAATTTTATTAGATTATAATTTAATGATGCAGAGGGGTGTTATTAAAATTGATTTAAAAACATATTAATTTTTTTTTATAGGTATACATATAAAAGATATAAACAAGACCATGATTCGAATCAAGATGAATCTTCTTAAATGAAACATTATTTTGATTATTTTAAAAGAAAATATTAATCAAAATAGAATTACAAAAAAATAGCCTATGATTTTTAAGTGATATATAACAAAATCCACATTTTTTATCTCAATCAGTATTTTATTCCATGAAATATATATATATATATATTCTCATAAACTTTTCTAGAAATGTTATAAAAAAATTATAGATAGATAAAAATATATAATATTTTATGGAATATAAGAGAAATGTATTAACAAAAAATGGATAATATTTATTAATCCTGATAACTCTACAAATGTATTTGTAAATGATTTAGAGTATCTGGAAGAATCTTGTTTCATTCCATGACAACAATATGAAATTTCACATAAAAACCAATAGATAATACCCATGAGGGTGAATCATTCTCTAATAAAAATTATAATATTTGATAAAAACTCATTATCTTTTAGTGTTATCCAATTCCACCTAATATCAATTAATAAATGATCCTTATTTGATTTTGTAGAAGTGAATCAACATTTATGTATTGGTAAATAGTGTAACTAATCACTACGAGGCGTATTGAACCAATGGTTGTTATTTATTATTATCTCTCCAAACTATAAAGGAAAATAAAAGTGGGGAAAATGATCGATAATGAATGATGAGGATATAATGACAAATTTATTTAGGGAATTGTAATTTTCACTAAATCTTGTTATCGATCGTCTATATTCTTGGTGTTCAATCATTTTTTTACCTCACAATTTCATATATTATTATCCAAAATGAGTAAATAAATATTATAGGAAAAATAGTATTAATCACGTGGAATTATTCATGACCAACTTCTCACTTATATAGGTGTCTCTGATCCATGAATGATTTATACACTATTCATCCCTCAATCCTAACCGAATTAGAAGGATTCATATCTTTATTTCAAAAATATTTCTTCTTACAATGATAAAAAATATCAAAATAGTAGGATTTTCTATTTATATGTACATTTCACATCCTTATGCCTTAATAAATTGTTTTGATTATTCTTGGAATCCCTTATAATATTATATTTCACTTTTAGGAAATTATATACATTCATTGATAAAGGCAATGAAAAAATCATTCAAAATATATCTAAAACCCTCAATCCATTACAAAAATATATTAAATTATTTTGAATGACTGATAAAATTTTTATGTTTATATACACAATTTATAAAAATTTCAATTTAATTTGAGGTTTTTAGTTTTAAAATTTTGGATTTTTAACCTATTCTTGACCATATGGTTAATACATGGTTATTGAAACTATAAAGATAATGTGTGTGGTTATATAATTGTTTTAATATGTTGATATAAAGCTTCCTCACTGTTTAGTAAACTATTTGGATAAACAATGGGACCTATATGAAATAGGGTACATTGGTAGTATTTATTTATTTTTGTTAGGGGGTTTCTCACTTTTCCTCACCATTAAAATGAGATTCTCCATGATGATTCTAGTTCATATCCTCCTCCATTATATTGGTTCCACGATTGATTTTTTCATGGTTGATCAAAGTAAACCTCACATTTTTAACCCTATTTATAATATTATCTTTTTCCACCTTCCATTTATTCTTTTTTCCTAATCCTAGTGGTCATGATGTCGAAAGGTCATGTCAATGGTTGGATTAAACATAAGGATTTTGATGAAATTGTATGTGAAGCTTCTCTTGATTCCAAATCTATAATATTTCATCAAAGGAGACATGGTCATTACTTGACTATGTTAGGTGATTCCAATAAACAATATTAATTTTTATTTAATAGAATCATCTATTTTATAAACTCTTATTTTAATAAAAATAAATATAAAAATGAACATTTTGAGGATGTTTCATTTTTTTTCTTATGATGATGTTTTTGATGCATGTAATGAAATTGGGTATTAAATAGTTCTTAATTGATATACCCCCATAATGAACTTGTGGGGAATCTATATATTTTTCTAAATTTCTAAGAGGTTATTTTTATATGAATTAGTATTTAATGTGAGGTTTTATACTTCTAAATCATTTTAACGTGATTTTATATACGATATTTTATATATTTAAGGTGTTTTTAAAGGTTTTAGGTGGATTAAATAGAAGTTTATATATCATTTCCCTTATTACATTTCATAAAAAAAATCTTGGTATTATATGTTTTTTAAATATATTAATGATATATATATGTAGTTTAATTAATATATAATTTATATTATGATGTTTTGGGGATATTAATTAAATTTACTTGCTCTTATTTAATACAAATATAATTTATAATAAAATATTAGTTTCAAAGAGGTTTTCAAATAATTTTTTTAAATTTTTTAAACATTATATTAAAACTAAAGTATTATTTTACACATTTTGATAAATTTTTTCATAAGAAAATATACAAATATGGTTACTTACACTTTTAATTATTATATATATGAGTTTTTTATTTTGTGAGATAAAATTTATAAGGGTTTGATGCATATATGAGTAATGCATGTTATATATTAAAGTTTGAATGGAGGTGATATGAGGGATTGATATTATAATAAATTTTTTTGTGTTGTTAAAGAGATATATGATCCAATAGTATTAAAAAGTATCATAACCTTACATACCAAGAATTATGGGAATACTGGGTGGTTATGTAATAACCTATGATATGTATCATAAATAATTTGATATTATCTCTTAATAATGGGGTCATGCCACTAAAAATATATAACACATACAAGATTGGGATTGCATGGTTATGGTGCTACTGAATGGGTGTCACCATTGAACTACGAATCTGATACAGTTATATCTCCTATCCCATTTTATATTTGATATGATCAGTTTTTTACACTAAAATGTATGAGCCTCTTAGTGTTCCATAACATTAGATTCATATGGGATACTCTCATGAAACTTGTTTTAACGTCTTTGTTTACATGAATATTATATAAATATTTTGGATCCTTGATTTCACTATTTATTTTCAAACAAATTATCGTTAATTATTATTTAATGATAACCTATTATTATACACCTCATTAACATAATTCATATTTATTAATTTCATTATTTACATCCATGATTTTAAACTATGTTATCACTGAGATGATTGGTTTTTAATTTTCTCATTTGTGTTATTCACTATTCTTTACTACTAAATGTTTTTTGTTTCTATCTATTTCATTCTTTTAATTAAACTAAATTATTCAATTATTTTAGAAAATAAAAGGGTATAGATATGACATTGAACTCAATTATTATTCTTCATTAACATAAATGTAGTTATTCAAATATTTTGTAGAATGTTTTCAAATGGATTTCCATGATCCAATCTTCTTATTTTAAAGATTTGTCTTTTTGGTTTAATAAAATGGATGATGAGGTTTCTGTTTGTTATTAGTATTCCATTAATATTCAGAATAATATTTTCATAACATTACATTCAAACTAGAATTTATATAATGATTTATAAAATTAAATATATATAATCTTTGGTGAAATTCTACTGGGTATGGTATGTCACACCTTATATACACACATTAGATTTGATGTAGCTATCTGGTTTTAATTAAATTTCCCAGGTTGTGATACTAGTTTGGAGTCCATTCTCTTGTGCCTATTGAGGGAAATGTTGAGACACAGTGGAGGCTAAGGGATGTTTTTAAAAGGTTGGGGCCGAAGCCTCATTTATTATTAAAGCAAAGAAAATTCCTCTTTAACAGAAGGAAAAGGGATGTTTGGAAGTGGTATTTATGTTTCTTAAGAATATGGAATATTTTAATATATTAGGTATCAAAAATGTTAGTTGTTTTCTTCCATTATCTCATATACTTTTACCTATTATGTATTTATTTTTCTGTTTATTATCAAATGTGTGGGTTTGTGTTTGTTGATATTGGTTATGAGTTACATTATTTCTTTTTTACATTTGAAAATAAAAATTATATTATGTGTGGAAAAATAAAATATATATATAAAATTTGAAATTATAAGTAAGATTATAATACAATTTATTGGTATGTACATGGTGAAATCATTATCATTTTATTATTTGTGAGACCCTCTATGATTTTTTTTGGTTATTGCTGATCGAGAATGCACTTTTGGTTTTGTCGCAGGCTGAATCTGGTGACATGGATGGATGAACCAGGATGTTAAATGTTAAAATATTAACAAATAACTATTATTATTTTTGAAATCCCATTATACAATAATTGTATTAGAGGAACTCAAGTGGTAGGCCACTAGTAGGTGCCTCATGAAAACCATTTGGGATGAGTCATTACATTCCATGGGTAATTAGAATTTTAATCTATATTGTGTGTTTTGTTTTCAATTATATATATATATATATATATCTCTCTATATTGATATTTACTTATGGTATTTTAGTTTATAATGATAGTGAACAATTTAGTTTTCTGTACATTTAGATTTAGAGTGAAACATAAATGAGAACTAGAAGTGTACATTTTTATTTCATGGGTTGTAAAACAATTTAGTGACCATGTGTATAGTTATATAAAATTCCGGGAGACTCTTGTGTGGTTGATGAAAAATTTATAATATCATTAATGGTTCTATAACCCTCTTGAATTTTTTTAAACATCCTTAATTGTTAATTTTATTCTAGTTATATTTATCATTTATTAACGGTGAATTTAATGGATTTTTTATGATGTTATGATATAATTATTTAACTTTGTATTAAATTTGACATTATAAAACCTAATCCCTCCAAAAAAAAAATTCTTTAATTCACTAGATTTAAAATTAGTTTTTTAATCTATATTTGACCTCAAAAGTGTTATATCATTGAAATTAAAAAAGTATTATGAAGTGGAATTTTCTAGTGAAATTTTTTTATCTTCAAGATAATGAATGGGGGTAAATAATTAATATATTTTGATTAAATAAAAGAATTTATATTCTTATGATTTTATTAAATAACACATTATATGAATTATTTATATTATTATAAATCGGATTTTTTTTTCCATATTTTATTGGTGATAAAGTGAAATAATGATGTATTGAATTTTTATATCTATAATACTTCTAATTTCATAAATTTATGGTTATTTTATAGGTTAGTAGTTGTTATATTTTATATAAATCATATAGTTTGACATCATTAGATTTTAAACTTTTTTTTATGGTATGCCTCCTACAATGGTCTCAAATTAAACCCTCTTTTAACAGGGATTTTGCCTTTCTAATTATGGACACTTCCATGAATCTAAAAAGTATGGAATCCTTATTGGTTAATGAAAACATATTATAATTTAAAATGATTATACATTATAACATGACATATTTTTTATATGTAGTTAGTAAGGTCATGATATTGAAATTGTTACTATAACGGTATCCAATGGTGGGTGAGGCTTCTATTCGATATGATAAGATCATGGATATTATATATTTTGTAAAAAAGATGATGAGTTATGAAATAAGCTTAAATCCTGCGCAGTGGTTTTATCAAATCTATTTCCACTCTTCCATTGAATTATGACCCTAACATATTCTTATAGTATTGTCGTCAAGAATATTTTTATCATTTTTTATATTTGTTTTATTATTTTTCATTGATGTAATAATTTCGATCATCTTTAAATATTATATATGTTTAACTTCCAATTAATATATCTAAATGTATTCCCTTTGATTGACCATATATTATAAACTCCTTGGGTATTTTTTATTTTTCATATGATTTGGGAATAGAAAGTCCCTCATTCATGTGGATATGAGGGTACCCAGGCTAAATTTTCTCCCTTCATAATGATAGATTCCCATGGAAGTGTTATTTCATCTGTTTGACCACATTAATATGAAAACTTTTATTGTGGGTAGACAAACCACAATTCTCATCATTTTAGATGTGTAACTAAAATGTGTAGGTATCCCTTCTCTAGGATTTTTCACTTGGATGCTACCATTACATAATGTATATATAAGACATATCGCACATTCCCTATGATAAGTTTGATTTCATATATTGGAATTTTCGATTTCTCAATTCGTAATTTTTTTTGATTTACCCATTAATTAAACAGTTTCTTAAAACACAATGATTAATTGGGGGAATGGTTACCATGTTGGTCACTATAAAGAATCTACCAAAGAGACATCATGTTTTTTTTCACAATGAGCATTGGCAAGGACTGATTTTTTATGTTATAGGAATTATTAATGTTTTTGTGATTTTTGATTATTAAATATATTTTGGGATATATTTTCATTTTACATCCACATGTTTACATTTTCCTATGACTAATATATGGATAATATTCTTGTACCGTGGTTCCTCCAATTCCAGATTCATTGCTAATTATCTGTGGGATGAAAGTGGAATAGACGAGAGCTTTATAACTCCACAAATTCTTATCAATGTATATATAATTATTATATAATATCATCCCTTGATTTTTAGATGTCTAGGACTAAACATTAGTATTTTTGGGAGATCATTTTTAGTCGTTCAGATTCATCACAATTTTGTAAACAATTTGTTTAATGTACACATGTCTTAGTTGGTTATAAATAAGTGATGGACACAACTTTTCCACCTAATTTTTAAACCAATTGGGAAAACAATTATAACATATAAAGATTTAGTTTTTTTGTTTTGGGTCATTTATATTAGGGTTTTACACCCTTTCAATTTTCCATTTTAATATTTCACTCATGGTGGATTATATGTGGTCTCCTCATCCTTCCTTTATATTCTACGGTGGAATTATTCTTGGTTCCCCATAGAAAACATCATTTTATACATTGTCTTCCATTAATCATATTTATCCTTCAATTTCTTCTTCTCTCTTCACTAATGCATATATTTGTCGAACCTTATGTCTATGATTGATTTAAAATAGGTTTCTTTTTAAAATTACATGAACTATCCTTGTTATAGGGGTGTAATTTTTCTAAACACATGTTTGAATTAAAATGAAATTGTATACTCTTATATTGAGGAAGTTATATTGGATTTCTTATGATATGTTTTTCAAGAGTGACATAAAATGGGTTTCTAATTAGTTTCTAATTCATATAGTCCAGGAATGAAATTAGGGTAACTCTTTGGGTTTTTAAAATTCATAAGATGTTATTATTAATATAAATATAAATAAAAAGATGTTTTAGGCTTCTAAATGATTTCTATGAGATTTCCAACATGAAATTTTTTTGGTTTTGTAGATCCCCAGGCCCGTTATCTAATGTGGGTGAATATGTGTTCAAATTTTATGAATTATATATCTTTTAAGTAATACATCTTGATCCTATTAGAGTTATTGATAAACTCAATAAGATATTTCATCCTTACCTCAAGTGAAGTGATAATTAATAATAGTGAAGAACATGGTATTTACATGGTTTATTATAAATGCCTACTCTTTTCTAGGTTTTTTAAACAACCCAACATTGATTCTCCAAAATAATATTGTTAAGTGTTGTGTATTATATAGAAACTGAATATAAATACATGTACATGATCCTCTAGTAGATCCCAGTTCTAAACCCCACCAATAATTCTTCTTCATTAGTTGATTATACCCCATCTATCCTCATCTCTCTCTCTTCCTAATTGACTAGTTATATATCCATCCCCATAACAATATTCATCTACAAGTAAAATAACCCTTCTATAACCTCCAACTACATTGTTGATATAGTATTTGGGAGATATTATTCTTATTACTATTATCCTTATCAATAAACCTATAGAATATGGATTTATTGTGTACTCTTTTAAGATCATTTTCATCATTGAATACATAACTACTACAATTGAATATAATTCCAGATATTAGCTGTTATGGACTATCCTTATTATTAAAATACATTGGTGTGCCACGATCAAGTTCTCCTAGCATTTAATCGACCATTTATTCAACATATTCGAGTATCTGAATCTCTTAAAATAATTTCAATGTATGGAACGACTCATTCATGATTCTCATCACGTAAAAATTCCATTGATATTAAAATCAAAGATTTCAATAATATTATTATAAAAAGTATCATTATAATTATTCAGTCAATGTGAACACCCCATGAGAAATTCTATTATGTAATTTTTAATCTTTTAATATTGTCCAAAAATATCAAATAATCTACTATTTTATTCTGGAAATTTTGTAAATATCCAAAAATAAAACCATATTTTTTTTAAAACGTTATTCATGAGTTGTGATATTTTTCACCAAAATTAGATTGTAAATGCATAGACTCATTTAATACCTTATATGATATATTATTACCCATTCTCTATGTGCCTAAAATAAAACCAAGGTCATTCATGGTACGCATGTATTTGGAAATATAGAAGCCTCGTTTTAAATATTTAAAGAATAAAAACATTAATAAATTATTCATTTCATCCTGAATCAATAATAATATTTTGTTTTATTATCTTTTATTACACAATAATAGTATATGTCATATATACTTATATTAATTTATGGTATCATGTATTTTGATCATTGGATCCCTATTAGTACACTAGACTAGTACAATATTAGAACATAGATATTTTCAAAATTTTACATACCTATATATGAACCCTCATGCCACTAAACATTCATTCTTAGAATGTATTATGCATAATTTATCACTCAATCATCTATTTAATAAATCCTTAATTAGTTTCAAAAATAAAACTTATAGTTGAAGACATATCATGTGGTCACTCTTTTATTCATGTAAAATATAATTATTATCATATTTTATGTGGTCCATCACACTCTTCCCCTAGTAGATAATGCTTTCATAAAGAACATATTGTTGTCCTTCATTATTTCATCATATTTTCAGTGAATAAATTGTGACTCCAATGTTTGTGAGTTTTATCCACACATTATTTTTCACCTCCGGTATTGAAGGATTATAGTTGACCCCAATAACATATTATGGTAGGTGTATCTACCATGATAACCCATAATTATTCATGTGGTATCGTTTATTTGTACATGTGGTTTCTCCAATAATGTATTCTATCAAGAGTTCATCATGTTCTTGGTGAATTAGTGTTGTCACAAGATGTTGAAGTCTTCTTGTAGCCTCAAAATCACCTTATGTTTTATTCATCGACCATTATTTCTCTAACATGTTGTGGGTGACATTTTTTTGGTGTGGTAGTAGAAATCCTCTTTGGAAATCAAGAGATAGTAAATGTACTCACAAGAGAAGGGGTAATATTCTTGTGGTAAACCCCTATGTCGAGAGGTAGATTATGATGTGGTAATTGGGGAACAATGAGAATCAATGATATATAACATTCAAAAAAATTATCTACCTATTTTAAAATGGTTGAACTATACATGAAACAAGTTAATCCCATATTAGAGTTAATATCTCCATCCATCACTTAATAATGCTCACAATATTTTTTATGAACTATCCCAAATACCCTAGTACACCGAAACTCGAGTTGGACCAGATTTAGTTTGAAGGTGATTCCCGACCACTACGGAATGGATATTCGCCCTCAACAACAACTAAAGTAATAAGGGAATGGTTATTTTATAATAACAACACTTCATGAAATAAAAGAGTAAATAAATCTGTACATAGTCAATATTCCAAATTATCTTCAAGGATAAAATTACCATAAGTAAAAAAATAAACATCCCAAAGTAAAAAATTATCAAAAAGTAAAAATCATAACCTACATAAATGCATTGTCTCACAATCCTGATGTAATAAGTTGACAATAACTATACTAGTCACCACCATAAATCTAGAGTTTTTGTATTAAGCACAACCACAACACTGAAGTGGCACTTTTTCTTTTCCTCAGCTTGACATAAATAATCTACTAACACATGAAGGCAATGGTTAGGTGTGATCTCAAAGAACAAATAGAATACTACGCATGTTCCATTATAAATACTAAAAATAATCCATTTATTGTTAAATTTTATATATACATGGAATGTTATATGATTTTCTCATTTATTAGTTTAATCATGCTTTCAGATCAAAACGATGAATGATATATCAAAAATAGTATTTGATGAACATTTTTATAAATAAAAAGATTCTATAAAAATAGTTCTACAATTAATGGAATGTAATAATCAATTTAAATCGAATAAATATGTTCATAATCCCATAGATAATTTGTTTTCTACATGTATGGTCATAAAACTACACAGTTTATCATCACAACTTAACATGTGTCCCCACATCACTAATTATTATGCCACTAAGACAATCAATAAAACCCCATTAGGGAAATAATGATAAACATGGTATAGTTTGAGTTATCTTTGTAAATCCTTTGAAAGGGAGTCAGATTCCTAGTAATATTTTCCCAATCACCCAAAAACTAACTAGGATGAAATTTTCTTCTATGAAAAGTTTAATAATTTGGTATCTATTCATTTCAATACAATTCCTAAACCAAAATTTGAATTCATAAATTCTTTTATCAACATTACATTTCAATATTAATTGAAAATCATAGCTTTTCATCGGATTATTTCAACTCAAAATACTGTTTCATTTGAATCTACATTGTTATGAATTAATATAATATCATTTCATTAATAAACTATTATTTCATAAAATATTTCAAAAAATTCACATGATTTATGAATCCTTTAAAATGGGGTTTTAATTCAAAAATCTCATTCCTTTAAAATTAATAATCAAAATCTACACAATTTTATTAGAAATATTTTCCAAATTGATTTTAAATTGGTAATTAATATAATTTTTCCCTTAATAGTTAAATATTTACATATTAACCATATTTTTTATCACACGATCAATAAATCATCCATAATGAGTAACACCAATAGTTATTTATGTGTTGGACAAGTCAAAAATAAATTTGTAGAGTAACAATGCATCAAAAATAGGATCTAATTCATTGAAAACATTTGGATTCATTACTCTCAATGATAGAGGGAATATAATAATGTAGGATTCAATAATAAAGGGAGATAAAATTATCGATTGGAGATCAATCACAACCATTGTCCCTTTTATAAAAGATTAATGATACTTAAGAGAACAAAATCCTCTATATAGAGCCTCCAAAAAATTAATTTTAATATAATTAAGTGGAAGGAGGATGGACTATGAATTGAGGGTTTAAGATTTTAATTTATTCAATAGTAAATTACTAAAGAATATTCAAATACAATTTTTTGTAGAAAATCAGAAAACATTCATACCAATGACTAGTGATGGACACCACACTATAGTCACCCCAACCCAACTTGTCCAGAAAACTATAATCTAGACCTTGCACAGATCCTATATCCCATGGGTAATACATTGGAACATCCCAAAACCCCTGTAATAGCTACCCTCAAAATGAGAAAGGAACCCCAAATTCCCCATATGTCCCAACTCTCTTTGCAAATCAACCTTACCCAGAATATAAGAGGATCTAAAACACTCGATTTTTTTTCATCCCCACAAAGTAATGTTTTACCGAAAATTGTATAGGAAAAAACAAAATACATTCTGGTTTACTAAAATGTAGTTGAATCCTAATTTCACATCGATTGAATAATTAGAGGAGGAAACAAAAATCATATATCTTTTAGAAGGATCATCGACACTATATCTAGCATCTCCACACAATAGTCATCTGTCCACACTAATTCCCTATGTAAAACAATAATAATAATCCACCAACTACTCATGAACGGCTTGAGATAATAGTGAACAAAAAAAGTTATCAAAGGCAAGGATAAAAAGGTACTTGAAATATGTTAATGGAATGTTACAATCACCCCACCATAAAATCATTCATCCCCCATAATTCCTATTAAAAAGAATCCATGTCAAGGAGATGAGGTCAATACTTTCTGACCAGTGTGTAATTCTCTAATGTGTAAATTGAATCAGAACTATACATTTATTTTATTTGATCAAAATGTGTTGACTTTTAATTGATATCCTTTTTACTTGGAATGAATGATATGAAATTTCTTATAATTATTAGATAAATAATAGTTAACATCAATGTTCTCCCAACTCAAAACATGTGCTAGGTCACCGAGATAGATATGATGATGGGACATTTGAAGCCCATAATTAATAAACATCATCTATTATGGCCTTTATAATCTTATCAAGAACTTAAAATTTTCCCACATATGTCAATTCAATCATTCCCTAAATTCACCTCCATCAGTGACACGGTTGAGGTGAAACTCTTGAAAAGACATATTCACCAATTGAAAACTCAAAATGAAATATAAAATGATCAGTATAATATTTATACTATCTCTTCACCATCATCATTCCCTAATGAATCAAAATAATATTTTTTATAATATCTTGGAAAAAACAAGGTTGAATTATGGAAGCTTTTATAATCTCTAACAAACATAATATAGGTTTACATGGAAAACTGTATTATGCTGAAAATGGTCCCATATAAATGTATGATCAGTAACAGTTGTTATATGTAAACCCTATTAGCCCCATGTGGGCATTCTACTTTCCACCAATGTCTAGAAATCACGGAAGAAGCTTGTCTTAAAATATATGTATAGCTATTTATCTTTATCCATCCATGATTCTATGATAATTCATTCCCAAACTATCATGGGTTACCATAAACTCTAGGTGTCCTCTGAAAAAACTAGAAGTTAATAGAAGATACCAATCATATATTATAACTAGTAGAACACAATGAATTTTGTTGATCTCTTTCCCATATCAGAATCTTAAGTATATAAAATTGGTCATATCATTAATTGATGTCACATTATTTGATTTGGACAGTCGAATGATCATTTCCCATGTTTCATTATTCCCACAAGTGCTATGAGGAAACCCAATAATGAAATCAATCAGGATTTCATCGAACTTCCACGCCAGAACAGGAAGGGGATAAATAAAACCTATGGTTTCCGGTTCTCAACCTTGAACCACTGATATGTTAAGTGAAATGAATGAAATTTATTAATGACTTATCTCATACCTTTCCACCAGGATCCGAAATGCGTTTCATAGATCACATTCATAGAGAAATGGAGCATTTCTCACTATGAAATTAGACAACCCGACATCACAACATTTCTCATAGTCAAGGGTATGCAATACCAGTTTTGAAAGCATTGGATTCCCCCAAGAATAAACATCCTCTCACTAATGGTATCCCCAACATAATGAGAGTTCCTATTTCTACCAAAATCATCATCAAGTTAATTCTACTAATGACGAAACTTGATTAGAGAGGAGTTCAAATGAAAAAATTCTAGAACAATACCAATAACATCCACTCAAAATACTAGATGAATACATCCAATTATATCCATAAATTTTTATTCTTTTAAATATCTTCCTTGGTATGGGATGTAATTTTCCAAATGAGTCCATCAGTTATAAAATTTTTCTTTATAATGATATAGGTAATGTTGAATTAAAAACGGTACAGGTATTCCACCAATTAAATCTAATGAATTTTTAAATATTTTTTATAAAGTATATTAATCTTGTTTTTCTATTTGAATAAATGATGAAAAAATTATCTAAAAATTTTAGGTTTCCAAATTTTATGAGAACAGAAAAAAAGTGAATTCATAGTCATGTGTATGATAGTTCTACTAATGTAGACTATGATATTTTGAATTTTATTCCACTAAGTGATCAATATTTTTGAGAACTCTTCCAAATAATTAACATGATGCACAAAAAAATCACATATCCATACCAAGCCTCTTGAATTTTAAAAATTAGAAAATAATTCATAATACACATAAAATAAATAGAATAATTATTCCATTTTGAATACCATATAAACATTAACACTTTATATGTGAGGGTGTTCATTGGAAAATCTGTTATTGATAAATAAATGGGAAAATAGTGGTAATAACCTAGTATGAACAATAAGCTCTAAATCTTAAAGTCATTACACAACTACTACCAAGTCATCGCAGGTTTAACATTGTTTGGATGGACTAAAATTCCATGTTCAGAGATAATGGGTTGGAAGAAATCCATTAATCTCTCATCCTTTACATAACAACTATAAAAGAAAAAAATGACCCCCCTTGGTTTTAGATTAAATCCGGATTTCATATATAAAGACCACAAAAAATTTGTTTAGGTAATCATGGAATATCATGATTAAAAATTCCATTAAAATAATCGGAAAATTGTTAACACTAAAAGTCATGTCAAGGTAATAATAATGGAAACACCAACACATAAAGGGGGTCTTATGAATGTAAGATTATTTGATTCTCAAGAGGTGGTAAACAAACCAAATATCTAACACTGAGAAACACTACATTCCTTTCAGCTAATAAAACCATTAATTAATTAATGGGGAATTTTATTTGTGTATTACCATAAATTGATTGAGTTTCTGGTAATCAGTGCATTAGATAATTTTTATATATTATTTCATTATAAAAATAAGAGGCACATCCAATGGAGACACACTTGGGTGTATGCAAAATTAGTCCAAAAAACATCCATCAAGGTATTTAAATTGATAAATCAATCATGTTATATGTGATAATGATGAATAGATATAATTTTATTACATATAACCAAGTCAAAAGAGAAATATACCTTTATTGTGGTGGAAATATTGAAATTTCATATGTAAAAATGTCGAGAAACTCGACAAATACAAGAGGAACATCACTTCTCAATTACTCCCTCTCTCTTAAAAAATGTAAAATAATGAAATCAACATAACAAACACCAAAAAATGTGTTCCTTAACACCTCGACCATGGGTCTCATTCTCTCTGCAAAACATTGATCATCTCATCGAGTGTTGTTAAGAAGAACCATTGAAAAGAGTATTAAATATGGGATTTTCGGGAAATCAAAATATGCATCCCAATAATGGAATTTAAATGACTTATGTTGAGAACTAGAAAGTTCCATGAAATAATGATATTATATAGAGTGAATATTTAAGAAGTACATCAATGAAAATTTATTTTACCATTGTAATGGATCAAAATATAATATGAGATATGTTCACTTAATGTGTAATTTTTTATAACGGATTTAGGTTTCTACATTATATAGAAAATCACATGATAATCTAAAATAAATTCATTTAATTATATTGAGAATCTTGAAACATTATCCATAATCATATAATTTGTGATGTTATATCAACATTAGTATATAACCCAAATTCTCAATATTGAAATCTCATGACGGTTTTGATTGTTTTAAAAATTAATTTTCAATCTTTATCAAGGATCATTTAAATTTTTTTACATATCAAACTGACCATACCATTATCATGATATTTTAATCATCAATCCCTCATAATGTATCATCAAATGAAATATGCACATATACTAAAAACAAATCCATCACATAATTAATAAAACCAAAATATCATGAGAATATTATTTAAAAAAAGTAAGATCACATAAATAAGATATTAAATTTCCATAATTATTATATATATTAAAATATAAACTTTAAATAAAATTTTTAGACGTGTCAATCAATAGTCCCCAAATATAAAGTGATTATGAATCTTCAAGGAGAAAATATACAAAGAGGGTATATTACCATTATTCACAACCATTATAACCATCTTTTAGGAAAAAATACGAATGAAGGTCTTATCCAAAACATTTAATTGCATTATTACATCTCCAATTATGAATTTAACTCAATTATTGACTCTAATATGATTTTTGATGTTGTTGATTGATTGAGACGATATCTATTATTTCATATTCAATTATTGGCATCAATCCTATACTATTCGTTTCATTTGTTTCCCATACTAAGATTTATATATTGGATTATTTATATGATTTAATGTAGACAATAATAGATGAAATTTTAATGGTGGAATATGTTCATCCCAAAATCCTTTAGAGTTTATCAATATTGTACAAAGAATGTAAACTAGACTATGGATGATGATTGTAGATTGAGTAACAGTTTGATGGTGATAATAAATAGTAAATATAAAATTATTATTCAATTACTATTAATGAATCATTTATAATTTTTAAGTAAAGCACATATACTAGTCAAATACAATTGATAGTGGTTCCCTATAAATCTTCATCACATACATGATATATATTTTATCATATTCATTGACTGATAAATAATATCAAAAAGAAATTATGTGATTGATCGTGAAAAGATAATAATCTAAAAAACATTACTTGTTGCTTACTTTTGAGGTTTTTTGAATGTCCATGAAATTGCCACTAGTGATGTTTTATCATTTTCTTATTGGTATTGGAAATTGTTTCATTTCCCCTTTAGACTTATAAAATTATTCTTACAATTATGGGAATACAAAGAACCTATATGTATATTATAAAATTTCATTTTCTATACTATCCAAAACAACTGATTATAGAGATACTAATATATATTCATGATTTTGAGATAAATTGAAAACATTTACTTATGTTCATCATCTAATGGTTCCTTAATTTTAACTATCATTGTCGATATACATAATAATGTAGAAAATAACATGGATCCACTGTTATTGATATTTAATTATTTAATATTCGTGTTATTTATTTCTTCTACCCTATTTATTGTCTCCAAATCATTATTTTGTGACCATTTGATCATCCGTATCTTGATTGGTTGGGTAAAAATTTGGTAAAAATGAAATAAAATCAAAAAACATAAGATATTCATATAAAACTCCATAATTATTTTATAACATTTACTTTTCATCATCAATAATGTATGATGATAACTTTTTATAGGGGAATTCTATATAAGGTTAGAAATCTATTAACCGAGAGTTGAAAGTTACATTATTATAATGGTTTATGATACATGTAATCAGTTCAAAAATGACTAAAATGTATAGAATTATTGTGAGATAGATACATACACAATTTTCATAAAATATTTGGATAATAAAACACATAACAATATCTTCTTAAAAAATATTCTTTCTTTTATTTCATTATTGAATTTATTCTTAATACCCAGGGGAAGGAAAAAAATCGAAGTTGAGATCAAATGGTCAATAATCATACAAGTACATCATAATCTAACATAACAGGAATAAATATTGAGGATGAGATAAAAAATAATATACATTCCCTATGTTCAATTTCATGAGAATTAAAAATATAAATGCACAGAATAAAACTGAAAATATTTACATTTGGTTACAATAATTGATTTCAAGTTGATGGAATGCATATGGTTAGAAATATTGTCCATTATCATCACAGTCATAGTCAATACGTTATTCATGTTTTCAAGGTCACAACAAATACATCATGCTTTCATTGGGTATGAATATTCCAAATACCAAAAATAAAATAAAATGAGTCCAACTGATGTATTGAAGACATATAATTTAGGGCCCCGCCTTCACTTATTTATTTGTAATAAATTCACCAAATGAAATATATAAATAAAAATATCATATATAATCATCTAGAAAACAGAAATGTATGTATTAGAATAAAAATATAAAAAATATAAACAAATTTCACTTTTTCAATAAAAGGGATACCATGATTATAATGCATCAAAAGGGAGATAGTTGATCGTTAAACAATACGTATCATAATATTCCCAAAAGAACCTCATCCATAGTCATGGTTGAGTAATCAATAGTTTTTTACATATTAATAGTACATATATTGATTATAAACATTTCCATTCTCATCATAATAATGTTGATCACTAGGTTGATATTTAACAATAAGAACACTCTCAATTTAATGGAAAATACCCTTGTCAATGAAACAAATATAATATAGTTGTTAAGTGTTCATTAAATGTGATGCATTATAAATAGAAAATAGTAATTGAGTGTAATAGTTTTAAATTAAAGGATAAAATATAAATCGTATTAAAATAATTCATAATGGTCTGTAAGAGCCTATGAAATATTTAGTTTATTTTTCATGGTTGTGTCTATAAAGGGGTGCAACCCTATTCTAACTAATCCCACACAAAGTGATGATCAAGTTTATAATCTACCATGATATATTGTTTTTTTACCCCTTGGTTATTCTAGGAAATATCTAAATCTAACAACTTATATCCAAAATGGAATTATATTACTATTAAAATACATGGAATTTTACTTTTCCAAATGCTTTGGATGGTTTTTCCAATGTGGAAATGTTTGAGTATTATAATATTTTCATTAAATCTTTTATTAATAGAACATGATGGATGGATATTTTTATAATATCATAAAACAATATAATCTCATGAAAAATATGAAAAAAAATATATCCACATGAATTTATACAACACAAAATGGAAATAAATGTTGAATATAAATCTTATATCAGTGAATCAAAATTGAGATACAAAAACTCTTTCCATAATTCCTAGATGCCATGATAGTTATTGAATATTTTATATAATAAAAATATATATATTAATATGTAATAAAAAAATATTTTAAATTTTTATATCATTCATTTATATTCATTTATAATAAAATAAATTTGTTAGTTATAAAATATTTTCATCATCATATATTATAGGATTTCGTTGTTTATTTTATATTTTCTTCATATAAGAGATTTGGATTCATATTTATTGATTAAAATTTCCAAATTATAAAATTATTTATTAGAGAATAATATTTTTTAGATGACCCATTATATAATATTATAATTAGGTTAATGACTTGGATACAGTTATGTAGAAATGAGAATTATGATAAACTAATTTCAATATATTTATAGATCAAAAGTGAAAATATAAAAAATATGATAAATTTTAATAACACCCTACATTAATCTAAAAAATGATATACATTATTATTTATGACGTAAGAATTATATAACATAAATATTCATTTATGAAAATAAAATTATGGAATCATTAACATAGGTTGTAAAAATGACCCAAATAGAATCATGTTAAAATGATTTAATGTGTAAAGAATTTATTTTATGTAATGAAAATATTACTTTTATCAAATATTAAACATGTCACTAATTGTATATATATTAATTTAAATAATTATTGGAATAATACATTTAGGTTTATGATGATAAATGAAACTCATCACTTATGGAGGTGGTAGTCTACATGTTCCCTTAATTAATGAATCTATTTATAAATTAATGGGATAGAAATAAGGTATATGATATATAATGTTACACCCCATAATAATAAATTATAAACATGGGTCACAAAACCCCATGACTATATTGAAATATAACATCCCATGAAATTATGAAACATTTACTATTTTAAATAACTACAATCTATTTTATAGCTTGAAATTCATGAAAAAATTTGTTAACTTGTATTAAAAAAAACAATGACTTTATTTTATGGCTTGTTATACACATAAGATAGAGTTTTACAAAATACTATTAATATTTTTATTATTAAAAATTAACACCTAGTTGTTTACATGGTAGTTATGAATTGTATTACCTACCTTATTATATTATATTTCAGAATTCATTGGATTAAAATATATTATAAATTAATATAAAAACCAATAAAACATTAAGGAAATGTTTTTTTAAAGACTGTTTTCATTAGAGTCATGAGATACGGAACTCCTCTCTCTAACCAGGTGATGATCTTGGGTTTCATGAAGTCAATGGCTAGATCTATGACGGAGTCTGAGGTAGAAGGTTGTAATGTTGGAGACGTTGCTTTGAACGGAGGGACCCTAACGCTGTAGGTTGCATGGTGTGTTGTTGTAGTGACTGATGAGGCAGTCACTGGTAATGTCACGGGTTGTGATGATGGCGGTGAAGATCGACTGAGTTTAAGCGCAAGAAGGTTGTTCGGAGGGCAATGATTGAAGCGATGCTCACCAGTTCCATTTCAAAGACAATCAGTAAAACCTATGAGATAGTCAATGAGGCGAAAACCATCCATGTGACAGAGTCCGGGGGTGTTGAACTTCACGATGAAGATGCAAGTATTGGTGGATTTTTGGATCCATAGGCTGAACGGATTTCTGTGGCCGGTGAAAATTTGGTGACACCTCAGTACTCTAGTGTTTTTTTTAAATCTACGGATGTCCAGAATACTTCATTAGATCTAGGAATGGATGTGTTTCCACATGGCACTACTTATGAAGGATCCTCTGCCAATCACTCATTTTCCATCTTTAATGGTACATCTGATTCATCCATTATAAGGAAGGTAAACATTGCTCATATAAAAGTAGATACTCAGGCTGTTTCAGAAATACTGAAATTGGGAGAATTTTCAATCATAAGTAGAATATATTTACCCAAAGGCTCCCATCCTATGAAAATTAAGGAGCTAAAGGACCTAATTTCATCATACTGGGGCTTCTCTTCCTGGAAATACATTTTGTTGGGAAAAGGATATTTCCATATACTTTTTCCAACAAAAGAACATAAATTTTGATCTTGGGGCTTTGGTTCTATTGCACTAAAACCCGGAATTATTCATCATTGTGAATGGAATAAGAAGTTGAATTCTTTTGATGTGGGAAACTGTATAACTCTAGTTTGGGTTTGAGTTTATGACTTAAATTGGAATTTGGGGCATCCCAAAATTTGATATGATATTTTAATGTCTATTGGAATTCCAATTTAAATTGACAAGGAAAGGAAAGTTGCTCGCTTTTGACACTTTTCTAGATTCTTGGTTGAAGTTGAACAGGTCTCTAATCTTGTGGACAAGGTAATGGTTTCCATGGAGGATGAAATAATTGATTTGATGATCATTTATGAAAAAATGCAAAAAAATTCCAAGGATTGTATTGTGATTGGTCATGACCAATCTACATGTAGGTGCTCCATTGTTTTCAGCTCTTTCACTCTACAGGGATGTGATGCAAATAATTGTTTTAAGAAAGACAAAACCACAAAGTCTCAAAAGTCTACAAAGGGAAACACATTGTTGGAAGAAATGAATGATATTGTTCCTATTGAAGTGAACAAATCCACAGGTGATGGGAAGGGGGTCCTCTTATGCAAGAAATCTTGGGCTGACATCTTTTCCATAAAAACGAATGCTTGCAATGACAAAATTGCATTAAGAAGTGCTGATGATTTGACAGTTGATCAAATGGTTGAAGATAATCTTCAAAAATCTAATAATCATCAACTTTCACAGGAAAGTATGGTAACATCAGGTAACCAAAAGGGAAATCAAATTTTGGATTAAGACTATTCTATCATTTCTAAAAATTTACATGCATCCCTAAAATAGTCGGTAGATAAAGATGGATTTATGCTTGTTTAATATAAAAAGAAAAAGGCTCTTGTTGTTCCTCTAATGAGGGATGAATAGGTTACTGTAGGTAATCTTCCTCACCCTTCTGAAATTTTTTTTATGTTGTCGATAAGTTGATGGTCTCTTTCCTGTGAAAATCTGAAGAGTTAATGCAGCAAAAGTGTAATGTTTCATCTGAAGCAATTGAAGATAAAGAGATGATGAATGTAGTGGCACATGGAGTCTCTCATGAGAAAAGTATAGAAGGCAGCTATGATGATAACACTGATGTTGAAACATTACTAGAAATAATTCAGTCTCTAACCTTAAACAGGGGGAGATCAAGAGGTCGGGGGCGTAGTCAAAGTAGAGCAGGATTGCTTGTTCTTCAAGAGGAGGAATGAAAACTCACTGAAAGATTGATGAAAAAGATAGGCAGGTAATTTTTGGTTGTGGACATTTTTCATTTTGATTATTGTACTCTCTTGGAAATTTACTTTACTTTTTTTAATAAAATAGGTGCAACCTCTATCCTTTTCAAAAAAATACATAGTGCAAATCCATTTTACCACAATAAATGGAAATAATTTCTATTATTGATAGATATTAATTATTATCATATTCTTATCAAATATATGTATCCATAAATTTATATATAATATATTCCAGAAATATTTTTTACATTAATATAATATACTTTATAGGAATTTGATAAGAGCCAATATATTTCTGTGGATAAAAAGTTGTATTTTATTAAAGGCATTTTTTCACCTTTTAATAGCGCACACATTTAAAAAAATTAAAAGGTTTTTAAATTTTATTTCACAAAATAATCCTCATTTTTAAATTTATAATTACATAATTATTATAGGGTGACTTTTGGAGTTTTTATAGGGAAGTTTCATTTTTAGATGATTAGAGGAAAATATTAAATTTTAATTTAAAACCCACTTTTCATCTAAATAATTTTTAATTTTAAATTAAAATTATAATCTATTTTAAAAAAAAAATTGATAATCAATATAAAAATTAATCAAATTTAGTTAATTTTAATAACTTTTATATTACATTTATATATATAAACATACTAACCAGTTTAATATATGCACTTTGAAAATCGGATTTCCCTTCCCTTCCATGAAATTGTGATTAAATTAATTTTTCAATTTTTTTATTACATTTGGAAAAAAAATTTCCATATTTATAATTAGAACAATTTAAAATTTTATTATAATAATAAATATATTTTTGGGAAATTTTATTAGTGAAATAATATTAAATTAATTTTAGTGACAGAGAGAAAAATGAGTTTACCATGGGACCAGACAATATACATAAGGGGTAAATGACTTATAAACATTTACATCATGAATTTTATACATATATTGATAACTTATACCTTATTGGATATATTTGGGTTCATTATTTTAGAAACTTTAAATGAAAAATACGTTGGTGGAAGTCACTACGTTGAAAATTTACATGTATTCTACTCACCCCACTGAAAAAGGTCAACAAATCTCCCCCTCTCTTAAAAAATTATAAACCAATTTGATAAGAAATGAACTTCCCAAATAATTATTATAATAAAAATAATCAAAGGATTTTATGTTAAGGTTAGTACCTAAAATTACACACTTCCATCAACTAGGTTATGAAATTGTCATTCGTGTGCATGATGGGCTAGCACGTCATGAACCAATGTCTTTTGTTATTTCCTTACCTCATATAAAGGTTGGTAATAATGATGGTTAAATTAGATATATTTTATAAATATTTATATTTAATATTCATTTGTTCTTATATATTTATTATATAACAAAAACCAAGATTGTTTACATTTTTTGGAATATGATAACATCATTGGTCTGTACGGGGAACTACCGCCCCATGAAGTGATGTGATTCATTCCCAATTTACACAGAATGGGTTATGTTTGTGTTCCATAAAAATATTTGACATATATTACCTGAAAATTATTTATTAATGATAATTATATATTATTTAACTTTCTTTCTTCTAATATGATAAGAAAATGGAAACAGTGTATATACATTCATATGATCTACCACATCCATGAACGGTGTATTTCATTTCCTATCACAAAATATTAGGGATTATTAAAAAATATATATATAATAAATCTATAAGATATTTATATTTTTTATTAAACTATTTATATTATTAAATAATGATATATGAAATAGGAACAAAAAATAACAATTCAAAACATACTAAAAAAATAAAAGTAATTTATTACTCAAAATGATTAATATAATGAATTATTATTAAAAAAGGGTAATAATATCTTATAAAAGGATCATTTATGATATCATAAAAATTAACATGGTTCTGAAACAAGTAAATAAAATTGATAAAACCACTATTCAAGATGTTAAATAAATTACAAACAAAAGGAAAGTGTGAGGTCATGGTTTTCATCCCAATTAGACTTCATGGAAGAATATTGTTCTATTATGAAACCAATTTATTGTATATAGTTTTTATAATGCAGGATTGATATATTATATTGATAATAAATCATTATTCATTTTATATTAACATTCAATTTAAATTATTTTAACTAATGATATTTTTTTTTAAAAGTTTTGAAGTACTATATAATTTTACAACTTAAATTTCATTCATTATATTAAACTCCCACTTCATTGAATGTGATATTATATGATTATGTGTGTAATTAATTTTGAATATATATTTTTTTGTTTCCATTTATTTTGTGTGTATTTAATGGTTACACATATAACAAACTCATTGACTAATTCTCAGTTCTCTGTTATTATGATTCTTTGGGTTTTTCTACAATGTCATTCTAATGGAAATTTATTATTATTTATTTTTCAATCAATTAAATTATAATATAATTGTTTAAAACCCATAAATTTTTCATATATTGTTATAGTTAATTATATTTATCATTTAATAGAATCGTTTTTTCACTCATTGGTTCTTAAAATATTTTTGAAAATATATTTAAGGAAACACAACTTAATTTTTCTATTTGGTTGGAAGCCTATTTTATTCCAAAACCATGTTTTATAATAATGGTTTTCAAATATGTTTTTTACCATTTTACAATTATTAATTAAATAAAATTTAAACCCTTTTTTTAACATATTTTATTAAATTAATAATCTATCTTTTTATAAATATGTTACTTTTCTAATAATTTGTCAATGAAAAATGAATGTTTTTTACATTTTAATACATGTATATAATTAGACACCTTCATCTCTTTGTAGATTCATTTAATTTTTCACAAATCAACTTTTTATGAAAATTCTTCTAAATTATATTTTCAATGAAGATGATTTTAAAAAATATTTTAAAAAAGAAAATGTTATTTTCTTCAAAATTGTGTATAAATTTTTTTTTATTTCATAAATAAAAACAACCCTTATTCTTACTCCATTGGGTAAATGTCATTTTGGTTGAATCCTTATTTTTTTCTAGATGGGTTATTATTATATTTTGACCAAAGAAAGTATCAACATCCATGTCCCTGATTCATTTTTTTGTATGCATTAACATCGCCTTTAGTAATTAAATTTCTGGTGACCAATGAACAATAGATTTTCCTTAAATATATACATTATTTATCCTGGATATTATTATTACCCAAACCATATTAAAATTTTACATATTATACTTGCATTGACAGTTATTTTATTTTCTTGGAAAATAATGATAAATAGGTATTGTTAAATCAATACAAATATTTGATTGGTAATAGTATTTCTGACTTTAATGAATAATTATATATATGAGGAAAACATTTTACTAGTATGACACTTTTTGGGGACCACATAATGAAAGCCCTTTGATGTATCATTAGTCTCATAGAGAGAATGAGTTAGCTAGTCTCATCTTAATGGGTTTATAACAATCATTTTTAAAATAACATGTGAAATGTATGAACTATAAACGTTCCATGTACCTGGGAAATAGGGCGTCCAATATTTCATCATTACCTCTAATCATATTCTGTTATTATTATCCATTATATTTTTATTATGAAAAATATATGGATGAATTTTATTCTCATTTTACTGATTAAAGGTCATGTGTTTAATACTATTAACCTTTCCAAATTTATTATGCCTCATCTATTTATGATTGACATATTATATATTAAATATAATTTATTTTATGTTATATACCTTTCCATATTTTTACACACTTCATTCTAATTTTATTGATTACTTGGAAGATCATTTTAGTTATTTATCATGCCATATTTATGATTCTCATTTACTCATTATTATATCTCATATATTTTAACTTTACTGATCATTCATGATCACCCTTATTCTTTCCTTTCCCTGGGATTCCATGAAGTTTACATTGACTATTATTTAGGGAAACACTCAAGGAAATGAAGTTATTATAAAATAGTTTTTTAATTTTTAAACAATTTTAATATAATACACATGTATGTATCTTGTTTAGTTGTACTAGTAAACTTATCCATAATTTGGTATGTGATTCGTTGTTTCTTAAGCCAATGTATTAGTAGAAGGAACTGTCTCTGAGAAACTAGGTTCATGGTCAATGTTTTTCATATCAAAGAAAGAATAGATGAATCCTTGAGAACTAGATTTAGGTGAACTTTGATTTGGTAATGTGACATTATGTTAGATATTGATGATAACTATAGAATTTAATCCAAATGTTTTGGTAATACATTGATTTGGTGTTTTAATTGAAATACATCCCTACATGGATACTATAAGTGGATGTTGTATGAGAATAAATGTTCTTAGGCATATTACCTGTATAGTGAGAAATTTTATCTTGACTTGAGCATAAATGGGTACCTGACAACGAGCTATACTAGACACATAGTATGACACTCTTGGGGAATATTCTTAAAATCATTCACATTTCCATTAAAAAAAATTATGATGGAGTTGAATAGACTATGACAGTGATTAATCTAGCATAACCCTAAGGTGTATCAAATGTATGAAAAGGTGTCATAATTTTGACATCCTATAAATGATTATACAGTTTTCTAACTGTAATAATTTTTTCTCACACTATTCCTTATAGTCTTAATCAATGTAAGAAACCTGAAGGATTCATTGTATCTTTGAACATGAAGGGAAACATCATTAAAAAGAGAAACCAATGGGATATTCATATGATTTAATGATATTGTGTATATTCCTTATCAATTTTCATGAAATAATATTAACAACATATACCTTAACCAACTATCTAACTAACTATAGAATATAAGGATGGAGTTTGGTAGTAAAATATGAAGCAGAGAACATTGAGAGACGAATGATATATTTTCACCATATAATAAATTTTGAAGGGGACACCCATGAAAGTGTCTCACAAAAATGGAAAAATTCATTATGTGTGGAAAATAAGGGAACAAAACAATGAATTTACATTTAAAAATATATATTATGTTACAATTAAATAAATATTATTTTGAGAATCCAGTTATAGTTTTTCTTCCAAACTCTATGATGCCATTTTATTATGTTAGTAAATTCCCCTTATGAAATATAAAATGCTGAATAAAAAAGACCTAAATGGGAATAATATGAATGATGTTTTTATATATTGGAGGTTTTCTAAAAATAATTGAAAATGATCATCTAAATATTAAATTTAAATAATGTCAATATTATTTATTTTTTGGATCATATTATTATAGTCTAGAAAAAAGAAAACACGTATTCTAGGTCAAAAATCATCATGTACATCTAGTCATTGGGGATTCAATTCAATACTGAAGGATTATAAGGGTTTCATGCCTACCACTGGCCTACATGATGTCCTAATTAATATGTCATTATTATTAGATAAAAAATTTCACGAATAAATATTAATGATGAACCATTAATGTTATTTTATTATATATTAGTATGTTAATTATATTAATCTTAGAAAATAAGTATACATGGAAACAAACATATCACTTTTTGTAGACCTTATGATTAGTTAAAAGTAAATTTAAGTCGATTAATATTAAAAAATAAATTAATTTATAGATATTTATTAGTTGGAAAAATAAATGAATTTAAAATTGATATAATAAAAATAAAAATGATACAATTATGTCTATAGTTTTATAACATTAATTTATATTTACTTATATTCTTAAATAGTAAAATAATTACTAATGTTTAGAAAAGGGATCATGAAATAAAATTTTTTCCTATTATCATCATTCATAATGATATCAATGACCATGAAAAACATATTATATTTATGGATTTGAGGCCCTAAACCCAATATTAATAATTCACTTGTTTGGGATCCATTAACTAAATCGTTCTCTATAAATATTTACACTTTTCCTGTATGTTCATATCATCACATTACATAACTTTTATCTTATACAAAATCCATGTAATGTGTTATTCCAAATGACATTCATACCTCCCTACCACTCTTATTCAGTGAATACATTATGAAATATGTTTTGATTTGGGATGTTTCTATAAATTATATTTCTAATACTAAACCCTAGATTACCTAGATTAATTTAAAATTGTGATGATGTAATTTATTTAAGATGGGAAGAATGTAACACCCTAAAATATTAAAATATTGACATGTGACATACAAAACCAACTGTAGAAAAGAATAAAACATCCCAATACATTATTATATATTCACTATTTTAAATAAATTCATTCTATAATATTACTTTTAATGAACATAACACTCCATTATCTTTTGTTACATCTAACAATGAATCTCTTTGATGGCTAACATTACATGCAAGATAGAGATTTACCAAAAACTATTAATATTATTATTAAAAATAAATAATATCACCTAGTAATTAAATTTTCAGTCACAAATATAACTAAATAAATTGTGAATACATACAATTAAATTCATTTCTTATCAGTTGATTATAAATTAAAAAAATACCTAATTTAAAATAAAGAAAAAGGTTTTATAGAAAAATATTTTTATGTGGCCAAATTAGTTTTTAAAAATGAAATAAATCAATTTATATTAATGAATGGTATTAATTAATATTTTATATTATATTTATCAAAAAAATTATGACACTCAATCAATATATTATTTAGGCATAAGAAAAGAACAAATTTAATAGTATGCATAAATTTTTTTTTCTAATGGATGATTTTCCACCTTTTAATGGATCACCTGTTTTGAAAATAAATTTATAAAATGATAATAAATATATTTGAAAAAATAAACTTCATTTTTCAATGTGAAATTTAAAAACTATCTTTGATTGAATATATTTTATTTTTTATAGTAGTTTTATTTTTGTAATGTATAGTGATAATTAGTGAATTATCATTGAAAAAACATTCATTATAAATAATTTATAATGATAAATTGTATTTTATAATTTTTATAAAGTAAAATTAGATAAAATTTTCATATCTTAATATAATTTAGGTCATTTAAATCTATTTTAATTTAAATTTTGATAATAAAACACGGTAACCTTTTCAACATTTATGCATGAAACACTTGTTTTCGCATCCCATTTATGGGATTATTTTTAAATTATTCATTTACATTTCAATGGATTGTATTTAGAAAAATTTATTCCATATTTTTAGTAATTATAATTCATTTTTTCTAATATTTCCAACCTAATGTTTTTCCAATGTTATTAGGGAAATCCTTTAAAGGTAATTATAGTGATTAAAAGACAAAACGGGGTTACCAAATGACTAATCATTAAACTTATTAGAAAAAATGACCTATAAACTTCTTCAAAATCTATTTTAGGAAAATATTTATACGTTATAAATTATATTATATCGTTTGGATAATTATTGATGCCACATGAAACGTAAAATATGGGGGTGGAATTCAATATTTCTAAAATTTACCAGTTTTCTACTCACCCCATTTATAAAAGGTTGCCCCTCTCCCCCTCTAATACCACATTAAATAAAAAATGATTCATCAAAAATCTAACCAAATAACTTCCCAACATACCTAATATCATACAATTATCATCATATTTGTAATAAATCCATATTTTTATGGCATTAGTGTGATCCTAAGGAGGATACCCAAAGAAGAGGTAATGTTTTTTCTAAAAGAGTTTGTATTTTATTTTCTTCTCCATGTCCTTAAATTTATTTTATATAATTATTAAATAATAACATAAGTGTATTAAATATACTTATATATTTATATGTTACATATATGGAATATACCCAAACAAACTTCTATCAAATGGGTTATAATAACATCATTTGTATGTATAGAAAAGTACAACCTATTGAACTGATGATGTTTGTATTTTTCCATTATCAGCATTCATGGTTGGTAATACTGAATTACATAATTTTTATATATTATATTAATTATATTTAATATGTATATATTATTTTTGATTAAATATATTACAAATACCTTCATTTTGTTGATTTTTTGGGAATATGATAATGTCACTCGTTTCGATGGAGGATTATTGCCCCACGAAGCGATGTGATTCGGTGACATTGTATGAATAATAAATTAATGTTGGGTTTAATAATCCTATTTGATATAAATTTCATAAAAATTAAAATTTAATTATAATATTTATTCAAATTAATTTCCGTTATTTCCAAATGACGATAATATAGAACCAACGTTCATGTGTACGTGCAGCCAACCGTATTCTTGAACGATGTAATTCATTTCCAATCAGTAAATTTTATGTATTAGACTAAATAAATATATAGTGAAATTATATGATATTAAAATATTCATTTAATTTTCGGAAAAGAATATATCAAGATAAAATTAATAAGAACAAAAATAAAAGTCAAAATAAACTCGAAAGATAATGAAATTGGTACTCAAAACAATGAAAATAAGAAAATATTATCAACAAATTGGTAATAATATGTTATAAAAGGATTATATATAAAATAAAAAATGTTAATATGGTTCTAAAATAAGTAAACAATGTGTTTGTAACCACAATGACGGAATTTATATAATGTAATACAAAAAGGAAAGCATTATATAAGGGTTTTCGTCTCAATTTCATTTCATTGAGGCATATTGTATTATTATGAAACCTGTTTCATTTATATGTTGAATATAATTCCAATTTTAATTATAATGACTTGAATACCTCATTATTAATTTTATTTTATGTTTCAATTTTAATTATTTGTTCTATGTGTATTTTAAGATCGTTTTACCAAGTGATAAAAAATTTCTTAACTCAATTATTTTCCATTGTATTAAACATCCTTTTCATTGATTTTGAAATTATATGATTATGGGTATAATTTATTTTTAGAGTATAATTTTATATTTATACTTTTTATATGGATTTAAAGTTGATACACATAGTCTATTCATTGATTAATTCTCACTTCAATGTTTTGATCGTTTTATAGGATTATACCATAATCACATTCTATACGAGATTTATTATTCTTGAATATAAATTAACGAAAATTATTTTTTAATTGGTTAATAAACCATTACTTACTCATATCCACTATTTATTAATGATCTTTTAAATTTAATGGTACAATTTTTAAACACTTTTAAACATAATATGTTTTATAATTATTTTTAAATAAAACCAAATTCATTTCTCACATCGGTCAAAACCCTATTTTCTTCCAAAAATATGTTTTATAATACTATTTAAAAAAATATTTTATAACTTTTAAAATAATTTATTAAATACATTTTTACCTGTATTGACATTTTTTAAAATAAATAAGTGGAATCTTATTTTCATATTACAACCAAATACTTTTAAGAGAATTTTTACAATGAAAAATAAATATTCTTTTTAAATTTTAAGACATGTATATAATAATCCAATGTAATTTATTAGAAGACATATTTTTAAGTTCAAATTTTATTTTCATTATTTTTCTTTTAAATTTGTTTTCATATAAAAGTATTTTCAAGATAAAAAAATTAAATGATATTTTTTCTCAAGAATTTTGTTAAATATATTTTTAATTTTATCAATAATAATAGATATTATTCTTAATCTAATGGGTATACTTTGAATCGATTCCAAAATTATTCATCCTTTAGATGCATTAAGATTATTTTTAGCAAGGATAGTATTAAGATTCACTTCAAAAGATATTTGTTTATCATTAATTTCCCCTTGAGTTACTCTTTTTCCATCATCCATATAACATTAAATTTCCTATACATATTCACATTATTTATCATGGATAGGATTATTTCCTAAACTAAATACCATTTTTACATTTATTTATTAAATTAATAGTTATTTGATTATCGGGTGAAATATTGATAAATATCTATTCTTAACCTAATACATATATTTGATAAGGTATATTTTTTATGAATTAAATCTAATATTTGACATTTGATAAATGATATGGACATGTATGACACATGTTGGGGACCATTTGAAGTAGGCCCCAAGATGAATCGGTTGTATCATGGTACAAATAAATTGGACAACCTCAGCTAAATGGGTTTCTACCCATCAAATTTAAACCATCTTGTGAAAGGTATTGATAGTAAAAGACTCATGTACCAGGGAAACATGGAATCCAATATTTTGGAATTTCATTCAGTTATATTCAGTCATAATTTTCCATGATATTTTAACTAATAAAAAATATATAAATTAATTTATTTATAAATTTACTAATTAAATAGAATGTGTCTTATGTTATTTATAATTACATGATTATTATTTCTTATCACGTTATGATAGTCAGGTTATTTATTAAATGGAATTAGTTTTTAATTATTAAACATTCCATGTTTTTTAGTCACTGAAATCTTAGTTCATTGATTACATTGATTATATGTTTATTTATTTACATTTATATATTAATTATTCTCATCGATTCATTGTTTATTCTAATTTTCATAACCTTCACTGATAATTTGAGCTCACCCATAGTTATTTAGTTCTTTCCTTATTGTCTCATAATGATTATTATGACTCATATGTAGGGATATACTATATGAAATAAAGTTATTCATGAATAAATATTATGTTATAAGTAATGAAATTAAATTTAATATAAGACTCTTGTATGTATCTAGTTTACCAAAACTATTAAACTCATAAGTCCTTTGGGATTTGATTCTTTGTATCTTCTGCCAATGTAATGGTAGAAGTCACAGGTCCGGGACAACTAGGGTTGGGGTTGATAAATATTATAATTTTTGAATCATACTTTTGATATAGGTTAAATATTAATTCATAAATTCTAACATTGATATTAACCATGAGAGGTTGTGATGAAAAAAGAACGGCATTACATCATAGAAGAGGTAATTTGCACATATGCACGATCGATGTTGTTTTTGTCTTCTATGTATATGGAAAGGATTTAAAAATATTTTTTCCATAAAAATTATTACATTTTAGTATATTAAAATACTAATTTCATTATATTACCATTTCTATGAAATTATTTTAAGAGTGATATTAAGAATAAATGACGCAGTAGTATGAAATACTCATAATGATGACTTTAGATTTAAAATGGAAATATCAATTATAATGTAATAAAGTGGCTAATTAAATGAGATTGTAGGACTATTAAATTGGTAGGGGAATAAATTTGTAGAAGATTTATCTATTTTAATGAGTAAATTCAACGGAATGGGTGTATAATGAATTGGTTGAAATGATCCCCCTCATAAGGAAAGAAAATGGAATTTTTATAAATACCCATTACTTTTTCAATTATATGTAGACACTATTCTATTATAAAAGGATAAAAATTTGTAAATAATAATTTTTTGGGTGAGTTATTTTTTATAAATACTGATATATTAATTTTAACATTGGTTCTAAACATGTATCACGTCATGTACTCCATTATTTTTCATTTTTACTCGATTTGTTTTTTATTTTGTAATTAATCATTACCTAAGTATATTAATACCTCAAATATAAATATGACATATGAAATAATTTTTCCATTAATATATTAAATAGGATAAAAAATTTATTATACAATATTTTTATTTATAAGATAAATAAATTTTATCCACATTTCATGTAATGGAATAAATAATAATTTGTTAAAAAAAATTGGAATTGTAAGCCTAAAATTTCTGTGAGGGAAAGTATATCGTTGTTATATACTTTTAAAATATCAATTCATTTAATATTATTTTTTTTTTGTATTTCATGTAAATCCAAAACTGAATTTCCCCAAAATATTTTTTAATTAAAGGAAAGAGTAAAAACTGTATTTTTTATTGGAATATATTACATGAGTTTATAAAATTTTTAAACATATGTTTTGAAAATTATAATAGTGTTTTGAAATATATATAATGTACTATTGTATAAATATATTATAATACAAAATTTATTGATAGTATTTATAATATAATAACTTCATGATATATTCATAAACTCCATAATTTTATTATAAAATTTATTATCACTACTTAAATAAATAATTAGTTATTTTTCAAAAAAATCAAAAAATCATCCAAATATAATTATTTTATATTGAACTCAAATATGAGTTTCTTTTTAACACATATAAATTCTATAATTTATAAATTTAACTTAAAAAAATAAATTAAGGGTCTTTCTATTGTGATGTAGTTTGAAATTTATGATAATATTCAGGCTATAGTTTTTACTAGCTCTAGTTGGGTCTCAAGTATTTCATCTCCAAGCTTGAATTACCTTCCTGGATAGAAATATAGTGAACTATATTAATCAATAATTACTTATAACCATTTATATTGGATCATATTCAAATCCTTTTATGTGAATGTGTATTTTATATTGTTATAATGTTTTGGTGTGTGTATATTTGAATTGTTTCACTGAATTGATAATTCAACATAATAATCAATGAAAAAAATCATTTATACTAATTTTAGATCAATTGAAAAATAATTTTATTGGTGGATCTTGAATTAGTATTATTAATAGGGTATATTTATTCTATTTATTCAACAAAACTCAAACCAAGTCATTCTTTGAATCAATAATTTATATTATAAATCATTCTATAATGAAGGGTTTTGTGTTTTTGAATTCATTGACCATCCTCTTCATAGTATCCATAAAAATATATACACATTACTTTGTCTGAATAATCAGTACTCCCTTTCTAGTTGACATTATTATTTTGTTAAATACTCTTGAGGAACCTTTCGTAAGTCAATGATATTACCAAGTTATTATTAATAATTAATAGATATCTACCACAGAAATATGACTTTATGATTCATTAAAAAACATTATCTTTGAGGTAGTTCCATGTATCTATTTTATTATGATCACATTTCTTAATAGTGTCACCTTTTTCTACAATATTCATGTTTACTAAATTTTATAAATGATTATCATTTTTTGTTTCTTTAACATGATCAATAAATTATCTCATTTTTATTATTAACTCATAGAATACATGGAAATATAATCTAGAATTATTATAATATATTTATAATTTAAATAGATTAATACACTTTTCATTAATTACATAAGGATTATTAGAGTATTTATCAGAGCAAATATGATCACCTTGTACACAAAGTGTCTACATACATTGTGAAATTATTTCTTTTTAATATTATCACATTTAACATTCATGTGATGACATATAAATTAAGGATCTACCATTATGATGTATTGATCTATATGAAAGTCGTCAAAATAAGGTATAAGATGTGTATTATTTATAATAAACCTTTTAATCTCTTCATAATTAATGAAAATATAGATTTAACTACCCTTCTTCTTGGAAAATATGGTAAATTCACCATAATGTGTTATTCTATCTTTTATATACCACTCATTCAGACTATGTTCTAGTAATTTTCATAATTCATCTAATTCGATTTATGATACACAATAAAGACTATTATATATATGAATTTTATAATGTATAAGTTATATTGTGAAGTCTGCCCCTTAATATATGTTAACACCAAAAACTATTATGTAAATACTATATTATATTTTTCCCAGAATGGATCACTTCTTTGTTTTTTATTTTCCTTTATCTGGGCCAATTTTTTCAAGTATGTTCCTAATTCAATAATAATACCGATAAGTATGAAGGATTTGTCAAAGGAGATTCATATTTTTTCTTGTATTAATATTGATGAATAAGATGGTTTGGGGTATAAATGAGATTTCTTTATTCCAGAATATGATTTTTTATTTATATATGGAGGGTAAATTAATGCTTGATATAGAATGAAATTGCACTATTGGAATAACCTCTAGGTTTATTAGAAGAATCATCCCATATATGTTAATTGGATAAACATTCATAATATATATGGAATAATTTCAATGCCATGTGTATTGACTGATAATTCAACTACATTACTTGATGTGATGATTAATGTTTCTTGAAAAATTATATAATATAAATTAATTCATTCAAATATATTCCAATGTAACACTACATAATATTAATTATATATCAAGTATTGATATATCCACTTTTGTTTTCATACTCCACATCAAAAATGATAATACTAAAATTTCAATCATTCTTCTAAGATCCAATGATCATAAATACATTTTATAATTTAGTTTAATTTATTTTTATTAGTAACCCACTTTTATATGTAACTAGGAACCTTAAACCACTACTTACGTATTAGTGTGAATCTGATAGATAGATCAAAAGATAGATTAATAAATATAATATGGTTGAACAATGTTATAAATAGAAAAGGAATGATATTATCACAAGGATCCAAGATATAATTAGTGGTCTCAGTGAACTTATGTGTTATTATGGTAACAGTGAAACCTCCATGAAAATGTTCTTTGAGCATAGAAACCAAATGAAACCGTGAAGGGGGACACCAAAAAGCAAATTGTAAATGTTCTTGATTAATAACGAGCATGAACACCCACCAATGCCATTCAATATAAGACTACCATAACCAGAAAATAAATACATGATAAGAACACTATCATAGAGGTTATGTGTCATAATTAGTAGAAAATATTATTTTGTAGTGGAATATTTTTGCAACCCAACACCAAAAACACTAGAGTTGGTATCATGCTACCATTACATTAGCATAAGATACAATTAAATCGCATCCCAACATACTAAGGAGTTTAGTAGAATGAGTGAAAAAGAAACATACTTTAGTCATGTTATAATAATCAATACACAAATTACAATATAATATTTTTCAATAATTACTTTATTCCATCTATTATATCCTTACATATCCTTCTTAGTACTCTTAATTGAATATTGGATAAAAAAATAAGGGTGATCTCATATTCTCAATAAGGGTGAAATATATAGAATGAAATAATGAATTATTGATAATAATCATTATGTAATGGTAAATAACTGAAAACACATTCCATGTATTCAATAAACTAATAAAGAAGTTCATTTAAAATATTGAAAGTTAAATAACTAAAAATTCATGCCATTTAAATAACTGTATAGAGACTAGTCAATATATAATGATAAAAACTAAAAAATCATCTATTTCATCAATAAAATGAGAATTCAGTGCATCCATATAATTTTTAATATTAATGATATCATTGATATTAAACACATAATCTAAATGAAGAAAACACATAATTATTATACATCTTGGTTCTCAATCACATGATACTCATATAATAAAGTCAATTCACAATATGTTTTAGCATAATATTTTCAAGAACATTCATAATATTGATTAAATATATGGGTACAATCCCCTATATTATTCATGGAATCAAACTTGATGGTTTAGTTTCCAAATGATTTCACCTCATGAGACTATTGATACACTATATGGATTGCATAATCTGGTCCCCATCCTATAGGTATTTCTCTGAATGGTCCCCAACCCATTTCATTCATGTCAAAATAATACCTCAGATATAAAATAAGTGATTTAATTAATTAACATCATGCCTTATCAAATATAGTTATTAAATAAAAAATAAAGATTAATCAATAATTCCCTAGTTAATCAAATAGCATTCAATGTGAGAACCATATGTTATATTGTTATACAGTTTAGGAAATATTAATATCAATTTCAATGGAATATTGATATTTAATTTAATTTTAGTTTAAAAGAAAAATTTTCATAATGAAGTGATGGTTTCGATAGAATGTTAACAATCACAGACGAAAGTGATATTGAAAAGATAACTTTTTCCACATTGTAATTTTCAAGTCAAATTCACTTGGATGAGACCGTGACAATTAAAAACATCAAAAAATTAATATAAAAGGGTTAATTATATAATATTTCAAAATGTGTAGTATAGGCACCAGACAAAAAAAGGAAGTTTTCAATATAACATTTATCTCATATATGTAAATCGTGAGATGATAATCTGTTACCTTGTATTTCCATTTTGGTGAACATATATTAACCTAATGTATAATGGATTTAATAATGATATTGAATTATAACATAACCATAATCATCTTTATAATATCATATATGATATCCTTATAATATCTTATTACCCATTTGTTAAAAATCATTCTTTAATTTCACTATTTCTGATGTTAATTGTTTAGTTTTTCAACTATGTTCCACTAATTATTTTTGTTCTTTAACATATATATTGATTTAATCATCTCCATAATGTACAAAAAATTTTAATTTATCATATATATATATATATATTATAAGTTTAATTAGATTAATCCATAATATTTCGAGATAAGAAAATAAATGCACCATTCAAGGCGATAGTAGATCGTGCATACCTAACAATTATATTTAGACTTGATTTCATTACTGAAAAGAATGGAAATTAAATGATATATATATATATATATTTTAATTCGGGTATTATATTTATGTAATATATCTGACACATCATTCTTAAAAACATTCTTAATACATTCTATGTATGGTGTGAACAAATCACATTACTTTGAGGTGGTGGCAGTCCACACATCTATAAACAATGTTATCCTATTCACAAAAAATTGATAGAATGAAGCTATGTTTTATATAAAATTTTATAGAAGAATAAATAAATAATAAATATCATATATATATAATATATAAACTATAAATCCATTATTAATATAACCATTAAATTTAGAAAGTGGAAGAATGAACGAAATGGGTTCATGTGGTGGTAGTCCATTATACAGATGAATGTTGATTGTTTATCCTATTTAAACTATTTTCTAGGTCATTTAGAGACTTATGATTATGGATTAGAAATAAATTATCATATGTTTAATTCTAATATTTGTAGTTAATTTTAGTCACCTTCAATAATATATTTGGTAAAAAATAATTCTTATATTTTATAAATAATAAATTATGTTTATTTAAAATATATAATCCAACATTAAAAATTACAATCATTGAAGTGGAAGAAATTAATTTAGGAATATTTCTTTTGATGGTACGACAATGTGAGGTTTTAATATAAAAATCTATTAATGTTTGATATGTTTTTATATAAAATTTCAATGTGAAATTGATTCCACTAACCAAAATTTGATTAATAGATTAAAATTTGATATAATTAAACATTATGCCCAATTTGAAATATAATTTAACATTATAAATAAGGTACACAAAAACCCAGTTTTCAATTAAAATTATATTATTTTCAGTTTTTATTAAAAAAATATAACTCCACATAAGAATGCCAAAAATTCACCTTAATATAATTTTTATATTCCTTTTTAAAAAAATTTAAATTTTGTTATTTATCATTTATAAAGGTTCCAAAAATGGTATTTCATAAAGGTTATATGTTTAAAGGAAGGAGAATTATTTTATTGAATATTAAAAATATTAGAATTAATATATAATTTAAAATTTTAATTAATAATATTCACTATTTGTAGTTAATTTAATTTTCTTTGTATAAAAATCATTTTTGATCATAAAAATAGTTTTTATAAAAACACCCCATTTATATTCAATTATTTCTTATATTCGTTTCTAATTAATTGGAAACCAATGAATTCAATCTTATATATTCATATGTTATTTAATACTATTCATAACATCTAATTTAACTGTTCTGTTATATCTTAATATATTAAATAATAATACTTTCATAATATATTGTTTTTCTGTAAAAGATGGTATTTTATGTAATGTCTACTACCGAACAAAGTCTTTGTTGCGTGTAATACACGATAACTCAGTATTGTGTGTATTGAAGGTCATATAATATATTAACTATATTGAAAATATTAAATGTACTATAAAGTATCTATCAAATAAAAGTAACACTTAATTATTTTTTTGGGAGTTACATTCTCCCCACCTTAAATATATAGTATCCAAACAATTTAAACTCGATCTTAGTAATCGAATTTTCAATATTTCCAATATATAAACCCACATCATAGGAATAGTTCATAAAAAATTCCCCTAGAAATGATATAATGTGAACTAAAAATGTCAAATGGACTATCATATTATAATGATTTTATACAGGAAAACAATAGTCGAAATGGAAAATATGGACATGATGGAAATGAAAAAATATTTATTGGGTGTGATGGAGGTCATCATTCACAAATAAAATGAATGAATATTCCAATTTTGAGGGTATCAAAGTCATAAATATGTGATAAAATAGAATAAATATATTCAAAAAAAATTTAAGAATTATGAAATTTTTTGGATCACATTCTTATTTTTGAGTAATTCATTTATAGCCCAAGAATATAAGATAATATACAAACTGAATATATTTCTATAAACAAAATTTTTATCCTTGGATTCTTCTTTGATGAATTTAAAATTTATCCATTTCTTCATGAAATGGATATCCAAAAAATCACTTTGATACTTGAAGCACTAAAATACACATTTAACAGATCATAACACCCATAAAATAGTGAAAATTAATTCCATTTGCCTTTAACTATTCTACAAACGCAACATGGTTACCACAATAATATCTAAAACTAAAAAGTAACACTACTCATTCATCAATAAAATTTATTCTTAAATTTTATTGACTAAAAAAATTACATTTAAACCAGGGAATAGCATAGGTTAGTGGGTGGTGTTAAAAACATAACATCCATTGGTCATGGGTTCATTTCCTATAACATTGTTTGAAATGATGATTTTTCACCCAGAAAGTTGGTTTCCATTATTTAGACCCATATTAATATTATTTCCAAAAATAAATATGATGTACATAATTTAAATTAAATAATTAAATATACTTTTAACTATTTTTTTCAATACAATACCAATAAATAAATAATATTTCCATGTATCTCCACCAAGGTCCTATCTTGGTCAAAAATTTAATTGAGGTCATTTGTTGTCAATATCTATTAAAATATATCATAATGGTTTGTAATGAAAATTTTAATTATTCTAAATCTATACCTTGAGAGTGTAAAACCTATTCTGCGAGGGCTCGTTGTTGTGTATTGGGTTACACTCAAATCCAGCTCGATACACCTTTTCAAATTTGTAAACACTATGTAAGTATGTGCCAGTACCACGTCAACTTGTAGTCTCTATATAGAGACATATTTCTATGAAGACACCCCTAATTAATACCTTACCAAAATTCTAGGATGTTTTTCTCTTCTTATTCTCATGTTTATGATACTTTTATGTTCCATAATCTATGATTTCTAAATAATGTTATTAGAGTTTCTAATAATCTTGGCTCAGAAACCAAATGTATCGAACTGTCTTGAGAATGCTCAAATTCAGTGTCATGGTACCATTTTTGTGGAATAAGTTAAAAGTAAATCACATCATAATGGATTGAAGAGTTTAGATATCATTTTAAACAATATAAATACATTACTCAAGATTTATAAATTATTTCACTAATCACAATGTAATTTTCTCGATTATAACATTATTTGATGTAGTATATCCATGAATATCTTTGTTATTAATTTTCATGGAAGCCTAGGGAAAGGTAAATAACATGGGTGAGCTGAAATTATTAGTATGGTTTATGTATAGGAGATGAAATAATGAATCAATGAGAATGATCATTTTGGAATGGTAAAACACTGAACACACATTCCATTTAATCAATAAATTGAGAACGAAGTGCATAAGCAATATGGAATTGTAAATAACTAAAAAAACATTCCACATAAATAATTGGATAATGAATAATAAATATGGAATTATATGGAATAGAAAACACATTTTATTTAATTAATAAACTATTAATGAAATTAATTCATAGACTTATTCATAGTGAAAATATAATGGATAATAAATTCAGAATCTGAATGATGAAAATACATAATTGTTGGATTCCATTGTTCCTAGGATAACGATAACATATTATTAAATACTATTCAAAAGATATTTAATCATATTATGGCCAATACCATTCAAACTTTTGTTTAAATTTGTCGTTATAAACCCATCTATCTTCCTTAGAAATACATTTTAATGGTTTTCCACCAAGTTATATTGTCTCTTGAGCCTACCAATGCATCGTGGGCTTATATTAACTGATCACAAACCCATTGGGATTACAATAAATGATCCCTAACCTATTTATTTTATTTGAAATTCATTCCATTTATATCTTATATTTAAATTATTTAATTAACATCTTTCTTTATCAAATATCTATATAGAATAAAATATACAGATTTATCAATAATCTACCAGTTCATCAAAAAACTGTAAAAGTGGACTCCATATGTAAAAATATTATACTATTTAGGAAATAATAATATCCATTTCAGAATAATTTGGATATTTATAAAAATATAATGTAAATTTTTTGTGATCATAATGAAGTAATTGTTTTAATAAAATATCAACAATATCAAAATAAAGTTATATTGAAAAAATAACTTTTACCCCGTGGAAATATTGATGTAAAAACCACTTTGATGAGATAATTCAAATTAAAACAATAAATAACATTAATATAAAAATATTTATGATATATTATATCAAAATTTTCAGTATATACACCACTTAAAAACATGCAACTTGTTGAAATTTCATTTCTCACTATGTTGTAAAAATCGAGAAGAAAATCTCTTACCTTGAATTTCCTTTTGGGTGAACATCATTTAAAAAAATTGATAATCATTTTATTCATGTTATTAAATTAAAAAAATTACTATATCCATATTTATAATTTCATATATGATATTCTTATAATATATTATTTCCAATTTGTCAACAATCGTTTATTACATTCCATATTTCGAGTGACAATTGCCTAATTTTTTGAGTATGTTTTGACTCTTTGTATAACATAATCTTATATAGATTATGATTTAATAATTTACATAATATTTAAAACATTATATATTTATCAATTATATCATATATTTATTTATTTATAATAATCCATAATATTCGTAGACAATAAATTAATTGTACCATTCATAGAGACCATATATTGTATATATGAATGAACCCTACAACCATTTATTTTCCATTTTTAAAAGAAATAAAAATAAATGATATATTTTTATATAATAATTCCAGTGTCATATTTATTTTATGTACTTCACATATGTTTTTTAAAACCATTCATAATAAATTCCGTGTAATATGTCCATTAATCACATCTCTTTGAGGAGCTAGTATTCCACACTTCCACAACCGATGTTACTGTATTCCTAAAAAATAGAAAGCATGAAGGTATTTTTTTATAAAAGATAAAAAAGTTCATATAAATAATAAATATAATATAAAAAACATATATTATATATATATCCATCATTATTCCTACCATGAGAGGTGGTAAATGGATTAACTAAGAACATTGATTCATGAGGCAGTAGTATATTATTCACACGAAGGATGATTTTGTATCCCATTTGATGGATGTGTGTGAAATTATACATAAAACACATAGAATAAAAAAATCATGTTATATTTAATACTATGATGATATTATATAATCATTTAATATGAATAATTTAATCGTTGGAGAAATTAATAAAATGAATGTGACCATTGAAGAATGTTACAACATTTTAGGATATTTCTTTTTGGATTATACAAAAATAATTTCTTGGTTTTGTTTCTTCCCAAGTTATGGATTTTATGATGATGGTATATATGTAACGATATTATTTGGGAATATGTTGGAAGATCCAAATGCATTTATATATGTAAAAAAGTTAGAGGGTGAGTTTATTTTTTATATTGGTGGAGGAGTGGATTTTTTAAATATAAAATGGTAAACACTATTGAGATTTATCCCAAGAATAATGTGTCATGAATAATGATAAAAATTTTATAATAGGTAATATATTTTCTAAATATTTCTCTAAAATGTATTTTGGATAAGTTTATATGTCATTTTATGCCTTCAGTTCAAGGATTAGACCCTTGTAAAGCAAAATTTCCTCTTAAACGTTGTAATTAATTTTAATCACTTTCACTAATATATTTAGTAGAAAAATAATTTCAAAATATAATAATTTACTAATTATGATTATTAAAAATATGGAATACATTTTTCTAAATTCACTTAAAAAAATTGGCATAAATTAATTTAATGTAAATCCCACAAACCAGACGTCAAAGAAGGTTTTTAAAGAAAAAATGTTCCAAAGCATAAAATGTTTATATATACAATATCAAAGTGAAATTGGTATAAATGAACTAAAATGGGTTAATTGATATAAAATTTTACTAATAAAAATTTAAATCCAATGTAAAATACAATTTATCATTACAAATTATATACCCAGAAAAATTAGTTTTCAATTAAAATTCTGAAATTTTTGTTATTCCCTAAAAAATGAAACATTAGAGAAATATACCAAAAATTAATCCTAAGATAATTTTTATTTTTTAACTAAAAAAATTATTTTCTCATATAAAATTTGTATATGTTTCAATAATTGGAATTGAAATAGTTTCCCAATTAAAATGAGGCAAAGCTATATTTATAAACACATAGTTATTTAATTCATAATATTTGGTTTTCTATTATCCTATGAATATAAAATATATTCGTTTAATATCATAAATATTTTCATTTAATATATAATATATAAATTTATTTAATATCATTCTTTATTATTAGTTAATTTTATTTATTTTTAAAAAACACCTTTCTAAGTATAAAAAAATCATAGAAACATATCGTTTATATTAAATGGTTCTTATATTCATTTATAATTATTTGATTGACAATTATTTCAATCCTATAAATTAAAATGTTAGTTAATACTACACATAACTTCTAATTTAACAGTTAGGTTAAATCTTATTGTTTTTAATAGTAAACATATAATATTATGTTGTTCTTCTGTAAAACAAATTCTTGCATATAATTAGAACAACTGAAAAATTTCTTGATTGCATGTGATGAAATATAACAGAGTATTTCATGCATTCAAATCTAAACAATATAATAATTTTTTTAAAAAATTAAATATACCATAAAATCTTTTTCAAATAAAATTTACACATTTAGAATTTTTTGGATGTTAAATTTTTTTTCATCGACATTATAAGAAAGCAACTCAAGATGACCTGACTTTTCACCGAAGTTGTTCTACCACAAGGCCCAAGGATTGTTCATGGTGACCTTGGGCTAGAGAAAAGAACCATAGTATCACAAGTGAACATATCATAATTATTAAAACCTCATCAAATAATTGATCAATAATTATTCTAACAAATAGCATGACATGGAGTCCCCTTATATTGGATGACCATTATATAATGAATAAAAAATATTAAAATAAATAAAAATTAAAACACGATATAATAATGGTAAAATTTTCCAAAGTAAATTTCCTTGATTTTTTTTCATAAATAAATCTAGTTAAACGATTATTTTATAACCCAAAAAGTAACAAAAAACTATAGTCAAAATTCAAGAACATAAGAAGATGATACACTCCATGACAAATAAAAATCTATAAAACTATGGATATAAATTCCAACCTCACCAACGTGTGACACTAAAGTCTACACCATATCCCAAAAATAACCAACATCTCAATGGGTGTGTCAGAAAAAATCCTATAATACATAACCAAAAACTAATAATAATCGCGATGAAAATGCACCCACCATCATGTGTATGTAGAGTGAAATCCAAATTCAAATCGGATTACACCATTAGTTTATTGAATTATTTTTTATAAATAAACCAAGCCAAATAATTTAAAATTAATATAAAAATATTTTTTCACTACCATTTAAAAAAATAAATGTAGAATACCTTATATCAACTTTTTAATGTACCTTCAATAAATAAATACTCAAGGAAGACATACTAAGTTAATATCTTTTTAAAAACCAATAATTAACATTTTTAAATTTTATAAATTTCAAAAAGATCCAATTTGAATAATATATTTTCATTTAATGAATTATATTTTAAATACAAACCATTACATGGTTTAGTTATATTTTAAAAGAAACATTTCATAAGACTCAAATTTTAAACAAAAATCTCTTATCCCTTAATAAATGTGAACACACTCACCTTAAACATGGGTAAAGGACAATGGAATAAAAAATAAAAAATAAATCATTAAATATTAAAATTAATGAAACTAAACACATGAGGAAATCATTACAATAATAATTCTAAAAAATAGATGACCAATACATAGAAATAGGCACCAATCTATATATAAGAAACTCGTATTACATTACAAAATAAATAGGCATAACATAGGATTCATAGACTAAGTCACCAACCAAGGTAATATTAGGGAAAATAATTTTTTTTGGAAATGTAGAACTAACAGATGGTATGTTAAAAGTCACATAACCTATACCCTGAATATCTATCGAACAATGTGTTATCTAATAACACCCAATCCAGGTCATAAAATTCAACTAGTGGCTACTATGTAAATCATAAATATAAAATAGAGTAGACAACATACCTTGAATCCCCACTAACATGAATTTGGTTCTTCATGTAAACGTTATTAGAGGCAGAACACTATCAATCCAATGTCAATCAAGTGAAAATAATATATCCCAAATAAAATAAAGATTAATATTCAAATAATTTAATCCTAAAACTCACCCACTAAAATAACAAGCCCCAATAAAAATATAAAAACCATAAATCAATATTCATATAACTATACCCATATACACAAGAATAAAAATTATAATAAAGTCTCTTATCTATGTTATAAATAAAAATTTAGTCAAATGACATCACAAATAGTGATATTTGGGAAATATGTTTATGCATACAAGTGATATTATTTGGTAATCCGATTTAAAATATATTTATAACCCACACTCAATTTCATGGGAAATAATATATAATACCAAGTAGAAATCATTATAAAATTTTTTAAAATCTATTTCAAATCAAAAATTGAAAGAAAATTCTGGAAACCCATTAACATTATCCTATAATCAACATATTGAAATAAAAATGGGTTTATTCACGCAATCAAACAAAGGGGACACAGAACAAATTTTTAATATAATATTTTTTTCATAATAATATTTGAACCCCCTTATAAAATATTTCATCTCTTCTATATATATGTCACATGAAACATTATAAATCCAAATATGCCCAAATCACAGTGAAGCAATCATTTTTGTTATATTAAAACATCAATGATATTTAATCAATAAACTAGAATTCATAAAACATCCTTTAAAAATAATATACTATTAAACTATATAAATTTACTATTTTTCAAAGAAATAACCATTAATACATGGATAACCATTGATAACTCCAAACAATGAATAATATGCATCACATGTTTTCACAAAAAATTCATTCAAATACCATGAATCCATGTAAATATTTAATAATGTTGAATTGAATTGAAAAACTGAACTATAGTGGTAGAATAATGTATCCCTTTAAGAAACCACCAGAAAAGGCCTCAATATGTGGCTCAAAATAATTATAATCCTATGTATTAATTCCCTAATATCCCTTTCCATGAAAATTGGATAAATATGGAAACGTGGATTTTTCGAATATAGAAAATTGAGTAAATCTAATGTGGAAACAAATAGGAACTTTTACCTTTTTATTTAGGAGGAATGTCACCATAAAAAGAAGACCGAAACTTCCTTAGAGTGGATTAGATATAGGGGTAAATGACTTCGTATGAATTATGGATTAGGATAATAAATGAGGAAACATTGGGATGAAGTTCCAATTAAAAAAGGAAAAATTCAAAATATTACCAAACCCATGTAGGTCACTCGGTAATTCTGCATCATTCACCAAACCGTGTATAGATCGTTTGATTGCCACTATCCCAAAATATTCAAGTTGGCATGGTTTCAAATAAATCATTTCCTAAAACAAGAATTTGATCATTTATCCCCAGAAGAGTGTCAAAAAATAATAATTTCATCACCATGACACCCTAAACTTGTATAAGAAATTAACCACATAAACATAAGAAATAAATGACTTTATTGGGTTTCATAATTCTCCCCACCATACAAATTTCTTTCTATATATAGTCAATTCCAAAAAGGACTTTGAAAAATTATGTAAAGGAATTGTTTAAACCAAATCACTAAGAGAAAAAAACCATCCATTGTGTCATATTCATGGACTATGAACCGAGTTCATTGTATATGAATATCCCACTACTAGGAAAACGCACACAAAAAATTATATGTTTTATCATCCATCAATGCACCATGAGTAATAAAAATTGATTGTTAACAACATGATATGTTGGAAGAACCACTCCATTGGAATTAATTATATTTTTAACTCTAGAAATTGGTTTATTGGAAACTATAATAACAATATCAATAATAAACGATACCAAATGAAAAAATATCACTAACATTATGGAAAAATTAGTTTATAGTGGATAAAATAATGACACATCTCCAAAAATAATCCAGATGAATACTCCCATGAATAAAGGCAACTCAATGAGAATTGACATAGGGATTCCCAGCATTTAGAATTTTCGTAGAATTATGATACCATAGATAAAAATTATTAATATATCAATGAAATTTAAATAAATACAAAACCTATAACTGCATCAACTAGATCAAAATGCTCTGAGAGCGAACAACCTCAATAAACAACCTGAGTTCACCAAACATGAACACTTAAAGAACTCACTAAAATAAAAAATGAGAAACCATCAAAACATTATTATTCATAAATAAGGAATTAATTGATTTTATATTTGGTTCATCAGACTACACAAAGGGTAACATGGGTAAAAACACACTGTGGTCACAATATAAATCCACAACGCAGTAGCTCTCTTTGACTACCTGGAAGCCAAAAATATTTTACATATTACCTCATCCCAAACTAAATCCATACCATTTCACCCACCAAAAAAACATCCAACCATGGTCTATATTATTTACCATGACAATAAGAATGAATATAAATGGTTTATTAACTAATAAAAGGAGCTATAACATATGGAAAATTCATCCACAATTCATGAAAAAAATATACAGGGATCTCAAATGAGATAGAAAAATTATAATAAAAATTGAGTCGAAAAATAGATCACTCGAAAAAATAGTATCTGACTCTATCATGTATTCTATAGGAAACCCCATTTCATAGATTAAAGCACTCTCCTTAAATTATTCTCCATATAAAATCAATTAAAATTAAAAACCCTCTAAATGTTTCATGGATCAACACACTAATAAAATGTATTCAGATATATATAATGTTTCTAACATTACTAGATATCCTGCACCTGAAGCACACAACTATATATTTATTCACTTTGTCTAGATAACCTATACTGATGCCAATTATATTTGAAGCATCACTCATGATTGGATTCACTACTAAAAAAACCTCAATAATGTTTTCCTTAAAAATCATCTCTACAATGGTAGTCAGGACATACTGGTTTAAAAATTGTCTCATATCTATATGATGTCCTATACAAAATAACCAACCCATCACTAAATCATCAATATCTAACATGGGATAGAGATTTACCACAACATTGAAATTCGTATCATATACCATCACTCAAAAATCATTCCAATAAGAGCTTAAAAGTTATGTAAATTTTTTAAATTTTACTTCCTTGGGATAAAACCATTATATGATGGTGTAACGTCCCGACCCGGATGCCACTAACAGGGGCTCCGAGCCAGTTTTCCACAAGGCCCGAAGCGCATTTCCCCAAACTCCAGAGGATGCCGACTAGCAGAGAGGGCCTTGGGTGTGATAGTGGGGAAACTATTCCCCCATTGGCAGAGTACACTGTGGTAGAAAAATAATCATGCAATAGCAGAAGTAGTAACAACCAACAATATAAATAGCGAAAAACTAAATCAACAAACTGGAGCACATATGTATATATGAAATTATGCATGATTCACATCTAGGAAAGCGGCCGAACAAGTCACAATGCTGGAAAATACCACAATACCAAAAAAAATACAAAATAAAATAAAACATCTCCACAGCATCGCAAGACAATGCTTGGTCAAATGCTCTCCTGCTCCAAGAAATGAAGTACCAGAAGTCAAAGGGAACTTTTCCTTGTCTATACCTAAAACAACATAGCCTGTTTGCGCCCAAAGGCATGACCCAAATAGAGTGTGAGACTAAATCCTAGTAGGCATTCACCTGAAGATCGGTGCCTTACTGTCAGTGAGTATATGGCAGGTAAATGTACAATAAGCCGTAAACAACAATAGAAAAGCAGTAGGGAGTAACCAGTAAGCAGTAAAGCAGGATGATACACAATAGGAATCAATCCACATTCAACAACAATAGTGAAACTAATATTTAACAAGTAGGAAAACCCTCTGGGAAGTACTCGTAGCCATCCCCTCTGGTCCTATCCAAGAAGTACCACAACCCTCTGGGCAGTGCACTCAGCCTAACCCCTCTAGCTTGGTCATACGAATTTATGAGACTCTCTGGGGAAGCTCACTCAGTCAATTACCCTTATATTCAAGGGTAGTCAAGGACACTCTTAGGAAGATCATGCGGTCTAACCCTCTTATCCCCAAGGTCTAGAGACTCTCTGATGAAGCTATCTCGGTTAATTCCTCCTATAGACTCAGATATACAACAGACTCTCTGAGGAAGCTCACTCAGTCAATTCCTCCTCTATCCTGGGAGGGTTCTTAAAATGATTCAAACAATGTAAGACTCTATGTGAAAGCTCACATGGTCTACCCTCCAATAGTCTATAATATTTGAAGGCACTCTGGGAAGCTCACTCGGTCTATCCCTTGTGGCCTATAATTTCTAAGACTCACTGAGGAAGCTCACTCAGTCTACCCACATGTACCATATAATGTCAAATACTCTCTAGGAAGTTCACTTGGTCTATCCCTTATAGTCTATATTACCAGGTTCTCTCAGCACCATGCAAGTTAGTGCATAATAATGTTATAAGTCCAAAGTAAAACTATAGAGATACTTGGCTAACCAAAGTACACCTATAAAGCTACATGGCTAAACAGCCTACAAGGAAAAAAGCATGTAATGCAAAACACTCCATCCTATAGACAAAAGGCATGTAAATAGTCATAACGACCAATGGATAACAAGACCCAACGGTCGTAAACAGAGAAAAGCATGGGATAAACATTCAATAACAACAAATTATCCTCTAACATGATTAATTTACCTCTATGAAAGCATACTAGCAAGGAAAAAAACAACAGGGTTAACCATAAACAGGCAATACACCATTCATGGGTATTGGTGAAATTTGCACATAAAGCTCAAGGGATTTGAACGGTAAAGGCACAAAACACCGACCTCAATCCATGGAGATCGATATACTTGAACCATGACGACTGATTATCCATTGAAGATCATAGATCTAAGAAAATTTCCAAAATGCTCAAACCACGATAACTTGAGAAATAGGAAGAATCAAGGAACAAGGCTAGATCAGAAGAGAGAACTCACCGCTGAGATTCCAACACCATAAACAGTGATCGATTCAGAGAACGGACGGAGGAACGGGAGATCGTCTATGAACCAAAGATTCCCAGCGCTCTCGGACGATGAAGCTGGAGAAGAAGACCTTTACTTCGATTAGGTGCGACCCCGGTCCGTTTAATGAAAAAAAAAAGTACATGGCGTGTACTTTTATAGTACACAACATGAATGAGGTCTTTCCGTACTCCACCAAAATCGGCCTCCACATCACCCCTACACACCGTGTGGGTGGCCCAAACACAGCCAGTACACAGATTCGAGCGGGAAAAGAGTACACGGCGTGTACTTCAAAAATTTACAGAAACTCCATTTTTCTCAAAAACTCTTGTAAATGGAAAAACATACCTAAAATGAAGATCTAGGTTCTTAAAAACATCCCCCCATAACAAAATTCATCCCCAAATTTCCCTAGAGAGGCGTAAAAGAAGAAACCCAGATAGCTCCAGCCACTACGATCGATCATCGACCTCCCTCTCAAAAGTCTTGTCATGTACTCACCAGTGTTTCCATAGCACCAGTTCTAGAAGAACTGACCGGCCTCAGAGAACCTCCGTACCACGATCGACAATCTGGATAGGATGCTCCTCAAACGACACATCTTCTTCAAGCTCAAACTCCTTGGGTTGGAAGACATGAGACGGGTCTGAAAAGTAACGTCGGAGCTGAGAGACGTGGATGATTTCATGCATAGCCCGATACCTCTGAGGTAGCTGCAACCGATAGGAAACCTCCCCAACTCTATCCAAATACTCAAATGGCTCAACTTACCATGGTGAAAGCTTACCCTGTCTCCGAATCCTCTTATGTCCCATCCTCGGTGTGACACGCAGGAAAATCTGATCTCAGACCTCGAACTCCAGAGGTCGTCACTGCTGATCAACATAAGAATTCGGTCAAGACTATGTTGTATCCATCCTCTACTGAATCAGCTCTATCTGCTCTGAGGTCTCTTGAACAAGATGAGGTCCCATCAAATCTTCCTCTCTAGCCTCCATCCAGCATAAGGGTGATCTCCATGGCCTACCGTACAAAGCCTCGTATGGTGCCATTTGAAATTTCGCCTGAAAACTGTTGTTGAAGGAGAACACAACTAGAGGTATATGCTTCTCCTATGAACTGTTGATGTCTAGAATGCAACCTCAGAGCATATCCTAAAGCACTTGGATCATGCGCTTGGACTAGCCATCAGTTTGGGGATGGTATGCTACACTCAAAAGTACCTGTGAACACAAAGCCTTATGAAGTCCCTACCAGAACCGGGATGTAAAATATGCATCCTTGTCTGAAACAATGGAGTGTGGAACTCCATGTAGATGTAAAATCTCTCAGATGTACAACCATCCCAGATCATCAACACTGAAGGTCTCCATGATCGGCAAGAAGTGTGCAACATTCGTAAGACTATCGACGACAACACAAACAGCATCTTTCCCCTGAGGCGACCTCGGAAACCCTGTCACGAAGTTCATCATGACATCGTTCCACTTCCACTCAGGAACTGGTAAATGCTACAAAATCCCCGATGGTCATGGATTCTCTACTTTCACTGGCTGACAAGTGGAACATCTCACGACAAAACCTGAAACATCTCTCTTCGTACCTGGCCAACAGTACTGGCGGTGTAGGTCACGATACATCTTGGTGATGCTAGGATGAACTCCACAAACTGAAGGATTGAAAATACTGCATCAGCTCCTCGTGTATGTCTACTGCCACCCATACGCGTCCTTGAAAATGCAAGATCTCATCCTCGCTCATTGTCCATCCAGGAAGAGGGTCCCCTCCTGACAAACAATCCCGCAGGACTATGGAATCTGACTATGATAGTTGCCTCATCCGCACCCGATCAAGAGGATTAGAGGTAACAAATACAGAAGATAGGAGAGTCTATCCCTGCCTATCATTCACTTCCATGTTCATCTCGAAGAACAGGTCCAGAAGCTACCACTCACTGCTGGCCTCCTGAACTGCCTGAATCTGAGTTCTTCTACTCAACGCATCTACCCTGGCATTCCCGTTTCCGGGCGTATAGGCGAGCTCGATGTCAAAGGAATGAAGACACTCAACCCTCCTATGTTGTCTTAGATTTAGATCACGCTGAGTGAGGATATACTTGAGAATATTGTGATCGGTGAATACCATGTAGTTCTCTCCTAGAATGTAGTGTCTCCAATAGCGTAAGGCATGAACAACTATTGCCAACTCTAGATCATGTGTTGAGTAGTTCCTCTAGTGTGGACTCAACTGTTGGGACCCATATGCAATGACCCCATCTCCTTGCATAACCATAGCTCCTAGCCCGATACCTGAAGCATCAAAGTAAATAGTATTACCCTTCCTCGGATCCGTCAAGACTAGTATCGGTGTTGACGTCAACCTCCCCATTAGCTCTAGAAAGGCTAAATCACAAGAATCCGACCATAAAAACATCAGCCCCTTCTTGGTCAAACCTTTCAACAGTGTTGCTAGGCGCGAAAAGTCCTGTATGAAACGCTTGTAGTATCCAGCAAGCCATAGAAAACTCTGCACCTCAAAGATGTTCTTCGGTAGCTCCGTGGAAACTACATCTCTCACTTTATCTGGGTCCACTAAAACTTATGTATCTGAGATAACATGACCCAAGAAGTGAATCGGAGCCATCAAGAAGTGTAATTTCGAGATCATAGCATATAACTGATGCTCTCTCAGTGTACTCAGAACGATCTCAAGATGTGTGGCATGGTCATGTCGAGTGTGAGATTACACCTAGATGTCGTCCAAGAAAACCACCACAATGGATTCTAAGTATGGATGGAACACTCAGTTCAACAGTGCCATAAAAAATACAGGCGCGTTCGTGAGACCGAAAGGCAGGACTGTATACTCGTATAAACCATACCTGCTCCTCAAGGATTTAAGATGTATATCAGATGGTCTAACGTGCAACTGATGATAATCGTACCTCAAATAAATCTTCGAGAACACTTGAGCTCCTCGGAGCTGAACAAAGAGGTCATCAATCCTCGGAAAGGGATATCGGTTCATGACTGTCAACTGGTTCAGCTTCCGATAGACCACACAAATCTGAAGGGTACCGTATGCCTTCATTGCAAACAGGACAGACGAACCCCAAGGAGAAGTACTGGGTCAGATGAAACCCTTTTCCTGCAACTACTCCAACTGCTTCTTGATCTCCTTCAACTCAGGTGTAGCCATCCTATAAGGAGGAGTGGACATCAGTGCTGCTCCTGGCATGAGATCAATCGAGAAATCTACCTGATGCTATGGAGGAAAACCTGAAAAGTCTTCTGGAAAGACATCCCTGAAACGATCCACCACTGGGGGAAAGTATAACTGTGAAGTCCCCTGGTCATCCAGATAAAGACTGGAAATATGGGCTATAACTTCCCCTAGCCCATGATTCTTGGGTCCAGCTCTACCATCCTAGACATCCCATTTTCCTCTATGAAGAAAAGATCCTCCCTATGGTGATTCGAAACTCTCCCTACGGTGATGGAAATCGACGACTTCCTGGAAAGGTACCAACCAATCCATCCTGAGAATGACGTCATAGCCCAACATATCTATGACATAGAGGTCCCATAAGAAGTGAAACCCCGCAAACTCAAGAGGGCACTCTCGGCACTGACGTACGCTCGATTTCATCGTTCCAAACTGCGTGTCAAGAGTCAACAATTCGGCAGACGAAAAGATACAGAGCCCAAGGCTTTACACAACCAAAACAAAGAGAATGTTATGGGAAGAACCAGTATTAAAAAATTTCAGATAAAACTGAGGCTACTAAGATCATACCTCAAACTGTAGAAGGGTCGGGATCCTCCTCTTGATAGGTCTGGTCCACGACAAAAGACTGGCCTCCACCGCGGCCCTGCACCCCTGGCTGACCACTCTGAGCTGATCTACTCTGCTGTCACTAATGACTTGGTGACTAACCACCATGGCTGTGACCTCCACCCCGGCCCGAACGGCCGAAAGAACTCCAGTTCCCGAACTGGTGGGAAACTGGTGAAGCATCTCTAGAATGCAGGGTCATAGAAGAACCCCTACTACCAGCTAAAGGTGAGAATAACTAACAAAAATGCCGATGATAACCCATCTTTCCACAAGATTGGCACTCCATTGGATCTCTCGAGAATTGAGGCCTAGTATTCCCACTCCTACAGCACTAGTAGCATACAACCTAGCTGCCAGAAGACGCATCCCGCGAACCCCGATCGCCTCGAGAAGACTCTCTGTGACGCTTCCTACTATCCGTAGGAGGAACACCAGCTCTGGATATTGAACCACCCTGGATCACTGCTCTAGAATCCCTCAGATTGCGCTCAGTAATTAGAGACTGGATGACGATGGAGGATATAGAAGTCAACTGGAAGATATTCACCTAGGAATGGATCTCCTGCTTGAGACCATCCTCAATCTTCCTAGAAAGAAACAACTCATCACCTGTTGGGATGGGTGTGAAATAATGCAGCTCAGTGAAGCGAGATGAGTACTCCATAAAATAAATAGTACCCTGCTGCAGGGTCATAAAATCTTGGGCTTGATTGGCCATCAGGATGTTCATATAGAAGTAGTCATAGAAGGATTGTCGAATCTCGTCCCAAGACATACCCTGCTGACGCCCTGACTATGAGATCACCTCCCACCACCTCTTGGCGGTGTCTTGGAGCATATTGGTGGCCAACATTACCCTCTTCTCTGGGGGTATCTCTAGATGCTAAAAGATAGTCAGGGTGGCCTCTAACCATGACTCTGCCGCCTAGGGTCTTCCATCCCCTGAGAACGTTGGAGGATGCTGCTACTGAAAAACCCTCATCAACTCATCCATCGACAGGGCAGGAGGTGACGCTCCCTGAAAAGTCTGCATCATCCTCAGAAAATCCTCCCTGAACTACGTATCGGCACCTACGATGGGAATAACTGCCAGTTCCAAGGATTGCACTGCAGGAGTATCTGCAGGAGGTTCTTGATCGGCCATTTCTGGTGTCTGGTTACCGTTCGGTATCTGACGTATGACCAGAGGACGTCTCAGAGGAATAGCTCTGAAAGACCAAAAGCACACCTTAGATTAGGATTAACAAGTATTAAAAACACAGGAGTGAAAAATGGGAACAGTGGAAAGAAACTATCATGTTTTACAAAACACGATTACACGACGAGTATAAAAACTACACTGTGTGTTTTCTTTATCCATTAACATGGGTGTGTACTCCTGCCACTACGGGTTAAGTAACACCCCAAACTAAACTGCATTTTGTTCCCACACACAGCGTGTACTTGACCTATAAACCGCTGCCCGAAACTCCTTACACGGCTAACCCACACGTTCCAAATATCCCCAAACTACACGGCGTGTTCCCTAGGGACACACCGTGTACTAGACACGGTCTCGGCGACCCGTGTTGTTAGTTACACGCCCATCTACACGTCTTCCCTTACACGGCATGTTCCGAACAAACACGGTGTGTATAAAAGAAGATAACACTGACCTGTGTTGTTCATGAAACGACTGGGTACCTGAGACAAAACTACACGACGTGTTCTTTACCCACATGGCGTGTTCTACTCGTGCTACCCCGGCCCGTGTTGTTAGTGACACGGCCCGGTACATGGGTCTAAACTACATGGTGTTCACCTACTGTACACGGTGTGTTCTTGAAGTTATTTTTCATGAAACCATGTTTCTTCTCACACGGTCAGTGACATGGCCTGAAAACTACATGGAAAGTATCCAGAAAGTACATGCCATGTATTCTGGTTTTTTTTCTCTGCACTAGCTCAGAAACTGCACATAAGCCTAGAAACACTAAAAAAATGAAAAGAGGTTCCAAATTACGATCCGTGAGGGCCCATACTCCCCACGAATCAAATATTGGCATCTCATATAGTCATGTACGAGAGAAAACAAGATCATGATCCACCAACTTCTGATTCAAGAGGGCCCATAACACCTCATGAATCAAAATTTAGCATTCATTTAAGAAAAGTACAACATAATCAATTTCTCTACCATAATAGCAGGGATTCTATCAAGCATCTATCACAACAGCATACATAATCTACACTGATTCTATCAGAACAACATGCAATCACTAATGCAACCTAGATGGCATGGCAGGAATGCATGGCATCTGATTTCTAACAAAGTCTTATATGATGCATGATATGGCACACCCTCATCTCATCGGGTTGCGACTGAAATAGAACCGTAATATCAAAACAATAACAGTAGAAAGCATGTGAATCACTCTTTGTGAAATCTTATCAACCGTAAAATCTCAAAACCAGAAAACTGCAATAAACGAGGTAGTATGGCTTTTCCCTATACACAAGTTAGCTACTCCCAGGTAGAGATTATTTCCAAGTACCGAATCCATCATATCCCTGGATAAGGTCTCCAAATATTAAAGAGAAAATAATTCCTTTGATACCACTTTGTAATGTCTCGACTCGGATGCCACTAACTAGGGCTACGAGCCGGTTCTCTACAAGGCCTCAAGAGCATTTCCCCAACCGCCAGAGGCTGCCAACTTGTAGTGAGGGATTTGGATGTGATAGTGGGGAATCTATTCCCACATTGATAGAGTACTCATCGGAAGAAAAATAAACATGCAATAGCAGAAGCCGTAATAACCAACAATATAAACAACGGAACACTAAATCCACAAATTGGAGCACATATGTATATATGAAATGATGCATGATACATATCTAGGAAGGTATCCAAACAAGTCACAATGCAGGAAAACACCACAGTACCAAAACAATTACAAAATAAAATAAAATTTCTCCTCTACATCGCAAGCCAAATCATTGTCCCATGCCCTCCTACTCCAAGCAATCAAATACCAGAAGTCGAAAGGCGCTTTCCCTTGTCTATACCATCAACAACATAGCCTGTTTGAGCCCAAAAGAATGACCCAAATAGGGTGTGAGACTAAATCCCAGTAGGCATTCAACCAAAGATCTGTGCCAAATAGTCAGTGAATATATGGTAGGTAAAAGTACAATAAGAAGTAAATAGAAACATCAATGTAGTAGGCAGTAACCCCTAAGCAGTAAAGCAGGATGATACACAACTGTAATCAATCCATAATCAACAACAGAAGTGGAGAAAATAGTTAACAAGATGTAAAACCCTATAGGAAGTACTCACAGCCATTCCCACTAGTCCAATCCATGAAGTACCACATCCCTCTGGGCAGTGCACTCAGCCTAACCCCTCTGGCTTGGTTATACGAATTTATGAGACTCTCTGGGGAAGCTCACTCAGTCAATTCCCCTTATATTCTAGGGTAGTCAGGGACTCTCTGAGGAAGATTACGTGGTCTAACCCTCTTATCCCTAAGGCCTATAGACTCTCTGAGGAAGCTATCTCAGTCAACTCCTCCTATAGCATTAGGTATACCACAGAATCTCTGAGGAAGCTCACTCAGTCAATTCCTCCTCTATCCTGGGAAGGTTTTTAAAAAGATGCAAGCAATGTAAGACTCTCTGAGGAAGCTCACTCGTTCTACCCTCTGGTAGTCTATAATATCTGAAGGCACTCTGGGAAGCTCACTAGGTCTATCCCCTGTGGTCTATAATGTCTAAGACTCACTGAGGAATCTCACTCGGTCTACCCTCCTGTAGTCTATAATGTCAATGACACTCTGGGAAGTTCACTCGGTCTATAACTTATAGTCAATAGCACCAGGTTCTCTCAGCCCCGTGCTAGTCAGTGCATAATACTGCTATAAGGACAATGTACACCTATAGAGCTACTTGGCTAAACAGTCTACAAGGCAACAAGCATGTAATGAAAAACACATCATCCTATAGACCCAAGGCATGGAAATAGTCATAACGACCAAAGGCTAACAAGACCCAAAGGTCTTAAACAGAGTAAAGCATGGCCAAAACATCCAAATACAACAAATTATCCTCCAACATGATTAATTTACCTCTATATATTCATACTAACAAGGTAGGAAAACAACCGGGGTAAAAACGGGAAACACGCAATACCCCATTCACGGGTATTGGTTAAATTTTCACATAAAACTCAAGGAAATTGAATGGTAAGGCACAAACCACCTACCTTGATCCTAGGATATCAATATACATGAACCACGATGACTGATTCTCCCTTGAACGTCGTAGATATAAGAAAACATAAAAAATTATCAAACCACGATTACTTGAGAAAGAGGAAGAATAAAGGAACAAGGCTAAAGAAGAAGAAAGAACTCACCTCTACGATTCCAACGCTGTCAACGACGATCAATTCGGAGAATGGATGGAGGAACTGGAGCTCGTCTAGGATCCGTGGATTCCCAGCACTCTCGGAAGAAGAAGCTAGAGAAGAAGACCTTTTCGTCGATTAGGCGTGACCCTGGTCTATTTAATGAAAAAAAGTACACGACATGTAATTTCAGAGTACACGGCGTGTACTAGGTCTTTCCATACTCCACCAAAATCAGCCTCCACGTCACCCCTACACACAGTGCGTGTGGCCCGGACATGGCCAGCACATGGCTTCGAGCGGGAATAGAGTATACCGCGTGTACTCAGAATGTACACGGCGTGTACTTCAAAATTTTCCAGAAACTCCATTTTTCTCAAAAACACCAAAAAAAAGGAAAAACATACCTGAAATGAAGATCTGAGTTCTTACATATGGTTTCCTTATAGTATCCTCAATAATAAATTAAATGTAATGGGAATTATAGTGTTCATAAACTAATCAAAACCCCTTCCTTTTAACAAGAGAGTGTTTCACACCACCTTAGATATTTCAATTTTCTATAATAATATAATAACCTTTTCAACCTTAAGTTATCTACTCTATAATCTCCAAAAATACTTGATCACCGCTGAGTACTACTATATGATGATTAAAAACAATAATTCTTTACCTACAAGATAAGAAGAACAACGTCATACCACTCCATCCAGTGCCTAGGTAGATTTTGAGACAAGGATGACCACACACAGACCATCATAATGAATAATTTAATGATTAATTTCATTAATTTTCATTTTCTTTTGGGTTCCGTATTTTTAAATGTCATAAAAACATGACATTTGATCAAACAATCCAAATTTCAAAATAATGTTTTCAAAATGTCATGATAAAAACAATAATATCTACAAGAAACATCTAAACATAACTTCAAAATACCCAATGATAAATTAATTCTACTTAAAATAGAACATGGGTTCATAATTATAAATAAAACTGTTTAATGTCAACAATTTAAGAGAACTCATCTCTGGAAAAAATCCTTTTTCAACCACACATAATGAAATCATAAACATTTTCATTTAACATTTAAATAATTAAAAAGTAACATTATTCCTAACACATTTTATTGATTCCACCAATCATACAAACCATGAATTCAATTTCCAAAAATCCTTTAAAACCAAATATTATTTCAATGAATTATATAATTTTTACAGATTCTAAAAACATTTTAATGATGAAACTCATGAACCCAAATTGAGGTATTGAAAACCTTATTAAATACCTTTATGAAAAAATCTAATTAAAATTTTATCAACAAGATTAAAACACCAAAAATATTCAGTTCCTAACTCTAGAAAAAATTATAAAGATATATGGAACAAAAAAATAAATAAATAGAAAATATATAAAATCCCCAATATTCTAAACTTTTTATAGGTTGGATACCTTTTTTTCACACCATTTTACAAATATGTGATTTCCACATGAATTTTTATAGAATGGTTTTTGAATGTTTTACACATATATATAGACCATGAATATTAATCAGGAGCCACTATATATCATCCAGTTTCAGTTTGAATATTCAATGTTTCCCAATAAACATCCTAATATCTTGTTAAAACATATAGTAATAGAAAAATAAATCAAAATAACTCAAGAAAAAAGAACCATAAATCCATAATTGAACAAAAAAACACCCATCCACCCATAGATAGTCGTGTTTTATCGTGATGAAGAGTTTTCCAAGAACTCGTATACACCCACCACTCATACTCTGATTGTCGTTTATCTTGTCAACCATTTCACCAAAATTACAAGAAGGACATTAGATACAATTATGTATTGAAACAACCTAGTATAACAAGACATGTCACGTAATCCATTTCACTATATGGATTGAGACATGTTCCCAATCACCCCATGCTAGCAATAAGCACTAGGGTGTCATAAGTGAACATGTTGGAATGATTTCGCCAACATTAAAACTAGTATAAGTAGTTATACCAGGGGATAGTATTAGTAGTTATACAAGTGAATAATCCATAGTGAGGTATTATTAAATTATATTACCATTCAAAAATTAATACAAGGATATAAAATTAAATTCCATGACAAAAGTGTGAAGTAATTATAAATAATACAAAACTAACATCCAACACATTTTACTAAAAATTAAATAAATTTTATATACATAATGTATAACCCAAAAAGAATGAATAATTAAAGACAAAATTAGGATGCTAGAGAGGCTGATACACCACATCACCGAAACCGATCAACCAACATTAGATAAAAAAAATATCACTTTTGTGTGAATCTCAAGTTACCAGCATATCCTAAAAATCACCCCTACCAATGGAGAGAAGTAACAAGGTAACTAATCATCCATAATATAGATCCTATAGAAAACATGAGGTCTACACATCCACCAATGTTTGTATGTAGATAGTGGGGAATCTTCTAGTAGTTTATCATAATGAGGACATTACATTCCTTTTAAATAAATAAACCGTTTCTACTTGTATGAATGTTATATTATAAAATGTTTTTTTTTCATTATAAAAAATAGAAATAAATTAAATAACTTATATAATTTCATGGAAAACATATTTTAGAGAAAAATCATAAATTAGATATTTCAATGGTAATTTCATTTTAAAAACATCACATTACCCTTTTTAAAATTACATTCATTTCAAAATGCAAAAAGATAAACCTTTTTTTCATTTGAAGTATCTAATTTTGAAAAAAACCATTTAAATAGATTAAATTAAATTTTTATTGAAAAATATATCATGGTTATCAATTTAAAAAATATCCCTTTTCCATTTTTATAACTCAACATAGATAGCTCAAATGTTAGTAAATTACGAGGGAAATCATAATAAAATGAAAAACTATGAACAAACATATCAGTTAAAATAATAAAATGTGTAATGATTTTAAATAATAATTCACTATTATATAGGACCAGAACATCTAAATAGGTTCAATGAAATATTATGAAACTCACATTCCCATACACATTAATTAGTATGAAACATAAATCATAGAATAAGGTAACAATAAAATGAATAGTTTTGTATGTTCCAAACAAGAAAAAGTGGAACCCTTTGAGCCTATATGATACATTTTTTTCAATAAGTTAATGTGTTTTTTATGAGATGAGATGAATTGATTATTCTTTTATGCTAGTAATATATTAAACAATAGGAAATGGTTTTTATAAATTATAAATAATTCATGATTGTCCAAAGGTTGATTGAGATGTTTCCATGATTAATAGAATTTGATATGTGTAAGGCTACTTGTTTAAAGACATAAATTGATGTTCCAAACATATCAGAAACCAAAATTCTAATTTTTTTTAATATTTTTTACAATTTATAATGATGTGTGTGAATTATAATATGAGAGTTCAAATTTTACATCATATAAATAAGTTATGACAAATTGTTTGTAATAGTGGAAGGCCATGTAAAAAAAATCTTTTCATAATGAATTGGTAAAAAAATTTAGAAAATTTGAATCATATTTGAGGAGTTTTAAAGAGAAATTTAAGAGATTAAATTGGGGTATAGGTCATGGAAATTTTATTTTTGGTATAATTGCGAACATAGTTTCTACTACGTATTTTTGTTTTCCTTATTCGAAAAAAATCAACCATTGGCCAACCAAGGACCCACCTCAACCACACATGTAGGACCTAGGTTGACAATGATGGATAAAAGTCAATCGGGATGTCCTAGGGTGTAATTGAGGTTTTATAGCACCTACTCTTTCTAAGGAGAGTTCATGGTTGGACAACAAATTGGGTCAGTGCGACCACTGATGGGAATTTGTGAAGGCATTTCTATGTTCTAACCCTATTTCCTATTAGAGAAATATTAATCCAATGTTGTATAATTAATAAAATCCATGATTAATTTATTATCTATATGAGACAATGGAAGATATAATATATTATTCTCATTTTTAAAACATCGATGTAACATTATTCATCCAATAAACACATATCATCCATTCGATCAGGACAAATTTTGTTGTGTTCCTCACGATCTGTTTATTTTAAATATATTAAATATAATAAAATTATTATAATATATCATCTATACATATAGGATCAACCTCATGATGTATTCAAATTTTTGTTTCTGGTGGATCGACCACACGACCTACTACCAATTTACTACATTATCATTTTATAGATTGACAACAATACATATTTGGATTTACTATGCCTTGTTTGATCGGCAACATGTTTTATATGAAATTTTCCACATGAATATATATAAAATAATATATGAATATGATATGATCGACAATATGAATAATTACGATCTACCATATATAGATTCTATACACAATCACTCATGTAAGCATATAGTGATTCAACACAGTAAAAAAAGTTACATCATCTAAATATTGACCTGGAATATGAGGTTTTATAGAATTAAGAATATCAGGGAAAATAGAGAATACAAAATAGTGTTTCAGAAGTACATAAAATGAGGCTCCATTTGAAATTGTGTGATATTATAGAGGATTAGGATATTAATAATCTAATGAAAAATATCTACATTTCTTCAATATATGTGATTATTATTCATCCATGCATGAACGTGATTTTCTTCATATAACTATATTGTAGTTGTGAGGAAGGATTATAATAAATCCAGAAAATTTAATGAGTAATATGGACATGGTTGAACATGTATGAATCATCAAATTCAATACATGAACATCAAAACTAGAATACCCAAAACAGTCTACATTTTTTAAAGTTCATCCCGAGTGAAACTCGATTCTAGAAACATAAATAGCCTTTAGTTAAATTTTCTAAATAATAATAGAATGGATGAATATACTATTGGTATCTGAGATACACATGAATAAATAATAAATATTATATGGTTTTTATTTTTTAATGATGATCGTTAAAACATTAGAAATATTAATTTGGACTCTAGGTTTGATTCAAATATGAATAAAATATGTAATTCTTTCCATATGAATTTGTGTGTTAAGAAAATATAGATAAATTTTTTATCCGTTAACTGTATGAAGTATATAAGATGACAAATAAATTCATTTCTACTTTAATATAATAAATTGCATATATTTTTAGAGAATATTTATCCAGAAATTATTGAGGAATTGTTATGGGTTATTAATCAAGAAATAACCACCATTACAATAAAAATAATATAATGAATCATGGTATTTTATTAATGTAATCTATGGGTATATGGAGAAGAATACCTAATATTTTATGTTATTTGAAGAATTATTTAAATAAATAATTATTTTAGTATATTTGGCCTATAATTTTTTCCATATATAATGATGAGATAATTATTTTTTTAACTACCAAATTGAAATGAATAAAAATACATGTTGTTAATGATTGTGGTGTCTCGGTCAATTAAGGAAAAAATCACTCTGATAATCATTGCTAATAAATATATATTATATTTTTATATATATATTAATGTAAAACAAAATGAAATGTGTTTCTCAATTCTTAATATTAATCTTTGATGAAATTATATAATCTAATACAACATCTATATCAAGAAGAAACATTTTGAGGAGAATCTATGTCCCACTAGATCATGAGAGGAGTCTCGAGAGAAGAATTGTTGAACCTAATAAAAAATTACACATATATACCTTATAAACAAATATAACGTGTATGGATATTTCAATCCCATGTGGGGATGAAATGACCAATGAAAGGATGAAATTAAATCTTTGTTAGATACTCATAGTTTAATAGTGTTTTATCTTCATTGTGGAATCTATGAGTATTGGAAGAAAGTGGGACTCTATGTTGATATGACTGAGATTATCTATGTTTTAAATCACTTATTTGATAGTTAAGAATTTGTATTGGTGGATATGACTAAAGATTTATGGAGTAAGATTTTATGTTGAACCATGAAAATATAGTGGAATTATCCCTCCTATAAAAAAACAACATGTAATGTGACATTGGGATAAAATATTGAGTGGTTATATAAATCTTTCAATTTTTAGTGGTTTAATTAAAAAAGAGATATTTTTGTATAAAATACTAATTATTCCACCCCAAGTTGTTTTTCTAGCTTAGGTCCCTTCAACTGGAATTAGAAGTATAAGTTCTCTCTAAAGATCCAAGGGGTAATTTTAAGAGATGAAGAATCACAACTCTTTCAAAAGTTTAGTTGTTCTCAAATTTAATGTAAATAATTATAAAAATTAAATGAATCTAATTCAACCCCTACCACATTCAATTGGCCTAGAAGTGATAGAAACTGAAATATCTTGGTTTTAAACCATTACTAATAGAGCATGTTAAACTCAATAAAAAATTAGAATATGGAGCTAGATGTCAAGGAAAAAACATATCTTGAGGTCTCTCATATAAAAGATCTATATAAGGTTCATTAATATCTAGGCTCTGAGGGATTTCTAGGAATAATTAAGTAGAAATTATGAAAATAATTTCAATGTCAATGAATCCAAGCTATATTTATAGATGAGAAAATTTGAACATATAAATATATATGATTATTTGTCTCGTGATTAGTAAATAACAATGGAATCTAATATTTTATAAAACTTCTTGAGTTTTCGTGAGAATTTTAGTATTCCATGATTATTAATAATTTGAGCTGTAATTTCCTAGATCATTTTTATTAAAAACATTTATCCTTTGAATAAAGAGATAATTTTTTTCTCTATTAACACACAAAAATTCTCATATAATATGAGATAAATAAAACTAAAAAATATTGAAGAAGTATTAATTATTTTGGGAATTTGAATAAATTGGATACGTAAAAGGTAAAATATAAGATATCATTGAATCAAGTGATTCGGATTATGAAGAGGTTGATGAGGACTATAATCAATTATTTTCTCTTATATAAATAAGATTTAGTAGGTGAAAGTGGATGAGAAAGAGTAAAAAGCCAATAATTTTTTATCACTATTGGGAATCTATTATTTTTATTAAAAATTAAAAATTAAAAAAGAATTATGACTTGAAATAAAAAACAAATGGAGAGATACATCACAAGAAAAAATTGTGAAATGACATTAATAAGCACGTCAATTATAAGAATAACAATCAAATGATAAATTAATAGAAATATTCATCACTAAATTTTCATCATATATTTATATAAGATTAATTTATCATATAAATAATTTTTTTTATATCATAAATTAGTAGTCATTATGGAAAAGAAAGGATAGAACATGAATGGGAGATGAATAGAAAATAAAAAAAAATTATGTGTAATGTAAAATATATATAGAAAGAATATTTAATGATTGAGGATGAAAATTTAAATGGTAGTTTCTAATAAAAACATTATTTCAATAAAGAAACATATTATATTCATTATGAAAATCTATATAACATTATGTTTATTGAGTAGGGAAAGATGATGACTTTCCATGAACAGAAGATGTATCAAAAAGAAGGAAAGTAATTTTAAACATGTGTAGAATGTCTCAATGTTCAACCTTAGTTAGGAAATTTCAGATAATAATTTATTAAAAAGTGGAATTTAATAAATAATAGTCTCTAGATTTTGAGATAAAGGGTTCAAAATATTATATAATATTGATAATTTCCTATCCTTGAGATAGATCTGTTATAACTAACAATATTGGTATCAAGAAATATAAAAGTTTAAACTAAGAAATTTGTTGAGAGAAACTCTTACCAATCAAAGTAATAGGTGAAACAAGGAAAAATAATTCTAATAAGGGAAAAAAGAAAGCTTTTTGACACAAAATCATCAATATGAATCAGAATATAATTGGAATCAGTTATAAAGATCAAACATTTGACGTTTTTCTATTGTTGTGGTAAGCATGGAAAAAATGACTATACATTCTAGTTTATTATGAATTTACCAGGTCAGATTCAAGAAACAAAGGTAATTTCCATTGTAATATATGGAAACATAATCTGTAGAAAAAAATGATGATTAGATTTTCGCGACAAAAGTATAAATACATATTTTTTATTCTGGATGAAGTTAGTGGTGGATTCAGTTTGAATGGTCACAAAAATAAGGTAATTAAATGGTTGGAATGAGAGGTTACTTATTTTGTTAAAGGGAACTGTTTCAAGAAGAAATAAAATTATTTTGTCAGTTAATGATTCTATGAAAACTGTGTATGTTAATAAATACTTCCTTATTGTTTATCTAAATTATTTAAAATATCTTAATAAATAGAACCATGATAAAAATATTATTGATTATAATGGAAACAAGTGAATTTTTAATGTGATTCCATAATTGATGATAATTTATCAACAAATTAAATCATGATGATTCCAAAGACTAAACATAAAAAGTATATTGCACATAAATAATATGTTAATGTGAAGAAATAATATTATCATATAGATAAGACATGATGAATAAATAAGAGTCTTAAGGAAACATCTAATGTTTTTATAGTGAGAAAACAATGTCCTAGATCAAGTGGTAAATCTCAATATAAATGATATTTCTATAAATCATATTGGAAAATAATTTTTCCCTATTATATTATTTGTTTGCAGATAAAAAGATAGGAATTGAAGGTTATGTTTGAGGATTTCCATTCTATATAGATTGATGTGATTTACCCTTATAGATTAAATTCTCTAACATTAAATAGAAGAAGTGTACTTCCCATAAGGGGTATCAAAATTTAGAAGAATCCATAATAATTGAATCCTAGAAAATCTAAACATTATTGATAGATTTCAAAAAAAATGTGGTTTGATTCATTCCAATCGCACTCAAAAATCATCTCTCTTGATTTTTTCAAATATATTTTTTGGGAGAGTTATTATTGATGAAAACTGTTATAATAGTGGTTAATTATATATCATTCACATGACTATTGAAATGTTTTTTATTATATTTGTAGGGTTAAAAATTTATTCATAAATATATATAATATAAATTTTTAATTTAATAAGTATGTTTTAAGAATTATACTACAAGATGTGTTGTTAATATATAACATTCACAACTATATGTGTATCGTAATTTTCTTAAATACTATGTCTTCACAGGTAGTCTTATAGTATATCTACTAAAGGCTATTTCATTATAATATCATGTGTTGTAATCCTTCTCTAAGAATAAAGGGAAGTAGATCATGATATTTTCTAAAGGAAAAATGAATAGATGAGAATTATTATACATTACTCATTGAATTTTACTATCAATAGAGGATATTTAATAACCCATATTGAGATTAATGCTGAGAAGTGATATTTAAAAAAATTCAAAGGGGTGATATTTGAAACTATGTGTGGAATTTATTGTCATTGAGTTACTATATTGTTATGGTTAGGAGACATGAATTAATTTCTCTTAGAGGATTTTTATAAAATTCGAAAAGATGAATTGATATCATAATTTATAAACAGTCCAATTAATTCTATAGGTTGACTGAGATGTATCCATGATTAATGAAACCAAAATAGTGTAAGGCTAATAGGTTAAATAATTAAATATAAGTTCTTGACATAGTGGAATCAATAATTTTGAGGATTTTTTAGTTATTCTAAAATTATAATGAAATATTTAAATTTCACTAGGATATTGGACTTTGTTTATTGAATATAAAAAAGGTGAAGATACATTGGTTCTAATATGTTTTCGTGCATGAAAAATATTTTTTCCAAGTGGAATTGATGATGAATTAAAGAATATGTTTTTATATTTACTTATTATTGTTACGAAATTCATTGATATAAATGGGTTGAAAATGATTGGAATATTTATTTTGATATAATTTAATACATTGTTTTCTCTATTTATTTTAGTTTCCATTATTATAATAAAAAGTGGACATATATTGGACCACAAAAAACCCACATCAACCACACTTGTATATCCTCGATCTACCATGTGGGTGGTATGACAACATGGTCAACATATGGTGAAATTATTGTGTAAGATCATTTGATCCAACATTGGTGGGTTCCGAAGTAGACCATGCAATGGGGTGGTGCGGCAAGTGATGGACATGTGTGAATGTGTGTATCGGTGAAAAACCAAGTTGTAGGATTTCTATGTTTGTAGTGTGGAATGTATTGTTAAATATTTCTAATACAAATAGAAGATCAATGTTGTACAATGGAAGATATTATACATTAAAATTGTTTTAAAAATGTTGGTTAAACATTAGTTGTATAAGAAATACATATCCACCATTCAATTAAGACTAATATTTTATTCTTCCTTGTGACCTATATATATGAAATATATCGAGTCAACTTTATGTGTTATCAATGATCAAAAATACATTTAATAACCACTACATTAAATATCAAAATTGACCCTGCCAAATATGATCAATGTTATAACCTTCTACTAATTGACCATGCAATCAGGTTATAAATCGCTTGTAGGGTATATTTGAATAGACCAGGATCAATTTGATAGGTCTCTTAAATAAAAAAAATTGAACGCATTCCCATATCTCAACCAACCTCACAAATATGAGATGATCAGAAACATTACTAATTCAAATAAACCCTATATGAAATCAATACCCAGTTACTTAAATGACCATACCATTATAATATATTGTCTAATGAGTAACTTAATTTGAGGTTAAACCATAAGGTTTTGTAAGACCATGAACAAAATAAAGAATAAGGAATATGAAATAATTTATTTCATGAAATTAATTAAATAATCAATTTGAATTTTTGAGATGATATAAATGAACATTAAATTGAGAAGATTAAAAATTATATCCATCTTACTTCAATACATGTAGTAATTTTTTATTCATACAATATTTCATGTTTCATTATCTACCATTACTCAAGGGGTGCATATGGATGAAAATAATTATAGACAAGTATATGGTAAAGATCAATATGGTGTCACATATATGTGAAATTATCTTTCATACATATAAATTAAAATGTTAAGAATAAATGTTGTTTCTAGGCATTCATATTAAACCCCATGAAAAGCTCAATGCATGATACATAAATACAGTACCATGAAAGGTTCATAATACTCATTAAATTCTTGAATATGATATAAATTCATACATACTGCATGTATGTGTATTACATGTGAAGAACAAAGATAATCCAGATGGTTGTAGGTATTTTTTGATGAATAAAGAAGATGTATAAAATTAAATTCATTCTATATGTTTGATACAAGTACAAATGAAAATCATAAATAATTGTAATTTATTTCTTCTATTGATAAGAATTTGGGGGTCTGGTTATCCATTAACCGCATAAAGATGAACTGTGAATACCTGAATTCCTTGAATATTAAATAATAAAAATTATGTTTGTATTTAGATAATATTTATCCTGGGATTAAGGGGGAATTTTTATGTGTCCTTAATCACTAAATAATACAAATTATAATAAGGATTTGATAATGATACTAGTATTTGAGGAATTCTCATCATGTTAATACGGAAAATAATAGCTTCTCTTATAGGGTATTTCAATGGGAATTTATATAAGGAATTTTTCAAGGAATATCAAATTAAATTATGTCCAAAAACAAGAAGGAGATAATTTAGAATTTAATTATCAAATTAAAAATTAAAAAATAAATTTTTTTTTCAATGATTGTGATATTCCAATTAATTATAGAAAAACATTACAATGATAATCAATTCTGATTTATATACATTATATTTATTGTGTATATATTAATTTTCATGAAAAAGAAAATTGTTTTTCAATTTATGATAATAATATTTGAGATAATTCTAGTTGTCAGTATAACATCTTTATCAAGAAGAAATATGGTGACGAGATTGTAGATAATGTATAGTATTAAGAATTGTGGCAATACTCATAGTGTGGGGGATCCTGAATAATACATATGCATATCTGATTATTCAATTGCTCATGTTAGATGATTTCATTCTTATGTTTTGAGGAATAAAATACGTGTATGGAGATGATCAATCCATGATGAATTCTCATTTTTATAGAGAGTGTTATCATCGAGTTGAATAAGAAAGTGTATGAACTCTGTGGGAATATTTATTGATCATATTTCGATTTTCTGTGGTTGTAATCACATGTTTCATAATGAAGAATCTATGTTAGGGGGTCTTAACATTTAAAAAAGGGGAACAATTTTATGTTAAGCCTTGGAAATAGTATGTGATTCTCTTTCATATATTACAATTCTACATGTGGTGAGATTTAAGTATAATATTGAGATCATTGAGAACCATAACAAGTTCAATTGTTTGAATTAAAATACACTATAATTTAAAAATATAAACCATTGATTCACCACATCCTCCCATCATGGATCTTCTGTCCTGGGAAACACCACATGGTATTAGTTGTGTATGATCCTTCAAAATATCTTATGGGAGTTAGGATATATATAGAATCATAACTCTATAAATATTAAAGGTGTTCCCTATTTTGAAAATTAGTGAACAAATATAAACACGGAAAAATAATACATTCATTACATGTTTAAATTATTACTTCGAAAAATGTTCACACAAACCAAGGATATAAAGGATTAGTTTTATCAAATCTGTGAAAATAAAATAACTAATTTCATATCCTATCATCATTTCTTCCTAATTTAAATCAACTATATACATTTTATTTGACATATGCATCCTCAAATAATGGGGAAGAAAAAAAGTAATCAATAGTGACATAAAATTTACAGTGAGTGATAATATTTGGCAGAACAGATTGGATAGATCATAAACATATGAAAAATAATGAATAATAGAAAATATCTGATTTAAAATAACACAAAACTTTATGTGTTAACTAATATAATGAATGATATACACGATATCTTGACTGAAAAAAACATTTACCATGGCATGAGAAAAGGAATAAAAGATGAAGAATAAAACATAGTCCATGTAATGTTGTAAAAAAGTGTAGAAATCATAAAAATATGAATTTTTATGTTTGTAAACCTAGTCACCCAACAATCCATTAATTTTTAACGTCATGAGTAGAAAAAAATTCTATCACCCTAACCCATTGTGAATCAATATACTTGGTAAAAATTACAAATAACATTTCTATCTCTTAGTAAATAACCATTTACCTATTTCATGGGAATTATATTTAGGCCCCACATATCTCATAATCCAAATATTTGTGTTCCACTTGAGGGAATAAGTCATCACAACATAAAATAACCCATAGAATACAAAATTGGTATCGAGAAATTTCTAAATAATCATTTAAAGGACCCATAGAAATAAAAGGTGATTTATATAAAATATAAAAGGAAGTCATTCAATTTTCATTATGGTCCCATTAAATAATATGATTTTCATAAAATAAATAAATAAATTATTATATTAAATCCGAAGATATTGAAAACACGAGGGATTAAAATAATAAAGTAATAAAGTAATAATATTGGTTGAAACATTAATAATAACATCAATGGTGGTGGATATGTTTTAACATAATGAAAACTAAATAATTAATGTATTTTTTAAAAAATATATTTTTATTCGTCATTTTAAAATTCATTGTTATGACCCTCATTTTTTAAAATTACCATTATTTTTAATGAAAATGAAAACAAATCCGTTCGTATAAATTTAGTTGGTTTAATGTAAATTTTCACATATATGTAAATAAGTTAAAATAATTAAAAAGGGGAACTCTTAGATAATATTGTGAAAAATAAAAAAAATTAAAACACAATAAAGGGAGTTTGAGTTACAATTTCGGTTACAATTTCCCTTGATTTCCATTGAAGTGATTTAACCACGTGTATCCAAATGATAAAAATATGTATTACCTATTTCAGAACTATCATCATATAAATTTCTATTTGTACTCTCCATTAATAAAAATTCTTTTATTATTATTTTTTCATAATCATCTATCAACATCAGGTGTTAACAATCTAGACTGTTTTGAACTATATTCGTAAAAGTAGTGTTGAGAATATATTTCTAAAAAATATCATCCCTTGGAAAACATTATACGTAATTAATTGGATATTTTATATAGATCTATAATTCTATAATTCAAGTACATGATATATTAAGTCACATTTCATGAAAACAAAAATAGTAGTGAACTAATTTTTGTTTATTTACCAATACATGTGAATTGCCTTATAATGATCATCAATTTTATTGTTCGCCAAAATGAAACATATTAATTATATATATTACATATTTATAACATATATTCTAACTGAATAAAAAAATATCCATGATTGTAAGTGAATGAAAATGAAATATGATTATTCATGGAGGTTATAGTTCTCACACCACATGATTACTGATTTTGTCACACTATGAAAGAGAGGGGTTAATATGGATATTATGAATTCATTTAAGTATAATACATATATTATATAAGTCATATATATTCATTAATACCATCATTAAAACCATCTGTTATGGGTGGTGATGAAAAACAGAAGGTGTGGTTTCATCAAGTCTGTAATGAGTGCACACACACTAAAGAGTATTCAAATTGTTATTATTGGATGAATGATAATAAATAATTGATGTAACATTATTATAATAATGTTAGGATCCAACCCTATTTGTTATTTTTATTATTATTTTCTGGGATTTGAACAATTTTATTAGGGTTTGGGTTGAGTCGGAGTTTAAGTTTTTTACTTTTTGTTTTAAAATCCGTTTTTTGGGGTCGACAGCATTAGGCACACAGGCATAACATGGTTTGGAAACTATTTGACATTTCCCAGGTGAAAATGCATACTACCCGTCTTTGAAATAAAAATACAATAAATGAATAATAAAATGAAAGTAAAATTAGATAAAGAAATGTTACAAAAATTACATGTGATGTTTTAGTAATAATAATAATAATGTTAATATTATTATTTATATTCAGGGAATTATATAATTATTATTATATTTCTTGTTAAAAATTTATTAATTATTTTTTTTATTTTTTATATGATTCTTACGGTGGGTTTTAGGCTAGTGCGGGGGCACCACATGGTTAGTGGAGACTGTGCAGTCAACTCGGGTACCTGTGCGGCAGCCTCTAGAGTAGAAAAAATCTGCCACATAGTCCATGCACGGTCGTTTATGACTTGTGCAGACTGTACAGTTCCCCAATATTTAAAATAATTAATAAATTAATAATAAATCAATATATACCTAAAATAATAGTTAATACTAAATTTAATATTCATAGTATAATTATTTTTTGTCTTTTTTAGTATAATTATTTTGAGTCTTTATTAGTATAACAATTATGATAATTTATTAGTATAATTACTATGAGTATTTATTGGTAAGACTGTTATGAGTAAATAATGTAATTAAAATGAATTTGTTTTATTGTCATCATTAAGAATTTTTACTAAAATTATAATTAATATAGATTTTCATTATTATTATAATGAAATTTGTTTTTTTATTATCATTATTATTACTGGAGTTATTATTATTGTAAATATAAAATCATAATTGTTGTGAATAATAATTATTAAAATTATTAAGAATTTTATTAGTATCAATATTGAAGAAAATAATAATTATGTTGTGTGTATACTAATTATTATTATTAACATATTAGTTTCATAATTTTTAAGGGTTTTAAACCCTCTTTCTCCACCTATTTATCCACCCATGGTGCACACCCTTTTCCTCCATGCTTACCAATCCATGACTAGCCCTCCCCCCACCACCTTGTCCACATCTCCTTCCTCTGGAAAGATCTCCTCCGGTAGGCATCTCTTCCATGCTGGTGTCCTCTCCTCCATCAAATCTCTACATCGTGCATCCCATTACTATCCACATTCTCTTGCTGAAAACTCCCCATATTTCTATTCATATCTGGTGACCTTACCCTTACTTGTGTGCCTCACCGTGCCAGCACACACCCCACTGGTGTGCAATAAGCTGGCATCGTCCTGTCTTCCAATGAGTCCAGCATGCGCCACCCCATCTTCTGGTGAGTCCAACTACTGTCATGACCACCCTCTTCTGGTGCCATACCCTTGTGTTGTCACCCTGGAATTCCCTTTCCCATGAGGCATTTCCCCAGCCTGCATGTACCTTTATGGCATCACCCCGGCCCGCCTATACCCTGCAGGCATGGCTCTAGCCATCCAGCTCCCTACCTTCAAAAATGTGCAACCAATCTAGTATACCACCCTTGTTTTATTCTTGTTTTTCTCTTCATTTTATAATGGGGGTTTTGATTATTGAGGTTTTATCTGGGTAGGTATAGGGCTTTGGAACCTCAGAAGGTGTTCCTGGGGTTGCGTTTTCATTACGCTATGGTTTTGATGTAGGGACCACCAAGAACATTCTTTTATAATTTATGTTTCATGTTTTTATTGTCGGTCACACCTTATATAAATGCTATCTCTTTTTGTCAACCATTGGTTAATTTATTTTTGGGGAAAGTGATAGTGTATGGATTTATTTCATTAAAAATGGTGTTATTTTGATAAAAAAGTGCACTTCGATAGAATGATAAAATTTATATGTTAGTTTTTCACATTATTTATGATATTTAGAACATGGTTTAGTAGAATAAATTAATTTATTCCATAAAAATTGGTATTTTTTACCTTATTAAGTTTTAAATGGAATTTTTTTGTTTAATATTTCTTGTATTGGTTTCAGTAAAATTTATGGTTTCTGTTTATGTGATAAGAGTGATTTAAAATGATTATTTTTATTTTAAAATATATTTCCTATATGAGAAACATTGTTTCTGGGTTACATATATGGTTTCCATACTAGTTTTTGTTTTATAAAGGGATTATTGTGGGGTTTTCAGGTCTGTTGGTTTGTGACGCAGATAAGTGGCATGTTTGGAATTTTTGTGGGAAATCATTTGTTTTCAAGGATTAATTACAATGTTTTATGGATATATTATTTTGAATGGATTGAAATGGAAAATGAAGTGTTTTTCCTCGTTATGAATAGTGGAATTTCAAGCTTTGATAAATGATGGTTTTTTAAAATGATTAAAATCTATTATGGAATCTTTATGTAAATGATGAAAATTATTTATTTGGAAAACCTTCATGGATATTTCACATTATTTGTATGTGAATATAATGAATGGGATGTCGTCCATGTGGAATCATTTTGATTCATTAATAGAGTGTGCCTTGGGTTTGAATCTATTTTTTTCATTATTTTATGGTATGGGATCGGTCATTAGAGTGGCTCAGGTTGAATAAAATTGGTGTTTATTTATTATATATAAACATGTGATTGGGTACTCGGATGGAATTAGTTGGATCAACCCTTTTTAATATACATGATACAAAAAACCTTACATATTGAGTTAATTTTATGAGAATTATTAATGCACTTGTACTTTACATACTGACTTTTGGACCATATTATGTTGAAATATTTTGGTTTATTGATATGTGATTGGGTCCCTCTATTAGTCTTCAGTTAGAGTGGCTGGGCATTTGGGCGTTTGATTTAATCGTCTATGGATTGCAACCGGGGATGTGGTCTCATGTATTAGAACGTTTTGGATTATTCTTGATCTCCAATGTTCACCTATGTCTACAAATTATTAGTTGCTTGAAGTGTTAATTAATACACTCCTATGATTATTTCTCATTAACATTGATGTGTTACTACAGTAGAGCTTTTCATGTGTAGAGTTGTATTGGAATGTAATTTGGGTTTTAATTTGTCTTTGGAATAATGTTTTTAAGGAAAAGTGTTATATCTTCTTTGTGTAAGTTGAAAATGAAAACATCTCTTTCCCCTTTAAAATGATGATGTATCTCTATTGGATTCAAATTGGTTTTGCAAATGAATAAGGGAAATGGGTCTTACATTGTTTTTAAGTAAACTTGATAGGAAATCAGACGTTTATATATTGTATTTCAAATGTGAAAATGATTTTTATTTTATTTTAAAGTAGGTGCATAGTGAATAGATTATCGGTCTAGGCTTCTGAGTTTTATACTCACACCAATAGTTATATTTTTTTTTATCCCTTGTGTAGGTTTCAGATTGAGTTTTTCACATTGAGCGTCGCTTGATTGTTCTGTTGGAGAGTGACCTGCGAGTCACATGGATATAGTTTGGTCATCAGGTTCAACATTCTTAGTTGTATTGATCTATTGTAATTTCATATTCATGTATAAATAATGTTCATTTGGGTTTCATTTATATATAGGGTTTTTTGGTTTCTTTCTATAGTTTTTCTTATTATTTATTTTTTGGTAGAAATCATTCCTAATTTTACTTTGTGTTTCCCTTGGTGCTTTTCTCCAACATTAGAGGATTGGGAACACCACTCGGTCTTTACCACAGATCTGCATGGGTGACCGGTTCAAGTTCGACATGGGTTGGCTCATGAAAAAATAGTATCATAGGGGTTTGGCTCTTAGTGGACCTTGATTTTCAGAGAACCGATGCTATTTTGGGATGTCAAGGTTAATGGAGTAGGATATTCGGGACATGGGGGTAGGTGAAGGATGAGCATCACGATCTCTTGATCATTCTATTGCATGGGTTTCTGTGGGACGTCCGGTTTTGTTAGGATTCTTATATTTGATGAAATGTTTTCTAATTGGAATATTACAATGGGAGTTGAAACAATGGCCTCTATAAGCTCAAAGGGCCTGGAAAACCATGTGGACCTAGTGGTGATGTCCTAAGTGGCTCTCCATATTGGTGGTGTGTTCAGCATATGGTCACAAACTATATGGTTAGGTCACCCACCGACACTAGTTCCCTTTTTGAATTTTCTTGTTCTCAATTTAATTTGTAAAAGTGTTTGAATCAAATAATATATTTTTGAAAAATAGTTTTTTATATTGGAATTTTTGATTTATCTTATTCTTCAAGAGCCTTTTAAGGTAGAATTTGTTTTCTTTCATATACCATTGGTTATTTGGATTTTTTTCCTGTATCAGAGATGTTTTGTTTATTTAGTAGGATTCCTCATGATCCTGAAGTGATACCACTTTTGTATCTTGGGATGGAATCTTTTTCGTGTCTCGGTTTTTTAGTAGTGTTCATGATTTTTCTGGTTACCTTTTCTCCTGTTTTACTTGTGGGGGATATGATGAATGTTGTAGTATTTATATGGGTGGTTCCTAATGAAAATAGTTCTAGTTGTTCAACCAGATGATTTGTATAACGAGTTTGAGGACATAAATCTACCTCCTTGGAGGATTCCCTAGCCCATATTTTAGAATAGTGGGTTGTTTGGGATCTATTTGGGATGTTTTCATAATGTGGTAATTCTCTTGGTGGTGTTGGTTATGCTCGATGGTGGTTTGTGGGTTTCACTCTAAGGATTTTTCATTATACTCCTCATTTTGAGTGAGTGAGAATGGTGTAGTACATCTTTGTCATTAAGGGGAAGGGGGTTTTTTTAAGGAAGTGAATTCACCATAATTTTTTATTTCTACTTTGGAATTCTATGTGGCTTCAAGAGGTACTAAAAAAGAAGTTTTAGTTAAGGGATTAAAACCTCCTGACTATGAGGCATTTGATGCTTCATACATAAGAGCTCTATCCATAGGTGCTGGAGTGATGCAAGCTCGTAGTTAGGAATCCTAAATAATTAGTATGTCTAGTCAAATTTATTCCTCTCCCATTGTGGTGTGGCAATTCTACTATTTCTGTTGTGGTTTATCTATCATTGTGAACATCCACTTTTCACAAAGATTGTGGTAGAAATACCCACCACGCGGTGTCTATGGTTATTCCTTCTTGGATAAAATTTCAAATTAGTGTTCTTGTGTGGACCGCCCATTTGAATCGGGTGTGGTCATGGATTTTATATGTTGATAGCTGAGGAGTGGTGTGTGGTTTTTGGATATGGTTTCAGCCGTAAAATCATTGGGCTTCTTTCACACCCCTCTCCATTTGGTGGGGGTTTTTTGATCTCTGTGAGATTTTTTGTCTTAGTTCTTATCCCCATCATTCAGGAGTGGGAAGGTTAAATGATTATGTTGTATTATTTTTTGTCATGGTTGATAGGCCATTGTAAGGGAGTTTTTTTGTCCTATGTGGGACAGTCCTAGTTCTAGTTCATGTTGAATTGTCATTTGGTCTCTATTATTGGGAAATTGATGGGGAGGAGGCTAGCCACAGGCCTCCTTGAGTTTTCTCTTAAGATATTATTGGATTATATTTGAATTCTAATGGTGGGTAGTCCATTTAGACCTCCCCTCAGATGGTGATAAATTTTTGAAAATGAGGTTAAATTCCATTGGTTGTCGAGGAAATTTCCTTATATTAAGAGGTTGGATCATGTGGATGTGGTATCCATAAGTGTGGATCAATTGGTCGGAATATGTTGTGGCTTTCTTGGAGCGGAAAGCATTATGGTGCCTAGAATTTTCACACCATGTCCCTTATTATTATTTTATTATATTTTTTTCTAGGATTTTAATAATTTTATCATGGTTCGGGTTGAGAAACTATTTAAAATTTTGACCTTTTTTACCATGCATGTTTGGTGTTCGAAGACATCAGGAGCACGCGAAGATCATGGTTTGGAAATCATGGAGATTTTACTAAGAGAATGTGTTGCCTACCTATCTTCAAAATAAAAATAAAATATGAATTAATTGAATAATAAAATGAGAGTCCTAGTAGAATGAGAAATGGTAAATTAAAATTTAAATTAATTTTAATAATAATAATAATAATGATGATAATATTATTATTTTTATTGGGAAAATTATACTATTATTATTATTATTTCTATTATTAAAATTGGTATGAATTATTTTTATTATTTTTTATAATATTTTTGGGGTGGGCTTTAGGAAGGTGTGTGGGAACCACATGGTTAGCGGAGACCATGTGGTAATCACGGGTAACAGTGTGGTGGCTTCTGGTGTGGGAAAATGCTGCTACATGATTTTTCCATGGTAGTTTAAGTCCTGCGTGGACTGCGCGGTTGCACAATGTGTAGAATAAATAAAATAGAATGAGGAATAAATTTAGACCCAATTGAATTGCTAATAATAATTATAATTTTAACATTATAATTATTATGAGTCTTTAATATTATAATTATTACAAGACTTTATAATTATAATTGTTATGAGAATTTATTAGTATAATTAATATGAGTATTTATTGGTTTTATTATTATAAATAAATCATGTAATTAAAATGAATGTGATTTATTGTCGTCATTAAGAATTTTTACAAGAATTATTATTATAGTTATTTTTATCATTATTTTTAGAACAAAATGAGTATTTTTAAAATAATTATTATTATAATTATTATTATAGTAATTATAAATTCATAATACTTGCAGATATTAATTATTATAAATATTGATAATTTTTTAGTTTAATTATTCAAGATAATAATAAATAATTAGTGTGTATAATACTTATTATTATTAATATATTAGTTCTAAAAAATTTTATGGGTTTCAAGCCCTCTTTCACCACCACCTTCTCCACCCATAGAGCACCCCATTTTCTTCCCCCTTTACCTGCACATAACCAGCCCTTCCCCCACAAACTTGTGTGTATATCCTTCCTCTAGAAAGATCTCTACCAGATGATAGCCCTTCAAAGCAGGAGCCCTCTCCTCTAACACATCTCTCCAGAGTACATCCCCCATGTTTTCCATATTATCTAGCCAGTGACACCCCCTTCTGCTAAGAATCTTTAGTGACCTTCGCCTTACTGGCACGCATCTACCTACTGGAACACACCCCGCTGGTGTTCAAGAATCTGGCGTTGCTCTATCTTCTAGTGAGGATAGCTAACACTGTGACCCCACTCGTTCGATGCCTCAACATTAAGGAATCACCCCATCCTGTCCTCACCAATGAGGCATTGCCTCATCCTTCCCTCACCCTTCAGGTGTCACCCCGGCCTTCCTGCACCCTTGCGGCGTCATCCCGGCCAACCAGCACCCGGCCGACATCGCTCTGTCTTGCCCTCTCCCTACCAACACCTTCCCTTATGGCGTGCATAACTCATCTAGTATACCACCCCAATTTAATTATTTTTTCTCTCTTCATTTTTTATGGTGGGTTTTGATCAATTAAGATTTATCTTGTTATGTCTACACCTTTGGAACCCCTGGAGGGTGTTCCTGGGGTTGTATTGTCATCACACTACAGTTTTGAGGTAGGCTATCCCAATCACTTGCATATATAATTTTAATTCCGTATTTTTCATGTTTTTCTCACCATATATATATTATTAGGAGTATTGTAAAACCTTTGGTATGTTTATTTGGTGTGTAGAACGATAGTTTAAGCATAGTTTTGTGAAAAATAGTTGTATTTTCTTAAAATGTGAACTCAAATATTTTGATATAAATGATACATTAGTTTTTCATAGGTTTTATTAAATTTTGAACACGATTTTGTAAATTAAAAGAATTATGGGATGATGATTGGTATTTTGTACCTTGTTAAGGTTCAAATGGAATCTGTTTTGTTAAATATTTCATCTCTTGGATTCGGTAAAATGAATGGATGTATTTTATGTGTTGCGCGTAATTTAAAATGATTTTTTGAATTCATAAATATATTTCTGACTTGCGAAACAATATTTTATGGATCCTTATATGGTTTAAAAACTGTATTTGGTTTTATAATGGGATTACTTGTGGTTTTTATGGTGTGTTGGTATGTGCCGTTGATAGATGACCCATTTGGAATTTTTTTATGAAATGTTTTGTTTTCATGGTGTAATGAATATGTTTTAAGGAGTTTTTTTGTGAATATATTAAAATGGAAAATAGATTTTTCGCAGATTTTTATGAATATTGGAATTTTTTTTGATAATTGATAGTTTGGTAAAATGATAAAGGCCTATTAGGCATCTTTATGTAAATTATGAAAACAAATTATTATGAAATCCTTCTTTGATATTTCTGATTCCTTGTAAGTGAATATAATGGATGTTATTTTTTTCCTATGGAATATTTAGGATTCATTTTTAGTGTGTCCCTTGGGTTAGACTATTTGTGTTATTTTTATTTTTTGGAATGTGAAATGTCCTTGGATTGTCCTGGGTGATTCTTGTGGTTTTTAATTTATTTTGTATATACATGTGATTGGATGCTCGATGGGCATCATCATGCCAACCCGTTTTTTAATATACATGAGGAATAAAAACCTGGAATATTGAGAAGATTTTAGGATAATGATTGATGCACTAGTATTTTACATAAAAATTATTGGCCCATAGTAGGTTGACATGTTTGGGTCTATTGCAATGGGATTGGTCCCCTCGGCCTGTCTTGAGTTATGGTGGACAGTCGATCGGGTGTTTTCATTTCATCTTTTGTGGAATGCTATTAGGGATGTTGTCTCACGTAATAGTACATTATTTATTATACCTGATCTCCTGGGTTCACCTATGTCTATCGACATTTATATGCATGTAGTGTTGATTGAGATCTGTGTGATTTTTTATATATATAGCTTGTTTGTGAATACTGTATTGATTTTAATGTGTGTTGTTTTATTTTAATGTGATTAGAAGTTTTAATATGGAAAATGAATACTATTTTTGATGAAAAGTGTTTTATCCTCTTTGTGCAAGTTGAAAAATGAAAACATATATTTCCCATTGGAAATGATAATGTATCACTAATGGATTGAACTTGTTTTTCAAATTGAATAAAGGAAGTGGGTCATAATTTTTTTATAAATAAAATTTATAGAAAATAAAATGATTATATATTGCAGTTCACTCATGAAATTAATGTTTCTTTTAATTTAAAAGAGTTGAATTAGGAATTTATTATTAGGATAGGTTTTTTCGTTTTATACTCACACCTATAGTTTTCTTCAGTTTTTATCCCTTTTGTAGGTTTCATCATGAGTTTTTTCCCATGGGTATTTCGTTGATTAATGTTTAGAAGATTGACTCGTGAGGTGACATGGAGATAGCTTGGTCATCAGGATCAAACTATTTGGTTATAATGATCTTTTGTAGTTTCATCTTTATGTATAAATGATATTTAGTTGGGTTTTTTTGGTTTCATTCAGTTTTTTTGTTAATTATTTTTTTATTATGAGAATTTTTTTCCATGTGTAATTTTTCATTTTGTTGGTGCTTGTCGCAAGCCTTGGAGGATCGAGAATACCTCTCGGGCCTTTCCACAGATTGGATCGGGTGACCTGTTCTGGGTGGACCCATGTTGGTTCATGGGAAAATGGTATCATAGTGGGTGGGCTCTTATAATTCCTTGATTTTAATAGCTCCCATGAAATTTTTGAATTTCATGGTAGATGGAGTATGATTTTCGGGACTCAAGAGGTAGGTGCGGGAAAAGAGTTGTGAACCCTTTCTCATTATGATACTTAGTTGTCCACAGGAATTCCAATATTCATATCCTTATTGGTATTTAGGAAATTTGATTGATTGTGATACAAAAATGAGAGTTTTTACAATGTCCTCCATAAGCTCGTAGGGCCTTGAAATCAATGTGGAGATTAGGGTATTGTACTAGGAGGCTCTCCATGTTGGTGGTGTGTTTGGCATATGGCCTCCAACCATATAGTCAAGTCACCAACCTACAGTGGTTCTCTTTTTGATTTTTTTTGGATCTCCATTGATTACTGAAAAATGTTTTCATTAGATAAATTGTTTTTTTAAAATAGTTTTTTAAAATGGAATGTCTGATTTATCATGTATTTCAATAGTGGATTAAGCTAGAATTTTTTTGTAAACCATTAATTTTGTGGCTTGATTTTCCTATATCTAATTTTTTTTTATTTGGTATACCTCCTCATGGTTTAGAAGTGATATCCCTATTGTGTCTTGGGATGGAATCTTGTTCGTGACTTATTTTTAGAGCAATGCCCGTGATTTTTCTGGTTTCCTTGTTTCATTGTGTTTTCCCTCTGGTGGATATGATGATGGTCGTTGTATGGATATGGGTGGTTATCAGATGAAATTATTTCTATTTTATGAGCCTATGTATTTCTCTAAGGAGTGTGAGAATTTAAATCCACCTCCTTGGAGGATTCCCTATCATTTATTTTATAATAGTGGGCTATTTGGCATCTTTCTAGGTTGTTCGTTTATAGTGGTAATTCCCTTGGTTGTGGTGGTTGTGCTTGATGTTGTTTGGTGGGTTTCATTGTAAGGATTGTTCATTATACTCCACATTCAGAGTGAGTTAGAATGGTGTTGTATATCTCTAAATTCCCATTTGGGGAAGAGTGTGTTGTTTATAGATGTGAATTCACCCTAACCCATTGTTTCTTCATCGAAATGTTATGTGGCTTCATGTAGAAATAAAAGAAGAAGTTTGTGTTAATGGATTAGTATCTCCTAACTATAATGCATTAGATGCTTCATACATCATAGCTCTGGCCATAAAACCTGGAGGGATGCTAGAGCATAGTCCAGAATCCAAGAGAATTAATAAGTCTAGTTAAATTTGTGCATATGTTGTTGTTGTTTGGAATTATAGTGTTTAGATTGTGGTTTCTCTATAATTTTTTACTTCCTCTTGACTCATAGATCATGGTATACTTACCCCTTTCACAATGTCTGCGGTTATTCATTCATGGTTACGAGTTCTGATTAGTGTTCTTGTGTGGACCACCCATGTGAATCGGGTGGAGTATTTGATTTTATCCATTCATAGGGGATGAGTGGTGGGTGGTTTCAGATATGGATTTAGAGGTCAAATAGTTGGGCTCCTTCCCTGCCTTCATTGTGTTGTGGGAGATTTTTCTCAGTGTGTGATGTTTTGGAAAAGTTCATGTCCCCTCCATTCGAGAGATGGAAGATTAAATGATCTTGTTATGTTCTTCTTGGTCTGGGATAGTATGTCATTTTAAGGGAGTTTTTGTTGTCCTATGTGGAATAGGCCCAGTCCTAGTTCATGTATAATTCTCATTTGGTCTCCGTTAGTTAGTTCATAATGGTGGGAGGCCCACTGCGTGCCTCATTGAGTTTTCATGTAAGACGTTATCAGATGCTAGTTGAATTCTAATGGTGGGGATTCCATTCAGATCTCCCCTCAGATGCTGATCTATTTTAGGAAATTAGGTAATATTCAATTGGTGTTTAGTGTAATGTCCTCACATTGAGATGTTTGATCGTCTGTATGTGTAATCCATAAGTGTTGATCAATTAGCTGGAATGTGTTGATGATTTTCAGGGGTAGAAAATCATTATAGTGGGTAGAAGTTTTACACCGTGACCCTTGTTCTTATGTTATTTTGTTATATTCTTGTCAGTAATCAACATTACCAGTGTTAGTGTTGAGTCCCATTTTAATCTTTTGATTTTTTTAATGTGTTTTTTGGGTATGACAGCATCAGGTGCATGGGCAGAGCACAGATTGGAAAATGTCTGTCTTTGCTCAGTCGAACATGCAGCCAACTCATCTTCAAAATAAAAATAAAATATGAATTAAAAGAATAATAAAATGAGAGTTGAAGTATAATGAGAAAAGATTAAATAAAATTTAAATGTGTTTTTTAATAATAATAATAATTTGAATATTATAATTAATATTCAAAAAATTATTTTATTTTATTTTATTTTTATTTCTCATATTAAAAATGTAATGAATTATTTTTATTATTTTTAATCAGTGTTTTTCAGTCTATTTTCGGCCAGTTTGAGGGCACCGCATGTTTAGTAGAGACCATGCCGTTAGACCAGGTACATGTGTAACAACATATTCAGTGGGAAACATCCACCACACGGTTCATGCATGGTCATTTAATCCATGCATAGATAGCATAGTTTCCAAATTTTTATAATCAATAAAAATATATTGAAAAATTAATTTAGACACCAAATAATTGTTAATATTAATTATAATATTCATATTATAATTATTTTGAGTCTTATTAGTATAATTATAATGATTCTTTATTAGTATAATTATTATTAGTTTGTATTAGTATAATTACTATGATTATTTAATGGTATGATTAATAAGTGTACTTAATGTAATTTAAATGATTGTGATCTATTGTCGGGATTATTAATTTTTACTAGAATTATTATTTAAGTTATTTTTATCATTACTATTAGAATGAAATGTGTATTCATATTATCATTATTATTATTAAAATAATTATTATTTAAATTATAAAATCATAATGGTAGTGAATATTATTTATTATAATTAATATGAATTTTAATTGTATCCTTATAAAAGTTAATAATAATTATGTTGTGTGTATACTAATTATTATTATCAACATATCAGTTTTATAAGATTTTTTAGTGTTTCAATCCATCTTTCCAACCGCTTTCTCCTCTCATAGTGCACCCCTCTTTTCTTCCCCCATCCCCTTTTCTTCCCCCCGTGACCAGCCATTCCCAAACAACCTTGTGCGCATCGCCTTTCTATTGTGAGATCTCCTATGACCACCAGCCCTTCCACATTAGTGCCCTATCCTCTAGCACATCCCTCTAGCATGCTTCTCCCAGATGAAAATATTCATTGGAAGGAGACTCTCCTTGCTTTTATGCATCTCCATCGACCATCCCATTACTGGCGCACCTCTCCCTACCGGGACACACCCCTCCAACTCGCAACAAGAGGGTGTCTTCCGTCTTCTGAAAAGTCCATCTTGTGATGCCCCCTCCTCATATGAGTGAATCCAGTGCTTTGAACCCCATCCACAAGTTCCTCACCCTCTTAGCATCACCCTGACCTTCTATTACCCTTGCGGCATCACCCCGACAAGCCTTCACCCTTGCATCATTTCCCCGACCAGCCCGCACCCTCCTAGCGTCGCCTCGACCAGACTGCAACCTATAAGCGGCCTCCCTTTTGGAGTGTGCATCCCCTTAGATATACCTACCTTGTTTTATTCTCAGTTTTATCTTCATTTTTATTTGGGTTATGATTTTCTAGGATTTGTCATTGTAGTTTTATGGATTTGGAACCCTAGACGGGTGTTCCTGGGGTTACATTGTCATAGTGCCATTTTTTGAGGTAGGCTCACCGAAGAGCATTTCAATACAATGAATTTTCCATATTTTTCTTGTTTTTTCCACCTTATATATAATCTAAGTGATTTTTTAAATCATTGGTTAATTTATTTGGTGTTTAAAATGATATTTTATGTATTGTTTTGTAAAAAATAGTGTTATTTTATTGATAATAGGCAATCTCTGAGTCAGATAAAAATGATAAATTAGTTTTGCACATGTTTTATGATTTTTAGAACATGTTTCAGTAGCTTAAATGAATTTAGGGCATTCATATCTGTAATTTTCATCCTGTAATGTGTTAAGTATAATTTGTTTTGCTAAATATTTCATGAATTGGTTTCAATAAAATTCCTTGTTGGATTTTATGTGTTGCGGGTGATTTAAAATGATTTTTTTTTAATTTTTTAAATATATTTCCCTCATGTGAAACAATTTTTTTGTGTTTCTTATATTGTTTCAAAATTGGTTTTGGTTTTACAAATGGTTGACTATGGGGTTTTATGGTTTTTCACTATGTGTTGCTAATAAATGGCTCGTCAGGCATTTTTGTAAGAATTGTTTTGTTTTTCATGGTTTAATGATTGTTTTTAAGTAGTTTTTTATAAATGGTTTGAAATGGAAAATTGAGAGTTTTCGCTTCTTTATGAACTTTAGAATTTATGGTTTTGATAAATTTTGGTTGTTAAAACGCTTAAAGGCCCATTTGGAATAATTATGTAATTATTGAAGATGTATTATTATGAAAACTTTCATTGGTATTTCTTATTCCTTGTTAGTGAATACAATGGATGGTATTTCATCCCTGTAGAATCCTTTTGATTCATTATCATAGTGTGTTGTGGGTTGGACTCTTTGTGTTCTATTTATTTTATTTCTTGAGATCATTCCTTGGAGTGGCTTGGGGAGATTCATGTTTTTGTTTATTTATTATATATATTGATGTCATTCGATGATCATATGGAATCTTTTGAATCAACCCTTTTTAATATACATGAGACATAAGAACCTAACATATTAACAAAAATTTATGAGAATGATTGTTGAACTAGTAGATTATGTATTGACTAGTGGATCATAGTAGATATAAATATTTGTGTTTATTACTATAGGATTTTGACTCTCGGTCTATCCGGAGGTAGGTTCGTCAGGAATTTTGGTTCCATGATATCATCATGTGTGGAATGCTAATAGGGATGGGGTCTCATGTAATAGTACATTCAGAATTGTTCTTGATCTCCTGAGTTCACCTATGTCTATTGACTTTTAGTTTCTTGTAGTGTTGATTGAGATACTTGTATGATTATTTTCTATTACCCTTGTCATGTGACTATTGCATTGATTTTCTTGTGTAGTGATTTATTAAAATGAGATATGTTTTTTTTAGCATGGCTTATGGATACTGTTTTTATGGAATGTTGTTTTATCATCATCGTGCAAGTAGAAAATGTAAAAATCACTTTCCCCTTGATAATGATAATGTACCACTAATGGATTTAATGTGGTTTTAAAATTTATTAAGTTAAATGGGTTATAGTTTTCTTTTATGAAAAATGGATTGAAAATAAAACATTTATATATAATAGCTCAATATTCAAATTGATGTTTGTTTAATATTAAAGGAGTTGTGTTAGAAATAGATTATCAGGGTGGGCTGTTGAGTTTTATACTCACACCAATTGTTATCTTTTGTTTTTATCACTTGTGTAGGTTTTAGGAGGAGTATGTTCATCTTCAGAATAGGTTGATTGTGGTATTTCATAGGGACCTTAGCGGTCACATGGTGATAGTTTGGTCTCCCGATTCAACCGGTTTAGTTGTATCGATATGTTGTAATTTCAGCTTCTTGTATAAATGATATTCTATTTGGTTTCATTTATATATTGCATTTATTTTTCTGTCGTTTAGTCGATTTTTTTAATAATTTGGAGAAATAATTCCCATTTGTACTCTGTGATCCCCATGGTGCTTGTCTCCATCCCAGGAGGGTCAGGAACGCCTCTCAGGCCTTTCCACATATCGACTTAGGTTACCAGTTTAGGATCAACCCATGTTGTTTCCTTAAAAAAGGGTATAAGAGGTGGTTGTCTCTTATATTACCTTTCTCTCTAGAGGGACCTTTCTATTTTGGGATGTCAAGGAAGATGGAGTAGGATTGTCAAGACTCAAGGGGTAGGTGAGGGGAGAGTGTCACGAACTCTTGCTCATTTTGATACTCTGGTTTCAATGGGAATTCCATTTTTGTAATCCTTCTTTTTCATTAATAAATGTCTTGTGATTGTGATATGACAAGAGGATTTGGGCCAATGGCCTCTGAAATCTTGCAGGTCCACGCATTCCATATAGAGCCTGGGGTATATTATTAGGAGTCTCTTCATGTTTGTGGTGTGTTTGGAATATAGCCGCCAACCATATGCTAAATTCACCCACCAATATTAGTTCACTTTCTGAATTGTTTTGGATCTTTTTTTTGTTCATAAATGTTTTTGAATTAGATAAATTTGTTTTGAATATTACTTTTTAAAAATTGAATGTTTCATTTATCATGTTTTTCATGAGCATTTTATGCTGGAAATTGTGGTGTTTAGTAGACCATTGGTTATGTGGGTTATTTTTCCTATATTTGAGAAGTTTTTTTATTTTGTATTCTACCTCGGGATCAGAATGTGATACCCCTATTGTATCCTGGGATGGAATCTTGTTGGTGTATCTATTTTGGAGCAGTGTTTGTGATTTTTCTGGGTTCCTTATATCCTTTTGTTTGAGCTATGGAGGATATGATGAATGTCGTAGTATGGAAATGGGTTGTTCTCCAATTAAAATCATTCCAGTTGATCAACCTATGTATTTCTCTAATTATTTTCATAAGTTAAATCCAACTCCTTTAAGGATTCCCCTGCACATCTATTTGAATAGTGGGTTGTTTGGGATCAGTCTAGGATATTTCCATGATGCGATAATTTCCTTAATTGTGGTAGTTGAGATTGATGGGGTTTTTTGGGTTTCATTGTGAGGCTTGTTCATTATACTCTTCTTTTTGTGTGAGTGATATTGGTGTTGTATATCTCTGAGTTTTTATTTGGGGAACAGTGTGTTGTTCAATGAAGTGAATTCACCATAATCCTTCGTTTCTGCTTATTAATGCTATGTGGATTCGTGTGGCGCAAAAATGAGATGTTTCAGTTAAGGTATTATAAGGTATTGACTATGAGTAATTAGATGATTCATACATCAGAGATCCATCCATAGGTCCCAGAGTGAAGCAATATTATAGTAAGGAATCCTGGAGTATTTGGGAGTCTAGTTGAATTTGTACCTATGTCATCGCAGTGTAGCGGTTATATTATTTATGTTGTTGTTTCTCCATCATTGTGAAAATCTTATTTTATCAATGAGCATGGTAAACAAACCCCTCATGCGGTGTCTATGGTTATTCCTTCTTGAATGAAAGTTCTAATTAGGGTTCTAGTGTGGACCACCATTGTGAATCAGGAGTGGTCTTGGATTTTATCCATTCATAAGTGATGATTGGTGGGATGTTTCTAGCTATGGTTTAACCTGACAAATCGTTGGGCTCCTTCTGACCCCTCTCCATGTGGTGTGGGTTTTTTGTCTATGTTAGTTTTTTTGGATTAGCTCATATCCCCTCCATTTGGGTGTGGAATATTAAATGATCATGTTGTGTTCTTCTAGTTCATGGTTGATAGGTTGTTGTAAATGAGTTTTTGTTGGCCTATGTGGGAGAGTCCTGATTCTAGTTAATGTAGAATTCTCAGTTGGTATTTTTTATTTGGTTCTTAATGGTGGGGAGGCCCACCCTGGGTCTCGTTGATTTTTATCTTAAGATGTTATGAGATTCTAGTTTAATTTTAATGGTGGGGAGTCTGTTTGGACCTCCCATCAGATAGTGGTATATTTTAGGAAATGATGTTAAATTCAATTTGCGGTTAGTGAAATTTCTTTAGGTAGAGAGGTTGGATCATGTGGATGTTTAATCCTTAAATGTTGATCAATCGGCTGGAAAATATTATGGCTTTTTGGGGGGTAGAAAGTGTTATGAAGGGGGGAATTTTCATGCCCCGACACTTGATGTTTTGTTATTTATTTATTTTCACGCCTTTGATCAAATTTATTGGGGGTTAAGGTTGAGTCACGGTATAAAAGTTTGAGTTTTTTATTTTAAAATGCATGTTTTGGGTTCTACAGAATCTGGCGCATAGGAAGAACGTGGTTTGGGATCCTTTCGGCTTCACCCAAGAGAACGTGTTTCATTAACGTCTTTGAAATAAAAAATATATGAATTAAATGAATAATATAATGAGAGTTCATGTAGAATGTGAAAAATTAAAATAAAATTTAAATCTGTTGTTTTAATAATAATAATGATAATTTAAATATTATTGTTTTTATAGTAAAAATTATTATTATATTATTATTATTATTATTTCTCTTATTAGAAATTTTGTGAATTATTTTTATTATTTTATATCATCTTTTGTGGTGGGGTTTAGGCCAGTGTGTGGGCACTTCATGGTTTGTAGAGACCATTCGGTCAGCCAAGGTACCAGTGCAGTAGCTTCTATAGTGGGAAGAAGCTACAACATAGTTCGTGCATGGTCATTTAAACCATGTGTAGACAGTGTGTTTTCCCAATGATTAGAATGAATAAAAACTTAATGAGAAATAAATTTAGACCCAAAAGAGTTGTTAATATGTATTATAATATTCGTATTTTAATTCTTATGAGTCTTCATCTGTATAATTATTTTGATCCTTTATTAGTATAAAAATTATAATTATTTATTTGTATAATTGCAATGATTATTTATTCGTATAATTATTATGAGTAAATCATGTAATTAAAAAAATATTTATTGTCTTCATTAAGAATTTTTACTTGCAGGATTTTTAAATTTGTTTTTATGATTATTATTAGTATGACGTGAGTATTATTATTATTATTATTATTATTAATGTAACTATGAATTCATAATTGTAGTGAATATTAATTTATATAATTTTTAATTATTTTATTAGTATCATTGTTAAAGATTATAATAATTATTTTTTGTGTACACTAATTTTTATTATAAACATATTAGTTTTATAATTTTTTAGTGTTTCAAGCCCTCTTTCCCCACCTATTTCTCTACCCTCGATGCAACCCATTTCTACCCCCCTTATATGCACACGACCAGCCCTTCTCCCACCACCTTGTGCACATAACCTTCCTCCAGTGAGATCTTTTCCAACCAGCTTCCCTTCTACGTTAGTTCCCTCTCCTCTAAAACATATCTCTAGCATGAATCCCCACTACTATTTATATTCTCTGGCCGATGACCCCCCCCCCCCCCATTAATAAATATCTCTGGAAAACTTCCCCTTACCAACGTGCAATAATATTATTCCTCCTAATCTTCTAATGAGTCCAGACGATGTCGCACCATCTTCTAGCGAGTCTAGCTGGCGACGTGACCCCCCTCCTCTGGTTCCTCTCCCTTAATGCAACCTCTGTCCTGCCCTCACCCTTACGTGCTCACCCTGGCCTGCCCGCACCTTTGTAGCGTCACCTAGGCCATTCCGCACCTCATCGGTGTCGCCCCGGCCAACCCGCTCTCTACAAGCACCCTCCCTTCTAGAATGTGCATCCCCTCTAGTATGCCACCCTTATTATATTATTGTTTTCAATTCATTTTTATTTGGTTTATGATTGTTTTGTATTTATCTTGGTAGGTATAGTGCTTTGGAACCCTCGGCGGGTGTTCCCCGGGATGTCTTGTCATTGCACCATGGTTTTGAGGTAGGCAATCACAAGAACATGCCTTTATAATTTTAGTTCCATCGTTTTAATGTTGTTTGGACCTTATATATATTCTATGTGTTCTTGTGCAACATTTGGATAATTTATTTTTTGTGAAAAATGTTATTTTATGTAATGTTTTGTGAAAAATGGTTTTATTTTGGTAAAGAGGATCACTCCAGTAGTTTGATAAAAATTAATCATTAGTTTTTCAAGTTTTTTAAGGTATTTAGGACATGGTTTAGTAGCTTAAATCAATTTAAGACATGAATATGGGTATTTTTTACCTTTTAATGTGTTAAGTGGAATTTGTTTTGTAAAATATTGCAAGTCTTGGTTTGAGTAAAATGCCTAGTTGGATTTTATGTGTTGTAGGGGATTTAGAATGATTTGTTTTAATTTTTAAATGCATTTCCAAGATGTGAAACAATGTTATTTGATTCCTAAAATAATTTCTAAACTAGTTTTCTTTTCATAAAGGGATTACTATGAGCTTTTAAGGTGTTCTGGTATGTACTGTAGATAAATTTCCAGTTTGGTGTTTTTGTACGAAATGTTTAGTTTTCAAGGTGTAATTACGGTGCTTTAAGGAGTTTTTTTGAATGTTTTGAAATGGAAAATGGATTTTTTTCTACCTCTTTATTTGTAGTGTAATTTTTTGCTTTGATAAAAGGTGGTTTGTTAAAACACATAAAGGCATGTTTGACAACTTTTTGTAAATGTTCAAAATACATTATTATGAAACCCTTCTTGGATATTTCTCATTCCATGTAAGTGAATATAATGGAGGGGATTTCCTCCCACTAGAATTCATATGATTCACTATGAGATTGTGTCTCAGGTTGGAATATTTTTTGTATGTTTTTTTGATGGCATGATATCGGTCCTTGGAGTGGCTCGGGGTGATTCCGATTATTGTTTATTTATTATATATAAATACATGTGATTGGATTCTCGGATGGCATCGGTTGACTAACCCATTTGTTAATATACATGATACATAATAACCTAGCTGATTGAGAAAATTTTCTGATAATGATTGTTTCCTGGGATGTTTACGTGCTGTCTAGTGTCCCATAGTAGGTTGATATATTTTTGGTTTATTATTTTGGGATTGGGTCCCTCAGTCTGTCCTAAGTTAGGGTGGCCATGCATATGGGAATTTTGATTTCATCTTGTGTTTAATGCTACTGGAGATGGGGTCTCATGTATTAGTACATTATAGATTGTTCTTGATCTCCAATGTTAACCTATTTTTATAGACTTTTAGTTGCTTGCAGTATTGATTGGGAAACTTTTATGATTATTTTCCATTTCTCTTGTTCTGTGACTAATGTTGGGCTTTTTATTTATAATGTTTTATTGGAAAGTAAATTTTTGTTTTAATAAAGCTTAGGAATACTGTTTTTAAGGAATAATGTTTATCCACATTGTTCAATTTGAAAATATAAACATCTATTTCCATCAGGCCACCTTTAAGTGCAGATGCAAACGAGATAACCTACAAGGAACAAGCTCTACAAGGAGGATGAGAAAGGAGATTTTCACCACAGAAGAAGCTAAACGGATTGCAAGAATGAGAGGGTATGGAACCAGCCATCGGGACAAGCTTGTGAATGCATGGGAAGGCCTATCCGAATAGCCATGCGAAGGTGGAGAGTGGATTTCACGATAAAGATGCTGGGGAGGAGAAGTTCCATGTAGTTAGTCTAGGTTGTATGTAATGTTTGAAGCCTACAGGAAATGAATTCCTCAATGGCCTACAAACCATGTAATACTTACGCCTACGGGCCTTGAAAGGGTTCCACCTCACCCCTTAAAAGGTGGATTATCATAAAATCAATAAAAAATGAAGGACTTCGGGCCATTGGAGGAAAATGAATAAGGGAAATGGGTCATATATTGTTTCAAAGTAAAATGTATAGAAAAGACAACATTTATATATTTTATTTCATACCTAAAATTGATGTTTCTTTTATTTTAAAGGATGTGCTTTTTGACTAGATTATTGGGCTAGGCTGCTGAGTTTTATACTCCCTCATATAGTTCCATTTTGTTTTTATCCATTGTGATTGTTTAATCTTGAGGTTATTCTCCTTTAGCATCAATTTATTCTTGTGTTTTAAGGTGTCCCATGAGGTTACATGGAGATAGTTTGGTTTTCATGTTCATCATGTTTATTTGTATCGATCTGTTGTATTTCTAGGCTCTGGTATAAGTGATGCTCAGTTTGGTTTCATTTATATATTTGATTTTTTAGTTTTCTTCCGTAATTTATTTAATTATTTATTTATTTTGAGAAATAATACCCATTTGTACTATTTGATTCCCATGGTGCTTGTCGTCGTCTTGGGATGATTGAGAATGCCTATCGATCCTTACCATGGATCGGCTTGGGTGACCAGTTTGGGGTTGACCCAAGTTGGTTCATGACAAATAAGATCTCAAAAAACAGAATATGTTGTATTTATTATTATAATATGTTTATTTTTGGCATATAATGTAATGAATACGAATGAAATGTTATGAAATATGGGACACATATATAGAGACACTGAACTCCCCCTTGATGGACGCCTTAGATTTGATAGAATTAAGATAGTTTGTAGTGATTAAGCGAATTAGGGTATGTAAGGTAATTCAAGGACAATATATTTGGGATTGTTTTCAATGATATTTCAATATAGGAGTGTATTATTGAAATTAATGAAGTGATACCCATTTTATTAGTGAAGAATATGGACTTTTACATGGAAAATAATGTTTTGTAAGGGGTATGAATGTAATGAGAATAAATTTAGGATATTTAGGCTAGGGAAGGTTGGTAACACATTTAGCTAATAATTTAAAAAATAAATATTTATTTCAATACAGTACAATGTATATGTTGATATCATAAAATTTGAGTAATCTTAGCTTATCCATTAAAGCACTTATTACTCATAATTATATTTTAATCAAGTCAATTATTTTATTAATAAACATATAAGTAGATCCTTATTATCAAATTTCAATTTTATGAATCTACACTTTGGCTTCATTAATCCTAATTCAATTTCAAAATAGGATAGATTCAACTTATATATGTAAACATATAATGTATTGAGAAATAGTTCTTCTAGAAAAGATTCATTATAATTAAACGTTTTCTTGATGTTATATAAAATTTATTACCCATTAAATGATTTTAAATTAATTTTTATATTTGACTAAAAATTATGGGAATGATTTAATTTGATATTTATTAATTTATTTTTTTTAATTTGATAATTTTTAGAAAAGTGTTATTCTTTAATGAGTAACTATTTTACTATAGAAACTAATATTTACCCAATGGAACATAATAAATATCCCAAAAAATATTTTTTACATTATCAGATAAATTAGAACACTAATTTTTAATTTAAATTAAGTTTCATTTGAATAAATTGATAATTTTTAAAAAAAACAATGGTATTTAATAAAAACTATTATTAAAAATTTTCTTATATTATAAAATATCATATGTAGATTTCTAATTCAAACATGATCATTGAAAATATATAATGTTAACTAGAATACATATATTCTGTCAAATAAAAGGTTTCCTATATTTTAGGTTATTATTATATCCATGTTATTTACTAAAATCCACAGTGTTTTTAAAATGTAATTTTGTGTTAATAACAAATAAATCAATTATTTTAGAAAAAAACCAAATATTAATCATAATATTAAATTATTCTTTTATTTAATTAAATGATGTTCATTTTTTAAAATTAAATTTCTGACATTGATAAATTTAATTTTGATATAATAACACTACAAATTTTTTTTAGAAACTTATATTTATATTTATAAAATTTAAATTATTTTATTATAAAAATTTATAATGTCTCCATAATGTGGTTTATTTTGGTGATACCCAAAAATTTAATAGTCATAATGATAATACAATTATTTGTTTAGTTCAGTGATTCATTCCACAAACAATACAAAAGTGATACATAAGAAAAACTAATTACTAAATGTTTTGGTCATTACATTCTTCCCTGATTAAATTATTTTTTTCCTCATAATTTTATTACACCATGACAAAAATATTGGGTATTTACCTCTCATTAAATCCATTGCTTCATATGTAGCATCCTAAAATTTATTTTTTCTCCATATAAAGATAAAAAGGTTGGTCTCCTTGTTCAATTGATCTTTATCCCTTCACTCCAATATCTGCATGGTTTTTTTCATGGGAGTGGTCATGTTTACCTTTCACAACTTTTATGTTTAGTATATGCGATGGATCTGGTATATACTTTATAAAAAATGATAAATGGAAGACATCATAAATTTATGAGACTTGAGGATAGATTTATAAAATATAAGCTATATCTTTGACATGATTGAGGATCTTGAAAGGTTCAATTTGTTTAGGGATCATGTTCCATTTATTCTCACATCTCACAACCCATTACTTTGGAGATATTCAATGAATTACCTTATCACCAACATAAAAACCTAGATCTCATGAACTATTATCTTCATAACTCCCGTGAAAACATTATGTTTCTTTCATATGCCACAAAATTGTTTGAACCATCTCCCTCATTTATTGTACAAGGTTATGACCTACCATTGTTTTCTTTCAAAATTTGTCCCAACATGTTAGTGTTAAGAATCTGACCCCATATAGAAGATCATAAGGTTCCATTTATATTTTATAATGTAAATTGTTTTTTTGGTAAATATATCAGGGGAATATGTTCATCCCAATGTCCTTGGAAATAAATTTAATATGATATCAACACATCCTCAATAGTTACGATCATTCTCTCAGACTGACTATTTGTCTTATGATGATATGTTGTGAGAAATCATAGATTAGCCTCTAAAAAATCTAAATAAATCACTAAAACCATGAGGTATACCTCATATACTGATTATATATATTACAAAAAAGTACTCCATATATCCTTACAACTTTCCTTATATATATCAGGGTATGTTTTTGGGATAAATGTTCTTTAATGGAAATAAAATGTGCCAAATTTTTATATAGATAGACTATTACACATATATAATTTTAAAATTTATAGGTTTTGGGGTGAACTATTATAGAATTAAATGAAATATTTTAACATATCCATATAAGAATGGGTATTTTTTAAATCATCCTTTTAGGCTTCTATCACTCTTCCTTAACTCACTAACATACCAACACTCGAGATATATACTCTAGAATTTTCCTCAACATGTTATCCCACTAGTACATTTTCTTCATATCATTACACAAAAATTTTAATTCGATTATTCATATAAAAGGATGAGAAATGTGAATCATCCAAAATCTCATTATTTAGTTATGAAATTAATGGTACATGTATTCTAGTTTGAAACTTATAACTCCATCTTTTCCAATGTTGAACTATGGAATATTTTTGGAACTTTTTTGGAGCTTAACAACACCTTTCTGGATATCATTGAACTTTATGTGAATGGATGATCTATAATTAATTTATTTATGATTAAATTTATATTCTCTCACATTAATTCAAGATAAAAACTCTTAATATCCATGACTGTTGTGTCTTTGTCAATTATTATCATGATTATAGTAGAATGATTTTTTTACTCTGATATATAGCTGCATTTATTTCCATTTTACGATGGTAATGTATTGAGTAGTCAAAATAGTTGATTTTCTTTAACCATATCCTTTGGTTCATATATAACTTCTTATTCGCGATGATATATTTCAATCTATTTTTATTAATTTATATATTACACTTTTCAACATAAATGTAATGCTACTAAATTTTCTAGGAAATAATCAATATTGGTGATTCCAAAGTGTTTGTCGAGTAATTTTTCACATAATTTTTTAATTGGTGGGTGGAATAATAAATTAGATATTAATTTTTCTGGATTTATAATCCTATAACTTTTAATAATGAATCATTATAAATTAAAAACCAATAACAAATATAGAGTAATATAAGAATAGGTGTCGTAAATAACCATTTCGTATTCACCTACAATCAATACTCAAATTCTTTCACAGAGAAGATCTTGACTCCTTTACATGTTATCCTAGTTAAAGCATTTGATTGATGTGTGAAATTTCAAAAAATGTTTCAGTAATATCCAAATATGCAATTAAAACTTTGGATTTCATTCATAGAGGTTAGTCTAGACCATTTATAAATAACCCTTCTCTTTGATGGATCAACCAATACATCTTCGCTTGTGATGACCTAACGCATAAACGATTCTTTTTAAATCCATAATTCACATTTACTGAGTTTGTAAAATTATTTATCCTTTCATGGGTTCTTAAAAATATTTTATAATTTATTTTCATTCTCTTCATTTCTTTTCTAATAAAAAATATATCATTTGTCAATACAATCAAAAATTATTCCTTGTAATCTTTAACATAACTATTAATTAGTTACCTAAAGATAATGGTTTAATTGTTATATATAATTGTAATAAAATAAAAAGTAAATTTTTAATAGCTTTTCAATCATGTTTTCATTATAATTACCTCTATTTTTACACTCATTTAATGAAATATAGGTCAAAGTTCAAACAATGAGATAAAATGAGCTCCATTGAGTTGATCGAATAGGTCTTCAATTGGGGCAAAGGATACTTCTTTTTTATCCTGATTTTTTTCTCATGATTGTCAATTAAAAGGTTCATTGATTTATAACTATTATTTCTTAATAGGTCTAGTTCCGCCTATGGTTTTGTGCTATGGAGTATAAAACTCTTTTTAGGAGTCAATAAAATTTGATTATTTAATTCCTTTAACTAAATGAAAACATTATAAAGGGTATATTGGAGATAGGAAATGATCCAAGATTGAGTTTTACTAAGAAAATAAATTATATTTTTTGGCTAATAAAACCCATTTCAAAAGGAAATATATCACTATAATCCTACATAGTTGGAATGTTCTCAAAAATGAATTCCTCTCAAATAATATGAGATTTAAAAACCTTGTTTCTATATATCAATAACCATATTATATAATTTTCATTTGAATAAGGTGTCAAATATTCCTTTAATTGATAAATTATTACTAGATGAATAGGGATATGAATGTATATTTCACTTTCTGAGAAATTTATACGATACATATCTTCGTAAATTATCTCCATACGCAAAAGTTTCTCAAACCCAGCAATATGGATAAGAACAGATGTTTCTGGAAGTATCTCTCAACAAATATTAATTGGAGATGATTTTTACACCTTGTTTTCATTTTTCATTATATTAGGGTTTTTCATGGATGATTTAAAATTAAATTTTTAGTTCAAATTTTCATATAGAAATATTTATTGATAAAAATTTCTTAGAAATCTTCCAACATTATGGAATCATATTTATTTATTTTGATTATATTCCTAATATGTTTAAAACTTTGGTAACAATAAAATTATAGATGATTGAAGTAGAAAACTACCTTATAATAGTCATATCATTGAAGGATAGAAAATATATTTTACGTAAAATTTATCCAATGCTTAGAAATCAATGATCTTAAGGTCTCGTTAAAGTATTTTAGACATTAACACATAGATGATTCAACAAAATGTTACTCCCTTTTTAGTGTGTTTGGTACCTCTACATTATTCATGTTATTATTTATATCTTTAAAGAGTTGAGGGAGAACTGATATGTGATTTTGAAATCTTGTTCCCATTTAATTTGAAAAATTACCAAATTGTTCATTCCATCCATCCTTTACTTGTTTCCATCTTTTTCAAACTATATCTTTTAAAGAGGAAAATTAATTGTGATAATACTAAAATTAATAATCTTATAAATCATAAAACATTGACCATAAAATAAATAACTAAAAAATAATGAATATTTTCTTCCTTGATAACTCCTTATGTTTCAGTCTATGTTATCTATAATTATTTCCATAATATATTTTTCTTAACCACTCTTGTTAACATGATAACAAAATTTATTATAATGGTTCAAAATGAAAATATGATGTAACCCAAGAAAATAACCTCAAGTTTAACTAACCTGAAATTTGAATAATATTTCTTTCCTTATTTTTTGTGTTATTATATTTTATAATCACCAAAATTATATAATATTATTAATGGAGTGAGTATAATTAAAATAAGACCATTGGGTTTGGACTGTTATAATATTATTGGTAAATATGAATTTTTGAAACTAAACTCTTAACATTATTATTATAGTTTATAAATATAATTTATCATGGATAATTAATATAGAATGAGGAGTCGATTGCCTCATCTAGTAGTCTCGCATCTTATGAATCCCATCTGTTGAAGCATGGGAAGGATGTTGTTTCACTAGGCTTTTCCCTGGACCAAGCCCATGATGAGCATTAACATGTGAAGCTTGAACGGAATCTCTTATAAGAGAAGTCAAACCTAATATAAATCACTACTCGGTAAATGATTCCTGATCCTCCAATAGATTCTATCACTATTTTACACCTTACTCTTAGGAACTATGTAGGTGTTATAAGTTGCAACGTAACGAGGCATTAGTATCTTTCTGTAATCCCTTTGTATAAATAATATTTTTATTTCATCATTCTTGTTTTTGGAATAACATTTTATCATAATTTATAAGTTTAATTAAGAAAAATTTTATAAATTTGTTTTACATGTAAAAATTGTACTTTTTAGATATTATTCATACATAGAGAACTATTATGGTAAAACAAACTTGTTTTTGAATTTTAAATTTCAAAATTAACTAAGGAGGAATTTTTTTTATGTTTTCTATGAAGTATAAATTAGATGAATATAATTTTATGAATCTTATTTTTTTGATGAATAGTTTTAATCAATATTATTTTTTATTTAATATTAATAAAATTTATGATTATATAACTTTTTCTATGAAATGATTTTCAAAAATCTAACATACATAAAAATATTTATATGGGTGAATAGTAACTTTAACAATTGGAATACTATTTTTACCCTAATGAAGGGTAATTTTACCAATGGAATAGTAACATCACCTGAGGATATATAAATATGTTTTATTCATCTCAAGTGGAAATCTAAAATAATTATTTCATTGTATAAGTAAATAAATGCTTTAGAAATTATTAGACAAGTAATATTATTTTATTTGTTTAATTTAATTTATAATGACATTAATTTTTATAAAATTTAATTCACTTTTGGATTATACATTTTGAAAAATGGTTAGGTGTAATTTTTAGGATTTTTCTGAAACAGTTGATTTTTTGGGGAATAGTAAAAATATATTTTCGGTTTTCTATTTGTTTAATGACATCATAATGATGTAATAATTAATATAAGATTCTGGTAGACATTTATTCAATAATATATTTTATTAGGTGTCCCTATTTGCCAATACCATGGGAAAAGGCCATGGTCTAGCCCATGGTTTAGAAAATTCCACTAATGAGGCGTCCCATGGAAATTAATAAAATTTTCCCTCACATTTGCTATAAATAGAAACCCATTCCTTCATAAATATCATTAATAATTCTTCCTCAGCTAATATATGGTATTTTTCCCTCCCAAGGAGTCCACCCAAGGTTTCCTCCCAGGGTTCCCTCAATCCCCCAAGTTCCCAACCTTCGAATTTTTTAAGTTACTCTTCAAGGTAAGGGAACATTTCACCTTCATTTATAGTCATTATTTATTTTATTTTATGTCATTGAATTTCCATTTTTTATTTTATGATATTATATATCCCCCCTATTATCCTTTTTATGCCCATATGATTATAAAACTTCTCCTATCAATTCATTTTCTATGTTTTTATATGGTGTGGTTTGGCAGCAGATTTTTTGTAATATAAATCGCATATTCTCTTTTCTATCATGTTTCTATTTTATGTGGTGTGTCAATAAAATATACATACCATGATCTTATTTCTATATTATTATGTCCCGATAATTTATTATGAGCTATTTATGAGTGTTTTAATTGTTTCCCCTCTCTTTTTAATGTTTCCTTAAACCATATTTCAAAGTCGATATGCTGGAAAATATTCATCTCAGAATCCGTCTCTTTTTCTCAAGAAATTATCTTACTTTATTTATGTGAATAAAAAATTATTTACATTATAGGGGTATTAGTGAATGCAAATAAATGAAATATTTTCTATAATTTACATATATAAAAACCTCATTCTCTTTCCATGGGTTATACATGACATAATGATCTTGATTTTAAGAACTTTTCACAACATCACGATTTTGATATAAAACCCATTTATTTTATTATATTTGGGTTATTTATCAAATGATTAATTATTATCTATTTGGATAACATGAAAATAAATACATATTATGGTTTCTCCTTAATATCTCTCAAATTAATTGGGTAATGAATTAATCTCTAGATATGACATGTTTTATGATACATTGTTGAATAACCTTAATAATTTTAATGAAACCATGGGGATGTTCCTTGGTGATATGATTATGAATGTATAAATTAAATTTTGTAGCCAAATTTTAGATAGGTTTGATGTTATTTTTATTATTATATTCTTCATTATCATGCATTCAGGATTTTCACCATGTTTTTAATGATATCGATCACGTTAATATGTAAACTATTTCAATTTTTTTCCTTACTTGGCCTTGTTCTCACCCTTTCCATTGTTATTTGTCTTCAGGTTATGATATTTAGTAATTGTACATATAATGAACTTTTCAAGTTGAATTTATAAGGTATTGAAATGAGGATTCACATTTTCATTTATTATGTACATTTTTTCCAAGACTCTAGACATTAAAAATTAATTTTTTTGTAAAATCAAATGAAAAGTTATGTAATAAAAAGGTGGTATTGCATAATTTGTATTTAAGAGAGGTTTAGTTATTTGTGGGAATTATTCTATGAAAACATTAGGAAAAACCCTATGGAAAATTTAAAATATAGTAAAATTTCCTGTTATTTGTGTGATATATTAAGTAAGTGGTTTCCGAACAAAAAAATACCTAACTGGATACGAACAAGTTGATGTCGCACTGGAACAAATGTACTTAGGAGTGAAATCTCTGACATGGAGTTCAGGCTTAACCCAGGGTATCCTGCTACATGACAACATGCCACACCATACTCATGGTTTGACACTCTTGGGGGGGATATGTTTGGTTAATCAATGTCTTTTTATGAATCATTATGAAGGATTTATTGAAAAATGTAATTTTTGTTCAAGAATAATATGTTTAAGCATAATGTTTTAAGACATAAAAATACTTTATAGTTAAATGATTCATAAATTATATAATCTTCATACTACTATTTTATTATTTTATAAAATAGTATTCAATAGGAGGAAACGTACAAGTGGTGACCGCAATAGACCATGCACTGACGACCCTCTGATGGATGCTAGAATGAAATCTTTCATGAGAATGATGAACCGACTAACTCGAGTTATGGGAAATAACATGAATCATGGTAAGAGAATGATTTCACCAAAAAGGGGGAAACAGTCTATTGAGTCTGTTATGCCTCAATGAACACCGACATTCTCTGGATGTATCGACCCATTGATTTTTGAATAGTGGATCAGCTCTATCGAGAAGATAGTTTCATTACTACGGTGTTCAGAATAAGAGAAGTTCACCATTGTAGTTTACCTCTTAGAGGTAGAAGATGATAATTTGTGGGAACTAATTAAAAATAATAGGCCAAGAGTAATGTTTGATGCTATATAGTGGGAAGAGTTCTAAGGGATATTATTCAATAAGTATTTCCCTCATTCTATGAGAACAAAAATGGAGATGATGTTTCTCGAAATGAAGTAGAAGGAAAATTAATCTATTGAAATCTATGAGATGAACATAACTAGACATTCTAGTTACTCCTCAATATTTTTTATGGATCATAATGGGATTGTTTATATATTATTTGGTGGACATAGTCCTATTCTATAGAAGAATATATACATCAAAGACTATGATAACTATGAGGAGATTTTGCAGATTTCTAAGAAAGTCAAACTAGGGTTGGGTGAGAGGCAGTGGTCTCATAAATCCAATTAATTGAGGAGATCTATGGAGCCAGTATTGGTGAGGATCTTTGATTTGGTTAGTGGAGGAAAGAAAGTGCAACATCCAACGTGTAATAAATGTGGGAAGAATCATTCGGGGAACTTCCTGCTCAGGAAAGGGATTTTCTACATGTGTGGAAGAGATGTCTATATCTTGTGGAATTGTCATAGTGAGGTGAAACATAATTATCCCAACACTAATGAAAAAAGGTATGATATTGAATTCCCTACTGAAATTACAATTCTATATCTGTATACAACTTGGGAACTTTTTCAATCACTATCCAAATCTATGGGAAGTGGAGGGGAATCACCATGGACCTTTGAAAAGGAAAAGTGAAATAGGTGATGGTTTTTCTATCACTACATCTGAAGCTGAAGCGCCAAATGATGTGGTGGAAGGTAATCTAGTTTTTCTCTCAAAGATAGCAAGTACATTTTTGGATTTAGGTTCAATTCATTCGTTCATTTCCTCCAATTTCGGAATGAATTTAGAATCAACAACTGAATTTCTAAAAGTAATGTTTTCAGTCAAGACACATAGTGGGATTATACAAGAATCATTTGTGTTTTTAATATTGGGTATTTACTTTAGTGAGAACAATCTTATCAAGAATCAAGTAGTCATTCCCATGATAGAATTTGACAATATAATAGGGATGTACAGTAACACTAAGTATAATGCTCAGATCAAATAGAAAAGCAAGGAAATATTAGTATCCTTGAATGGAAAACCTACGATTATCTTCTAAGGTGAGATATATCAACCTAATCTTTCTCTAAAAGATACTCCTATATCATTCTTTATGGAGTTGATATGTAAAGACGAAGAAGAAGAAGGAAATGTGAGTATAAGGATATAAAATGTCCCCATAATACTAGAATAAATTAATGTATGTCCTAATGAGTTATCTAGACCTCCCCTAGAAAGAGAGGAAGAGTTCTCCATTGAACTCATACCAGGATATCATCTGATTTCAAAGACCTCACATAGGATTGAAAATATGGAGCTAGAAGAATTAAACAAGAAACTAATAATTCTTTTGGTGAAGTGGATTATCCGATTGAGTGTGTATCCTTTGGGATCACTTATTCTCCCTGTGAAAAATAAGGATTGATCAATGCGTCTATGAATAGAGTATAGAGATGTGAATGGGATCACACTGAAAAAAATACCCTCTTCCAAGAATTGATGACTTATTTGACCAACTTCATGGGGCTCAATTCTTCTCTAAGTTTGATATTTAATCTGGATATCATCAATTGAGGGTGAATAAGGAAGATATTCCAAAAATTGTAATTCGATCAAGATATGGGCATTATGAGTTTTTTGTGATTCCCTTCAGACTGAAAAAGGAACCTGCTATTTTATGGATTTGATAATTATTTTTGTTTGGGACTATCATGATTACATTGTGGATGATTTTATTGATGATGTTCTAATATACTCCAAATGATTTGATCAGCATGAGGATCATAAAAGGGTTATTTTTTAAAATCAACAGAAGATGAGGCCTTTTATGAAAATATGAATTTTGGTTACAACAGGTTGCTTTCTTCGGGCACATTGTAACAAATAAAGTAATCACAGTTGACCCAAAACAGAGAAAGGTTTTAGAGCAGTGACATAAACATACAACAATAACTAATATTCATCGTTTCTTTTGATTAGTGGGATATTACAGGAGATTATTGAAAAACATTTCACGACATTATAATCCATTAACCGTGTTAACTCAAAAAGGGTTCAAATTCATCTAGACAATGGAGTGAGAGGAATTTTTCCAAGAGCTGAAGACAAAATTTGTTACTAAACACATGATAACATTTCTATCAAGAAGAGAAGGATTATTTATATTTATTGATGCATCTCTAAAAGGGAATGGGTGATTCCTCATGCCAAATGAAAATGTGATTTATTAAGTATATCAGATGTTGAAGACTCATGAGCAGAACTGTCCTACACAATATCTGGGTCTGCATACAGTTTTTTTTCACTGATGATATGGAGGAACTATATTTATGGGTATAAATGTGATATATACACATACAATAAAAAAATTTAAGTATATTTTCACATAAAGTTAATTTAACATGAGAAAAAGGATATGTTTGGAACTTATTTAATATTATGATTGATCAATTCATTATCATCCCAAGAGAGGGAAAAAAAGGCACTAATGCATTAATCAAAAAATACCTAGTTGGTATATCCATTATGAGGATTCAAATAGATCCTTTGATCAAGGACCTAGTAAATATGGACATAGTAATTATAAGGTATGGGGAATCATCAACCCTATCCTAAATGATTTCTCAATCGTCAATACTGGAGAATATAAAAAACCTCAGAATGAAGATCCTTGTTTTCAAAAGAAGTTCTAGGATGTGAAGGATGGGAAGCTTCCTGATTTAAATATGGATTAATAAGGTGTATTGAAGTTTTGTACAAGACTATTAGTTCCATATATTCTTAAAATTAAGAAATAGTTGATTGATGATTATTATAGCTCAACTTTCTATATACATCCTGGAAGTAGGAAAAGTTATATGGACCTTTTTGGTCATTATTAGTGGGATAATATGAAATGGGAGATTATTGAATACACTACAAGGTTTACGATATGTTAGCAAGTGAAAGCAATGAAACAATTTCATAAAGGGCTATTACAACCACTACACATATCAACATGAAAGTGGGACATTATCACTATGGACTTTGTCACTGGTCTCCTAAGAATATCCTAAGGGAACACTGAAATATGGGTTACTGTGGACCATCTCACCAAGATTTCCCATTTTAAATCTATTTGGAAATAATTTGATCTTTATTAACATTCCATGATTTACATGAAGGAAGTGGTAAGGATACATGGAGTTACACATTCTATTTTATATAATATTGATCCAACTTTCACATAAAAATTCTATAGATTTCTAAAATATGTTTTGAGTAAAGAATTGAATTTCAGTACTGAATGTCACCCTCAAAAAGATGACCAATTTGAACGAACTATTCAGACACACGAGGTGTAACACCCCATGTTTTTCTCAAAATAAATATAAATTCATGGAACATTGTTCTAAGTAAATATTTATAACTAGCCTTTAAAACATTACTTTTCTATACTTATGTTTTGAATTTCAAGAAACTGTCATCTACAATTGTGTTCAGTATGTTATTTGGAGTCTATTGGAACCAACATGTTTTTTGGTGAATAATAACATACCCTTATGAATAGTAATATGAATATTAATATTACCCTAATGAATAGTAATTTTTTATTTTATTTTAATTTTTATGGCTTTAAGATAATGTGATCTAGGTTAATTTTTCATTGTGATATAGATATAGTTATAGAATATAAATTGTTATTTTTTGAATTAAGTATGATTTTATTTAAAAATTAAATTAATAATATTTTGAAAATTATTATCAAAAATTGGACATCATTTTTGAATTCTACACATCGAAAATGGTTAGGGAAAATTTTTGGAATTTTTCTAAAACAGTTGATTTTTCAGTGAATAGTAAAAAATACCGTTTTTAGTTTCAGTGTGTTAATGAGATCATTAATGATGTAATAATGATGTCATAAATTAGGTCTACTTGATAATAGTTAAATAAGATGTGAGGTTTCCCTAGTGGCTTATACCATCGGAAAATACCATGGTCAAGCCCATGGTTTTGCAAATAGCACTCATGAGGTGTCCCTTGAAAATTATTAAAATAGTCCCTCACATTTCCTATTAGTACAAACTCTTCCCTTCATTGAATTCTTTCCAAATTCTCCATTAACGAAGCACTGGCCTCCTTATATTCATATTAGTCCTCCCAAGGTTTCCTTAAGCCCCCAAGGTCCCAACCTTCATGTTCTAAGGGTTACTCTACAGGGTGTGAAATTTCTCAATTTCTTACTTTTTCAATTCAAGTTCTCATTTATGTGTTATATCTTTCAAGATTCCATACCATGTTCTTATTTACTTCTTCTTCTTGATCTATTCTATTTTATGATTAATTTCTAGATGGGTGACCTTTGTTCCCTCTCTTCTTAATGTTTTCTAAAACCCTGTCTCATAGTTGTTGTGATGTCGAATGTTTTTAAGAGATTTCTAAATTATTCTTTTATTTTGAGTTCCTTTAACATTATTTCTTCATATCTTCTTACCCAAGTGGAAATAAATATTCAGAAATAATTTATATTCTAGATTTTCTCTTGTTCATGGGAAATTAATCATCAATCTTCTTCTCTTCCTCTACTTGTTCAAGAAATTAAATACATTGTTCGTGATGTGTCGAATTACCGACATCATTGACGATGTGATTCCAATTTCCATTATTTATTTCATGTATGGTTATGAAACCATTTATATGGTTGAACCAGAATATAATATATGTTTTATGAATCATCGATGGTTTTGGAATTCTTTTGTACTCATGGTTCTAATTTATAAGACAAAATGAGGTTGTTATTATCAAAGATCCACTAAAATGTTCAAAATGAACATCATTAATGTTTTAACATATGAATCATCCTCATATTAAACATCAAAATGAAAAAAGGTATAAATTATGGTACTGGAAATATTTAAATACCTTTCCATTCCAATTTTGTAATTTCACTTCCAATTGACAAGAACATCCACCATGAACCAATCATGGAAATCATGTTAAGAACTCACCCAAAAACGGTGCAAGGAGCAAAATATTAACCATTAAAGGGTTAAATGATGTTATTAAATGATAATATAAGATGTTAAAAACATAACAAAAATTCATTAAAATACTAATAAAACTTATTGAACCATTATACAGGAGGTTTAAACAAGTTGGAAGTAAGAAAAACCCGAGGTCATAGAATTCTTAACCTGATATCCATTCTATAGGTTAACCTTATACTCCATTATTTATATGGTATTAAAATTGATTTAGTGATGGGTTTTGTTTATATTAAGTATTTTATGTGTATTTACAGTATATATACATACTCCATCCAGTCTATTATGTCTCTCCTCAATTGTATGATATTTATATGGGGATTTTCATTGAAAATCTTCTTCTTAAATTCGATTTTATGAAATTTCAAAGTAATGTTTTTATGGAATTATTCATGTTGTATAATTATGTTTTCGTTCATGGGAATTATTTATGATGAAGGGTGGGACCTATATCTCTCTCCAATGCATAGTGTATCAGTAAGGTGGATTTCAGCCCTATGGTTACACCATGTGTAACTGCGATTGTTACGCAAAGTAAGGAAGTAGTGAGGGTTACAAATTATAAGATAGCCAAGAATGGTTACAAGATTATGATAGTAATTCCCCATGATACCTTTATGATTGTATTTATGTTCTCATGTTTGATTGGATCTTGTTTAAATCTCATGTAACACAAATTAATTTTATATGAGTGGCATGCATGTCTTTTGATAATGTTTTCATACGTTACGATTATTCATGGACTAATATGCTCTTACCTTCTTTTTCATTCCTTACTGAGCTTTTGTACTCATACCAAGTATTCAAATGATTTTCACAGGTTAATGGATGTGTAATAAAGGGATGTAAGCCATGTTAAATGTAGAAGAATTGTCAAGAAGTCCTGCATAAGTTTTAGTGTTTTATATTTTGGAAAAAAATGGAAATTGTTTTTTATGGAATACACATTTTAATAATGTTTTATGTTATGAATGTATTGTATGAATTCTATAAAGCTCTAAAGATGAAAATATCCTAAATGTAAAATGAATTGTTTTCTTGATTAAATTCAATATTATGTATGTAATAAGTCTGAGTCCTTATAGTTGGTATCAAAGAATGTTTTAGAAAACTGTAGGGGTTAGGGTGATGCTAAAAGAATACCACAATTGATTTTCACTCTATCTTTAATTTGAAATGTTATTGAATTTAAATATTACCATGTTGAATCATCTAAGAAATGTTTGTTCTGAATAGTTCTCTGCAAAAGGAATAGGGATGCTAAATAGGAGATGCACCGAAATAATTACATCCTTCTGGAACTACAGCCCGGAATGGTAATGATTGGAACTGAGCAGTTTGTGACAGTAATGGCTCAGATAACACAGGCAATAAATGGTGGTGGAATCCATGCAATAGAACCAATATAGGTACCACAATAGAACATGACAGTAGTGGAACAATTTATGAGACAACATCCTCCTTCATTCAATGGATCTTTTGACCCAGTAGCAGCTAAAGGATGGATCAAAGCCCTTGAAAAGATATTCGTTGTTATAAGATGCTTAGAAAATCAAAATATATGTCTTCCCATTTATCGTTTTGAAGGGGAAGATGATCCGTGGTGGTTAATGATAAGCAATATTAGGGGAATAGAAGATTTTGTTGCCTTAGAGTGGGATTAATTTAAAAGTCTTTTCCTTGAAAAATATTTTCCTAAGGTGGTGCAACTTAGAATGGATAAGAAATTCCATTAATTGGAATAGAAGGAGGAAGACTCAGTGGCTATGTATGAAGTGAATTTCACCCGACTGGTGAGGTATGCTTCAAATCTAATTCTAGATCTTGATAGAAAAATCAACTGGTTTTACTCTGGATTGAAGCCAGGTTATCGAAGGGTGTTGGCCTCCCGTGATTTCAAAAGTTATTACAAACTTGTCTGATGTGCTGAGTGGGTAGAGATGGAGTTTGCTGATGATCATGTGCATTTTGGAAAGAAATAGAAGAAGAGGTTCAGTTGGAAATCAATGGGTAAGAATCAACCAAATAAATCTTATGGTAGGAAAATTCAATTTCCATTTTGTGAAAAGTGTGGCAAGAAGAACACTGTGGAATGTATTAGAAAAACAAGGAATTGTTTTAATTGTGGTACGTTTGGACATATGGCATGAGATTGTAATTAATATGATCCAAAGACTAATACTGATAAGAAGACAATAAAGTGTTTTAAATGTGGTTAGATGGGTAATAATAAAAATGCCAGCCCAAAGGGTGATCCGAATTATGTGAAGAAGATAGACTACAGGCCGAAAGGTGTAGTGAGATCTTTTGCGACTATGTCAGTAGATATCGGGCCCTCCAATGAATTTTTTTCATGTACTTTGTTTTATCACTAATATTTTGCTAAATTATTGTTTGATACGGGGTCTACACTTTCCTTGAACTCTGAGAAAATTTCTGGAAAATTGGAAATATCACATCAATAAATGAGACCCAAAGATGTTTTTAAAACACTAGGGGAATTGTTATAGTAAAGTGGAATTATAAGAATCTTTCTATTGTGGTCTGTGGAAAGAATTTACATGAAAATTTTTTTTAACCTTACTCGAGTTTGATGTTATTCTAGGGATGGTCTGGCTTTCTGATTATCATGCTAAGGTTGACTGTAGAGTTAAATAAGTTTTTTTCAAAAAAGAGTTTCAGTTTGTATACAAGAATGAACCCATACAATTGATAACATATCAGGAAGCTGAGAAACTACTTAATGATTAAAATTAATGTTATCTTGCTCATATAGTTGAAAACAAGGGAACTATTCAAATTAATGATGTGATAGTGGTAAATGAATACCTTAATGTTTTTTCTATTGATTTTCCCGGTCTCATACCTGATCGAGAATTCAAATTCACAATTAACTTAGTTCTTGATGGTAATCCAACTACAATACCCCCTATCGTATGGCTCCAATATAACTTCTTAAATTGAAAAATCAATTGCAAGATTTTCTTGACAAATGCTTCATTCGTCCTAGCACATCACTGTGGGGGTCCCCTGTTTTTTTGTTAAAAAAAAGATGGTTCTATGAGACTTTGAATTGATTATAGATATTTGAATGACATCACTATTAAAAACAAGTACCATTTGCCTCATATTAATGACTTCTTTGATCAGCTCCAGGGAGCTCAGTACTTTTCCAAGTTTGAATTGAGATCCGAATACAATCAGCTGAAGGTGAACGAGGATAACATCCCGAAAACAACCATTCATACTAGATATGGTCATTATGAATTTATTGTTATGCCTTTTGGATTAACTAATTCACTTGATGTATTCATTAATCTTATAAATATAGTATTTCATGAGTTCTTGGATAAGATTGTGGTTTTATTTATTGATAACATTATGGTATATTCTAAAATTAAAGAGGAGAATGAAAAACATCTAAGGGTTGTTTTTCATACTTCAAAAGAAAAGAAACCGTATCGAAAATTGAGGAAGTGTGATTTTTGGTTGAAACAGATTTCTTTTCTTGGGAACATTGTATATAAGGATAGAATAATAGTTTATTCTACCAAAACAAAAGTAGTTGATGAATGGCCAATACCCACAAATGTTACAGAGATTCATAGTTTTATGGGCATAGTAAGTTATTATAGACGGGTTGTTAAGAACTTTTCACATTCATCAATCCCGATAAATATGTTAACTTGGAATGGTTTCAAATTTGTTTTGATAGAGAAATGTGATCTTTGTTTTTAGGAACTTAAGAAGAGATTCGTGAATGCTCCAATTTTGGTCGTACCTTCCCAAAATTGTGATTTTTTCATCTACAGTGATGCTTCTTTGTAGGGAATTGGTTGTGTTTTGATCCATAATGATCAAGTAAATGCCAATGCTTTGAGACAACTTAATCCTCATGAGATAAATTATCCCACACATGATTTTTGAATTGGCAGCTGTGGTTGTTGATTTGAAAATATGGAGGCATCATCTATAATGAACCAAAAACCAAATATATATTGACCATAAGTCTCATGTATATATTCACTCAGAAGGAATTAATCATGAGGTAGATAATATGGGTTGAACTGATAAAGGATTATGACTACATGATCAATTACCATCCTAGGAAAGCTAACAAAGTGGTGGATGCCTTAAGTCGGAAACATCATGCATCATTAACCATGCTACGTTTGGAACATGATCCCTTGATTAATGATTTGATGACTTTTGGATTAGAATTTTTTGGTGTAGGGTATACATCTAATTTGTTTCAGGTTTCCGTGCAGTCTTCGTTGTCAGATAGAATTATGTGAGCATAGAAGGAAGACCATGAGCTATAGAAAATGCTATAATTGGTTTAAATGGGTAAGTTGCAATAATTTAACCTTGAAAAAGATTGTATCTTAAGATTTTGAAAAAGGTTGTGTGTGTCTGGTGATTCTCAGTTGAAGAAAGATTTGTTTTTCAATGCTCATTGTTATCCATTTTTAGTTCATCCTGGCAGTACTAAGATTTACATAGACCTTTGGGAGTATTACTGGTGGGATATAATGTGTTGACCTCACCTGTTTTGATAATCCCAATTATGATTTCACATAATTTAATAATCCTAAATAATGTATATCATTATTTTAATTCTTTCAAACTATGTCATTATATTTGATAATAATATTAAAATACTCTTTGAAATATGATAATTAATATTCATCTATGTTTATATGAGTTTTGAATTAACTCTATCTCAATCAGATATGTTTTGCATAAAATAGATAATTATTAAGTCAATAATATGCTTATAGTAACTTATACAGATCTACTGGTACTTAGTCTACCAATAGACAAAGTCACCGATAAGATATGGTCACTGATACGAAGAGCTACCGATATATGTAATTCCCCAGATACAGACAGCTACTGATAGAAGCTAATGATAGAACAAGTCTTCTAGTATGCATAAGTCTACCGATATGCAGAGCTACCGGTATTCACAAGCTACTGATACATATAGTCACCGATACATCAAGCTACTGATACAGGCTACAGTTACACCAGAGTTACCGATAGAGTAAGTCTACCAATATAAGAAAGTCTACCACTATAAAGCTACCAATACAAAATGAGCTACCGATAGAAGAATAGCTACTGATAGAATGAAGTCACCGGTATATAGAGCTGCTTATACACAGAGTAACAACTACCGATACCAGGAGCTACCGGTATAACATCAAAGTGCTACCGATATAAGATCAAACAGCTACCGATATAAGGAGTTATCAGTACTTGATCAAAGAGCTACCGATAGAAGGACAATGCTACACAATGTCCACCGTTACACATCTACCAAAAGATATTAATGAAAGATAGACCAATCAAACTCTATACTATCAATATTATTTATTTATTAAAGAAACTGTTATATTTGATGATTTTAATGCAATTAATGTTATTTAATGACAGTTGTTGGCATGTCAGGGAACCGTACCTAGTACCCATGAATGAGTTAATCATTATTTTTACCAGATCTGAAAGATATAAAAGGATTGACCAAGACCGAACAGTGTTGATAAAAAAAAATCATGTAAAGGGTGTTAAAGAAAACAACTGAACAACATTGAAACGTGGTGCATTCACAAAAAAAATCTAAATTCATACTGGAACAGCAGGTGACATACATGAAGCCATTCATTCTAGAGGAGAACACAAGATGCATCTTGAGTGAAGAACTACAACGAGCTCTTAATGCACTCAAGCAGATAAAGCTAAACCTGAAAACCATGGTAGAAAATAACACTATGTTTTTCAGACAAAATCTAGGGAAGGACTCAGAAGCATTTCTGATTAATCAAAAGAGTCCACAGCTACACTTCACATCACTAGAGCATTATAAACTATTATGTACTCTCTTGGTGATTCATTTATTTACATTTTGAGTGATGTGTATACTCTGTATATTTATTACACACATTGTCTCCTGAGCTAAGCTGGAGGATTTATAAATCATCACACAAACTTTCTATAACTCCCTTGAATCCCATTGTGCATAGTGATAGAGGTCATGTAAGACTTGGAAAGCCTGGTAACTGTTTTTTGTTTTCCCACATAGAACTTTGGAAGAGGTCTTTGTACCTAGACAGTGTTTTCATTGTTGTTTACCCCGATCTAGGGTGTGGATAAAATTTATATAAATTGTTTGAGAGGACTATGTCTCGGCTTGAGACTGAACCTCTTGGTTACATCTGCTCTATATTTTAGTTTAATTCTAATGTTTACTATATATTTTATATTCTGATGCTAATTACATTGAAATACAATTTGTTTTAAATTCACATTGATAGTTAAACTAGAAAGTGTTTATACTTATTTGTGATCCAGTATGTCAGTTTCAAAAGATAATTTAATCTTTTGATTTAATTAACTGAGACCTAATCAATCATTGAGAAACTAATTGAACACATAAAATCTATATAAATTCACTACATTTTAACTTGTTTTTAAATCGGGTGATTTTAATAGAAATATTTTTAACAAAATTTTCATTGTAACTATATTCACCCCCCCTCTTAAGTATCCACTCTGACCAACATTTGGAATCAAAGGGTTGTTTTGTTTATCAAAGTTTTTGAAACACTCTGTTTTTCAACTGTTATTTTAGTTGCATCTTTAAAGATCTTAAATTTCTTTTTGTTCTAAATTTTATCTCTTTAAATATATTTTCTAAAATATAGTTATAGAAAATAGACTTGGAGGTGATGCTACCAACATGCCACCTTTCTTTAATGGTACAAATTATGCCCAGTGGATACTTAAAATGAAAATTCACTTAGAGAGTATGGGATTTGATATATGGATGGCTATAGAAACTCAACATACGATTCCAGATACTGTCTGAACTACTTGGGATGAACCTAATAAGATAGCTTATAATAATATTTGTAAAGTAATGAATGCTTTGTATTGTTCTTTATGAGATGAAGTGTTTAACAAAATATCTTCTTGTAAAACTTCCTATGAAATCAGCGACCCTATGGCTATTTCCCATGAAAGAACAACCAATGGTAAAGATATGAGGCCGAATACCTATACTATTAAATATGATAATTTTAAAATGAATCCCGATGAGCCTATTTCTGACATGTATCATTGGTTCAACATGATTTTCAACACTATGATATCTCTTGGTAAATATGTTCTTACAAAAGAACAGATCATGAGGATATTTAGATGTCCTCCAGAAAGATGGAGAGGCACATCTGTTTCCAACAGAGAATCCTGTGACATCAGAAAACTGCATGTTATGGAATTAATAGGTAATCTAATGATGTATGAAGAAGAGATGAAGGTCAGCAAAGAATAGGATGATGAACCAAGGTAGAAGTCAGTAGCCATCAGTACATATGCTTCAAAGAGTAAAGACAACAGAAAAGTTCAAAGTGAAAGTGATAGTTCAAGCAGTGATGAGAGTGCATCTGATAGTGATGCTGAGATGGCTGAAATAGCAAGAAGATTTAAAATGTTCTACAGGAAGAATAAATTCTTCAGAAAATAAAATTACAAAGGAAAATATGATAACAGATTCCATTGGAAGAAGGACTGGAAAAAGCCTGAGAAGAGTGATGAGATTGTCTGCTATGAATGCAAAAGGAAAGGACATGTGAAATAAGACTATCCGATATTGAAGTTCAAAAAGAAACATGTCTATAAGGAAAAAAATTATAAGAAAGCAATGAAAGAAACATGGAGTGCTTCAGAAGATAGAAAAAGTGAATCTGAAGTTTATGACTTTGAAAATAATCGTGTTAACATGTGTTTTATGAAAAACACATCTGAGGTAACACTGGACACTCCTGCTTTAAATTCATACTATTCTGGAGTTGATTCTGATTCTTATTCTGAAACTGAAAACATGTCAAGTGAAAAATTATTTGAATGTTTTAATATGATAGAAGATACCTGTAATGAACTTAAGGGCAAGTACAAATCCTTAAAGAAATATCATGCTTTATCTAGCTCTGTTAAATCTTCTCTTGAAATTGAAAAGGAAAAGAATGCTCAACTGTTAAAATAAAATACTGAACTGAAAATGTCTAATGAAAAACTGGGAAAGGATGTAGAAAAGATCACAAATGGAAAGGAAAATCTAACTCAAATTTTAGGAAAACAAGTGGCACAAAAATATACCAGTGGAATAGGCTATCATCCTGGACAGAGACAATTTACTAAAACTAGATTCATTTCTAAATCTGGACAAAATTCTGCTAGTTCCAGTTCTGGAAATTCATATGCCTCAACTAGTTATTCACATTGTTATAGATCAAAAAAAGTTTATATTTCAAAATCTATTGATTTTGTAATTTATTTGAGACCCATAAGACAAATAGTGGTACCTAAAGCATTGATTTCTAACCAGTCTGGACCCAAAAAGATCTAGCTACCAAAATAATTTTCCATCTCAACCTGTTTTGTAGGAGCCCTTCTTAAAGAGTTCTCACAAGAAGGAATGGTACTTGGACAGTGGATGTTCAAGGAACATGTATGGAGATTATTCATTCTTTAAAATCTTAATAAAGGTTGATGGAGGCTATGTCAGCTTAGATGATAATTCTAACGGAAAAATCATTGGCCTTGGCCAGATTGGTAACACTGATTCAGTTATAATTTCTAATTTTTTATTTGTTAATGGACTTAAATATAATCTGTTATGTATTTCTCTGTTATGTGATGATGGTTTTAATGTTATGTTTGAAAATGATTCTTGTAATTCTTTTAATTCTAAAATTTTTTTAGTATGTTCTACATTGAGAAATGAAAATGTATATGTTGTTTATTTGAATTAGTTAGCTACATAAAATGATACTTGTTTAAATGAATTTCATAAAGAGTCTTGGTTGTGGCACAAAAGATTAGGACACTAAAACATTCATTCAAAAAGAAAACTGACTAGGAAGAACTTAGTTAGAGACCTACCCAAACATAAATTTCCATCAGACAAAGTCTGTAATCCCTTTCGAAAGGGAAATCAATGTAAAGTTTCTTTTAAATCAAATAAAGTAGTTTCAACTTCTCAACCTCTCGAGTTGGTTCACATGGATTTATTTGGATCTTCTAGAGTTTCTAGTTTAAATGGGAATAACTATGTCTATGTCTTAGTAGATGAATTTTCTAGATATACTTGGGTATACTTCTTAGCTCACAAAAGTGTAGTCTGTTCTTACTTTATTAAATACTCCAAGTCTGTAGAGAACCTTAGTGGACATATGTTCAAGCCCTTGAGAAGTGAACATGGATGTGAGTTTGAAAATCATGAGTTTGAATCTTATTTCTCACACAATGTCTATAATCATAACTTTTCTTCCCCTAGATCACCTCAACAGAATGGTGTAGTAGAAAAATGAAATTGAAACCTTCAAATAATTGCAAGAACTATTCTTAATGAGTATGACATGTCTATTTATTTTTGGGATGAAGCTGTAAATACAGCCTATTATATTACTAATAGAGTCTTGATTAGACCTGTTCTTAAGAAGACCCCTTATGAGTTGTGGAATAATAGAAAACCTAAGTTTAATTACTTTATAGTTTTTAGATGCAATGTTTTTATTCTCAATTCAAAGAATAATCTTGACAATATTGCTTCTAAAATTGATGAAGGAATTTTTATTGGTTATTCTTTAACTAGAAAAGCCTATAGTGTCTTTAAAAAAAGAACCAAATGTGTGGAAGAATCTTTTCATATCACTTTGGATGAAACTCATCCACATGAACCAAAGTCTTCTATTGATAATCTTGAAGAAGACCTGTCTGCTCGGGACCTTAATGATAATTCTGAAGAACCTACAGTAAAAACATCTAGTTCAGGACATATTCTAGAATCTGCTTCTTTAGAACCCAAACATAGAGAAGGGCCTGAAATTTCTAGTCCCACCTTTACTGGATCAATTATGATTCTAACAAATCATACATAAGATGTTGTTGTTGGTAATAATTATAGAATGACATAGACTATAGCTTCGCTAAGATACCAGGATGAACATCAAGCCTTTCTTTCACAGATAGAACCTAAAAATATCAATGATTCAATCAATGATGAATCTTGGGTAATGGATATGAAAGAATAATTGAATCAATTTGAATGAAACAAAGTGTGGGAATTAGTTGACTGAACTAAGGACACTTTAACAATAGGCACTAAATGGGTTTTAGAAACAAAGTTGATTAGTCTGGAAATATAGTTAGAAAAAAATCAAGGCTAATTTCACAAGGGTATAGTCAAGAGGAAGGAATAGACTATGAGGAAACCTTTTCACCTGTAGCTAGATTAGAAGCCATTAGGATCCTACTTGCCTATGCTGGTAATTTGAATTTCAAATTATATCAAATGGATGACAAAAGTGATTTTTTAAATGGTTTTATAATTGAAGATGATATTTTTGAACAACCACCTAGATTTACTAATCCTCATTTTCCAAATAATGTTTTCAAACTATCTAAAGCTTTATATGGTTTAAAACAAGCTCCAAGAGCTTGGTATGATAGAATTAGTAATTTTATTGTTACAAAAGGTTTTACAAAAGAGATTGTTGATCCATCTCTATTTATTAAAAGAATTTCTAACGACATTTGGATAGTAAAAATATATATTGATTACATTATCATTGGATCTTATAAACATTCTTTTTTTGCTGATTTTTCAATGTGTATGAAAAATGAATTTGAAATGAGTTTAATGGGAGAACTAAAATATTTTCTTGGATTTCAATTTTTTCAAAATGAAAATGGTATTATTCTGAATCATAGTAAATATAAAAAGGAACTTTTAAAATGATTTGGTTTGGATAGTATTATGGAAAGTCATACTCCTATGAGTACTACCTGTAAATTGGATGCAGATGAAACTAGGAAAGCTGTAGATCAAACCAATTATAGAGGTATGATTGGAAGCTTAATTTACCTGACTACTAGTCGACCTGATATTATGTTTACTGTGTGTATGTGTGCAAGATTTCAAGCTAATCCAAACGAATCTCATTCACATGCTGTCAAAATACTTTTTAAGTATCTTAAACATACTGAAAATTTGGGATTGTTTTATCCAAAATGACAATATTTTGAACTAATGAGCTATTCAGATGCTGACATTGCAGGTTTCAAGTTGGATTGAAAAACAACATCTAGAACATGCCATTTATTGGGAAAATACTTAGTATCTTTGTGTAGTAAAAAGTAGAATTTTGTAGCGTTATCCACTGCCGAACCAGAGTATATAGCTGCTGGTAGTTACTGTGCACAAATTTTGAGGATGAAACACACTCTTTTGGAGTATGGATATGATTTTAAGCATGTTTCAATTAGCTGTGTTAACACAAGTGCAATAAACATTTCAAAGAACCCTGTATCTCACTCTTGGACCAAACACATTGATGTAAGCCACCATTTCATAAGAGATCATTATGAAAAAGGTGATATTACTCTTTAATTTATTGGTAATGAACATCAATTAGCTGACATTTTCACAAAACCTTTACGTTCGGATAAGTTAAGTTACATCAGACATAATTTAGGAATGAATAACCTTGATCGACTGCTACCTCACTAATGTACCTCACAGATAAACCTCACAAGTGTACCTCACTGATGAAACTCACTGATGTGATACCTCATCGATGGACCTCACTGATAGGAATTCTCACTGATATTCCCTTCTGATAAGTGTGCGCTGTTTTAAACTTCTATATGCCACTAGAATCTGTATCCTTTATACTTTACTTTTCTATTTTAATTATTTATGAGTCCTAAATGATAAAACTGAGACCTAAGTTACTTTTCAATCCACCGAGCCTCAAACCCTTTACACTCAAGCCTTATCTCCCGAAAATCTCGAAAACCCTAAGTTCCTCTTACCAGAGATGCAAAAAACGAAAATGCCTACCATTAGAGATGACTTTGAAGAGAGGAATTCGATGAAGCAGACAACTGAGCCAGAAGATAGTAGAAGCATTTGTAGAACAAGGTCGAGAAGGCGACCAGTAAACCCACATTTACAAAATTGAGATATTGTAATCGAGAAAGAGATGTGTGTGGAATGGCTGATGTCTAGTAGCTCACTTGTTCTTGAGGTGATGGAAGATCAGAAGTGGGTAGAATGCTTCTCAAATAATAATGGCCCCATCTATCCGAATCTAGTAAAACAGTTTTACAAGTTTGTGAGTTTTGCGAAATCAAAAGATGAGAAACGAGTGATTTCTTTTGTGAATGGGAAGGAAATGTCATTTTCATCGGTTGAGTGGGATGATTATTTGAGAGTACGACACAAAGGAGTTTGTGGTTATACATAGAGAAAAATACCACCTACAAGTGATATATTTGACTATGAGATTGCCTTAGAGGAGCTCACGAGCATTGGTGAGAAAAGACAAGTGGTGGATTCTGAAATGGATGGAGAGAACATATTGTTGTTCAGGTTTGTTCAGCATGTTTTAATTCCAAGGAGAGGGGACTTTGCCAATTTAAGATATCAAGATATATATCTACTACATCGTTTGATACATGTAGTTAAAGTGAATCTGTGAAGGTTTCTAATGATTCAAATGGAGGATATGATCAGACCTAAGTCAAAAACCAATGCATTATTCATTGCCATGTTGATCTCAGTGATGATAAAAGTAAAAGGAGTGGCTGAGTCTGAGGATGAGACAATGGTAGTAAGGAATAATTTTTTTTATCACAAGAACTGTTTTCAAATACATGAATCTAAATTGGAACCCATGGAGAGGAGAGTGGTTTAATGATGATAAGAAGGTATATGATATGTTTAATCCTGTGGATCATCCTTTAAGGTTTAATGATTTGAGGGATCTAGATCTAGGGCCTAATGAAGAAGAACCTGAGTACAGTGATGAGTCTGATGAAGAGGATACTTCTATAGCTGATGGAAGGGATCCGTACATGCCCCCAAGTCCTATGGCTGAAGTTATATCATTAGGAAAGTAAACTTTATAAGAAGAAGAAACTACTACTGATGAGGAAGACCAACCAGACCCTAAGAATGAAGAAGAAAGAGAGAATGAATCTGAAGCCTCTGATTCTGCTTTCTTATGTATGAGTACACTGATTAGAAGATCAGTTGTGCCAGTTAAGGATGTAGTGGGAGGGATGGAAGGACATGTGCCTAATCCAGAGGAGCCTCTTGCAATTTTAGAGATAGAGTTGATTGTAGAAGATTCTTCTGGGGAAGAAAGTCCTGTTGAGAATGATGTTGTTGTACAAGAGATTTCACCAATTGAGGGGGAGAATCCTAATGGGTTTGGTAGTGTTTCAGTGGCAGTGGAAATTGACGATTGGGAAGAAGACCCAGGTTTTGTGTTTTGTGATTGGATTATCCAGATTCTGATAATGAGACATCCCTTAATAGACCAAAAGTCAATTATGATATTTAGACTGAGTTTCTACCTAATGATTTGGTTAGAATGCATGATCTGGATAAGCTCATGTCTAATCTCAAAATTAGTTTTCTGGAAGAAATAAGGAAAATGGAAGCTTCACTGGTACCTTCAATTCAATCAATTATGACTGACTTTGTGGCTAGTTTAGCATCTAAAAGAGCATCTGTTGTGGTTACACCTGCTGATATGATCACCGGGGATGACTTAGCTTCATTTAAGGCTACGATAAAGGAGCTTTTGAGTAATTCTTTTGATGGGTTAAGGAGTAACTTTGTTGAAGAATTGAGAAATTTGGAAAAGTCCATTGAAATATCTCTTGGATGTAATGTCTCAACATTTGTGGCATAGATAGTGGATGAAATTAAAGCTTTCCAGAATCAGGTATCTACACTGGAAGAAGATGTTGACGCTCTAAAGAAATCGGTTTTCTCTCTTGAATTGTACATGAGTACTAAATCCCAAGTGGATAAAGATTTAGATTATTTCAAAGGTTTTTTCAGCCATATGGTATCAGTCTTTGAAGGTTTTAATACCTCCATGAAAGATCATGTCAGCACCCAGGATTCCCAAGTCAAAAATCTTATCAGTGGATTAACGAAAAACTTTGTGTAAATAGTAACTTTCTCTGTTGGTTCTCTTCCCTCCAGGCCTTCAATAGAACTAAACCAGATTGAAGCATGATGGAGGAGAAGCTTGGTTCAGCATCAACTAGTGTCTTTGTATACTCATCATATCTGATCAAAGTAGTAACTTATACTATAGATACTACCAAGGAGATAATGAATATTCTTCAGGACTTTATGTGAGAAGATTCCGCCTCTCAAAAAGAAGTGAAAGACAAGGTAGACTAATATTTACAAAGGATTTACACCAAGAATCAACTCAATAATTATTTCAAACATTTGTTAGAAAACATGAAGTTACCTCCTGTCAATGAAGCCTTTAGAGAACAAGTAAGCAAGATCAGGGAACTGACTCCAGCCTTGGATAAATTTATGGAGAATAAGGATGATTTCATATCTGCTATGGAGAGAGGAGGAAGAATCATTATGGATTTCAGAAATATTATGTTACCCATCTTTCATGTCGATGCAAGGCCATTTATTATACCTCCAGCTTTTCCTACTTCTTCCTCTACTACTTCTCATGTTCATCTGACTCCTACTAATTCTATTAGAAGCCTCACTCCAATGAACACTCAGAGGGCTACTCAGTAAAGACTAGGAACAAATTCAGTTTCTTAACCTTCTGTGATCATCTCTGGAATTCCTAAACATTCACCCGCATCCACATAAACTAAATCCTCTTCTGATACCAAGGGAAATTCTCACATTGATGACGTGGATTGAATAGGTGGCCATGATGTTTGATAGGAATCCCTTGCATTTAGTTTTATTTCCTTGTTCTTTTTTTGCAACATGAAATACAAATGGATTTCTCATTTTGTTCCTTATCTCTTTGTTTTTTCCCACTTTTTGATTATCAAAAAGGGGGAGAAATATTATCTAAATATTATCTAAGGTCTGGGAATAATATCTTTTATGACAAAGGGGCAGAGCTACTATGATTTGTACCTTGTACCATTGACACCATTTCTTTTAATTCAACCTCTAGTACATTGAACATTTCGCATCATACATTTTTACCTATGGTGTGTTGTTTTCTCTGATACAATTGAATTTAATGATATATCCTCTAATACAATTCCTCATTATTTTGAGACTATAATATCATAAGTTGTGATTATCAAAAAGGAGGAGATTATTGACCTCACCTGTTTTGATAATCACAATTATACTTTCACATACATTAATAATCCAAAATAATGTTTATCTATATATTAATTCTTTCAAAATATGTCATTCTATTTGATAATAATATTAAAATAATCATTGAAATACGATAATTAATATTTATCTATGTTTATATGAGTTTTGAATTAACTCTAACTCAATCGGATATGTTTTTCATAAAACAGATATGTTTTAAGTCACTAGTATGCTTATAGCTATTGATACAAATCTACTGGTACTTAGTCTACCGATAGACAGAGTCACCGATAAGCTAAGGTCACTGATACGTAGAGCTACTGATATATGTAAGTCCACCGATAAAAAAGGCTACCGATAGAAGAAACTGATAGAACAAGTCTTCCGATATGTATAAGTCTACTGATACGCAGACCTACCGATATGTACAAGCTACTGATACAGACAGTCACCGATACATCAAGCTACTGATACATGCTACTGTTACACCAGAGTTACCAATAGGGTAAGTCTACCGATATAAGCATGTCTATCGCTATGAAGCTGCCGATACAAAACGAGCTACCCATAGAAGCAAAGATACTGATACAATGAAGTCACCGGTATATTGATATACTGATACATAGAGTAAGAGCTGCTGATACTAGGAGCTGTTAGTATAAGCTCAAAGAGCTACCGATAAAAGATCAAAAAGCAACCGATACAATGAGCTGCCGGTACATGATCAAAGAGCTACCGATAGAAGGTCACTACTACACAAAGTCCACCGTTACACATCTACCAACAGCTACTAATGAAAGACTGGCCAGTCAAACTCTATAATCTCAATATTATTTATTTATTAAATAAACGGTTATATTTGATGATTTTAATTCAATTAATGTTATTTAATGATATTTTTTTGGCATGTCAGGGAACCGTACCTAGTACCCATGAAAAAGGTAATCAATCTCTTTACCAGAGCTGAATGCTATAAAAGGAAGGACAAAGACAGAACAGTCTTGAAAAAAAGGCACGTAAAGGGTGTAAAAGGCAAGGACTGAAAGCATTGAAACGTGGTGCATTAACATAGAAAAATATAAATTCATACTTGAATAGAATTGGACATACACGATGCCATTCATTATAGAGGAGAAAAAAGATGCATCTTGAGTGAAGAACTACAAAAAGCTCTTCATACACTCAAGCTAATAAAGATGAACCTGAAAACCAAGGAAAAAAACAACACTCTATTTTTTAGACAAAAACCAGAGAAGGACTCAGAAGCATTTCTGATTAATCAAAAGAGTCAAGAGATGCACTTCACATCACTAGAGCATTCTAAACCTTTATCAACTCTCTTAGTGATTCTTTTATTTTCATTTCAAGCTGTTTGTATACTCTGTATATTTCTTACACACATTGTCTCATGAGATAAGCTGGAGGAATTATAAATCCTCACACAAACATTCTATAACTCCCTTGTATCCCACTGTGCATAGTGGTAGAGGTCAAGTAAGACCTGGACAAACTGTGAGCTGTTGTTTTTTCCCACATTGAACTATGGTAGAGGTATTTGTACCTGGACAGGTTTTTCACTATTGTTTACCCCGATCATGGGTGTGGATAAAAATTATATAAATTTTTTGAGAGGACTAAGTCTCACCTTGAGACTGAACATCTTGGTTACATCTGCTGTACATTTTAGTTTATGTCTAAAGTTTACTATATATTTTATTTTTCTCTATAAATTACTTTGAAATACAATTAGTTCTAAAGTCACATTGATAGTTAAACTAGAAAGTTTTTATACATATTTGTGAACCTGTAAGTGAGTTATGGAATTTAAATTAATCTTATGATTAAATTAACTGAGACCTAATCAATCATTGAGAAACTAATTGACCACTTAAAATCTGAATAAATTCACTGGAGTTTAACTTGTTTTGAATAGGGTATTTTAATAGAAATATTTTTAACAGAAATTTTAATTGGATCTCAATTCACCCCCCCCCCCCCCCACCTCTTCAGTATCCACTCCGACAAAAATAATGGAATGAGATATTGCTGATTTTACAAAGAAATGTTTGAAGTGTCATCAGGTTAAGGAATAGCGGCAGTTACCAAAGGGGATGCTTCAGCCTTTTCCAGTGCCAAAGTGGAAATGGGAGAATGTATCCCTAGAATTTGTGGTGGGACTATCAATTACTTCTCGAGGTAACAATGCGATTTGGGTTATTGTTGATCGGCTAACAAAGTTTTCACATTTTCTTTCTATTCGAGGTACAATTAATTTGGATCAGATTTCTCGATTTTACCTCAAGGAAATTGTCAGGTTACATGGAGTTCATATTTCCATTGTATCTGACCGAGATCCTAGGTACACTTCTAAATTTTGGAAGGGACTTCAGAAGTCTTTTGGTTCAGAGTTTAATTTCCGTAAAACATTTCATCCTCAATTAGATTGGAAGTTAGAATGAATGATTCAAACATTATAGGATATGCTTCAACCTTGTTCAATGGACTATCTGAGATGTTGGTATCAAAATCTTTATTCAGTTGAGTTTTCTTATAATAATAGTTTTCATTCATGTATTTAGATGGAACCTTTTGAGGCCTTGTATGGGGAGCGGTTTCGGACTCCAGCGTTTTGGGATGAAGTCGGTGAAAGAAAGTTGATGGGGCCAGAATTAGTAGAATAAGTATTTGAGAAAGTGAGGATGATTCAGCAGCACATGAGGACAACTCAGATTTTCAAGAAACGTTATACAAATAACAGTAGGAATGTAACACCACAAGCTTCTACGGTATGCTTCTCTTTGAATAATGTGATAGCGTGTGTTGTACGCAACACCGAGTTCTAACACACCATAAGCAATCAAACTAGCCGTTATGAATAGTAATACCTACTTTTTGAAATTATATATATATTTTATATTTTAAAATGGACTTCATTTTTGGATTTGGAATATCGAATTTAGCCTAAATTGAAATTTTGGTACTTTTCGGATAACTTTCATATTTTGATGAATAGTGAAAATTACTAAATTTTAATTAAAAACAACATTTTTAATCAAAATAATTAATAGTGATAAATTATGAATTTGAGTGGTTTTAAAGTATATTTAAAATATAGTTTTACCATTTAATATAATTTTGGTCATTGGACATAATTTTACAATTAAACCGAACATAAACAAGTGTCAATCTTTTGATAGTTATTATCTCTTAAAAACACGCTTTTTGTTTTGACAGCGGGAATTAATTTTAAATTAATTTCTGCCACTTATGTGTTTGGAATTTAGAAAAAATTATTCCATATTTGGAATCAGGATGTCCAAATTGTGTAAATAGATAACATTTATTTTTAGACATTTTGAATAATTACTGCGGTAAATATTTTATTTACCATGGTTAAAGGTAAATCCGTTAAATAAGGGTTAAAAAATATTATTATAATAATACTAAATTACCCTAAAACGTGTCCTAGCCTTATTGGTTGATACATGTTCGACCATAGGCATCTTTGGGTTGATTTTGGGACCCCATGGTGCCACTTGTATGTCATAGGGACACTTTATTTTAATTAAGTTAAAATGAATACAAAAATGACACAAGCATATATCTTTTACCAAAACAATTTTTACATAGGGTTATATATGTTGGATTTTAGATTATAAATATTCATTATAAAGATAAACAGATTTCCTACATAGTGATATTTTATTTATAATTTTTAGACATTATATAATTTAATTTATTGATGACACAATGATGATGAATTAATTACTATAATAGTGAAAAATTAAAATAATTGATATTATAAATACCCAAATAAATATAATATGAAACTTTTAATTAATTAAAATAATTTTATTGGATAATATGATATATTAGGATTGATTTAATTGACTTTTTTCGAAGTAATAAATCTGTTATGAGTTTCAAAAAAATCAACTATTGAATAGTGTCAAAATTGACAAAAAAGAGTTCTTAAAACCAATATTATATTATTAATTGATATTAAATTACTAAAAATATAAGGTTCATCCAAGAGACTTATATCATGATAGGTTAATCATTAATGGACCACTTGGCGGTTGATTGGATGTATATAGTAAGTTTATTAACCATATTTTATAAAAATACAAAGAGACATTGTAAAAGTGAAACTAATTAACTTAGAGTTAATACTTAAAGATAAGGTTAATATAAGTACACAAACCTGTCTAAATTCTATTGGTTGAGTTTTTTTCGACCTATCCCCACCTTAACATTTAAATAATCAACATTGGAGCCATTAGAAACCGAATATGAATTTATTATAAATTAATATTACTAGCTTTTCCAAAGGTGCCCCTCACCCATCTTATAAAAGGGAACTCCTCCTTCTCAGTTATTAACATCTTCAAAGCCTTTTGGTTCGGCCAAACGCTACCCACATACTCTCCCAACATCCCTCACTACATCCTAGAGGCCTTATTTCGATCAGAAAGCCAACCTAAGGAGTCCTTTTGATCAAATCAAAAAGAAGAACCCGAAGAAGAGGTAATGTTTTCACCACCCCTTTTCAAGTTCCTTTCTTCTTCCACTTATTCTTTCTTTTTTCTTACCATTATAAAATAATAAATCCAGTATCTCACATATACTGTGATGTTATTATAAATATGGTACAACCATATTCAGTATTCTATCCACCCTTTGAATAACATGACACCATACTTGCGTACGCACGGCTTACCGTCTCCACGTCGTGGTGTAATTGTTATTCAATATATTATTAATTGGATGGGTATAATAATGATGTTTAACTCATGTAAATAATAAATATAACATGTTAATTATTCTGTATATATGATATAACATCCATTTATATATTATTTTAATATCAAAAGAATGATATTGTCGCTCGTGCGTACGTACGGACTACCGTCTCCACGAACGCGATAAGATTCATTCTCCATCGTATCCATTCAAGTATAATTATCATTTGATGATTTAAAAATGATGTTTAAGGACTTGATATCATTCTGGATATTAATAATATACAACCTATCCATTACAAACATGGCTTACGTAACAAAACATATAAAAGAAAACAAGTAAGTTAACACCCGAAACAACGATAATACTAAGATATTATTATCAAATCAATATTAAAAGATCATATATGATATCATATTAATGTATATGATTCTTGTATAATTTAATAAAAATTATTTCACCATTATATAGGAGGTTAACCTACCCCAACCAAGGAAAAGTACAAGTTAAGGGGTTTTCATCTCACTCCTTATTCCCGTGAGATTCATGCCATATTGCCACCATCACCTTTTGTGTGGTGTATATACTGCCCATAATTATATTCTTTGTGTAATACCCTCAAATTTATGTGTATTTACATATTCATTGTATGATACCTCTTACATGGGTTGTATGTTTCATAAGTTACCAAATTGGTAAGGGTTATTTCACAATCTCTTCATTATCCGAGGTTGTTTATATGTAATAATCTACTGGGATCTCTTTATCATCCACATCCATGTTTTCTTAAAAATGTATTTCAAAACATTTTTATTATTTACAAGAATATGGGTTAAATTCATTTATACCATTGTTTAACTTTTTATAAGAGGAATCTTTCCGTTGTTTTCAAAACAAGGTCCTTTTTAACCTTTTCGACAGAATTAAGGTAAGAATGTTTTCTTAACTTATACGGCGGGTGCGGTTATTTTCCGCCGTTATAAAGTTTTCAAAGCTTTCCTTACAAGATTATAAGAATATTTTTAAAGAAAATGTTTTATTTTATATGGCTCTTAAATGATTTCAAAAATATAAAGAGATATTTCTCTAAAAAGAGTTTTGATTTCATCTATGTCAACATCCTTTGATGGATTTTACGCTTATTTGAAGTTGATTTATTATGATACAAAACTTCTATATTGTATTGAAGGTTTTGTGATATGTTTGACTGTGGATGTGCTATTTTTATACCATTCATAGTTTATGGTGAAATTATTGACATTTCGTATGCTAGTTATTATACGAATGTTTATGTTATGTTTAAACCTTTTCATATGGGAATGCATTGGACTTAATATGTGACGGGTGGAGCCCGCTATAGCTCCTCGATGCATCGGTAGGTCTCATGAGACAAACTAGTGTCTTGGCACAAGGCCTTGGCAAAATCTTATTTGTAGTCTTGGCATGAGGCCTTGGCTATGAGGTTATGATAGTCTGGCATTATGCATTCCAACATTATGAACATGGTTATTGATTTTTCATGTGATTATTCGATTAGTAGAATATCCATGTGAATAAGTAAATGGAATTATTTAATTTTATTTATGCCATACCATGTTGAAAGTTCAAGTTTTAAAGGATTTTGTTTTAGTTATACATTCTCTAAAATGTTTATTCTTATTTATAAAAGTTTCCTTTATATTGTTATCCTTACTGGGCATTTGAGCTCACCCCTTTTCTATGTTTTATTTTTCCCAGGAAGTGAAGAAGTAAATTATGAATGACCTGTAGGGATATTATGTGGGGATATGAGTGTGGATTATGGATACAATATGTTGTTGTAGTAGTTTTTCATTTTATGATGTAATCTAAGTCTTATGAATATATCTAGTGTTTACAAGGCTACTAAACCAATCGGTCTTTCGAGATTTGATCTTTCTTGTGATCATGCCAATGTTATGTAATAATGCACTGACTCTGGGTAAATAGGGTCGGGGCGTTACAGTTGGTATTAGAGGAAGTTTAGTACAACCCTTGGAAGCTAGATTTAGATAAACTCTGATTAGAGCATGTAGACCTAAGATGAACATTGAGGATTAGTATAGAAGAACTTCCTAGAATTTTGGTATTGTAGAGATTTTTTGAGTTTTCCGAGAAATACATCCCTGTCTGGATACGAGCAGGTAGAGGCGGCTCTGGCACAGATGTACCTAGGGGTAAAACCCGAAAACCCCGCTTTGAGCTAGACTCGAACGGGAACTGGTGCACGACAACGGGCCTTGCTGCACTCTTGGTTACGACACTCCCGGGGGATATGCTAAGGATAACTCTCATTTTCTTTACAAATCATTATGAAGGGTATATGAGTATATACTTCCTCAAAGAAAACATTTTTATGATTATGGATTATATCCATAAATAGTTAAATTTATGTTATGTGTTTTATAAGTATTTTGATTCATAAACTGATCTAGTTTATGCCATTGTTTATAAATTGTGCCTAGTGGAAGAAATGGAAACCGTATCAATGCACGCACTCCATGTAGGGATTGCCCTCCTGCTCAAGATAATTATAGTGGAGCTGGTGATGCAACTGGTGCCGATCAGCTAATCACCATACTGGAACAACTTACTCAGGTTATGAATAATAACCTTACCCGTATGGAGCACCCTGATCCACGACGTGGAGGATCAATGTTAGATCGATTCATGAGGTAACAACCACCAACGTTCAATGGGAGTACAAATCCCTTAGTAGCTGAGCAATGGATATTTTCCCTAGAGAAAATATTTCAGGCTTTGGGGAGTAATGAAAAGGAAAAAGTTATCATGGCAGTTTACCGCCTCACTGGAGATTCTGATCAATGTTGGACATTAATTCAAAATACGAAGGAAGATGATGAAGTATCAAATATGGAATGGAGGGAGTTCAAAGATCTTTTTTTTAAAAAATACATTCCTCGCAACCATTGAGCAGATATGGAAAGGCAATTTCTAAGTCTGAGACAGAAGGAGGATGAGAATGTCACAAAGTATGAGGCTAACTTTACAAGGTTAGCAAGGTATGCTGGTGATTATATATGTAACCCAAGAAGTAAGATTGATCGTTTCATTGATTGGTTAAAACCATTTCTCTGTCGAGCATTAGTCTCACAATCCTTTTCACCGTACGAAGACATTGTCTCATGTGCTATCAAGACCAAAAAGTAATTCTCTAAGTCTTATGACTTTAAAGCAAAGCAAGAGAAGAAGAGGCATGCTGATCAATCTGGGAATGGAAATAAGGGGAATAAAGGAAAGGTTGAATATCCATCTTGTGGTAAATGAGGGAAGAAAGACCCCGGTACTTGCTTGAAGGGAATGGGAGTCTGTTACAAGTGTGGTGAAAAAACCCACCAAGCTCGTGATTGCAAAGGGAAGAAGGAAGCCACCAACGTTCAGTGCTACAATTGCAGGGAGATGGGGAATTATTCAAATGAATGTCCTAAGCATCAGGAGAACTTACCTCAGAAAAGGCCAAGGAATCAAGGCCAAGCTTATGCTATCACTACTGCTGAGGTAGAAGCTCCGAAAGACGTGGTGGCAGGTAATTTAATGGTTTCCTTAAGTTTAGCAAATTCATTATTTGATTCTGGATCATTGCATTGTTTCATATCTTCCTAGTTTGCTAAGAAAATTAGATATTTCCAATTTGATTTAACAAGGGAGTTTTCAGTTAAAACTCCTAAGGGAAGTATCATTGCGACAATGTTTTGTGAATCAGTCCCCATTAGAGCACATAAATGTTCATTATCTACTGATCTCATCGTCGTACCTATGATTGAGTTTGACATAATCCTCGGTATGGACTGGCTTTCGGACTATGATGCGAAGATTTATTGTAAGAATGAAGAGGTTACAATTCTTGATGATAATGATAAGGAACACCTTATCATTAGAGCAGAATCGTCACCACCTAATTCTTATTTAGATCCACCCTCAATAGCTCAACTAAATTCAATTATTGGGGTGGAATAGAATGAAATAACTGTGGGTGAGGAAAGGAATGTTCAAATAGAGGATGTACCTATTGTGAAAGAATTTGTAGATGTATTTCCGGAAGATTTACCTGGTCATCCTCCAGAATGAGAAGTTGAGTTTTCCATTGATTTGATTCCTGGATCAAGGCCTATATCGAAGACCCCTTATAGAATGGCCACTGTAGAATAAGTTGAACTAAAGAAACAACTAGAGGAATTGAGTAATAAGGTATTTATTCGCCCTAGTGTTTCTCCATGGGGAGCCCCTGTTCTTTTTGTTAGAAAGAAAGATGGATCTATGAGGTTATGTATCGACTACAGGGAGATCAGTGCTATAACAATAAAGAACAAGTATCCCCTACCACGCATTGATGATTTATTTGACCAACTGCATGGAGATCAATACTTTTCAAAGATTGACCATTGATCTGGATACCATCAGTTGTGTGTGAAGAAGGAAGACATTCTGAAGACAACATTTCGAACCAGGTACGGGCATTACGAGTTTACTGTAATGCCGTTTGGATTGACTAATGCACCCTATGTATTCATGGATCTGATGAATAGAGTTTTCAAGGAGTATCTCGATGAATTTGTGGTGGTATTTATTGATGATATCTTAGTATACTCTAAAATCTACGAAGATCATGAAAACCACTTGCGCATTATCTTGAAGACTCTGAGGAGGCATGAATTATATGGATGTTTAGAAAGTGTGAATTCTGGCTTCATGAGATTTATTTTCTTGGCCATATTGTCTCTAAAGATGGAATATCTGTTGATCCTTCTAAGACCAAGGCAATCCAAGAATGGCCAGCACCTACGAGTATAACTGAGGTACGTAGTTTTATTGGTTTGGCAGGTTATTATCGATGTTCCGTCCAGAATTTTGCCCGATTGGCTAACCCATTAACGAAGCTAACATGTAAAGGGGTTAAATTTGTTTTGACAAAAGTGTGTGAAGGATGTTTCGAAGAACTGAAGAGAAGATTAGTCAATGCTCCTATATTGACTCTACCATCGGGGAATTATGGGTTCGTTATTTAAAGTGATGCATCAAAGAAAGGACTTGGTTGTGTGCTTATGCAGAATGATAGAGTTATTGCCTATGCATCACGACAGTTGAAAATTCATGAACAAAACTATCCTACTCATGATCTCGAGTTAGCAGCAATAATCATTACTTTGAAGATATGGAGGCACTACCTCTATGGTGAAAAATGTGAGATTTATACTGATCACAAGAGTTTGAAGTATATTTTCTCACAAAAAGAACTCAACATGAGGCAAAGGAGATGGCTTGAATTAATCAAGGATTATGATTGTACGATACACTACCACCCAGGGAAAGCAAACAAGGTGGCAGATGCTTTGAGCAGAAAAGACCATGGAGTTTTGAACATGATGAGAATTGAAAGGGATCCAATTTTCATGGATCTAGTAAATATGGACATGGGTATAACTAGGGAAGGTGAAAAATCAATGCTTTTTCAAATGGTTGCCAAACCATCTTTACTAGAAAGGATTAAGAGTTCTCAGACCGATGATGAAGAATTCCAAAAGAAGATTAAAGCTGTGAATGATGGGAGATTGAGAGACTTTGTGTATGAAGATGGAATTTTGAAATTCGGGAAGAGACTTTGTGTTCCCGATATACCTGATCTAAAAAGGGAATTGCTGGATGATGCTCATAGTTCCAATTTCTCGATACACCCTGGGAGCACCAAAATGTATAGAGATTTGAAGGAACATTTTTGGTGGGACAATATGAAGAGGGAGATTGATGATTTTGTGTCAACATGTATGGTTTGTCATCAAGTTAAAGCTGTAAGGCAACAACCTGGAGGAGTCATGCAACCTCTTCCCATACCGGAGTGGAAATGGGACAATATTACGATGGACTTTGTCATGGGGCTACCAAAGACTCCTAGAAGGAATGATGCAATATGGGTTATTGTTGATCATCTTACCAAATCAGCACATTTTCTTTCTATAAGAGAAGATATACCCCTGGAACGTCTAGCAAGACTATATATTAATGAAGTTGTGAGACTTCATGGAGTACCCCTATCGATTGTTTCTGATCATGATCCCCGTTTTACTTCAAGATTTTGGAAATGTCTTCAGAAATCACTGGATACTAAACTTCATTTGAACACTGCTTACCACCCTCAGACAGATGGACAATCAGAACGGACTATTCAAACCTTAGAAGAAATGTTTAGATCTTGATCACTTGACTCTCAGGGTATGTGGGATCAATATTTACCTCTGGTAGAATTTTCCTATAACAATAGCTTTCATTCGAGTATTCAGATGGCACCATATGAAGCGTTATACGGGAAGAGATTTGTACACCAACCTGTTGGGATGACGTTGGTGAAGGAAAACTTGTAGGCCCATAACTGGTGGAGGAAATGATGGAAAAGGTGAAGGTAATCCAAAATCACATCAAAGCAGCTCAAAGTAGGCAGAAGAGCTATGCTGATAATCGAAGGAAGGATTTGGAATTTCAAGTCGGTGATCATGTTTTCCTGAAGGTATCTCCATGGAAGGGAGTCATACGTTTTGGTAAGAATGTTAAATTGAGTCCCAGGTACATCAGACCCTTAGAAATTCTAGAACGAATTGGGGTTGTGGCATACCGATTGGCAATGCCGCCAAGTCTCTCCAATGTTCACGATGTGTTCCACGTATCTCTGTTGAGGAAATACATGCCTGACCCAATGCATGTACTCACCTACGAGGAATTAGAACTGGAACCCGATCTGTCTTATTGAAAATAGCCCATCAGGATTCTTGATACAAGAGAACAGGTGCTGAGAAACCGGACGACACGTCTGGTAAATGTTTTGTGGATAAACCATAAGATGGAAGAGGCAACGTGGGAACCCGAGGAACTTATGATGAAGAACCAACCGAGTCTTTTCGTGTGGTAGTATTCTAGAAATTTCGAGGATGAAATTATTTGAAGGATGGGAGAATGTAACACCCCAAGCTTCTACGGTATGCTTCTCTTTGAATAATGTGATAGCGTGTGTTGTACGCAACACCGAGTTCTAACACACCATAACCAATCAAACTAGCTGTTATGAATAGTAATACCTACTTTTTGAAATTATATATATATATATTATATTTTAAAATGGACTTCATTTTTGGATTCGGAATATCGAATTTAGCCTAAAGTGAAATTTTGGTACTTTTCGGATAACTTTCATATTTTGATGAATAGTGAAAATTACTAAATTTTAATTAAAAACAACTTTTTAATCAAAATAATTAATAGTGATAAATTATGAATTTGAGTGGTTTTAAAGTATATTTAGAATATATTTTTACCATTTAATATAATGTTGGTCATTGGACATAATTTTACAATTAAACCGAACATAAACAAGTGTCAATCTTTTGATATTTATTATCTCTTAAAAACACGCTTTTTGTTTTGACAGCGGGAATTAATTTTAAATAAATTTCTGCCACTTCTGTGTTTTGAATTTAGAAAAATTGATTCCATGTTTGGAATTAGGATGTCCAAATTGTGTAAATAGGTAACTTTTTTAGACATTTTGAATAATTACTGCGGTAAATATTTTATTTACCATCGTTAAGGGTAAATCCGGTAAATAAGGGTTAAAAAATAATATTATAATAATACTAAATTACCCTAAAACGTGTCCTAGCCTTATTGGTTGATACATTTTCGACCATAGGCATCTTTGGGTCGATTTTGGTACCCCATGGTGCCACCTGTAGGTGATAGGGACACTTTATTTTAATTAAGTTAAAATGAATACAAAAATGACACAAGCATATATCTTTTAGAAAAAAACTTTTTACATAGGGTTATATATGTTGGATATTATATTATAAATATTAATTAGAAAGACAAAAAGATTTCCTACATATTGATATTTTATTTTTAATTTTTAGACATTAAATAATTTAATTTATTTATGAAACAATGATGATGAATTAATTACTATAATAGTGAAAAGTTAAAATAATTGATATTATAAATACCCAAATAAATATAATATGAAACTTTTAATGAATTAAAATAATTTTATAGGATAATATGATATATTAGGATTGATTTAATTGACTTTCTTAGAAGTAATAAATCTTTTATGAGTTTCACAAAAATCAACTATTGAATAGTGTCAAAATTGACATAAAAGAGTTCTTAAAACCAATATTATATTATTAATTGAAATTAAATTCCTAAAAATATAATATTCGGCCAAGAGACTTATATAATGATAGGTTCATCATTAATGGACTACTTGGGGGTCTTTTGGATGTATATAGTAAGTTTATTAACCATATTATATAAAAATAAAAAGAGACATTGTAAAAGTGAAACTAATTAACTTAGAGTTAATACTTAAAGATAAGGTTAATATAAGTACCCAAACCTCTATAAATTCTATTGGTTGAGTTTCTTTCGACCTATACCAACCTTAAAATTTAAATAATCAACTTTTGATCCATTAGAAACCGAATATGAATTTATTATAAATTAATATTTCTAGCTTTTCCAAAGGTGCCCCTCACCCCTCTTATAAAAGGGCACTCCTCCTTCTCTTTTCTTCATACCTTCAAAGCCTTTTGGTTCGGCCAAACTCTGCCCACATACTCTCCCAACATCCCTCACTACAACCTAGAGGCCTTAGATTGATCAGAAAGCCAACCTAAGGAGCCCGTTTGATCAAATCAAAAGGAAGAACCCGAAGAAGAGGTAATGTTTTCACCACCCCTTTTCAAGTTCCTTTCTTCTTCCACTTCTTCTTTCTTTGTTCTTACCATTCTAAAATAATAACTCCAGTATCTCACATATACTGTGATGTTATTATAAATATGGTACAACCATATTCATTATTCTATCCACCCTTTGAATAACATGTCACCATACGTGCGTACGTACGGATTACCGTCTCCACGTCGTGGTGTAATTGTTATTCAATATATTATTATTTGGATGGGTATAATAATGATGTTTAACTCATGTAAATAATAAATATAACATGTTAATTATTCTATATATATTATATAAAATCCATTTATATATTATTTTAATATCAAAAGAATGATATTGTCGCTCGTGCATACGTACGGACTATCGTCTCCACAAACGCGATAAGATTCATTTTCCATCGTATCCATTCAAGTATAATTATCATTTGACGATTTAAAAATGATTTTTAAGGACTTGATATCATTCTGGATATGAATAATATACAACCTATCCATTACAAACATGGCTTACGTAACAAAACATATAAAAGAAAACAAGTAAGTTAACACCCGAAACAACGATAATACTAAGATATTATTATCAAATCAATATTAAAAGATCATATATGATATCATATTAATGTATATGATTCTTGTATAATTTAATAACAATTATTTTACCATTATACAGGAGTTTAACCTACCCCAAACAAGGAAAAGTACAAGGTAAGGGGTTTTCATCTCACTCCTTATTCTCGTGAGATTCATGCCATATTGCCACCATCACCTTTTGTGTGGTGTATATACTGCCCATAATTATATTCTTTGTGTAATACACTCTAATTTATGTTTATTTACATATTCATTGTATTATACCTCTTTCATGGGTTGTAATTTTCATATGTTACCAAATTGGTAAGGGTTATTTCACAATCTCTTCATTATCTGAGGTTGTTTATATGTGATAATCTACTGGGATCTCTTTATCATCCACATCTATGTTTTCATAAAAATGTATTTCAAAACATTTTTATTATTTACAAGAATATGGGTTAAAGTAATTTATACCATTGTTTGACTTTTTATAAGAGTAATCTTTCCGTCGTTTTCAAAACAAGGTCCTTTTTAACCTTTTCGACAAAATTAAGGTAAGAATGTTTTTTTAACTTATACGATGGGTGCGGTTATTTTCCGTCGTTATAAAGATTTCAAAGCTTTCCTTATAAGCTTATAAGAATATTTTTAATGAAAATGTTTTATTTTATATGGCTCTTAAAAGATTTCAAAAATAGAAAGAGATATTTCTCTAAAAATAGTTTTTATTTAATCTATGTCAACATCCTTTGATGGATTTTACGCTTATTTGAAGTTGATTTATTATGATACAAAACTTCTATATTGTATTGAAGGTTTTGTGATATTTTTGACTGTGGATGTGCTATTTTTATGCCATTCATATTTTATGGTGAAATTATTGACATTTTGTTTTCTAGTTATGATACGAATGTATATGTTATGTTTAAACCTTTTCATATGGAAATGAATTGGACTTAATATGTGACGGGTGGAGCCCGCTATAGCTCTTTGATGCATTGGTAGGTCTCATGAGACAAACTAGTGTCTTGGCAAAAGGCTTTGGCAAAATCTTATTTGTAGTCTTGGCACGAGGCCTTGGCTATGTGGTTATGATAGTCTGGCATTATGCATTCCAACATTATGAAAGTGGTTATTGATTTTGCATGTGATTATTAGATTAGTAGAATATCCATGTGAATAAGTAAATGGCATTATTTCATTTTATTTATGCCATACCATGTTGAAAGTTCAAGTTTTAAAGGCTTTTGTTTTAGTTATACATTGCCTTAAATGTTTATTCTTATTTATGAATGTCTCCTCTATATTGTTATCCTTAATAGGCATTTGAGCTCACCCCTTTTCTGTGTTTTATTTTTCCCAGGAAGTGAATAAGTAAATTATGAATGACCTACAGGGATATTATGTGGGGATATGAGTGTGTATTATGGAGACAATATGTTGTTGTAGTAGTTTTTCATTTTATGATGTAATGTAAGACTTATGAATATATCTAGTGTTTCCAAGGCTACTAAACCAATCGGACTTTAGAGATTTGATCTTTCTTGTGATCATTCCAATGATATGTAATAATGCACCAACTCTGGGTAACTACGGTCGGGGCGTTACAAGGGAAGACTTCTCTTTCGAGGTAGGTGACCATGTTTTCCTTAAAATATCTCCTTGGATATGTTTGATCCATTTCGGTAACAAAGGGAAGCTAAGTCCATGGTTCATTGGCCCTTTTCAAATCTTGTAGAAAGTTGGAATAGTGTCATACCATGTAGCTTTGCCTCTGAGATTGTGTCATGTACACAATGCTTTTCATGTTTCGATGTTGAGAAAGTATTTGCCAGATTCATCACATATCTTGAGCCCAGAAGTAGTTCAGTTGGAGGAGAACATTTCTTATGAAGAGAAACCCGTTCAGATTCTTGATCGTAGGGAACTGGTAATGAGTAATAAAGTAATCCACCAGGTGAAGGTTTTATGGAGAAACCACTTGGTTGAAGAAGCAACATTGGAGTCTAAAAATGAAATGAGGTAAAAGTACCTTCAGTTGTTTAATATGTAAATAAAATTGCGAGGATTCAATATCCAGAAGCTATGGATAATGTAACACCCCATGTTTTTCTCAAAATAAATATAAATTCAAGGATCTTTGTTTTAAGTAGATATTTATAACTATCCTTTAAAACATAACATTTCTACTTCTATGTTTTGAATTTCAAGAAATTGTCATCTACAGTTGTGTTCATTAAGTTATTTGGAGTCTATTGGAACCAACATGTTTTTTGTGTGAATAGTAACATACCCTTATGAATAGTAATATGACCCTAATGAATAGTAAATTTTATTATTATTTTATTTTATTAAGTCTTTATGATAATATCATCAATGTTAATTTTTCATTTTGATATAGAAATAGTTATAGAATTAGAATTGTTAATTTTTGAATTAAGTTTGCATTTATTTAAAAATACAATTAATAATATTTAGAAAATTATTTTCAAAAAATGGACTTCATTTGTTAATTATACATGTCGATAAATCATTATGGTAAATTTTGGTAATTTTTCTGAAACAGTCGTTTTTTCAGTGAATAGTAAAAAATACAGTTTTTTGTTTCAGTGTGTTAATGACATCATTAATGATGGAATAATGTTTTCATAAAATTGGTCTAATTTTTTATATTTAAATAACATGTGATGTGTCCCAATTGGCTTAATCCATGGGAAAATAACATGGTCAAGCCCATGGTTTTGCAAATACCACTAACGAGGTGTCTCTTGAAAATTAGTATAATAATCTCTCACTTTTCCTAAAAATACCAACTCTTCCCTTCATTGAATTCATTACCAATTCTCCCTCAACGAAGCTCTTGCCACCATACCATAATAGTAGTTCTCCAAAGGTTTCCTCAAGCCTCCATGGTCCCAACCTTCATGTTCTAATGGTTACTCTACAAGGTATGCAAATTCTCAATTTCTTTCTTTTTCAATTCAAGTTCTCTTTTATGTGGTATATCATTCAAGTTTCCATACCATGTTCTTATTTACTTCTTATTCTTGATCAATTATATTTTATGATTAATTTCTGGAAGGGTGTCCTTTTTCCCATCTCTTCTTAATGTTTTCTAAAACCATGTCGCATAGCCGATGGGCTGCCGAATGTTTGTATGAGATTTCTCAATTATTCTTTTATTTTGAGATCCTTTCTCATTATTTGTTAAAGAATTCTTACCCAAGTGGCATAGAATCTCCATAAATAATGTATATTCTGGATTTTCTCTTATTCAGGGGAAATTCATCATCAATATTCTTCTCTTTCCCCACTTGATCAAGGAATTAAAAACATTGTCAGTGATGTGTTGAATTAACGACATCGTGGACGATGTGATTCCAATTTCCATTAATTATTTGATGTATGGTCATGAAACCATTTATATGGTTGAACATAAAAATAATATATGTGTTATGAATCATCCATTGTTCTGGAATTCTTTTGAAATCATGGATCTAATTTATAAGACAAAATGTGGTTGTTATTATCAAAAAACCACTAAAATGATCTAAACAAACATCACTAGTGTTTTAACTATTGAATAATCCTCATATTAAACATCGAAATGAAAAATGGTATAAATTATGGTACTGAAAATATGTAAATACTTTTCCATTCCAATTCTAGAATTTCGTTTCCAATCGACAAGAACATCCACCATGAACCAATCATGGAAATCATGTTAAGAACTCATCCAAAAACAGTGCAAGGAGCAAAATACTAACCATTAAAGGATGAAATGATGTTATTAAATGATAATATAAGATGTTATAAGCATGAAAAAATTTCTTTAAAATACTTATAACACTCTTTTTACCATTATACATGGGGTTTAAACAAGTTTTAAGTAAGACAAACCCGAGGTAAGGGAATTCTTATCCCGATTTCCATTTTTTGGGTTAACCTTATAATCCATTATTTATGTGGTATTAAAATTTATTGTGTGATGGGTTTTGTTTATACTATGTTCTATTATGTGTATCTAAAGTATATATACATACTCCATCCACTCTATTAATTTTCTCTTCAATTGTATGATATTAATACGGGGCTTTTCTATGAAAAATCTTCTTTTTAAATTTGGTTTTACAAAATTCCAATTAAATGTTTTTATTTTATTATTCATGTTTTATTATTATGTTTTGGTTCTTGGGAATTATTTATGATGAAGGGTGGGACCTATATCTCCCTCCAATGCACTGGGTATGTGTAAGTTGGAGGTCGACCGTATGGTTACTCCAAGTGTAACTACGATGGTTACACAAAGTAAGGTAGTCGCGAGGCTTACAAATTATAAGGTACCCAAGAATGGTTACAAGATTATGTAAGTAATGACACAGATACCTTTATGAATATATTTATGTTTTCATGTTTGAGTGGATCTTTTGTAAACCTCATGTTACATGATGTAATTGTATATGCGTGACAAGCATGTCTTTTGAAAATGTTTTCATACGTTGTGAGTATTCATGGACTAATGTGATCTTTCCATATTTTTCATCCCTTACTGAGATTTTGTGATCATCCCACGTTTTTAAATGATTTTCACAGGTTAATGGAAGTGCAATATAAGGAAGGAATCCATGTTAAATGTTGAAGAATTGTCAAGAAGTCATGTTTATGTTTCAATGATTTATATTATGAAATAAATGGAAACTGTTTTTATGGTATCCAATTTGTAATAATGTGTTACGTTAGGAATGTATTGTCCCAATTATATAAAGCTCTAAAAAAGAAATGATCCTCAATGTAAAAGGAAATTTTTTCTTGATTAATTCAATATTATGTATGTAATAAGGTCGGGTCCTTATAGTTGGTATCAAAGGAAGGTTTAGATAACTTTAGGGGTTAGGGTGATGTTAATTGAATACCATAAATGATTTTCACTCTATGTTTAATTTGAAATGTTATAGAATTTAAAGATTACCATGTTGATTCATCTAATACATGTTTGATCAGAATGGTTGTCCGCAGAAGGAATAGGGATCCTGAAGAGGAGAGGCACTGACAGAATGACATCCTTCCAGAACTACAACCTGGAATGGTAGGGATTGGAACTGAGCAGTTTGTGACAATAATGGATCAGCTGACGCATGCAATAAATAGTGGTGGCATCAATGCAAGAGAACCAATAGAGGTACCACAACAAAACATGATAATAATGGAACATTTTATGAGACAACATCCTCCAGCATTCAATGGATCTTCTGACCTAGTAACAACTGAAGGATTGATCAAATCCCTTGAAAAGGTATTCGATGTTATGGGATGTTCAGAAAATCAATAGGTAAGACTTGCCATTTATCATTTTGAAGGGTAAGATGATCAGTGGTTATCCATGGTAAGGAATATCTAGGGTAGAGAGGATTTTTATCCTTACAGTGGAATGAATTTAAACGTCTTTTCCTTGAAAAATATTTTCCTAAGGTGGTGCGACATAGAATGGAGAAGCAATTCCTTGAATTGAAACAGAAAGAGGAAGACTCATGGGTTGTGAATGAAGCAAACATCACCCGACTGGCGAGGTATGCTCGAAATATTATTTTGGATCATGATAGCCAAATCAACCACTTATACTCTTGATTGAAGCCATGGTATTGAAGGGCGTTGGCCTCCCATGAATTCAAAAGTTATAAGAGGCTTTTCTGTTGTGATGAGAGGGTAGAGATGGAGTTTGCTGATGATCATGTACATTTTGGAAACAATGAGAAGAAGAGGTCTAGTTGGAAAGAAATGGGTAAGAATCAACCATAGAAATCTGATGGTAAGAAAATCCAATTTCCATTTTGTAAAAAGTGTGGTAAGAAGCACCATGGGGAATGTCTTAGAAAAACTGAGAAGTGTTTTAAATGTAATAAGTTAGGACATATGGCCCAAGATTATAACGAAAATGATCCAAAGACTAATCCGGATAAGCAGACTGTATAGTGTTTTTAATGTGGTTAGAGGGGTCATTATGCAAATTCCTGCACAAAGAGAGATCTGAATGATGCAAAGAAGCCAGACTACAAGTAGAAAGGTGTTGTGAGATCATTTGCGACTACGTCAGTAGATGTCAAGACACCCAATGAAGTTGTATCAGGTGCATTGTTTGTTCACTCAGATTTTTCTAAAGTTTTGTTTGATACAGGTTCTACACATTCCTTCATCTCTGAGAAATTTTCTGGTAAATTGGAAATATCACCTCAACAAATGAGACCCAAAATTGTTGTTAAAACACCAAGGGGGAATGTAATAGAAAAGAGGAATTTTAAGAATCTGTCTATTTGTGGTATGTGGAAGGACTATACCTGCAAGCCTTGTTGTATTACCCACAGTCGAGTATGATGTTATTCTGGGGATGGACTAGCTTTCTGATTATCATGCTAAGATTGATTGTAGAGTTAATGAAGTTGTTTTTCAGAAAGAGTTTCACTTTGTATACAAGAATGAACCCATACAATTGATAACATATCCGGATGTTGAGAAACTATTGAATTATGAATATAAAAGTTATCATTCTCATATTGTTGAAAACAAGGGAACTATTCAAATTAATGATGTTCCAATGGAAAGTGAATACCTTGATGTTTTTCATAATGAGTTACCCAGTGTCATACCTGATCGAGAAGTCGAATTCACAATTGACTTAGTTCCTGAGGGAAATCCAATTTTAGACCCCCTTTTCATATGGCTCCAATAGAACTTCTTGAATTGAAAAATCTGTTGCAAGGTTTTCTTTATAAAGGCTTCATTCATCCTAGAACATCACCGTGGGGAGCCCCTGTTTTGTTGTTGAAAAGAAAGATGGATCCATTATACATTGCATTGATTATAGATCTCTTAATAAGATCACTTTTAAGAACAAGTACCCTTTGCATCATATTTATGACTTGTTTGATCAGCTTTGGGGAGCTCAGTACTTTTCCATGTTTGACATGAGATCCGGATTCCATTAGCTGACGGTGAAGGAGGATGACATCCCGAAAACAACCTTTCACACTAGATATGGGCATTATGAATTTGTTGTTATGCCATTTAGATTAACTAATTCACCTTTTTTATTCAGGAATCTTATGAATAGATTATTTCATGAGATCTTGGATAAGTTTGTGGTGGTATTTATAGATGAAATTATGGTATTTTCTAAAAATAAAGAGGAGCATGAAAAACATCTAAGTGATGTTTTGCATACTTTAAAAGAAATTAAACTATATTGAAAATTCAGCAAGTAAGATTTTTTGTTGCAACAGATTTATTTTCTTGGCAGCATTTTTAATAATGATGGAATAATAGTTTATCCTACCAAAACAAAAGTAGATGATGAATGGCCAAGACCCAGAAATGTTACTGAGATTCGTAGATTTCTAGCCTTAGTATGTTATTACAGACGGTTTGTTAAGAACTTGACATGGTTATCTAGCCTGATAACTATGTTAACATGGAAAGGATTTAAATTTGTTTGGATAGAGTAATGTGATGTTTGTTTTCAGGAACTGAAGAAGATATTGGTGAATGCTCCAGTTTTGGCCTTACCTTCCCGAAATGGTGAGTTTTTCAACTACAGTGATGCTTCTATAAAGGGAATTGGTTGTGTTTTGATGCAAAATGATCTGATAATTACATATTATTCGAAACAACATAATCCTCATGAGCTAAATTATCCCACACATGATTTGGAATTGGCAGCTGTGGTTTTTTCTATTAAAAATTTGGAGGCATCATCTATACAGAACCAAATGCCAAATATATATTGTCGTTAAAATTCTAAAGTATATATTCACTCAGACAGAATTAAACATGAGGCATAAAAGATGGCTAGAACAAATAAATGATTAGGACTGCCCGATAAATTACCATCCTGGGAAAGCTAACAAAGTGGCGGATGCCTAAAGTCGGAAACATCATGCATCATTAACCATGCTATGTTTTGAACATGATACCTTGATTAATGATTTACTAAATTTTGGATTAGAAGTTGTTGGTGCTGAGAATGCATCTATTTTGTTTTAGGTTTCAGAGTAGTCCTCATTGTCAAACAAAATTAAGTGAGCACTGATGGAAGAACGTGAGCTACAGAAAAAGGTAGAATTGGTTAAAAAGGTTATGTTTCCAGAATTTAACCTTGATAAATATTGTATCTTAAGATTTGGAAAAATGTTGTGTGTTACTAGTGATTCACAATTGAAGAAATATTTTTTGTGTGAAACTCATATTTCTTCATTTTCAGATCATCGTGGCAGTACTAAGATGTACAGAGACCTTCGGTAGTATTATTGGTGGGATGGAATGAAAATAGATATTGATGATTTCACCTTGAAATGTTTGATGTGTCAACAAGTTAAAGTAGAGTGGTGGTTACCAAAGGGGATGCTTCAGCTTTTTCAAGTGCCAATGTGGAAATGGGAGAATGTATTCATGGACTATTGTGGTGGGACTACCAAAGACTTCTCGAGGTAACAATGTGATTTGGGTTATTGTTGATCGACTAACAATGCATGCACATTTTCTTTCTATTATAGATAAAATAACTTTGGTTCTGATTTCTCGATTGTATCTCAAGGAGATTTTCTGGTTACATGTAGTTCCTCTTTGCATTGTATCTGACCGAGAACCCAGGTTCACTTCTAACTTTTGGAAGGGACTTCAGAAGTTGTTGGGTACAGAGTTAAATTTCTATACAACTTTTCATCCTCAATCATATGGGCAGTCAGAACGAAAGATTCACACTTTGGAGGAAATGATTTGAGCTTGTTTGATGGACTATCATGGAATTTGGGACCAACATCTTTCTTTAGTTGATTTGTCTTATAATAATAGTTTTCATTCCAGTATTCAGATAGAACCTTTTGAGGCCTTGTATGGGAAGCGGTGCAGGACTGTAGCATTTTGGGATAAAGCCGGTCAAAGAATTTTGATGGGGCCAAAATTAGTTGAAGTAGATGATGAGAAAGTGAGGATGATCTAGCAGCACAAGAGGATAGCTCAGAGTAGGCAGAAATGTTATGCAGATAATAGAAGTAAAGACTTCTATTTCGAGGATGGTGACCATGTTTTCCCTAAAATCTCTCTTTTGAAAATTGTGATGCCTTTCATTATTAAAGGGAAGCTAAGTCCATGGTTCATCGATCCTTCAGAAATCATGGATAATGTTAGAATAGTGGAATATCGCATAGAGTTGCCTCTGATTTTGTTTCAGGTACACAATGTTTTTCATGTTTTGATGTTGAGAAAGTATGTTCCAGATTCATCACATATCTTGAGCCCAGAAGCAGTTCAGCTAGAAGAGAAACTTTCTTATGAATAGATACCAGTTCAGATTCTTGATCGAAGGGAACAAGTATTGCGGAATAATGTAATCCACTAGGTAAAGGTTTTGTGGAGAAACCACATGGTTGAAGAAGCAACATGGGAGTCTAAAAATACTATGAGGGAAAAGTACCCTCATTTTTTTAATAAATAAATAAAATTGTGAGGACGCAATTTCCAGAAAGTGGGGATAATATAACACCCCATGTTTTTCTCAAAATAAATAGAAATGCATGGAACTTTTTTTATGTAGATATTTATAACTAGCATTTAAAACATAACTTTTCTACTTCTATGTTTTTAATTTCAAAAAACTGTCATCTACAATTTTGTTCAGTATGTTATTTGGAATCTATTGGAACCAACTTGTTTTTTTGGTGAATAGTAATATAACATTATGAATAGTAATATGACCCTAATGAATAGTAAATTTTATTATTGTTTTATTTTATTATGTCTTTAAGATAATATCATCTAGGTTAATTTTTCATTGTGATATTCAAATAGTTACAGAATTAGAATTGTTAATTTTTGAATAAAGTATGATTTTACATAAAAATTAAATTAATAATATTTATAAAATTATTTTCAAAAAAATGTACTTCATTTTTGAATTCCAGACATCAATAAATTGTTAGGGTAAATTTTTGGAATTTTTCTGAAATAGTTGATTTTTTTAGTGAATAGTAAAAAATACAGTTTTTAGTTTCGGTGTGTTAATGACATCATTAATGATTTAATAATGATGTCAAAAATGTGGTCCACTTTTGTAAAGTGAAATAATATGAGAGGTGTCCCAGGTGGATAATACCATGGGAAAATACCATGGGAAATCTCATTGTCTTGCAAATACCACTCGTGAGGTTTCCCTTGAAAATTATTAAAGTAATCTCTCACTTTGAAGCTAAATACCAACTCTTCCCTTCATTAAATTCATTAACAATTCTCCCTAAACGAATATCTGGACTCCATACCTTCATATTAGTCCTCCCATGGTTTCCTCATTCCCCCAAGGTCCCAACCTTCATGTTCTAAGGGTTACTCTACATGTTAAGAAAATTCTCAATTTCTTTCTTTTTCAATTCAAGTTCTCTTTTTTTTGTGGTATATCATTCAAGTTTCCATACCAAGTTTTTATTTCCTTATTATTCATGATATATTATGTTTTATGATTTATTTTTTGATGAGTTACCTTTTTCCCCTCTCTTCTTAATGTTTTCTAAAACCCTGTCGCATAGTTGTTGGGCTGCCAAATTGTTTTAAGAGATTTCTCAATTATTATATTATTTTGAGTTCCTTTCACTTTATTTCATCATATATTCTTACCAAAAAGTCATTAGATCTCAAGAAATAATGTATATTATGGACTTTATTTTGTTCATGGGAAATTCATCATCAATATTCTTCTCTTCCCCCACTTTTTCAAGGAATTAAAAACATTGTTCGTGATGTGTCGAATTACCGACATCGTGGACGATGTGATTCCAATTTCCATTAATTATTTAATGTCTAGTCATGAAACCATTTATATAGTTGAACCATAATATAATATATGTGTCATTAATCAACCATGGTTCTGGAATTCTTTGGTACTCATGGTTCTAATTTATAAGACAAAATGAGGTAGTTATTATCAAAGAGCCACTCAAATGATCTAAACGAACATCATTAATGTTTTAACTTATGAATCAACCTCATATTAAACATTAAAATGATAAATGGTATAAATTATGGTACTGCAAATATCTAAATACCTTTTCATTCTAATTCTGCAATTTCACTTCCAATCGAAATGAACATCCACCATGAACCAATCATGGAAATCAAGTTAAGAACTCACCCAAAAACAGTGCAAGGAGGAAAATACTAACCATTAAAGGGTAAAATGATGTTATTAAATGATCATATAAGATGTTATAAACATGAAAATATTTATTTAAAAAAATAATAACACTCGTTTAACCATTATACGGGAGGTTTAAACAAGTTGTAAGTAAGACAACCCCGAGGTAAGGGAATTATTAACCCGACTTCCATTCTTTGGGTTAACCTTATACTCCATTACTTATGTGGTATTAAAAATAATTGTGTGATGTGTTTTGTTTATATTATGTTTTATTAATGTTATTTACAGTATATATACTTACTATATCCACTCTACTAATTTTCTCTTCAATTTTATGATATTTATAATGGGATTTTCATTAAAAATCATCTTTTTAATTCAGTTTTATGAAATTCCAAAGTAATGTTTTTATGGAATTATTCATGTTGTATTTTTAGTTTTTGGATAATGGGAATTATTTATGATGAAGGGTGGGTCCTATATATCCCTTAAATTCATTTGGTATGAGTAATTTGGAGGTCATCCGTATGGTTACTCCTATTGTAATTCAGATGGTTACACAAAGTAATGTAGCCGTGAGGGTTACAAATTATAAGGTAGCCACGAATTGTTACTAGATTATGTATGTAATTCCCCAAGATAACTTTATGATAATATTTATGTTTTCATGTTTGAGTGGATCTAGTGTAAATTTCATGTTACACGAAGTAATTTTATATAAGTGACAAGAATGCCTTTTGAAAATGTTTTCATCCGTTACAGGTATTCATGGACTAATGTGCTTTTTCATCATTTTTCATCCCTTACTGAGGTTTTTTTCTCATCCCAAGTTTTTAAATGATTTTCAAAGGTTAATGGATGTCTAAGACAAGGAAGTAAGCCATGTAATATGTTGAATAATTATCATGAAGTCATGTTTATGTTTTAATGATTTATATTTTGAAAAAAAATGGAAAATGTTTTTATGGAATCCACTTTGTAATAATGTCTTACGTTATGAGTTAATTTTCCCAATTCTCTAATTCTATAAACTTTAAAATATCCTCAATGTAAATGGAAGCGTTTTCTTGATTAAATTCAATATAATTTATGTAATAAGGTCGGGTCGTTATATGATGAAACGTTGAGAACAAGTTCAATTGAATTTTATGGCGGATGGGATCAACATGTCCCATTAGTGGAGTTCTCTTAAGACCATAGATTCTAATCGAGCATTCAAATGTAGTCATATGGATCTCTATATGGGATATTATGTATAACTCCTACATAATGGGAAGAAGCAACTGAGAGAAGCTTTTTGGGCCAGATCTTATGCAAGAGATGACAAAAAAAGGTTCATGTTGCACTCCTGGTTTGACACTCCCGGGGGATTTGTTTGGTTAATCATATGATTTTTATGAGTCATTATGAATTTTTTTAATGAAATTTAATTGTTGGTAATGAATAATATTTTTAAGAATATTGTTTTTTGAAATAAATATCCTTTATAGTTAAAAGATTTTTAAATGAAATAGGCTTCTACCTATGGTTTTATTCTTTTAGAAAATAGACGATAATAGGAGGAACTGTGAAAATGGTGAACACAGTAGACCATGCATTGACCTCCCCCCAATGGAAGCCAGAATTTAAACATCCATGAGAAGATGAACCATCTAACTCAAGTTATGAGAAATAACTTGAATCAAGTTGAGAGACTGATTTCGCCACCAAGGGAACAACATTCGGTTCAGTTATTTATGCGTCAATGACCACATACCTTCCGTGGATCAACCAACACATTGATTTCTAAATAGTGGATCCGCTCTCTCAAGAAGGTCTTTTCTTGTACTCCATTGTTCTGAACAAGAGAAGCTATCCTTGGCTGTTTACCACATAGAGGGGGAAGCGAATCAGTGGTGGGAACTGATTAAAAACATGAGGCCAAGAGTAGAGGATGATTCTATGGACTGGGAAGAGTTCATAGGCATCTTTTTAAATATATATTTCCCTAATTCTATGTGAACAAAAATGGATAAGGAGTTTCTCAAGATGATCTAGAAAGAGAATAAATATGTTGGAAGCTACGAGGTGAACTTCACAAGACATTACCGTTACACCTCAAGAATTACCATGGATCCTAATGGAAAGGTTTATAGATTCTTCCATGGAATAATACCACATCTATAGAAGAATATAGACAATTGATTCTACAATAGCTATAAGGATATCATGCATAGTTCTATGAAAGTCGAACTGGAGTTCGGTAAGATGCATCGGTCTCATAAATCCAATGAAAAGAAGAGATCAATAGAGCCAAGCATGGGGAGGATCTTTGATCTGGGAAGACGAGGTAGGAAAGTGGAACAAACCCATTTGTAATAAATGTGGGAAGAAGCATTTGGAGAACTGCCTTATCAGGAGAAGGCACCGCTACAAGAGTGGAAGAGATAGCCATATCGTGCAGAATTATCATAGTGTGTTGAAGCATGAACTTCCGAAACCTAATGAAAATGGGAATATAATGCATTTTCTACCTGAATTCCAATTCTATATGTGTGGAAAACATGGTCACATTTCCAGTCACAGTCCAAATTCGAGTGTACTGCAGGTGAATCACAATCATCCTCACGAAATGACAAGGGAACATGTTCGTGCTTTTTCTATCACTACAGATGAAGTTGAAGCACCAATTGATGTGGTGGAAGTTACTCTTGTTGTTCTATCAATGATAATAAGTACATTATTTGATTCTGGTTTGAGAGATTCATTCATTTCATCATATTTTTCAAAGAATTAAGATTCAACACCCAAATATCTAAAAGTATAGTTATTAGTAATGACTCCTAGTTTGATTATCCAAGAATCGTCAGTTTTAAGAAACTCTATTATTTCCATTAGTGAAAAAAATCTTATCAAAAATCAAATAGTCATTCCCATGCTGTAATTCGACATTATACTAGGGATGGGCTGACTCTCAATGTATAATGCTAAGATCAAATGAAAAAGTAAGGAAATCATAGTAATCTTGAATGGATAACCTACAATAATATTCCAAGGCATGATTTCTCAACCCTGTCATTGTTTATAAGAACCTCCTATATTATAATTTTTGTAGTTGGTTGGTGAAGAAGAAAAATGAAATGAGAGTATAAGGATAGAAAATGTCCCCATCATCTAGGAATACTTGGATATATTTCTAGAGGAGTTACCCCGACCTCCCATAGAAAGAGAGGTAGAGTTCTCCATTTAACTCATACCTGGATCTCATCCTATTTCAAATACCATGTATATGATGATAAATATGGAGCTAGAGAAATTAAATATGCAACTCCAATATCTTTTGGAGAAGGGGTTTATCTAACCGAGTCTATCTACTTGGGGAGCACATGTTCTCTTTTTGAAGAATAAGGATGGTTCAATGTGGCTATGTATTAATTATGGAGAACAAAATGAGATCACTATGAATAAAAAGTATGATATTCCATGAATTGATGACTTATTTTTCCAACTTCATTGGGCTCAATTATTCCCTTTGATTGATCATGGATCTGGTTATCATCAATTTTGTGTGAATAAGTAAGCTATTCTAAAAACATACTTCTGATAAAGATATGGGATTTATGAGTTTGTTGTTATTCCATTTGGACTGACTAAAGAACCTTAATTTTTTATGTATTTGATTAAAATATTCTTTACTTACTACTTGGAAAACATTTTATTAGTTTTTATTGATGGTTTGATGATATATTCCAGAATTCATGAGCATTTTGAGGACCATCTAAGGGTTATTTTGATAATTCTACAGAATGTGAGGATTTTTCATCAAATGTGAATTTTTTTTACAACAAGTTTCTTTCATGGGGAACATTGTAACCAATTATAGAATCACAATTGACCATAAAAAGGTAAATATCATAGAGTAGTGGACTCAAACTAAAATAAAAACTAATATTCATCATTTCATTTGATTAGAAGTATATTACACGAGGTCTGTGAAAAACCTTTCATGCCTTTCTAATCCATTAAAAAAGATAACTAGAAAAGGGGAAAAGTTCATCTGGAAAAAGGAGTGTGAGGAATGTTTCCAAGAGTTGAAGAAGATACTGGTTACAACACCCATGCAAACTCTTCCCTCATGTGGAGAAGGATTCATTATTTTTAGTGATGCATCTATGTAAGGTCTTGGGTGAATCCTCATGAAAAATGACAATGTGATTTCTTATGCATCTCGAAAGATGAAGACTCGTGAGCAGAACAATCCTACCCATGATATGGAGTTGGATGCAATTATTTTCTCTGAATATATGGTGGCATTGTATTTATGGGGAGAAATTTAATATATACACAAGAATTCAATGTTTGACGTATATTTTCACACATAAATAATTGACCATGAGAAAAAGGAGATGGTCATAATTTCATAAAGACTATGATTTTTCAATTCACTATCATCCTAGAAGATACAACAACGTCGTTGATTCATTAAGATGGAATGACCCAATTGTTCTATCAATGATGAGGATTCAAATGGATCTTTTGATCAAAGACCTAGTAAAGATAGGCATACTAATTATTAGGGAAGGGACATAATCAATATTATCCCAAATGATTTCTCAGCCGTCATTACTAGAGAAGATCAGAAAATCTCATAAAGAAGATCCTTTGTTACAAAATATGTTTGACACCTTGAAGTGTGGAAATTTTCCGGAGTTGAATACTGATCAAGATGGTGTACCAAAATTTTGTACTAGACTATGTGTTCCATCTTTTCTAAAAATAATGAAGGAATTGATGAATGAAGCTCATAGATATACTTTCTCTATACATCCTAGGATCAAGAAAATGTATAGAGACCTTCATGATCAATATTGGTGGGATAATATGGAAAGGGAAATTGTGGACTAAACTACATGGTGCCTGGTATGTCATCACATGAAGGAAGAGTGGAAAATTCCTAAAGGGGTTTTATAACCACTACCCATACCTATATGGGAGTGGGACAAGATCACTATGGACATTATCACCCGTCTCATGAGAACTTCCCAGGAAAACAATGAGATATGGTTAATTGTGGACCATCTCACCAAGTCTTCCCATTTTATCCCTATTCAAGAGGATTTCCCTCTTCATCAAATTTCCATGATTTATGTGATGAAATTTGTATGGCTGCATGGAATTCCACTTTCTATCGTATTTGATCATGATCCAGATTTCAAATCAATTTTATAGAGATGTATTCAACATGCTCAGAGTACCAAATTGAATTTAAGTATAGAATATCACCCTCAAATTGAAGTATAATCTGAATGGACTATTCAAACACTCGAGGACATACTGAGAACATTCTCAATGTAATTTAAGGGTGGATGGGATCAACATATCCCACTAGATGAGTACTCTTACTATAATATTTTCCACTCGAGCATTCAAATTTCACCCAATAATTCTCTATATGGGAAGAGATATATAACTCTTACATATTGGGATGAAGCTAGTGAGACAAAGCTTCTTGCGCCTGATCATATGCAATAGATGATAGAAAAGGGTCATGACATCCAGTAACCCATTATGGCTTCTTAGAGTCGGAAAAAGAGTTATTCTGACAACCTTCAAAGAAATATGGATTTTGATGTTGGTGAAAAATCCTTTCTTAGAATCTAACCTTTTAAGAGATTAATGTGGTTAGGGAAGAAAGGGAATGTCACCCCTAGGTACATTGGCCCCTATGATATCCTTGATTGCATTGGAAGAGTGGCATATCGACATGAACTTCTTCAAAATCAAGAACAGGTTCATGATGTCTTCCACGTATCCCTCTTGGGGAAGTACATACCTGAATCATCACATGTACTTAATCCTGAGGTGGTATAACTGGAACATGACCTCTCTTATGAGGATCAACCAGTGGAGATCTTGGATCGCAGAGGCAAGGTTCTACAAAATAATACTACACACTGTGTTAAATTTTTATAGATGAATCAATAACCTAAAAAATCCACATTGGAGCTAGGGGAGACTATGAGGAAAAAGTTCCCAACCCATCTCTTTTCTGAGGGTACGAGTTGAAATTTCAGGACACAATTTCTTTAGGGGGGAGAATTTAATGACCCAAACTTTTGAATAATATTTGTTTATTAAATTTTTGTGTTATTTGTTTTTATACTCAAAAAACTATATCCTTTTATTAATGAAGTTTGTATAACTAAAATATGGAAACTAGGTTTCGAATGTTATATGATCATTGTTCAATATGACTGTTTGAAACTAAACACTTGATGTTATGATTATTTTTTATAAATACAAGTGATCATGGTTAGTTAATATAGAAAGAGGAGTTAAAAGCCTCGTCCAGTAGAATCAGTCCATAAGAATCCCATCTATTGGAGCTTGGGAAGGAGGTTGTGTCGCAAGGATTTGCTTTGGAGCAATCCCAAACTGAGCTTCAACATCTGAAGATTGAACAGAATCACCTATGGGAGAAGATCAAGTTGATAGAAATCACCACTCTATCAATGTTTTCCAAGCCTCCCAAATATTCTATATCCATTGCACACCTTACTTATAGGTCATATGTATGTGTTATAAATGGTTATGCAATGATTCTTTAGTTACTTTGTGTAATCCGTTAGTATAATTGAAATTTTTATTTCATTATTCCTATTTCAGGAATATATTTTCATAATAATGAATATTTTTAACTAAGAAAAATTTGATAAATTGGTTTTAGAAGTAAAAAAGTGTGCTTTGTAGATATTTTTCATACATAGATAATTATTATGGTAAAATATTCTTTTTTTGGAATATCAAATGTCAAAATTAACCGAGGACAAATTTTTTGAATTTTTCTAGAATGTTTCAATTTGATGAATAGTATTTGATGAATATGGTTTTTGAGGAATAGTAGTTGATGTATAGTGACATTTTGTTGAATAATAATAAAAATTATTATTTGATTACTTTTTCTATGAAACGATTTTTAAAAATATGACATACATGGTTTTAATAATGGTGAAATATGTAGTTCAATAAGATCAAAATATTTTTTTTGGTCAATAGTAAATTTACCCTTTGGAATAGTAATTTTTTCCTTATGATTTGTAATTTTACCAATGGAAGAGTAATATAACATATGTAGTAATAAATATGTTTTAGTCATCTTATGTGGTAATGTTATATAATTATATCATAGTATAAGTATAAAATTATTTTATAGCTTATTAGTCAATTATTAGTATTTTATTTATTTAATTTAATTAAAAATTAAATTAATTTTTGTAAAATGGTGTTCACTTTTGGAATCTACCCATCATAAAATTGTTATGTTGATACTTTGGGATTTTTCTGGAACAGTTGAATTTTTATTGAATAGTAAAAATACAATGTTTGAGTTTTTGGTAAGTTTAATGACATCATAATGATGTAATTGTAATTACACATATTTTTTCATTGATGTTTTATAATTTTATGGGACTATTCTAAGGCTGTGAAATCTGACGGCATTTGATTCTGATGCCCGGTGTGCTCAGATCGAAATTTTAAACTTTCATTAAGGTACGTTCAGTAAAAGTGATAGTGGTAAATCCTATATTTGGAACCGGTACTCGGAATTGAAATCTAAGGGCACCGTTGAACTTGCTGCACCGGGATTCTCTTATGGGATGTTTAAAATTGAACACATTTGGTTGTGGCAGATTATTGTTTTCGCCTTTATCGTGGATGAATAAATAAAATGAAATTTATTTTGATTTATTTTTAAAACATCTTTCCACCATATTTTCATGCTTTAATTGTGTGGACCACAGGGGTGGTCAAGCATTTAATGAAAGACATTAAATTCCTGGTTACACAATGGTTGTGTAACCACCCTTCATGTGATTAATGAGGCTCATTAATTAATAAAATTAATGAACTTCGTAATCACATGTTAGAGAGTTAAACTATAAGGTGGGGTTTTGGAAAATCGTTGTAAAAGGCTTGATCTTGAGAGGATTATTGAATAAAAATGAATCCCCTCACCAAGGGAAAACCAAAGAAAGGCGATTGAGCGGCGTCGTTGGAAATTTTTTTGCGGGAATGACTAACACCGACTCTTCCTCAAACGCAGACGTTCTATAATGATCATGAGGTAGGGTTTTTTTTGGATTAGTTTTAAAATAATTGTTTAATATTATTCTTCCATCATGTTATCAAGCTAACACGAAGGTCACGGGCCAAACGAACAAGGCTCGGAACCCCCCACCCCCACCCGCTAGTTTGTTGATCTATGCCCTCATCATGGATTTCTTATTCAGGATTCGACGAAACCATAAACGGAGGGTCAAGTGGTGAAGAGGGACTCTTGGGGAGGCTGTTGATACCTTCATATGAAAAAAAAGGGTCACCAGAGCTCACCTAGTTGCCCGCAAGAATGGCGTATGCGTGCCACCGGCACGGTGGCGCCGTCAGGGTAATGGCGGCAGTAGGTACTGGCCTGCTGTGAAGGAGGTTGTGGAGCGCCGTTGCGCACCACCGGTGAGTACACTCGAGGAATATAGCTGTTGCGGATAGCAGTGGTCAGCACCGTCCGGCGCTAAAGGGAGGTGAGCGGCATGCTATCGTGCGCCGCTGAAGATGGTCGCGGCTTGGAAGTCATGGAGGAGGGTCGGGACCCTCTCCCTGTGGGTCCCTCGGGCGACCTGGCGGTGCCTCATGCACCACTTCTCCACCTTCCGAACGATGGAGAGCCTCCCCCCTCCCACCCCAGCTAGGGTGGGCCCCAGCCTACAAGCCAAGAAAGCCCAGCCGGCCGTGCAAGCCCAATGGGTCGTGCCCTCCGCAGTCCGGGCCACACGAGCCCAGTGGGCCAGGCCCCATCAGGGGATGGGTTTGCTTGATGTGTCCCAGCCCATCCGGGTCAGACCCGTACTAGGTCGGGTCAACCTAGACCAGATCAGGTCAGGACATTCTGACCGGGTCTGACCGGACTCGAACCCCACCAGGCCCATTGTAACTTAAAGGGCCATAACATGTGAACCAGACGTCCATTTGAAGAACCATCTACAGTGCTGGTATCCTTAGAGAAAGATGGTCCATTTGGTTTTCTTCACTTGACTTTTGCAGAAATTTGGAATACGACCAGGTTGGATCGAACCCAAATCGTACCTGGACCATTACATTAAAACGCCTATAATATATAGATCGGGTGCCTGATTGACGCGTCGTTAGTCACGTCTGAGCCCTTACGACATGGAGGTCCTTTGGGATACTTCTTCGTGGAAATTCGAGGTGTTGAAGGTATGACTGATTTATTATGGAGAATATCCCCCTAAAATCAATCGTTCTTAGTGAGGGAATCTAGTGGTTGACTATAACGTGAAGAATGAACATCGATCCTATGTGGGATAGAATCTATCAATCCTAGGTGGGTTAGAATCTGTCAGTCCTATGTGGGTCAGTGCTCATCAATAATGAGAAATTCAGCGCTTACAGATCATATATGGGTCAGCATCTACTGATCCTATGTGGGTCAGCAGCAGAGGCTCTCGACAGAATTAGATGATATAGAGATACATCAAATAATTTTTTACATCTATACATAAGTTATACCTAGTGTGAGCTGAATCTTTACCTTTGTGGTACTTTTAACTTCATGGTATTACCTTCGTGGTGTTACCTTTGTGGTATTCTCTCCTCATGGATCTGTTGTGAAAATGGCTTAAAATTCGGAGACTTATGATTCATCATGAATAAGAAAAGTATATTTTAATAACATAGGTGTATATATTAGAATATAGATATATAGTATTGATTACTAATTTGTGATTTGTGATTGTGGTCTTTCATTGAGGGTTTTTCTTTTTGGAAATATGGGAGACCTCCGGGGGTCTCGGGATCCCTACTGAGTATTGTTATACTCACCCCTGCATGGGCTATGCCCACACCTTGTTGTGTCATGGACTGGAGACAGACAACGTTAATCAAGGCTGAGGGAGCCAAGAAAGGACAGTTCTCATAGGTGGACCATTTGAGGTGATGTTCCATTATGACTACTGATTGTGAGCTATACCTACCCTTCATGTAGGATCCTTGGAAGATGAAAAAATGGGCTATTTTTTGTAGCTATTTTAATTTTATGATGGGCTTGTATTCTCGCCCCCTTTACTTATAATACTCACTCATTTCCTATTTAGTTTTTGTTCATGGTTTGCATCCTATTGTGTTCTTGGACTATGTGTTTTCATTTTCGAAGGAAATGCCTTCCTGTTTAAAGAGATATGCCTTTCTGGTGATATTTTCTTGCCCTGTCCAGTGAAAGGTGGGATTGAGGTAGTCATGGAATGGGCTATGGCAAATGGGTCATGAAATTGTGGTATCAGATGAGTTGGTTCTACCAATGGACTAGAACTATGATCTTTTCAATGTGGAAATAGTGTTAACTATTATGAGTGTGGTTTTTAATTTTGCGAATCTGGGGTTAGTGCGGTGGCTGACGTATCAATACACCCAGACCCATGATTTTGATTTCTAACTTAGTGCATGAAAACACTGAATGTGTATGTTTTGAAATTTTTTTCATATGATCACTTTGAGTAAACTCACCATGTATCACTTATTCATCAAAATGCATCTATTTTCTTTCAGGATTCCACCACATAGACAGACAGCTAGGGATCCCGAGAGAGTACATGATGACAGCCCACCGAAAAATGAGGCCATGCTGCAGGGCCCTCTTATGGCGTTAGCAACTTAGGGAGGTGTACCAGTAGCACCACTACCTATTTGGCAGTCATTGACACTAGCCCCACCAAGAGATAGTGTGTTCTAACTGATGAGTTTCAGTGGTAGAGGCCTCTATGATTCAGAGATGAGATGGATCTGTAGGCATATGCAGATTGGCTGGAGGCTGTGGCAAGAGTATTTATCTAGGTTGGAACACCAGCCGAACAAATTGTGATCCTAGCTGCCAACCCTTTTTAAGAGAGAAGTAGGGAGATGGTTGGGCTTGACAGTCAAGATGCATGATGAGGTGACCCTCACCTAGGCCGTCATCAAGGGCCATTTCAGGGCAGATTTCGTCCTACTGACTCTACACACAGTACGTATACAGGAGCTGCTAAACTTATATAATGGAATCATGAATATGGCCCAGTACTTGGTGAGGATCAATGATCTCTCCTAGTACTCCACCGATATGGTACGGGACCCATTATTCAGGGCACAAACCATTGATAAAGGTCTCTAATGGGAGATCATAGCATCAATGATATCGCCCAACATTCTGACGCAGGTTGGGTTGCTACAGCGAGCACTTTTGTTGGAGAGATTCCTAGCTGAGCAGGCCTAGACAGTGTGAGCCACCACAAGAAATTAGGTAGAAGAGTCATCCATAATAGGTAGTAGACAGATGATTAAAGGGACCAAGCAGTCCAGACCTTCTTTTGGATGTCCTCATGATACAGTGTCAGTGGTGTGGGGCTCACGGGATATTGGAGGATAGATGAGGAGCATGCAGTGATACTCGTGCGGAAGGTAGGGTCACACGGCTCATGACAGCCGGACCTGCCATACGGACGACCAATAGATAGTTGAGGGACTGCCGAGGTAAAGGAAGAGATTTGATCGAGGATGTTTGCAAGTAGAAGACAGATGTGGAAGAGGAGCTATCTATGAAGTAGGCGGTGGGAGGCGATTCAAGGATCTACTGCCACCACTTCCAGGTGGTCCACCCAGACGATAGGGAGCAGGAGAATGGGGACGACCTCAGCTCTAGGTAACATAGGACTATGACCACGCTTCTCTATAGATGATTTGATGAAAGATATGTCTCTACACCACCCTAGCTGTAGTACTTATAGACACAAGTTCTAGTCACTCTTTTATTTCCATGGCCCTCATTCGGAGCTTGGAGATTCTTGTGGATTTTCTGGCTCGATATTTATGGCTAGATACTCTTACGGGAGGGAATATAATGATTGAAAAATAGTGAAGTTAGTGTGAGATTACTCTAGGAGGAAAGAGCTTCGGCTGGGATCTTCTCGCCACGATGTCGAGGCCTTGCAACGTCTTCTTGGGTATGGATTGGTTATCTACAGACCATGCACAGATTGACTACATTTGGAGCAATGTTTGGAGCATCAGCAAAGATGGAACAAGGTTTTCATTCATCAGAGATAAAGGAATCTTTGCATCATAGGATAGAATTACCCGGAGGAGGGTGTAGCCGATCACTCCTCGATTGGATAGGATTACCCTCAGAGTAGTTGATGTTGAGAGTCTGAGTTATCTTATAGTAGTGGACCAGCATGAACATTTCTTTCCTGATAATGTTCTAGGACTACCTCCTCAGATAGAGGTGGACTTTTTCATATACTTGTACCATGGTATGACCCCGATATCTACAACAGTATATCAAATGTCTCCCGTGGAGATTCATGAGTTACGAGTACAGTTGGAGGACTTGCAGAGGAAGGGGTTCATAAGGCCAAGTGTTTCTCCACTGAAATCCCCGATTTTGTTTCCAAAAAGAAAGAAGGGAATTTGGGACTCTATGTAGTCTATCAGCTAATAAACCAAGTTTCTAGAAAGAACATGTATCCACTTCCGATAATTGATGATATTTTTGATCTGCTGAAGGGAGCATGTTGGTTTTCTAAGATATACCTCAGATCATGTTATAATCAACATATTGTAAGATATGAGGATGTGAAAGGGACAGCCTTTAGATGTCGGTATGGCCACTACAAGTTCTAGATTATGCCATTCTATGTGGCCAATTCCCCTTGAGTGTTCATGGGACTCATGAACTAGATCTTTCATCCATACCTCGATCGCTTTGTGGTGGTCTCCATCAACATCATTTTTATATAATTGGCGTCAAAGATGGATCATTCCTATCATCTGGATATAGTTCTGGATACACACCAAGAGAACCATCTTTGTGGTATGCTATCGAATTTCTAGGTCTGTATATGGGAGGTCTACTTTCAATGACATGTTATCTCGGGTGCTGGAGTTTCAATGGATTCGAAGATGATAGTTGTTGTGCTTTCTTGGGAGATACCTAGGAGTGTACCTGAGATGTGGAGATTCCTGGGGTTTTTTGGGTTCTACCGGAGATTTGTACCCAAATTTTCTAGAGTTGTGACACCCTTGTCATCATTGAAGAAGAATGGAAAACCCTTCATATGGACGTAGAAATGCCAGTGGTGTTTTCAGTAGCTGAAGTAAATACTGATGAGTTCCCCCATATTGATGCTACCAAAAGAAGGTGTTGGGTATGTAGTCTACTATGATGCATCAGGGACCAGACATTGATGTGTCCTAATGCATGAGTGAGAAGTGATTGCTTATAGATCATGACTACTAAAACAACATGAGAAGTACTACACTACCCATGACCTGGAGCTAGCAGTAGACGTCTTCGCCTTGAAGATGAGGTGACACTACTTGAAAGAGGAATGATTTACTTTTTTACTATGACCACAAAGTCTCAGGTATATCTTATCACAGAAGAACCTGAACCTGGGGTATTAGTGACAGACTATGAGATAGTCTACACTCCGGGCAAGGGGAATGTAGTGGGCGACACACTCAGCAAGAGGTCTGGATTACAGCTTCTGAGTTAGGTGATTGGGTAGCTAGTCGCCTTGTAGATATCATTTGTGGATTTAGATAGAGAAGCTTACATCCACTCTATGACTGTCACTCCCCCACTTAATAAACTAGTTTAGGAGGTACAACTTGCGGGCATTGACTGCGAGGATCAACGTGCCCAAATATCCTTATGATAGGCACCTGATGGATTTTATGAAGGTGGGGAGCACGTCATCCTCTTTAGAGGACGCACCATGGTACTGATGGAACTAAGGTAGGAGGTGTTGACGGAGCTCCATACATCCCCTCTGGCAGTACATCATGGTGCAGAGAAGATGTACCAAGACCTCTGGAGTTTGCACTGGTGGCCAGGGATGAAGAAGGTAATGGCATAGTTTGTTCTAAGATGCCTCACTAGTCAGCAAATGAAGGATGAGAATCAGGTTCCAGCAGGCTTAGCACAATGACTAGTGGGACTAGATTGAATGTGAGATTGTATCTCCATCGACATTGTGATAGGTCTGCCATAAAAATCTAGGGGACATTATTCCATCTAGGTGATCATTGACCAACTCACCAAGTCATCCCACTTCCTACCCATCTGAGAGAAGGGATCAGAAGAGGGATTGGGACACATCTACATACATGAGATGGTTTGACTTCATGGGGTGCCATCGACGATCGTCCTGGACCATGACACATGTTTTACATATCAGTTGTGGAGGGGATTGTGGGATCTGTTCAGGACTCATCTATGTTTTCGCACACTCGTTCATCTATGGATGGATGGTCAGATGAAGATAAACATTTAGACACTATAGGACATGCCTTGTTATTGCATCCTAGATTTTGGCCATAGTTGGGAGGATCATGTTCCCTTCATGGAGTTCTCATACCATAATATATATCACTCCACCATCAGTATGGAACCATTTAAGGCCTTCTACGGTAGAGCTTGAAGATCCCCTCTATGTTGGACAGACCTAGTGGAGTCAGCCCTTATGCATCCAAAGTTGGTACAGGCTACCACTAAAAAGGTAAAAATCATCCAGGAGTGGATGAAGACTACATATTGTAGGTAGAAGACTTATGAATACATTAGATAGAGTCCTTTGGAGTTCAATAATTGAGACCATGTCTTCCTAGGGGTCTCACCTCGACGCGGTTTTACATGATTTTTCTGGGCGGCGAGCTATCTATAAGGTTAATCGGACCCTTTAAGGTTCTCAAAAGAGTTGTTGAGGTGGTGTATCACCCAAATCTTCCCCCATAGATGCATTGGGTGCATAGCTTTTTCCACATGATCTAGCTGAGGAAGAATGTGCATGATCCATTGCAAGTTATCGACTGGGGTGAGAAAGACATTTATGATGGGGTGATGATTACAAAGGTTCCATTAATGATTGAGGATCGACAGGTGTGGGTCCTTCAGGGATGATCGATTCCACTGGTGCACGTTCACTAGAAATATGGGAACCTCTAAGAGAGCACATGAGAGATAGAAGCTCAAATTCGTGCTTAGTATCCCCATTTGTTTCCATAGTCTATGTTGTGTCTTTTAGGGGCGAAAATCCCTAAGGTGGGGAGAATGTAAAGACCTAGATTTTCCATGTAATTTTTTTAATTATTTGGGACTACTGAAGGGCTGGTAAATCTTAGGGTGTTTGATTCTGAGGCCCGCTGTACCCAGAGTTGAATTTTAAACTCTCTTTAAGGAACATTTAGTAATCGTGTGAGCGGGAAATCCTAACATTTGAACTGGTACTCAGAATTTAAATTTATGGGCACCATTGAACTCACAACGTCGAGATTTTCTTAAGGGAGGTTAATCCACGACTGCAGTTGGTCGAGGAGGAATGTTTTTCTTGCATTTATTATGAATGAACAAATAATATAAAATAAATTTTATTTTATTTGAAAAACATCATTCCACCTCACATTTTAATTTTGATGGTGGGGACCACATGGGTGGTTGGGCATTTAATGAAGGAAATTAAATGACTTGTTACACAATGGTTGCGTAACCACCCTCCATGTGATTAATGATTCTCATTAATTACCCAAATTAACGATCCTCTTAATCACATGTTAGTGTTTTAAACTCTAACGTGGGGTTTTGGAAAATCATTTTCAAAGGCCTGATCTTGGGTGGATTTGTGACGAAGAATGAATCCCCACACCAAGGAAGAACAGAAGAACGATGATTGAGTGGTGTCGTTGGAGGCTTGTTGTGGGAATGACAAACACCGACTCTTCCTCAAACGTGGAAATTATTTAATGATCATGAGGTAGGGTTTTTATTTTGTTTAGTTTTAAAATATTTATTGAATCTTATTCTTTCCTCATGTTTTCATGCTAACACGGAGGGTGAAGGCCTACCGAACAAGGCCTGGATCCTATGCTACTTTTTTGATCTATGCGTTCTTTGAAGACATTTTTTTGGGATTGGACGGAAGCTGGAATTGAGGGTCATGTGGAAAAGAGGGAGTCCCGGGGAGGCTATTGATACATTTGGATGAAAAAACAGGTCACTGGAGCTCACCCGGTGACCCACAGAAGACCGCTGGCATAGCACGGTGGCACCGTCAACTGGGGTTGGTGGGAGTGATGGTGGTGGACTATACCGACCGGCCATGACAGAGGTGGCAGCGTGCTATTGAGCACCTCACATGAAGAAGGTTGAGGCATATAGCTATAGTGGAGGTCTGAGACCCACTCCCTATTGGTCCTGTGGGCGATCTAGTCGTGCCATGTAGCATTAATGCACCGCCTTCCGAATGGGGAGGGAGACCCCCCCTCTCCCATGCCAGCTTGTGCGGCCCCTATCCAAGGGGTCATATGCTCCACAGGCCAGGTTGTGCTAGCCTAGTGGGCCGTTCCCTCCGCTAGACAGGTCGTGTCCCATAGGGCCGAGCCTGCCGCGACTCGGCCCAGCCTGGTCAGACCTGAACCATGTGGGGTTGACCAGCACCATGTCGGGTCTCCCTAGAATAGGTAGAGCTGGTTCAGTCTGACTAAGTCAGATCAGAGCCATACCCAACCAGGCCTAGTTTCTCTTAAAGGGCTATAACATGGGAACCGAACGTCTGTTTGATGAACTGTCTACACCACTTAGATACTTGGAGCAATTTGGCCATTTTGGTTTACTATATTTGTTTTTTATAGAAAGTTGGAGTACGTCTGGGTTGGATCAAACACGGATCCAACCAGGCCATTGGCATTAAAATACCAATAACATACAGAGTGGTCGCCTGATTATGGCACAGTCAATTGCGTTGGAACCCTTATAGTATGTAGGTCCTTTGGGATAATTTTTGTGGAACTTCGTTGAAGATGATGTAAGACCGATGTCTTGAGGAGCGGATCATCCTGGAATCAAGCGTGCTTATTGTGGGAATTTAGCGGCTAACTGTAGGAGAAAAAGAACATCGATCCTATGTGGGTCAGCACTCGGTGATTTGGAGTGGGTCAACCTTACCAATCCTATGTGGGTCAGCATCTATCGATCCTATGTGGGTCAGTAGAAGAGGATCTCGACAGAATAAGATGATCCAGCGATAAGTATAATAATATGTACTTTTGTACTTAAGTTATACCTGGTGTGAGTTGAGTCTTTAGATTTGTGGTAATTTTACCTATATGGTGTTACCTTTGTGGTGTTACCTTTGTGTTATTCTCCCCTCATAGATCAGTTGTGAAAATTGCTTAAAAGATGGATCCTTATGTTTCATCAATAATGAGATGAGTATATTTTGATAACATAGGTATATGTAATGGAATATACCTAAGTAGAGTTGATGAAAGTATAATGCTTTATGATAGAGGTATTGATTTGAGTTTTTTCCTTTGTCGAACTCTGGGAGACCTTCAGGGGTCTCAGGGTCCCATAAAATAATTGTTATACACACCCCTGCACAGGTTATGCCCGCACCTTGCTGTGTCTTGTGTAGATGACATATAATGTTAATCAAGGCTGAGGGAGCCTAGCCAGAAATGTGGTCAGAGGTGGACCATTTGACATGACGTGCCATAGAAACTACTGATCAGGATTTGTACCTACCATTAATGTAGGATCCTTGGTGGATGAACACATGATTTTTTTTGTTTCTGTAGTACTTTTTAGTTGGGATTGTATTTCGACCCCCTATTAATATAGGACTCACTCTTTTACTATAGAGTTTTACTTTGTGGTTTTCTTCTTGTTTTGTGTTTGTACAGTATGATTGCAGGTTTAAAGGCAATGACTTCCCGTTTAATGGGATTTGTTTTTCCGGTGCTAGTCGCCAGCCCATGGCCTATGGAAGGCGGGTTTGGGGTAGTCACAGTACAGACCCCATGGGACGGGTCATGATAGTAATAATTAATATAAAAATATGGTCGACCTTTGTACAATAAAATATTTTATGAGGTGTCCCAAGTGGCCAATACCATGGGAAATACCATGGGAAATCCCTTGGTTTAGGAAATACCACTAATGAGGTATCCCTTGGAAAATAATAAAATAGTACCTCACTTTTACTATAAATACCAACACATTCTTCCATTCCATTCATTCTAAATTCTACCCCAATAAAGATATATTCTTTTAGACTCCCAAAGAGTCCTCCCAAGTTTCCCTTAAGCCCCCAAGTTCCCAACATTTAAATTTTTTACGTTACACTTGAAGTTTATGGAACCTTTCACCCTCCTTTTTAGTCAACACTTGTTTTATCTTATGTCATTGAATTTACATTTTGATATGTTGGGGTATGATATTATATATCCGTATTAGTTTCAGTTTTATGTGCATATGATGAGAAACATTTTTTTATCCCTCATAAATTCATTTTCTGAATTTTTAGGTGATAGAGTTAGGCTGCTGAATTTTAGTAAAAAAATTGCATCTTCGCTTTTCTTTCAAGATTCCTTTTCATGTGGTCTGTCATTAAAATGTCAATAACATGATATTAATTATATAATATTTTGTCCTTATAATGTATTATGATTTATTTATGAGTGGTTGCCCTTTGTCTCCTCTATTTTTATTGATTTTTAAAACCATGTTACACAACCATTATGTTGTAGAAATTTCATCTCAAAATCCCTTTCTTTTTCTCAAGAAATTCTCTTATTTTATATATATGAATACCCAAAACTATTTCATTTCTAGAGGAATTCATCAAGAAATAAAAATGATATATTTAATTTATAAATTAACATATATGAAACCCTCATTTCCTTTCTGTGGGTTATAAATGACATAATGATCATGTTTTAAAGCACTTTTTTAAAACATCACGATTTTGATATTAAACAAATTTATTTTATTTTTTTTGGATTATTTAAGAAATGTTTGATTATGATCTATGTGGTTCACCTGAAAATAAATAAAAATTAAGGGTTTTCCTAGATAGATCTCTATTTCATTGGGTAAAACGTTAGTCTCTATAAATAACATGTTTTACGATACATTGGTTAATAACCATGGTAATTTTTAGGACCACTTGGGGGGTGTACATTGGTGATATGGATATGAATGTCTAAATTAAATGTTGTATCCAAATTTTCAAGTTATGTTTCAATTTATTATTATTATGATATTCCACTTTATATTTCCATTGTGATATTCCCCATGTTCTTTTTGATATCACTCACATTGACATGTAAACTATTTAACTTGTTTTCCTTACTAGGCATTTTGCTAACCAATTAATTTCATGAATGTATCCAGGTTATAAAATAAATTAATTTTACTTAGTATTAACATTTAAAAAAGCTTTTCAAGGGTAATAAAATAATATTTTATGTTTTCATGTAATACGTACCTCTTTTCCAAGATACTAGACATTAATGATCCTATATTTGTAAAATGAAATGAAAAGTTATTTAATAAAAAGGTGGTAATCCATATCAAGAGTGTCAAAATATATGTGTAGGAGGGTCCCATTCAGAATGACATAGAATAATTTTTGAGATTTAATTGACCAAATCTTATAGGGGTTAATACCCCTTGATGCATCTATTCAAAACCCACATCAACAGGTTGTATCTAAATAAATATTTATTTCTTGGAAAAATACACTCTTTTCTTAATCATAAAATAATATATTCTATAATTCTTACTATTGTATTATTTTTTCATACTAATGTTTTATTATACTTGTATCCTAAATTTCGAAACCTTTCAATGATGGAAAATTAAATGAATAGAGATAATAAAAAATAATAATAAAATGATTACAAGATTTAATTATTACATCCAAAAATAATCACAAAACATAATGACATTATTTTTTACATCCTAGGAAACTAGTAACGGAGTAATAATTATTTGACATGATATTAACATATCTCTGTAATATAAATCCACTCATAGATATTCCAGTTGACACAATAATCTAAAAGATAATGTATATGAAAACATAAAAAGTATGAACTAAAATTTATATTACGTGATAACATATAAAAGAATAAAATAATTAGTATATGGAAAGAACATAAACATAATGAAATAAATTAACAGGGAAAAATATTTGATTTGAATGAAAAAAATAATAATAAGTGTTAACAAAAGGTATAAAAATATAGATATAACATCTAAAAGGATAACAACCTATCCATGGATTGTATACTGACCCAGGCTAGACATAGATGGATACTACATCATTTTTTATGAATATTTAGTAAATTACAAAAATGCATAACTAAGGACCATAATAGTTTTGGGTATTTTAAAACATGGAAAAAATCATTAATTACGGTGAAAGATCGTCAAAATCTCACATAAAGATATACACCATTAGTAATTCTACCTAAAACCTTTCTTCATTACCTAGGGAAATGAAACATAAGAAAGGGGTGACTTTATATGCTCAATAAGGGTAAATAAACAAAAATAAATATCATAACATAAACAAAAGGTATAGAACATTTGTGTATCATTTTAAGATAATATACTACATATTAGAGATAATTATAATTATTAGAAGTTCAAAATACATGAGGTATAAGGAAATGAAATTGATAATCCATTAAACCATAACATAGGAATAAGGAATGGAATTTTTTTGCATGCACATAATAATAAAAAATATTTTATCAAGGATTCCTACCATGACCATTATAACATTTTTGGAATGGGCTACGACTCGTGAACAAACTAAGGTCATGGGTTAACAATATGTACACACTCTTACATTTTTTCATGGGCTAAAACACATGTACATTTTTATTTTTGAGCATGGGCTACAACCTATGTACAATCATTCTTTTAGTCTTGGGATACAACCCATGAACCATATTTTTTTTGGGCTTGGGCTGCAACAAATTTGCTTTATTGTATTCGGTCATGGGAAACAACCTTTCAACATTCTTGTTTACAGAATTGGGCTACAACTAGTTTAACCTACTTTTTTTAAGATTAGGATAAAACCCATATACCTTTTTTCATTCTTGGGCCATAACGCATGTACCGTCTTTTTTGGGTATTGGGATATATCCTGTGTACCCTCTATAATTTAGGCTTCTATTATAACCCATGTACCATCTTTCTTTTAGACTTGCGCTATAATCCATGTATCTTCTTATTTTCAGGCAGGGGCTACAACATGTGTACCCTTTGGGATCATATAGTAGTTGTCATTATCCAATGCATTGGAACAAGATATAGGTCCCTCATATCTCATAATAAAATCATTAATATATGTTCCAAAAGATAATAAAATATTCTTCATATCATAACCCATAAAAATAGATCGCATGTATAAACAAAAAATCATAACCATCAAATTAAATTGGTATCACAACAATTGCATCACATCATAAACTATGAAAGGAGATAGGTTTCATAATCAATTCTTGAAAGAATCTCTTATGAAGTGAAGTGGGGTCTAAATGAATATAACATACTAAATATAAATGGGTTTGGTAAATGTCATAACATTAAATCATAAACAATTAATATAAATAATATGAATGGAACATTATGATCATTTCATAAAAAATAATGAGTAACATCAACAGATGTCATGTTAGATGGACAATAATTTTGAGATATATTTTTTAAACATTTCTTGAGGAAAATGAACTTTTTTCTTTAATAATTATTTTTTAATGCATAAAACCAATTGAAAATATTTTTCTTTGAAAGTAAAATTAAATTTTATAAATAATTAGTGAAATCATTTGAAAACCTTTTTCCTTGAAAACATATAAAATATTCATCAACATATTTTAAAATTCATTTTCTTAGAAAAAACATTGAAAACATGTAAGGAATGATTGAATTTTTTTTATATCAATTTATTTTAAAATACTTTTAAATAATAATCTAAAAAAGATTTTGAAAATCATTATTTTTAAAAAAACTTTGAAAACATAAAAAAAGGTTCAAAATGTTCTGAAAACCATTTTCTGTGAAAATGTATAAAATATGGTTAAAATGATTCAAAAACCATTTTCCCTGAAAATATATTTTAAATAAATTTTCATAAAAAAATTATCCATTAAAAATGAAAAGAAAACTCCAATTGATTAACAATGGATTAATCTGTACATCTCGTATGAGGTAAAAATAACATTGCTTTTTCAAGGTAAAAAGGATCGAATATTGCATAATTCGAAAAAAGGTAGGATGATTCCTTTGACAAAATTGGTAAATTAAAAAACGGTCAAATGTATTTTAATGATCATAGAATAATAGTACAATATTAATGGAAAACCATTTTAGAAAACATGGTTTTTCAAGAAAGTATATTTCCTGTCAAAGAGAGGGTAATATCGGGCTTTCTTAAAACACATTATTATATATATTATATACCAAAGAGTATAAAATAACAACACTGCATTAATATAACATTATTTAATAGAGGATAATAAAACTAATGAGTATCTTCATATATGGAATATAGTATTTCATCAATTGAAGAATAAATGTAAACAGTCTCGAAAACAGATGATATTATCCCAAGAAACTCTTATAACATGTTATCTTGGGATCATACTCTACATGTAATAAATGGAAATTAAATTAAACATAAAATATCATGAAAATAATTATATTCCAGATAGAACATGTATAATTGAATCATATAATCCATGAAAAAATAGTTTAGGTGCATTACTAAACATGAGTTTCAAAAAAGGAAAATTGGGAGAAAACATTTTCACCGATTTGGTAACTTTTGAAACAAAAACCTCATGAATGAAAAATCATAAAATGGATTTGTTAATTAAAATAAATTTAATTATAATATTAATAGAATAAAATCATGGGATATACATACACCACACAAAAGGAATGATTGGTGAACAAATCATGTATGGAACACAAATAGAATGTGAGATGAACTCCTATTACCTTGTACTTTGACTCTCATCATACGCATTTAGAATGCTGCTATAATATATATAAATTTATTATAAATATCATAAAGAACCATATTATTATATCTAATAACATATATGGTTTTATTATGACATTATATTACCCATTTTTAACCATTATATGTTAAGGATTCACTTCGGGTAATATTCGCTTTGTTTTTCATATATGTCTTAATTTGTTATATTTTTGGTACTTATACTAATATCATGATTCAAAAATGTAAACCATTATATAAATATTATATATATACATTATATTTGAATGATAAAAATATATATAATATATAATTATTAAATGGAATACACCATTTGACAAGATGGTAGAACGTATGTACACATGATTACTAGTTTCATTTAATTATCGTGTTGATAGAAATAAAGTAAAAGACATATGTGTACATATATTTTTAAATATCATTATTAAAGTAGATTTATGATATCATATATATAATATATATTTACTAAAACCATATTTAATATAATATATTTATTGTATGAAGGAATCAAATCACTTTGAGGGGTGGTAGTCCACACTTCCTCAAACGAAATTATCATATTTACATAAGATGTAAAGATTAATGGTATGTTACAAATAAAAATATCATTAGAATAAAGGCATTATAAATATAATATATATCATATATAAACAAATATTCCATCATAATGGGCACCTTGATCGGTGGTAATGGAAATAACAACAATCATCATTTCGTGAGGCATTAGTTCACCGTACACAAAAATAGTATGTTTGTTACACATTTGTTTGAGGTTTATATATGTGTAGATATAAAAATTTACATAAAAACAACATAGTATATTTATTATACTCTTATTTTATGTAATCATACAGTAAATAGTGTTTTATGGGTGGAGAAGGAAATTTAAAGAAATTACATCAGAGAAGACCATACCTCTTAATTGGGTAACTCCTTTAAGTTTGTGCCAAAGGGATTCTTTTGAAAAAATTATACCCAAAATCATTAGTCAAGGTGGAAGGTAGGGATGTTGGGAGCATAATTTATTAGATTTTGGGATAGCCAATTGGGTTAATTCGAGTGAGGAAGAGGGAGTGGTGATGGGCCTTTATAGGAATGCAAAAGGACTCAATTGGAATTTCTGAAAACAAGTTTGGTGTACACAAGTTATTAACAATGAAAAGACATATGTAACCAAAATAATAAATAATTTAAGGTTTATAAACGAAATATGTACATAATATGGGTTTCTTTAAAAGTGGATAGGTCAATTGGTCCCATAATTTTAAGGTTTAATCCCAAATTTGGCTTAATTTGGCCTTAGTAGATTTGGTTAATTTTATTCACATTTACTAATCATTTTGGACAAAAATTAACATGGTTTAATTAGAATTTGAATGTTATACAGAATAAAGTTATATATGTTGTTTTTTTTCAAAATTTAAATCACAGAAGTGGAAAAATTGAGATTAATACTAATCCCATAGACTGGACGAAATAACAGGTTTTTTAAAGTAGAAAAATGTTCCAAAGTTTGTTAAGATGTTGTATTCAATTTCGAATTAAATTTATTTTAATTAATTATATTTTATTAATATATGTAATAATTATCTAATATGACCTTAAATAAAATTTATAATATCACTTAACATTGATAATTAATTAAACAAATGGCAGTTTTGAACAAAAAATATTATTTTTTACTATTCATAAAAAAGATGTTTCTCAGAGAAATCCAAAATATTCACCGAAGGAGAATTTAGATATTATGAATTAAAAATAAAACATTATTTTAAAATTTTAAATTTCTAAATGTTCATAATATTAATTTTATTATTATAATTAGTTCATTCATGAAAACGAAATTCGTAACATAAAAGGACTTTACCAAAAATCAAATATTTCATTATCCATATGATATTTTTAAATAGAAAAATTATAAAAAACATTTTGTAAGTATTTATTAATATAAGAAAACAATGTTAAATTTATAGGTTATAATTATATCATTTAAAAAATTATTTTAAAAAATATGTTTCTTAAAAACTCAGTGTTGTGTGCATTGTACGCGTAGTTGGGATTGCAGGTAGTGCAAGAAAAGTTGGTATTGCATTTAGCACAAGCCAAGTTAGTGCTAGGTAAAAGAATTTTTTACATAGTTTCATTAATATATATATATATATATATATATATAATTATTTCCTATGACATATGAAATGATAAATATCGAAATGATAAATATATTCGAAAAATATATTTCACAAAATCTCAGGGTGCAATATTCTACCCTCATTAAAATGAATCTTTCCATAAAAATTCTTATAGGTTATCAAAGGTTTAATAATTTAAATTTTTGTTCATAGAAACACATATAGAAAAAATTAATACTAAAACTTCACATAAAATGGTAAATTTTGAACCATAATAGTTACTCAAAGTAACATATAACTAGGTTCAAACATAAGAGAACATAGGTTCAGAGTAATGATTAGACATAGTGGAAAAGCAGAAATTTTTATAAGGAGTGATTTATTTAATCAATAAAAAACAGGTGAATGATGAAAATAAAATTTGAGGGCTGGAAATTCATAAATATATGATGATTTATAAGGCCATCAGTTCAAAAAAATTTAAGATATTAGGACAACACATTTTTTCATCATTACCTTAAAGTTGAGTATTTCATTTATTGAACATGATTATAAGGAATTATACATTCATGATATATTTATATAAACATAATTTCAATATTTATTTAAGCTTTAATTAATTTCTAATTCATCAATTAATTCATTTAATTGACGTCCAGAAAGTAACTTTGATGCCTAGTGTGCAAAAATAAAATTTTACCATATATTGAGGCCATTAAATGAATAAAAAGAATAATTATTTATATATAAATATTCATAAAAATAAACATGGTTAATACATTAATCTCTAACCATAAGATGTAAAAATATTATTTCCTCGTAATTAGTTATTCAGTAAAAATAATTATTAATTAGCTATGAAATCGCATAGGCAAGTGGTAGGAGTGAAACCATATCGTCCTTTGGACATGGGTTCAAGTACTAAGGCCTTTCCAGACATGATTGGTTGTCACCCAACATACATGATTTCTTTTTCTAAAATCAATCAAATATAATTTATAAAAAATATATAATATGGACCTCCCTAAAATAATTTTAATCAATAATTATCCTTTTAACAATATATTTAAATACAAAATCATTTCAAAAATTCTTCCTTTAAAGTTTAAAATAATCTTTTCATAAATGGTTATCCTTATAACCCTTCTTAATGATAAAAATAAAAAAAATTAGAATGTTATTTATTAAATAATCTTGATATTGACTCTCCCATATATCACAAATTATCTCTTTATTGTCACGTTCCAAACATGTGAATATATTCTTGGTAAATCCTTGTAAAAGCTTTTGGAAAACATGGATACTTCTTTATTCCAATTATTACTAGAAATATTATTTAAATACAAGAAGTTATAAACTTCATCCTTGATCAAATAGAAAACTCTTTCAGTAATCAGTTCTAGGGTAATCCACACCATCCAATTTACTTGTTTATATCCAACATATCATTATCCAAATATCATTATCTCAATTTTGGCATTAATTAAGGGGTTTCCACCATTAATTAAAATATCACCTTTCTAGGAAATCAATTTCATTTACCGTAATTACCAATAAAAATGTCTATTTTCCATATAGAAAACTTATACTAAAAACACTTAAATAATTTATTATTAATTTGACATGATCTTTGAATTAAAAAACAGAAATAATTAATTAATCCAACATTATTCTTAATACATTACTCAAGATTCATCAATATATCCCTTAATACATATTCCCTTAAATATGAAATACGAATCATGTTTTAAGGTTCCTCAACCTCAATTTAATCATTATTCTTATTTCTAATGTATAAAATACTGTAAGAGCATCACATAACTTTCATATGTCATTTGCGGTCTTATTATCATTAGATGTTTAACCAATACTGATAAAAACATCCTGATTATCATTATTTGATTTCACCCTCAGAAATAGATTCATATTAACTTGTGCTTTCTATATCAAAAACATTAAATGATAAGCAGATTCCTTGAAGTTATCTGCATTGAATAAAACCAGAAAACACAGTGTCGTAAAGGCATATCTTGTAAGAAGGCCACAAAATCATGAAAAATTAAATATATGATGTCTAAATAATGGATAATAATTTTCTAATCTATTAAAACTTAGTTTAATCCTAGGATATTAATATCCAATGTATATCTATTACAACATAGTTTTATCCTTGGTTATTAGCATGACTAGAAATTCCACATTAGAAGAAAAAAAATGACCGCACTTGATTCCTTTCATATCACATCTACTGACCCGTGGGGGGGTTGAATAATCATTGAAATTGGTATCCTTTATAATAAAACTCAATAATGGTGCCCTTTTACATTTCCTATATAATGGAATTCATACCAAACTGGAACATCACTGAGCTATGATCTAGATTATGTCCTCTTGCAATGAACCAATATTCCACAAATCATCAACATGAAACACAAGGGATAATGGAACAAGTATGGTGAAATGCTCGAAGTAGTCCTTAACAGTTTGATCACCTAGATGAATTCACAAGAATTACTTCTCTTTTGAAATTATTTCTTCCATAGGATCAAACCACTGGATGGAGGATGTCTTGAAATATACCCCTGAAAAAAATTAGAGTGGTTGGATAGGGATAACATGATTCCGCCAATCCAAACCAAATCCTTAGAACAAAGTAGTGGTACAGAACACCCTAGTGGTTTTAGGAGTCTGAAACCATAGTTATCCACTCCTAGACCTCCATGAATACATAGTTATCACTAGAAACTGGATGATTCCAATTTCATAGCTCTTTTTGTATGATCCAAATGAAAAGAAGAATATTGTCTTCCCTCTTCATCAAGTGTCTAGGTATAGTTCGAGAATATGAAGGCCACAACTAGATCACTAATATTACTACCCAATAGATTCAATTAATAACATCTTGAGTCCTTTCTAGGGGTAATATTATAATACATCTTAAAAAACAACATTCATTTAAACCATAAAATGTTCAATACAACGGTCGCAAAATCATAATCCAAACAAATAGTAATTACCATTACTCTTTAAATCATAATTAAAAAACACCCAATGAGGCTTTCCTTCTATTAAAAATACTGCATGGGTATATAAATATCTTTAAAACCATTAAAGATAGATAATAAAAAGGATTTCATCCCGAAAAACCAATTTCCTCATCGAACCACAAATACCAAAACCATTAAATTCTTTATAAAGAAACTCATTAATTTGAAATTAACATCATTCCAAAAACAGTTCATGAAATGTAAATCCCATGGAATTTTTTCAATAAAAACCATTACAGACCAGAAATAATCATTCTCTGAAATTAAATATTCCATAATGTGGAAACTTTTTATCCAAGGAACTCAAGCAACCAAGAAGCAGTCAAAAAAATGTAGTAACGTACAAAACATGGATTTAAAATTTTATCAACACACATTAAAACCATAAACAATTACATGATCACTCTCAACAAGAATAATGAATCATCAGAGGGGATGAAAGCATATAATGGGTGAAACATAAAAAAACCTAGATTTCTCCAATATGATTGGTTTGAAGACACATTTTTTCAGACCACTCAACAACCATACAAGTTAAACTAGATGTTTTATGTAATGGTTTATATGGGATACACATGGATTGATAGAACAGTTTTTATAACCATCCACGTCGTGAATTTCCTGTATTTTCACTTTACAACTTGGATTTTCCCCAATATTTCTCCTAGGGAATTTTGACAACTCATATTATTATTAAAATACCTAAAATTATGTCCAGAAAAAAACCATAAATTAAAAATTTAAAATAAATCACCAATTCACCAATAGAAACCAGAGGTCTAGAATTAAGAATATCTAGGAATGAAAATATCCTCACACACCACTTGAGTTATCATATTTTTAATTCAAATCTATCATTACATCCATAATAATAAAAGGATAGTCTAAAAAAAATTATAATGAATTTTCCTGGGTTTACCTAACACATCAATTGATACGTTAATCCACAAGGCCTTAGGCGCATTCCTTGTCTCTCATAGCTAGAAAAATCAATAAGGTATAAGAATTGAACATGTGGTAATTGTTACCATCTTAGTAAAACTATTATTAATAATGGATCCAATAGGGAAACCGACATAAGTTCTTATTACATTGGATAATGATGAGAAAATTATAAAGCATTTATATACAATAGAAAAAAACCTAACATAATAAATTTAAAAGGAACCAAAATCATTTTTAACATTTTTTCATCAATGAATCAATTTTAAAGAATTTATTTTACAACAAAATAATGGAAAAAACATAAAGAAAAAATCGTGAGGTCTATAAGGTCGATACACAACATGAACCTAATCGGTTGAACCAACTCTAGCTACAAAATTCATCATCAAAACCATTTTATACTCAATTTAACACTATAAATCATAAATCAACTACTTCCCAAAAGAGAGTAGTAAAAAACATACAATCCATAAATTTGATCCGATAGAAAACATTAACAATATATTCCTAAGAATGTTATTATGTAGGGTGTTATCTAAAGGATAGTATGATATCACCATGAGTACAATAATTTATTTTTTAATAATGAATCCATGTACACTAGTTTTAATTAAATGTACAAAAAAGTATTCATTACCTTGTTAGAAAAGAAATAAATATACACCCCTTTAAATAATTTCATTAAAACCCCTTTTAAAAAATGAAACATTGAGGTATTACCAAGGTAATTTCATTTTAAAAATAAATCATTACCCTTTTTGAAACAAAATTCATTCAAAAATAAATAATTTAATAATTTTCATTCCATTTAGAGCATCACAATTTGAAAACAATAAATAAAATCATTAATTGTATATTTTTCCGGAATTATATTATAAGTTTCTCATTTTAAATAATAATCACTTTTCTTCATTTTAAACATAGTACATAGAATGTGTACAAGAGTAAAGGAAAATAATAAGAATAATAAAATGATAATCACAAAAGATTCAAATCAATGAAAATAATAATATGACGTAAAACATACAAAAATAATTCTCAATTATATATATATGGTACATCAAAATATTCTCCAACTATGTGATATGTTACACAAAATCCAATAAAAAAATAATTAGGGATATCAATGTATACATTTCATGATGAAAAAACCTAGGGACTAATGTAACAGGTTCTAGATAAGAAAAAGTGGAACCAACGACTGGGAGGTTAATCATTACTTAACTCATATGAAAAATCACCCTCAAATATTATCTTCAATGAAAACCCCTAATTCTAGTTTTCACATTAAACTAGAGGGTAATATATAGTGTGTAACTCTCAACTAGAATAGCCACTATCCCTTGACTAACCACATAGTAGCTTTGGGTTCTTCGTGTCATAGATATTAGATGTGGTCTACTACCAATACCTTATCAACCAAATTATAAATATATATCCCAAAGGATATAAAACTAAACAATAAATCACTTCCCACCTCTAACTAACCCTCTTGAATAATGAGACCTAATACAAACTACACAACCATGAATCACTATTAATATAATTATTACACGTGAATAAATGAATGAAAAATAGATAACAATGGGGACCAAATTATGTGTAAAAAATAAATCAATCAAATGGAAACACACAATGTTCCAAACAATACTTATCTCTATCCATATAAGTGACATAATTAGAAAATCCCATTTCATATCCTTTTATAAAGCAATCTCAATTCATAGTGAAATCTAAAGTAATACAAAAAGGACATGATAAAGAAATTTGAAAATAATTTAAAAATCCACACTTTACAAACAATGAAAATTTAGGAATCTCATTAAAAATATCAATGAATAAACGTTGAATCTAATGAATTGAACACAATAATTTTTTTTAATAAAACCTGTAAATCCATTAAATTAGTGGAACCCATTTCTAAAATAAAGAAACTGCCTTGAAAATGATTAATAGATCATTATCATTATAAATTGGCTAAAATCCCCATTAAAAAATAATTTTTAATAGATAACCATTAATTTATTTTCTCAAACACCTAGAAATCATAAAACCCTATTTAAAAACAACGATCTATTGAAATATAGAAAATAAAATAAAATAAAATAAAAATCCAAAATATAGAATAACATTTATAAAAAAATTCATCATATACATAAAAATAATAGATCAAAAATGCATTTCAATATCAAGAACTTGTAGAAATATTTAATAAAGGACAATATAATGGAAACACCTACCTTATGTTGTGGAATCATTTCCTCCTATAAAGAAACCACTAAAAACAAACTCTAGATATAGATCACAACATTTAGAAACTAAAAGGAATAATACTCCAACAATACTATCCATAAAAATTACCAAACTAGTGACATTGTGGTTATGTATGAAAAATAAAATTGGAGAAAAATAATAATGAAAAAATATGAGTTCTATCCTCTCAATTTTGATAGAGTTACACAATTAAATAAATAAGATTCCACCCTTTTGGAGATTGTTAGGTGGGAAGAAGCCCTTGTGAGGAAAGACGAATAATGGAAACAAATAGGGAATCTTATTGAGGATTACCTAATTAAAAATAATGGTAAAGCTCTAAAATGTCCCAAAACAACATGGTCGATTGGTTTACTGAAACATTCAAAGACTGTGTGATCGTCACTTTCATAAAACTGGTCAAATCAAATTGATTTCCCTGTATTGTTTCCCTAATTATGTTCCTCAACAATAATCCATGAAAATGTCCCCAAAATTAATAAATATCAACCATGTTATACCTTGAACCTAGTGCTGAAATAGACTGTATAAACATAAGAATGAAATTTATTTTTTGGGGTGTCTTTTTATTTCCTGGAAATACAATACCACCATCATGAATCCCTAAACATAAAAATTTTCACCATTATATTATTCTTAGATGAATGTACCCTATCTCACCATATCTTTAGTATTCAACACAACATATTCATAAAACTACCCACAACACAACCTTTGTTATTAACAAGTACAAAAAATCAATGTCACACAAGAGCTCTACTGCCTCAAGACACTAATTGATAAGTTGATAGAGTTGAGATATTAGTATTACATAACTAATCCATAACATTGGGTTATAATAGATTTTTTGTATAATAAATTTATATAAAATTTATGAATAGACAAAATGTGGTATAAAACATAACCATATGAGAATAATTAACAAGGGGAACCAAAATAAAAAACCATATACCCTAACATAAATTAAATTTTTAGAAAAAGAAAAAATCACATTGAAAATGAGAAGATAATAATAGGTTATTCTATAACAATAAACACATTATGATCTGAACGACATTTCAGATACTTCTTATAAATTTTCACACCACCAGACTTTTCAAACCACCATTATGGATATCATTCCAAGATAAAAAGCTCAACTATGACAACCTCACCATCACTCCTTCTATCACTACTAAATCTAAGCATAATATGAAATTCAAAAAAATCAAAAAAAATTATAGTTTTAATTGAAGAATCACCACTACTAACTAGTTAGGATGAACCATCATATTTCAGAAATAAGAAAATGATGATTCCCTAGGAGTAAGTGTCATGATTCACCACTTGGTAAAAAGTAAAACCTAAGAGGAAACTTTTATTAAGTCCCCTATATAAGGATAAGATTAATCTAGTTGAACACTTACGATATATCACCATTGATAACAGAAAATTAGGAGGCATTACTTTCATAGTTAAAAATGGTAAATGTGCATGAGAAATAGATTCAATAAAGGAGCATGATGAAATAACATCTGAGGAAACAATTTGAAGAAGAAATATAATTTCGATGAAAAACTTACTATAGATAATAATGAAAAAATAAATATTTTTTAATAAGGGATTTACTAAAATCATTCAAAATCACAAAAATTTGATATAGAATAAATAACCACTAATGGATACCCTTGGTCACCCAAGAGAGATCATTCATAACAAAAAACATTCAACCTTATTGATTCATGACACAATTTTATTTTTTTTAAGAAGGTGGTGCCTGTACAAAAAACCAAGGAACAATCACTAGAAAAAATACATGTTATAATAATCTAAAATATGGAAACATAATAAAATATTTGTTATGAAATGTAAGTAGATAACCATGAATATCAACAAGATTGGTAATATCTTGATTAACCGCCTTGTTTGCAAGGCCATTAGTGACCATGATAGCCTCACGATATATATGAGTGATGATGTAGTTGATGTCGATAAGAGTGTAGATGTAGCCCATCCAGTGGGTGATGATCAGCCAAGAAAGATGTTTCACACCATTCTAAATTTCATGCACAATGGTTGTCAAGTCACTCTCAATCCAAAGGTTACTAAAACCAGGTTGTTTTGAAAAAGAAACATCATGAATCCAACTCATAATTTCAGATTCCAATGAAGAAGAAATGACCCAACTACCATAAATGAATCCAAGGTTATGAAAGACATGATTCCTAAAGATTGCACCACAACTCAAGGGGCCTGGATTGCCTTTGGAATCCCCATCCACATTAACGTTAACCCAACCAAGGAGTGGGGTGCGCCAACAGACATCAAAAGTGTGGTGAGGCTAGCAGTAGTTTCCATCAATATAGAATCATCATAGAATGACAAATTCATGCACCGTGTGGTTGTAATGTCCCATTAGGATCAAATCATATCTACGAGTGGCAATAATAATCCGCAATCTCCCTATATTATTCCTGAATGGGAATTTATTATAAATAAGAACATTTATATCATACCAGTTCACATGGTGAAGCTGGAAACAACAAAAAGGATAATGTTCTTAATCTAAAGAGAATTATCCATATCTCTGCATATCATTAATTGAGATTTGACAGAGTCATGTCTCAATAACCAACTATCAAAAATTTCAGAAAAATAACTCCAAAGAGCAGATGTAGTGGAATAATAAAGAAATAGATGATTGGTATCTTCGCTATGTTGGTTGCAGAAATTGCATTTTGAATAGAGTAGAAGACTAAATTATTGAAGACAATCATCTGTGGCGTTCTTATTGTGAGAAAGTCACTAGATAAGTGTAAATTTTGAACATTTTATCCAAGTGTTTTAAAACAAATTTATCACCCAAAATCCCTTTTAAAGTTACCAAAATAGTGGTTGTAAAAAAAATTCAATTAAGAATTCCATGTGGGAAGGTTCCGAGACTAAGAAGTCATCAGTGATAGAGAATGAATGGGTATCAATGAAATTCATGATGGTTTCAGTAAGATGATAGTTTTGGTAGTAGAGGACATCTCAGATAGGGAGGTTGGTGTTCTAAGGGAATTGGTCAAGAGAAATTTTAGAGATTAATGGAGTGCCAATCATTTTATCCAACCAAAAAATCATTGAAGTGTCTCTAGAGACCATCCACCTGGAATTATTGATAATGTCGGAAAAATATTGTTTAATAGATTACCAAATAAAGGAGGCAGGAAATGTTGAGTTTCCTTTCTTCAGTTTTTCATGAAATATATTTTTAATGAAGATAGTTTAATCATATTTATTATGCATAAGATTCCATGTGATCTTTGTTTTAAGAGCATCATTAAAGTGTTGATGATTTTTTATTCCAATTCCTTCTTTATCCATGGGTTCAAAATAATTTAACCAAGGTATTATTAAAAGTTTCCTTTCCATCATGCTACATATCCAACAAACATTGATAGAGGCATTTATTTATTTAATAATACCAACATTCCATTTGTAGACCAACATATAGTAAATCATTTTAGAGAAAATAGTAGATTTTACAAGATAGATTATTCATGCCATAAAATGTCATTTTATCTACCAATAATAATGTTGATTTATAAATTGATTATCAATTTCAAAGAAATGTGATGCTTTGGGTCATTCTAAGAACATGGGGACACCAAGGTATTTCAAAGGAGTAGATCCCTACATTATACCTAAGACACTTATAATGTGGAATTTCCTATTAGGGGTAAAAGTTTCCAAAAGAATATAGAATATTTGTTCTAGTTAATCACTTCCCCAAAGATCTCCTCCTAAATGGAATGTTCTTTTTTGAGTTTTAGAATGTTTCTTTTATCACCTTGAAGAAAAACAATGATATCATCAGCATACAATTAATGAGTGGGAGCATTAAAATTTCATGAAACATGAATGGGATTGATACTTTTTTATCATTAAGACAAGTGATCAAATATACACCTTTTTATTATATTGACACCCATACATTATCTATAAATACTATTGGTTTTGAAATATTTTTTTCTTCATATCAATCTTCCTTGTTGATAAAACATTTTTACATGAGTAATATATTGATTAGAAACTCCCATTCATCCTTTATATTAAATAGACTCTTAATATATCTTTAGAATGTTTGAGCCTAGAACACTCAAAGAGTCCCAGTGGACCATGTTGGTATTGTGATACAGGTTAACTATTATAGGAAAAATCATACCAGAAAAATGAACAACTAATGTTTTACCCCCATTTAGTTGGTCAAATATCTATATTCGGTAATAATGTATTGATATTTAATATACACCCTCAATACTTAATGCCACATGTAATGTAGATAACATAAAGGAATCAAGACATAGTTGTTTTTATATATTTAATCCCTAGTATTGAAAAAATACTTGTTGATATGTCTAGTTATTATCTCAAACAATATATATTTTTGATTTCCTTATAATTGTTACAAAGAGGCACATTTTTATAATTTACCAAAAATTAGTAGTTATTATTACTCTAATTACAACAAAAATTACACATTTGGATAGGTTTTCAGATAAAAATCCATGATCATATTTTGTAGTAATGTGTAATTATATATATAAGAATCACTAACACTCACATGTTCTACAAGATAATATTCATAAACAGTACCTTGAATTTCAGACTTATTTTTCAATTAATAGACATCTTTGTTAGCCTCATTCACCTTCTAATAAACATAATTTACATATCCCTCATGCAATAATCACATCAATGTTATAGACTTTAGAAATTATGTATTGGTAAATAGCCTTTCTCACATGTTATGTCACTAAAATCCATTGACCTCACTCAACACTTTGGAGCTATAATTTCAGGTCTTCTTAACACTTTACCCAATTTAACTTCAAAAAATTATAGGTTGGATATTACCACTCACATATTTCTTTTCTAAGTGAATATTCAGTCTATTAATTATGTATATCTACATCAATTCTGAATGAGGTCATTATCATTTACAAACTAATCATTCCTAAAAATATTGCTGATTTAAAATCATTTAAATCCTACAAATTTAATCCTTTCCATTTTGTGTCCTCATTCTTGAATTTTCTAGATATTTTATGTTTAACACATCTTTTAAATATTCTTATAATTTTAGCTCTAGTTATTAATAGTATTCCATGATCATCAACATAAATTCATATCATGTTATCAATAAATTTTTAATGAAATCACAAAGTCAATCATTATGATCATTGAACATTCATCATTTAATCGTCTCTTTGGATTGTACTTCACATAGATACAATGTACCATGGAATATTTTTTTACATTAAAAATTGTAGATATATTTACTGGTTACAACATTTTCAATACACCACTCAAATGTATACAACTTCCAGTTCTTCAAAATCATACTTTTAATCCTGATCTTTTAGTGTGAAACAATCATTTCTCTTACTTCTTGTTTGAAATTCATCATATATCATCCCCTTTTTGTAACTCTATTAATGATTAAAATATATTTTATTCAAGCATTATCCTCTTATTTATAAATCTTATATCTTCAAATCATCTTCGATTTCATATATTCATTTCTTTTTTCACCTCAACTTATCAAACACCTAGATCAGTCATCCATGCATCTAACACATTACCATTATCATTAGAAAAAGTCATCATCAATATTAATTTCTATAATATTTGTTTCTCCATCCATTAACATCATTAAATACTAGTATTCTATCTGTTAACTCTTAGGTACTTCATAAATATCATTTATTAAATTATCTTTCAGTCACATTATCTTCCATCTAGTGAAAATGACTTTCATATGAGATTCTCTAGTTGTTTTCCACCCATTGAATCATTTTTTTCATTTTTTATATTATCTCCATATCATCGATGGAAATTTTCAAAATCCTTATTTTATTGTGACCATTTCATTTTACAATCCCTATTTGAATTTTTTACTTGAAGACCACTTGGATCAATAATTATATTCCGACAAACTAATGGTTCCCCCTTTTAACTAATTTTACATGTATTGACTGATGTGTCCTATGAGATTTTAAATTTTTTAGGATTCTCAAAACACATCTAATCATTATCATTTATTTTTATACCAAATTATAATTCACATTTTCTCTCCAATAAGATATTATTTCATAGTTGTAACATGTTTTTTTAGTAAGTCCAATTTCTTTTCCAATAACATTGGTATTGTTACCTACTTTGTTTCATCATTATTATATAAAATTTGATGATTATAAATTTTGGATAATATACATTAAAAATGAATATTATATATTAAAATGGTTTTACTATCAATTAATTATCATCCATACTCTCTTTTATCATTTCATCTATAGCACATTTATCATCTAGAATCCCATCTTGTGTCTTTTTAGTAAATAGAAGCCATCTAGTATTCTATTTCAACAAACGTATGTGTTCATTATCCCCTTTGGATAGTTCTTTTGTATATATTTATTTTTTATATAATTATTCTTCAACCTCTAGCACTTTTTATAAAATGTTACCTATTAATTTTGTAGTCAATCACCTGAGGTGTCAGCTGCTTCTATTGATCATCATCTATCAAAAACATTTAATTCATTTAATTACTTCATATTACATTATTCCTTTTATCATACAGATGGATTACCTAGTAATATTTAGTGGGAATTTTATAATAGTAAAAATTTAAATATACTAGTGTTCCTTCTTCTGATAGTCACACATTTTTTTGTTTTAATTTTAGTGAATGTACTTCTGAAACACTGGTAGGCATCATTACATTCAACATACTCATTGGCCTTATAATAATTCATTTATAGTGAATAAAACAGTTCATTATATATAACCTTGGGGTACTAAACACACAATTTCCATACTTGAAATAATTCTATAAACGACCCTTACATTAGTATCTCGGAGCCAATGCCTTAATTTATTACATTGTTTTAGATAAAAGGTTTAAAATCCAAAAGCTTCGATCAGTTGTGTTGTTTTGGAAACCATATTACGTACATTAAACCCATTCTACACTCAGAAAAGAAAAACAAATGAATAATTCCAAAAAATTAGATCAACTATATCCTGTAAAACTCAATCAAAGATCTCTTCATCAAAACCAAAGGAAATGATATAGAATAAGGGCGAACTAAAATGATTAGTAAGGCTCATGTGTAGTAGAATCTATCATGAATAAATAAAAGTAATAAAGTTATAAATGTTAATAAATAAACATAGATTCTATTAAATAGTAACTTGAATATAATAAGGAAGGAATAATATATGTTCAATTAATTCTATATAAGTAATCACATGATCATGGAACTCTACTATGGATAATATAACTAATCTATTAATCACATGAAATTACAATAATGATGGAATATATATTATCAAAAATATGAATCATTTATATATGTTTCCAAGATAGTTATTTTAAAGATATATACTCTTTCTAGTTAACTTATATGGGTAAAGAACTATCTGATTTGGCCAACTGATTCATCTTACGATATAACAATTGCATTGATGGGATTGCATTATGCATCCCCAAATTGATGCCTTTCATGTGTGAAGCAATTCTCACATATCAGATAATTGATTAAATTCATAAAATATTTGACTTATAAACAAATATATATATATATATATATTGATTAAAATATTCATATTTAATAATATTTCTCTAGATATTCAAGTAACTTTTAAAAAAATCCATTTGTAAAAATGATATACGATTTCGGAAACAAGAAAATGAATTAATTATGTGTATCTTGTGTAAATCCACATAAAAGAAGTTGATATACAATATATGATAATGAAAATTCATTCATCACAAAATCATGACATGACACGATCAATTTTGTATATTTTTAACGCAATTATAGGAAATTGATTTAAAAAATATCTTACCACTTTGTAATCAGTCGTATCGTTTTCCCCAAAAAAGTAATAATTTTCAATGAAACACGGAATAACATGAAGATAAATTTATTCATGATATGATTTATAAAAGGGAAATTATATACACTGCACATATGAAATAAGTGATAAAAATGAATTTACCTCATTGAAGTAAAAGAGATATAAGAAAACATTACCTTAGGTTTTCATTAATTTCAACATGCTCCGACCTCCTCTTATTCAGTGGAATTACTTTATATATCTTGTTAATGGATCTGGGGATGGATCTTTAGAACACAAAGAACCCTATAACATTTATAAGCATTTTTATAAGATTAATGGTCATTGTATTTTTGATCTAAAAGGCTCAATGTGGTGTAAAGAAGTGATGCAATGAGATCCCTTTGATAATTGAGGTGATGGGATATTTTGGAAACTCTCAAAATATTAAATATATATATATATATATATGTCCTATTAAAAATTGAATTAAAATTAGTTATATTAAATATAATATGTTAATGGGTTCAAATTATCTCGTAAAATAATTTTCAAATAAGATTATGTCACATTATTACCCTTATATTTTGGTTTTAACCATTAATTGACCTCTTTATCTAATACCGTGACAATATGGATTTTTTACAGTTTGAGAGTGAATAGTATTACTATGAAATTACAAAGGAAACATAAATAGATCATTGGTGACATTTGAAACTATATAAAAAACATTTTAATTAATTTTATATTTTTGAGATTTTTATATCATTTTTTAAAATAATATTTCTTTTAATATATCTGTAATGTCAATTTTAACACTATTCATTGCTTTGGATTTTAATAATATCAATAAAAACATAATTTAAAAAACAAATATCCATAACATATCAAGGGCATATATAAATCTCTTTAAAAACATTTATTATCTCAACATATTATTTATTTTGAAATTTTTTATATCATATATTTGATAATTTCATTAACAAAGTAATTACCGTATTAGTGTTGTGTAATAATTTAAGGAAATGATTTATCCACTAAAAATTAAAAATAAAATATCAAAATGTTTTGTATTTATATTAAATTTGAATACAATACTTAATTGAATATATATTATGGATATCAACATATTGAAAAATCTACATTTATTAATAATAGAAATTTGACATCATTTACTTTTCATTAAATAAAATATTATAAACATCATAATCTAATCCATGTGTCCCAAAAAGTAAAAAAATAAATTAATATAATGAATGAAAGTTTATTAAATTGGTAATGTACAATAATATTCATTAATATCATAAATTTTTTCCCATGTGTACACATAACAAATATTTAAGATAAATAAAGTGACCTTTTTTGACGTTTTTTATTTAAATATTACATAAGTCATTTTCACGAAAAGTGTGAATTAGACCACTCAATTTTTATACATAGGTATTTTGGGTATAAATAAATTCATCTAATAATATTTGGTAATGTGTCAGGGTCATTTTATATTCCATATCATTTTATTTTTACACAAAATTAACTAATTTACCATTTATCATGATAACAAAAGTTTTATGGTTACTATTAATATTGGACAAAAATAAAATGAAAATATATAATTAATTTGTTAATATTGAATGAGATTTTGGCATCCTTTTTATAAAATAATGAACATAGATGTTTTATAATTTAATTTAAAAATCAATCTTCAAAACAAGATGAAAAATAGTTTTCTAGAAAAATTAAAATTTTGAACATAAATTTTTTAAATAATTAATTCAAGTATAAAATTATTTTTAAAAAATTAGATTATTTTATATAAATATTAACTAGTGAAAAATTATGACTAATTGAAAACATATTTTGACCATCTAAATACAATGAAAAATATAATTATGAATAAATATCTAAATTTTTCATTATTTATAAAAAAATACAACATTTCATAAACATAAGAAAATTTAACAATGGTAAAATTTTGATATGATGTTTTAAAAAAAATTAAAATTATCAAATAAAATTTCTATCATATCGTAGAATTAATAATAGTTTTCATACATAAAAATAAATAAAAATCACTTTTTAGGAAAATGTATCTTAAGAAAAATATCACTTTTCAAAACATATAACTCTTATTTAAGAAGAATTGATTAATACATTAGAAACATGTCATTACATTAATCATTAGATATTTTCTTTAACACTATTAATACTTCTAATTTAAGGGAAAGGCTATTATGGTTACATAATAATAATTCATTCGTTCATTTAAGCGGGGTGATGTATGCAATGTAGGATATCAAAGAAATTAAATTCAGAAAGATCCATGCAATAATATCTTGGGGTGTCACTTTATCCCCTCCATCGATAAATTTTTTTCTCTAAATATGAAATTTCACATTGAAAATTAATGTTTGATACTTTAAAATTTCAAAATAAGAGACACACATCATATATTGGGTTAATAAAACCTTCTTTTAATAAGATGGAAATTGAAATGTGAAGGTTGAAAAAATAGGATTTCAAATAGGATAACATTAGTCGGAAGTTAAAACCTAAACATTCTTGAGAAATATAAATTCATGTTCTTATAGATATTGATATAGAACAAGTTCATTTTAAAGTTAAACATAAAAAACATAAATATATGATAAGAGTGATTTCTCACAAATAAACGAGAATGGATAATATTTTTATTCCAAAATATTTTTCTTAGAGTTGATGGATTCTTTTACTATATATATAAATAAATAAAATAAAATAAAATTTTATGATTATTTCCATATAATAATCTAATACTATCCTTTGGTTGTTCCATGATCTTTTTCTACTTCATCTCTTAGGGCATGTTGTATCATATGTTGTTGGGATATAATAATATATAAAACCCTGTCTGATGTTTAACATAAACCATTTCATAAATGGTTAACATTATGACCCTTCCAAATATTATGATCCAAAATATTATAATTAGTTCCAAGGTATTTTTTAGTATTCAAATTATATTATCTATATCAATCATCTCCTTATCTAAACATCATTATCTATACATTAGGAACTAGTTGAGGTTTATATTTCCCACAACCATGTGATTTCCAAATGAAATCATTTAAATCGCTTTTATTGGACCATGAAATATATAATCCCAAATACTTAGTGAAATATTAAATTATTAAAATCCATATACATTTCATAATTCTTACGATGAGAATATAAACAATAAAATACTTTTACATCATATTTACAATGATCGAAATTAAAAATATTAATCAATAAATTTTAGTAGTTTGAATAACATAATCTTTACCTTGATCCCATCGCTTATCCTATGGTATATTCCCTTGATTCTTGTGGGATTTATTTTCATAGTTCTTTATTTCACTATAATTTAAACACTCAATATTAGCATTTTATTTCTTCACTTTTAATTCCTTTTCCTCGGGACAATTTTCTCTACACATATAACAAACCCCCAATATTTTCATGAATTTCACACGGTGGTTCTTTCAAAAATTAAAATATGTTATAAATATATATTTTCATTCTTCTATTTATCTATTATTTACTCTTCCACCACCTTTTTATCATTCTTCCCATTCAATCCATAATACATGGATAATTATTTCCCTATATTAAAAGAACATAAAACAACTTTTCTAATAGAAAAATATTGACAGACCAACTACCTTCAGAGACATGGAAAAATCCCTTCAATGAAATGTTCAATATTCATTCTGTGTTATTTTTGTAATATGTGGACTAATTTTATAACCTTATAAATGTTTCTTCATTAACTAAAATAGTTTCTTCCTTCTTTTTCATTAAAATAAGAAAAATTATATTCATCTCATTTTTTTATCATTGGGGAAATATTTTTCAAAGAATGTTACCTTAAAATATTTCTATTCAATGAGTTCTATTTCAGCTACCTCCCCTGTATTCTAGATCAATTTATTCCATTTACAAGCATCGAAATTGGAAAATACACTAGAAGTGTAACCATTTTTATTTTTTTTTCATAACCTACTGGCATGAATATTTTATCGGAAGGCTTAATCCATTTCTCAGCTTCCATTGGATTACTAGAACCACTAAATTATGGGGGCCTCTATCTCATAATACAATCCATCATGGAAGGACATTCATATGGATAGTTTTCTCAATTAAATAAATGTTAAATTTCATAACATGATTAAGATAACCAATTATGGTCATAACATTTTCAGTTCTAAACCCATCTTTATAGGATTCCTCATAAGGGAAATCTATACATTATTAGGATTATTGATACCTTTATTCCCACCAGTTTCCATTTGTAACCAATGGAATATACTAAATTATCCCATAATATTATGAACTATTTATAATTCAAAATATGGTTTAACACTTAACACAAATTAATTAATTCACGCATAGCTAATTTCATTAGAATAAGCATTGTTTCACTGGGATATTCTTCTCTTCATATCATCAATGTCTATAATATGGTTATGTTCCCTAATATGTTTTCCCTAAATCGAGTTACCAAGGTTTCCACTAAACACTCTCTCATAAGAACTAGTAATAACATACTCCAGTAGCATTATACCTTTGACATACACTATTACTTAGGCATATATACATGGTTTTAAATCCCAAATAACTGTTCAGTTTAGTTTTAATAGAAACCATATTATATAAATGAAATCCATTTTATAATGGTAATAGTAAATACAACACAATACATAACAAAAGATAATGTATTGTATCCTTGAAAACCCATTAATAGATCTCTTCTTCAAAAGATGGGGAAATGAAACAAAACAATGGTGAGCTCAAATGCTTTGTAAGGGTCATGTATAGTGGAAGGTATCATGAATAAAAAATAATAATCAATATGGAAAGGTAAATAAGTGATCACAAATCTATCAATCAAAATCATATGAATAATATGGTTGGAATAAATGATGATAAAATAATGATATATAAATAATCACAAGATCTTGGAACTTAATCATTGATAATATAACTAACCGATCAAAAACATGGAATAATAATAATGATAGAATTCATAATTGATGATGTCTAAACTATCAAGATATATCTTCTAGATAGATACCATCAAGACAAATCCTATTGAAAATTTAAGTATGTGGGTATAAACCCATCTTATTTGGCCAATTGATTCCACTTATGAGATAACTTATGCATCGAGGGGCTTTCATTTGTCGGTATCGAACGCATGTCATTATTGTCTAAAGAATTCTTCATATATCGAATAATATATTTAATTCATAAACAATGTTCCTTATAATCAAAATGTTGTATTGAGTAAAATATTTCAATTTAATATTATTTCCCTAGTTGTTCAAATAACATTATATTACATCAATGTCTATAAAAATGGTATATAGTTCAAGGAATAATCAAATAAATCAATTATTTGTATCTGATATAAATCCACATAACGAATGTAGAAATAAAACTAATGATTATATACTTACAACTCACATATAATCATAACATTAAAAAATCAGTTATGTAAATGATTAACCAGATTACTAGAAATTAAGTTAAGAGAACACTTACCACTTCATAATCTATCAAATCATATTCCTAATATATGTAATAACTATTAATGAGACATTGGATACTATGACTAACAAAGGATTACTAATATGATATATCAACGGGGAATTATATACACCATAAATAATATATAAGTTGTGAATAAGTCAAGTATCTAACATATGTAAAAAGGAGATGGGAAACCCTTACCTTGTGATTTCCTTTAGGTCAACGTGCTTTGTCCTCCTCTTCTTTTGTGGAATTCCATTATATCTTTTATTAAGGGATCCAAGGGTTTACTTTCTAGAAGACTATGAACTCCAAAAAATTTATTGGATGTTGATAAGATAAAAAGGAAAGTTTCACCATTCTAGGATTCTCAATGTGTTGTGAATAAGTGAAAGAAGGAGTGCCCTTTTAAAATTGAGGTAAGGGAACATTTGTAATGTCTAAAAAAATTAAACTAATATAAACTAATTTTCAATTCCAATTATAAATAAATGATTTATTTAAAATATAACATAATTATTTTTCAAACACTCCAATAAAATAATATTTAGGCATGTTTAGTCATAACCTTACCCAGATCTATTGGTTTTAACCCTTATTTCATCTCATTAACTCTTACCAAGACAAAAAAACATTTGAATTTTTGAGTTTCAATATTTTTACAAAAAATACTAAATAAACCTATAAATATTTCGTTTATTCGATTTTATTCTTTATACCAATAATTTGGCCAAATTTGATATTCTTATGTATTATAAATTATATATTAAAATAAAATTTATTTTAAGGTAATTTTATTGTTAATTTATACAATATTTATTACTTTTACATTTAAAAATATCAACGCAACAAGAAAATTTTGAAAAAAATATTTTACTATATTTCTAAAATTTCAAGGTAATATATAAAATTAATTAATAAATTTTATTATCTAAAATTATATTTATTTTAGTATTTTCATTTCTTTTATTTGATATTTGTATCAATAAATTAATTAATGTATCAGTGTTCTGTGAGAATTTAAGGTAATTATTTATTAACTAAAAATATAAAATAATATATCTTAAGGTATATGAATATATATTATATAAAAATTATATTAATAGTTTATGATATCTTCTGAATATTACCATATTAAAAATGACACAGTTAGTAATGAGTTGAATGTGACATTACTAGCTTTTCGTTAAGTATAATATTATAAAAATTATAATCTCATCCTACTAGCCTCAATATTCATAACTAAATTTATATAATGAAAATAATATTATTTAGTTAATAATGGAAAGTTAAATTAATTATTATCCAACATATCACCCCATGTAGATACATAAGGGGTATTTATGGCAATGAAAGTGATATTTTGTGACTTTATTTGATTTAAATAATATAAAATTAATTTTATTGAAAGTGTCCAATAAAAAATCAGTTTAGATAATTATGTGTTATTGTTTGAAATAAATTATCTAACAAAATTTTTGAAAGTATATGGTTCATTTTATAGTCCATATCATTTTTTAACCTAATTTAACTGCTTTATCCTTTACCATTGTAATAAAAATTAACATGGTTACCTTTCATTGTGGCAAAAAATAAAGGTGACCAGTATAATTAATGTGAAAATATTTAGCAGAAATATTGAATCCATTATTCAAAATTAAAAACACATAATATTAAAAATTTTATTTTAAATTAAATCAATGAATCATAACGAAAAATAGTTTTTCGGAAAAATCTCCTTTTAAAACATAAAATGTTTTTATAATAAATACATCTATAAAATCATTTTAAAAACCAAAAATGCATTAGTTTAAATCAAAGTTATCTAATTAAAATTTATAACTAATCCAATACATATCTTGAACTTTTAAATACATTGGAAAATATAATTTTGAATAAAAAACGATATTTTCCACTATTTATTGACATATAAAAAATTTAGGCATTTACCAAAATCTAACAATAGATACATATTTGAATAAAGACTTATAAAATAAAGATAATTTTATCATTTATATTTTATAAAATATCTAGAAATTAATAATATTATTTTTACAAAAAATGTAATACAGTCAATTTTTTTAAAAATTTATTTTTCAGAAGATAAAAAAGACATTTCAAAAAATATAGTACTTATTTAGAAACTATTAATAAATACGTTAGAAATTAATAATAATAATAAATATTTGGTAATTATATTAATTATTTTAATTCCTACCAATTTAATAGCTAGGTTATAATTTTTAGATAATAATAGTCCATTGTTCATTATGTTGTGCGTTGTGTAGAACATAAGCTATTGAAGAGATTAAATTTAATAAATGGCATGCAATAAAGTCACAGGTTGTTAAATTTCCCATTTTACTGTTTTTTAGAGTTTTTTCATCTGATATATTTTCTATGTGGTTAAATTGTTCTTTTTTCATCATGACCCTTCTTGGATAAACATCTAGAATGAAAATTCATTTTAATTTCTTCATCTATAGGTCCTTATGAACACTATAACTCTCTAATAATGATTAAATAATTGAGATCATGGTAAACTACTCCATAATAGTTATCAATTTCTATAAAAAGTAATTTTAATCTATTTTTATATAGAAAATAATAATGGGTGATTTTTATTTTATGGTTAATAAACAAATCAATGTTGTAACTTGAGATGGTGATAAATTTTATTTCATAAGAAATGAATAAGACCCACAACCATTTATTTAATTCATGTAGCTCTATATGTATACCGACAAAAGGGGTAATATGGAAATATTTATTGATGAATATTTTCATCACTTCTTCTTACTCTTTCATAATGAATCCAGCATTTAGTTGACTATTCTTAATTAGTTTCCACAACCAATCATCTTCTACTTATTGTAATTAAATTACTAAAATGACAATATCATTCTTAACAAATGAATCACATAAAAGAACTTCCTTAATGACTATCTTTGACTATATAACTAATAGATCAGAAGACTCATTATAGGATTATTGTTTCATAAGTTAATCAATCATAAGCTTTTTCTTCTTTGGAGAACTTTGGTCCTCTATCTGTTGATATGATTTTTTACAACATGAGTTAATAGATTGAGAACTAAAATTATATTTTTTTCGCATATTTTCATTAGACTAGAAATATTATTTTAATAATTATCACATGTTCTATCACATCAGTTATTTATATGATTCCAAAAAATTTTATTCACTAACAAAACATTATTGGTCAATTAATATAATAATATAAATAATAAAACTGAACGTGAATGTACAATGAAACTTATGAACTAAAAATATATAATCTATAAATCCCTATTTTATCATAGAATATTTAGTTTTTAAAAAATTTGTTATTCTTAGTGTATATATTATTTAAATCCCTAATCAAATCCCTATAAATAAATCAATTATTATGTAATACAAATAATAAATACACATAATTCATAATGAAAATCTAAAAATATTTTATATATAATTATCATATAATATTATATCAAAATAGTCATTTAAAAATAAAATGGTACAAAGTCCTTGAAGATTAAATTCATATTACAACATTGAAAACATAATATAATTAAAATTAAGTTCTTTATTCATATTATAATTATAATAATTCATTATATTCTCATTAATATTTGTGGATCCTTGTAAATATGTATAAATGTTTATGTAGGCAAATAGTCTGATATAAATATAATGGATTCTTGAAGAGAATAGTCAATATGAGATACCAATACATTGACAGGTTTATCCAAATATTTTATTGTAATATATTAAAAAGAATTAAATTTGAACATGGAATGGTGATGTAGAAAAAATATAGAACATAAAATCAAATGGATAATTCATGGTTTCATGACTTGGAATTTTAACACATTGTATTGTTCTCATTTCTCACAAAGTATATTTGTTAAATAAGAATTACCAATGGATTAAGGTTATTTTATTTTATTCCCAATATTCACAACAAAATTTTAAATTTAATATGAACATCACTTATAAATAATTGGATTAAAAAGATCATGCATAAATAATAATGTTATAACATGATAACTCATGATAAAGAAATGGTTTGAAAGATAATTCTATAAATCGTAATCAAGTTACATGCCTTTAAAGAGACATATATTTCCCTAAGGAATTGATATAATAGTATAATACATTTCAATGGATTAAATATGAATACAATATTTTATTAGTGATGATAAATATATAATGATTATGATAATTTTAACAAAAAAATGAATCATGAATATTCTTTGATAAGACCCCATCACTCCATTGAATGCTTATATATTCATGTATTATCAAATTTTATTATTTTTATAATTTTCATTATAAATGTATATTTTACCTATTATTTTTCATTTATACCCATTTATTATTTATTTATTTGGTATATATTGGTAATGTAGGTTGTTTAGAGGTATTTTGTTTCATAATAATAAATGTATATCAGTATGACGGTATCAATATTTTAACTTTGTTCAAGGATTTTATTACCTCCATATGTTCTAAAGTGTCATTTGAATTATATTCCCAATTCTCAAGATATCTAAAATTGATTAAATATTATTACGGTCAAATATTTTATAGAAATGAATGCATGATATGTTAATTTCCTTTTATTTATTAATCATGATATTATATTTCATCATTTCATAATATAAATAATTACATAAATTCCATATTAATTGTATATTTATCCCTAAATATAATTATCAAAACCAATATTTCATGAAAATGTTTGATTCCAAATAATAGGAAATCAATAAAATAAATAAATCAATATTTAATGTTTATATTCGTTCTATGTATTAACTATTACATTTATATCATGTTATTAAATGGAATAATTTTATATAGAAAGGGTTATTATGGAAGAGAAAATTAAAAAATTAATATAATTTATTACCACTTCTTTGAGAATACTCTTTAATTGTTGGACTTTAGACATTAATCCTTGTGATTGGGTTATAGAAATAGCTTTGTAATATAGTGAGTAAGATAATGAAAGGTATTAGGTATTATTTATGTACTATATGGGGTTTTGAAATTAAATATGAATTAGTAGAGTTGGTTTAATTTATAATTGGAGGAGGCAGATATTTTAGAAAAAATATTCCATAAATTAATATTTTTGGTTGAAGACAATCAATACTTATATTATTTTATTATATAGTATATAAATTGTGATTTAATAATAATATGGGTGTTGTAATATAAATATTAAATTTATAATTATCAAAAAACATTCCAATATTTCTATTAACTAGTTTATATGGTACTTTTCTGTTTCATATCAAATTTCAATATAAACTAAAAGTATTGTAATTTACCCTTTGCTTAATTTTGTCAACTTGGTCTGAAAAATGATTTCCTTTTATAAAATATAATTTTAATTAGTTTAAATTAAATATTTAAATTGAACATAAATATACTATAGATTATTATATGAAGGTAAATATAAATATCCGGGTGGCATACTTGATCGAGTTCTACCTCACTTGACCAAGTCAAGTTGGAAACATGACCTTAGTTGTTCCGCCCCATATAATAGTGACTACTTACTAATAGTGAGGGTGTAAGGAATATAGGGGAGATATTATACCTTCTTGTGTTGGGTTTCAAAAGAAAGTGTAAAATAATAACAGAGTAACCCAAATCAGAGAAACAATAGAAATAATTAAACATGAAACCATTGATTGATAAAGGACAACTCAAACAATCCAATAATAATATAATTAAGTAATCTCAGACTAAAATGTAACTCAATGTTGTTCTAAATTTTTTTAAAAAAATTAAAGACAAAATGTCTCAAAATTTATCCCAATACACTAATCCTGAACCCCATGTAGTACTGTATTCGAGGTCCAACCAATCCAAAAATAAATAATCAATTGGGAGGTCTCATTCACTTCTCCATACCTATATCCTTGACATCAATATGAGTACCAAATGTAGTCCTAAACAATATTTCATTATAACATAGTAGGATGAACAAAATGTTTCTAAAAAATTTAGTCTAATAAAATATTGTTTTAAATAAAATTATTAAATTTTGGTATTAATTTAATTGAATACTAAACACAAAATTGATTTACAAACCCTCAAGATATGGGTTAAAACTGCTGTTCAGCCAAACCTTCTTCAACACCATTGCAAATAATGCTATCTATGGGATGATCCTCCTATGTCAAGTAATATCAACCATGAAAATGGTAGATTCTACAAATGAGGATTGATTGTACATAATGTATCATGAAAAAATGGGCACATACCTGAGTCTAATAACAATAAACCCCGAAATCTTCATTAAATACCACACATCTTACCCTTATAATGGATCAAAATTATAATCCTTTCCCTTAATAATAAATTTTGGTGCCCCCAAGAACCACACATAGGTACAAGTCCTAATAAGGAAACATCTTATCTTGTCATTTAACATCCCCCCTCAGGAATCAATCACCATAGAGTCATATCAAGAGAAATGATATGAAATGAAAACATGTAACCAGTTTCTATGAATAATAGTCATTTCAATATAAACCATAATAATTAATTCACTCATCTACTATTTATCCATCCATTTACATTCATTATGGTTACTTTCCCAATTATTATATCAATTAAAAAACTAACCATTACATTCAGAATTTAAGAACAAAATTTATTATTATAAAATATATTTACATCCACATATCATCATGTCAACATGTCAAACAGGTTATATTATAGTCTATCTATTTTAGTCAATGTGGTTCTATTTCAAAAAAAATCACCACATTTAACAAGGATTCCCAATTGAAAATATTAACCCAACAAAAAATTCATGTTCTCAAGACAAAATTTTCATTATAATAATGGTTGTATAATTAGGATTTCAAATGTTGGATCACCATATGGGTGGTTTTGAACTTTTTCTCAACACCAACAAACCCAATGGGATCCAGTCAAAGGTATAATCATGTGACACTTAATAGAATGTGAATTATCAAATTAATTATGTCAAGTGAACGTTGTCCCAAAATCAATGTAGTTATTGTAAAAAAAGAAGAAATTGAAATATTAAAAATTATTTCATCTAGACCACCTGAAACACCATAGATTTTAAAAAATAAAACCATTTTTTATAGTGCATTCGAAATGCAATAATGAGCTTCAACCACCTGCAGTATAAATATCCATTATAACTTAGTCATAAAATTAGAGGTATGAATATTAATAAATATATTAGGATATATTTATATATAGATTTATTATTCAATATTAATTATTGATAAATGTTTATTAAATAATCCATATTTTTTTTATTACAATAATTGTATCCTTTAAAAACAAGATTTCTTCAGAAATGATATTTATTACTTTTTAATCAAAAATTATCATCATAAATTTTTCAAAAATTTATAATATTTATTTAATGAAGTGGATATTATTTATTGAATATTCATATAAAATTTTATTTTGGGTGAAACTTTGGGATTTTCTAAAAAATATTCATATTTATTCGAATAGTGAAAATGAAACTTTTTCCTAAAATGGCATTTATTTTCAATAAATTATGAAATTTAAAAGTAATATTTTGTTTTGATTATGATTTAAAGTAATATAATTATTATTTAATTATATTTCTTCCACTAAATTAAATTTTAATCAACATAATATTGTATTTTTGTATAATTTTTCCATTGGGTTTAAAATGAGATATTTCAGAAAAATAGATTAAAGGGAATAATGTTTCTCCATATTATTTAATTAAATACCCTGAATGAGGAACGATTAAAAACATATATATTATATATCATTATATATTAATATATATTAATAAAATAATTATTATTAATCATATATTTAAAATAAAACAATCTTTTATTGGAAAATTACTCTTCTTCAAAACAGGTTTTTTTCATATTTGTAGGTTAAATTTTAAATTATATTTTCTCACTATTTTAAATTGAATTTGGTAAAGTTTATTAAATATTTGGAATCATAATAATCTATATTTTCTAATAAGATAATATAAATTTATTAAATAATGAATACTGAAAAAGTTTAAAATAAATTGCACTAGATTAGGTAAAATCATGTTTATCAGGGGTTAAACTACAAAAGATAAGGGTCAAGCCGACAAAAATACTTTTCTAAAAACTATGTTTGATACATATGTTGACCTTATATTTTCTTATTCTCTTTATTTATCCATTTTTAACCTTGTTTGATGTGGAAAAAAATTACACCTTTTTCTTTCAAAAAAATATATGTGTGTCACTCACCGCACTTTTAAGCAGCCACACACTATCCTCTATTATTCACATGTTATAATTTTTTTCCCATAAAAATCCAATTCACCACTGTACATATATAACCTCATCATGGAAGATTTTTTTTTTAAAACTGGATTCACGGAATACCTTATCTATAATCCATAAGAGCCTGTCTAAGAAGAGGTAGTGTTACAAACTATGAATTTTTTTTTTCTTTTTCCGACTCTTTAAAATATTCATAAAAATTTCTCATATTTTGATACCATTATCTCATATATATAATTATATTTGATTATATTAATTGATAACCTAAATCCATATCATATTTCATCAAATGTGATAGAAAATCATCATTTGTGTGTACGGCAGAATACCTCATCATGAGTCAATGTTATACAGTTTCCACAATAACCACTCATGAATTGTTGTAATGATTTCTTTAATGTATATATATATATATATTATATTTGTAAAATATGTATACTTCCAGAGTTATTATATCACATATACATTTTTTACATTCTAATATGTTGGGGATAGGATAATGTCGCTCGTGTGTACGATGGAATACCGCATCTCAGAGCGATGTGATTTGTTTTTCATGAGCGCTTTATGAAACACCACAATATTTTGTGAGTTTTTTTAAATATATTTTATATTTTTTATATATTTCACTTCACAAAAAATTGAATATTTTTTTTTATAATATAACTATGTTTTTCTTATGTCATATGCAAATTACATGTTAAACTTTAACCACACGGAACACTAATATTAGCATGTGATACACATGACATTATGATCCAGTTTTGTTACAAAAAATTCCATGTTCCATAAATACCTTGTGTAGCACACAAGGATGACTTTTTACTGAACTATAATTTATAATTAACATTACTATGAAAATATTATTATATTTACCACCTATATATTAGAAATTAAGTTAAGAATACTATTAAAAAAATTATAAAAATATAAATCATATATTTTTACAAATAAATCCTTTAGTTATCAATATTTATAGGTGAATGTAAATACTATCTGAAAATAAATTAATCAATTTTCTATGAAAAATATTTTTCTATTTACAACCAAAATTGTCTTTTTCTTAAATTAATCAAAATACTTTATATTAATGTATTGAATAAAATTTATATATTATATATTGAATCAATATATTTCATACCCATCCAGTTGATTTGGTAGGTATAAAAAAAAGAATAAATCCAATTTTATTAATAAATAATTTTATTCTTTAAATTCTAAATTTTTCATATTTTAATGAAAACCCCATTTTAAATATGTTTATTGAAACTTTTAAAATTTTTATTTTATAATTTAAACCCAATTTTTTATGCAGATCCTACAAATTAGATTAGAGTTAATTTTTTTTGTTTTTATGTCATGTTTCATTTTTTGGTGAATAGTAAAAAACACTGAATTGTAATTCAAAACAAATTTTTCATCTAATTTATTTATATAGTTAAATTATTTTAAAATTTGGATTTAAAGATTATTTATATAAAGTATACATGTTTTAATATAATTTAGGTCACTTATAAAATCTCACATATAAATGTTTTCTAAAAACATTTCTAACGTTTGAACATTAATACATTAAAAACAGGCTTTGTCGCCACATCTATGAAATTAAATTTAAATTAATTTAAACCACTCATATTATGGAAATTTTTATAAAAGGGTTCTATTTTTATAAAATTTTAATTTATAATTTCTAATGGTGTTATATTATATTTTTACAAAAAAAATTAGTGAATGTAATTAAAATTGATTACAACGATTAAGGTTAAAATAAACTTTACAAGTGACGAAACCTTAAACATAATTATGAAAAAAACATATAAAAAATCCTAAAATACATTTTATATCCTTATTTATACACTAAAATCCATTCATTCTATTTTTTTCTATTATTGGATCCATTAGAATTGGGAAAATGTTGGTGAAATTCCTTTTTCAAAAATTTACCATATTTCAACTCCTACAATATAGAAAGGCAATCACCCCTCCAACTTATTCATAGATATCAAGACATTTGGATCACCATAACTATAATAAACATAATCTCCTAAAATACATACCATCATCCTAGAAAACTCTATATTTGAATAAATAGTTATGAGGAAGTCCTTTTTTTGAAAAACAAACAAATTTACCTCAAAAAGAGGTAAACTTCTTCAACGATCACTTTAGATTTATTTTTTACACATTACCTAAATTATCCTTATTTCATGATCATATAATAAATAAATCATCCTCAATATAATTATATTTTTTATTCAGTAGTTCTGACCTTCAATTACACACACTTCCTTTTAATGTGTAAGGAACTTCGGATTCTTTTGTACGACACAATATCTCCTCACAAAATGATGTTTGTCCATTTTTTCTTTTCTACCTATCATGGTTTTGAATTATTATGGAAAAAATATTTATATATGATATATATTGTATTTATGACGTATTTATTATTATTTAATTATTATAAAACACATACTTTCTAGAATTACACTTTTTTAAATATGAGAATGTTGTATGGGGAAATGTGGACTACTGCCTCCTCAAAGCGACGTGATACCTTCACACTCTACCTAGAATGTATTAATGATGGGTTTAGTGAAATTATATGAAATATATGAAATTATAATTCTAATTTAATTATATTTTGTATATATACATATATTTCATTTACTTACATTCTGTCAATACGACAATAAAACGGAAATATTTTCCATGGATATATACGACTTACCGTCTCCATGAACGGTGGATTACATTTAATTTTTAAATATTTATACTTTATTATAAATTAATATATAATGAAAATATATGATATTTATATAATTTTGTAAATTCTTTAATTAATTTAAATCATGATCTATGTAGTAGGATCAAGTATAACAAGTAAAAACATATACAAAAAAACCAAGTAGATATTACCCAAAACATAATATTTACATGGAGTTGTTAATAAATAGGTAATGTAAAGTCATAAAAATAAATATATGGTATAATATATAATAATATAGTTCTATTACATAGTTACAATAATCATACATATATTTTATAGTAGTTTTTAATGTTTACAGTGAAATTCAAGACTTAATGTAAGAAAATTTGATCTCACTTTTTATTTATAAGAGATACATGTCATATTTGTCACTCGCTTCATTTGAGTGGTGTATATAATGACTTATGACATGTTATATAATTAATTTACTTACATTAATGACACTAAAAATCATTAATTGATGTTATTATTTCACAAGTATCATTATTTAAATGTTATTGAGGTAGTAAGGGTTTTCTCGTCTCAATTTTATTTTTTGTGAGACACATGCCATGTTCACCCCATATTTCGTATATGTGGTGTGTTTACTATACATGGATATAATAAAAGATTATTATATTTTAATTTATACATATTAAAAATATTTTTTATGATCATTATTTTATATTATTTATGCATCCAATGTTACCAATTTTGCAATGTAATTATTTTATCAATTTCCCTTCATTGAGACACATGATATGTTATGAACCTATATTCTTTTACATTGTATATATTATAAAATATTAATTTTTTATCATGAATATATTTATTCTCATCATATTTTAAGAATCATATATTCTCATTTTATTTCAAGGGGAGTTTTATTCAATGTTACCAAGTAGTGTTAGTTTTTTGAGAAAATCCCATTGTTTATTGGGATTATTTATGATTATGATTTCATTAATGAAACATTATAATCCATATTTAAATAACACTATTAAATTATATTGTCCAGAAGTTAATCATTATATCTTCAAGGATTATTAAAACATTCCCAAAAAATGGAACTTAATTTTCTTGGGAATGTGTTTTTATGAAAATCAGAAATTACTTCTCTCTTTGGTCGGAAATATATTTTTTAAGAAAATATATTCAATAATTATTTATATGTTTATTAATTGATATCAAATAAATGGTTTTCAAGAAATTATCAGTATTTCATTATATTTTTTTATGTTATCTTCAATGAAATGGTTTTCAAAATTATTTTATTCTTTCTTTATATGTTTTTAATGTGTTTTCAGAACAAATAGTTCTCAAAACATTATCAATATTTCATTATATGTTTTGTATGATCCTTCATGGAAATTTTTTCCTAAATATTTTTATTCATTATATATATGATTTCATATTATATTTAATGAAAAATTGTTTTAAAAAATTTGTATCATTAAAATGTGTTTTAAATTATTTTCAAATGTTCCTTTATATGTTTTCAAAATGTGTTTTTCAATGAAAAGTATTTCAGTTATTTAAAAGATTAATTTATTTTTTCAAAATATTTTTAGAGAAAAAGGATTTAAAATTTTGGAAGTTTATTTTATAATTTTTCAAGGAAAAACGTTTTCAAAATGTTTTCTATACTCCTTTATAAATATTCAAGTTCATTTGAAAAAATCGTTTTCAAAAGGATTTATATATTAAAAATAATTCAAATAATAATGGATTTTTTCCTATTGTAATGTTTTTAAAAGATATTTCAAAATTATTTTGCATCTATGAAAAAATATATTGATGATACACATTCATTTATTAGAAAGTTTCTAATGTTTTTGTTTATATTCACTCTCTGAATGGTCTATGTTTTAAGGGAAAGATGTTTATGAAACTATTTTCTCCTTCATGGGTAATATGTTTGTGAAATTAGATTCCCTTTTCCTTGTTATTTGTATATGAGTCTTGTTTATCTTTCACAGGTTATATTATTATGAAACACACTTAATTTCACATGTTTTTATTTAATGAAATAATTTTGAAACATGTCCATTTTTTCATAGGTTATCATTTGGTTACATGTTTATGATACCAGTTTCTATTCATGGGTTATGATATAATTTTTTATAATATTTGGGAACATGTATGTGTGATTTTATTATGAGATAGGATAGACATATATCTCCCCCAAATTAATTGGATAATGATTAATATCTCATTAAATAATAATGGGAATCAAGTCGATGAGATTTATCCACTATGGATGATGTGGAAACCCGGTCCACAATGGAATAAAGGGGAAAACATGTCCATTATGGGTTGATTGGGAAACCCAATCCACTACAATAAGATGGAGAAACACTTACCACTATAAGAATATGGGGTACCTAGATCAACTATGGTAAAATATAGAAACTTGATCAACTTTGAAAATATGGGGAAACTCAATCCACAATGGTAAGTTTGAGAAACCAAATCCTTGTCAAGGAAAGGACTGCGACTGGGGATTGTTGTATGTCCCTACCAATAGTTGTATCCCCTATGAAGCTTACTATTAAGTTCTAGAAATGTTTCAGTACTTATAAGGAATGATATTAAATTTTATGTGTTTCCATAATTACATATTTTTTTCCTATGTTATGCTTTTTTGGATTATAGTCTTGTTTAAATAATGATTCATGCCTTATGACATGTTAATATTTATTCCATGATTCATGTTTATGGTCTATTATATGTAGTGTATTATCTTATAATATTATTATCACATTCTCGTACCCTCATTCTCATGTTTATGCTTTCATATCTCCCTTTTTTACCCATACTGAGTATATAAGCTCGCACATTTTATTATTTCCTTCACTATGTTATAAATATATTTGTCATTTATGATATTTCTAGGAGGGTTTATAGTCATTGAGAAACAACATTGAGGATAATTTAGATCACTCAGATACGAGATTATATGTTTCAGTGTATCCAACGATACTATGCTAAAAAAGTCTTTGGTTGTCTCTTGTGAAATGTTTTATATAATTTATAGAAATTAGGTATTTTCTATGTACGTTAAGACTGAGTAGTTATAAGTTGCATGTATAGTAATAAGGATAATTTTAATTAATATATGTTTTAATAAATGATATCATAATGATATTCATGAAATTTTTATTATTCTAAAAAGATGATATATCAGTTTATTTCTTACATAAAAAGATAACATCATTTTTTTACGTGTGGACTACCACCCTTATGAAGAGAAGTTATTTCTTTCTCATAACCGCATCACAATACTAATATATAAATGTATATTTAATAAATTTATGATGTACTTATGATATTTTTATCTGTTGGGAAATAAAAAAAACAGAAACCTTATTTCAATAATAATCATAGAAAATTGAAAATGTTAATCATGTGTACATAAGACGTATCAACTACAATATTATAAAGTACTTCGTTTTTCATAATCACTATTCATGAATTGTTTTAAATGAAATATTTTTTAATAAATAAGATAATTATGGAATGATTATTATTCATGATATGTTTAAATAATTGTATCTCTTACCATGGTCGATACACTGAATCTATTTGGAAATAATGAACTGAATATCCTCAAATCACTCGGCATGGAAAAAACTAATTAATTATTTTAATGTGTCTTTAAAAAGAAATAAAATAAAACTTTATATACAATGAATTAAACCTTATGATGGTTCTTAATAAAACAAATAATTGATATAATATTTTTATATTGGAGATTAAAGATATATATGGAATTTCTAGGCTTGAGGTAAGGGATTTCTATCTCAAATTTAACTTATGTGAGACACATTCCATATTAACAACCTATTTGTTTTATGCAGTTTCTATACTACCCATGAATAAATTTTATGATCCTTCTCTAAATAATTATTCTTATTTACTCATTCATTTTTGTATAAATATTTCATGTGGTTTACAGTTTAAATGTTACCACAGTGAAAATGATATTTTCTTCAAAAAAATAAATTATTTTTAAGTTATCCTATTAAAATTTTATTGTATATTTTAAAATATAATGATTTTAAATATTTTTTATTTATTTTAAACTATGTTTAAAACCGGAAATAATATTTCCCTTGTGATGTTTTTTAAAATTATTTCTAAAAATTTCCATTTATGTATTTTTAAGGATATTTTGAAAGAAAAGGTCTTCAAAAATAAAAAAAATAATGTTTACTTTTAAAATTTTATTTTCAAAAAAAAGTAATTTTCATTAGGAAATGTTTCATAAGATATTTCAAAATAATTTTCCTTCTATGATTACATCATTAGATATTATATATGATTACAATAGATATGATCTAAGGATACAATTGTTGTCATTTCTAATGATGGTTTTTTTATAATTTCATGATGTTTACAAACCACTTTCTTTTCAATAGATTAATCATTTTTCAATGATATTTTTGTAGAAATCATTACTTCTCCTTTAGATAATAATGTTTCAAAGAGTTTGATATGGATTCCCATTATTTTACACTGGTTACTCATGTTCCAATGAGACTATTTTGGAACATGTTTCTTTTCCATGTGTTAATCATATTCCCAAGATATTGATATGGAGTAAATTTCATTTCCATGGGTAAACCACATTCCAATGATATTGTTATAGTGATAATTAAACATCCATGGGCTATTCATGTTTCAATAATATTTTCATGGAACTAATTTCTTCTCTATAGTTTAATCGTGTTATTAAAGGAATATTGATTCATCTCTTATGTTTTATGGTGAAATGTAAACATAATGTGATTTGTTTATGGTTCTTGTGCATTCTGAAAAAATGATAATTCCAAACTAACACCAGGAGGGCCTAATATATCCTATATGAATGGTGAACACAGATAACGATGGTTGAGTGTGATATAATGTAAATAATGGTTGTTCCCAGATAAAACTCCAATGCATTTAGTAATTATTATTCTCTTTGGAGAATTTTATTACAATTCAGTCATATGGTAATTTAAATTATAAGGGTTTTTAATAGTGATTTGATGATTGTGTTCTAGGATAAAAAAAATTTCTATTTTTTCCATGTGTTATAAATGTTTCCATTGATAATGATTAAAACCACATGCATCATGATTATTAATTTTGATTAACCATTCCTTTTTTGAAATCATTATTCAATGTTTCATGATTGATTATTTTGATATTTATTGGTGTGAACTCATTTAATATATTCTCATGCACACTAATTATGTCATTACAACTTTATCCCCATATTATTTTCATTAATTTTATTCATTTATTAACAATTATGTTTACCAATAATAAGAATTTTAGCTCGCCCATTTTATATTTCCCTTTACTCGGGTCATCTAGAATGAGTATTAATGAATTATTTCATAAATAGTTTCATACAGATGATGATGATGACATAATACGGAATGGGAAAAGTTTTTTTATGTTGGAGGAATGTTTTTTTAAATATGGTAATTATTTTTTTATATTGTCCCAATTCATTATAAATCTATATCTAAAAGGTTATTGGGTGTTTATCTGATCCAATTATACCATTTGATATTGTATGTTATTTTAGGATGGAATTGGGTCACCATATTTAGTATCACATCCAAGAATGTAAAGCTCATATTTTTTACAAGTTTCAGGATTACGATTCAAGGGTTGTTGTTGTTGGTATTAGAGGAAAATGAAGTTATTTCATGCTTGGAAACTCTCACACATGAACATTGGGTGAACCTTGAATCTCCACACAAGAGATTTTTGGGGAAGGGATTTAATTATGGATAGTGGTGGGTCCAATACAGTAGGTGTATCCACCCATAGAGTACCCTTATAGGTTACAATTATATCCCACATGTTAAAATAAAATACTATTATAGTTGGTATTATGGTAAAGGAATATTTAACATCATATATATGGATTTTCATTATGTGATATTATACATGTGTTATGGATACCATATCAGCTCTGTATGATTAATGTTGATCATCTGTTGGAATTCTTAGAAAACCATTTCGATGATTTATTTAATGAGATATTAATCTGATTAATGAAACATTAGGAGATGCTTTATTATTTTGATGTATATGTAATGCTTCAATTTAATTTTATATATTAATTTAAATTTTACAAACATATGTTTAAGGTAATGATATTTATTAGGATTTATATGATAATGAATATTAAGGTAAATATTGGAACACAAGTTTTATCATAGAGATAACCATGGGATTGAAAATTGATTTGGTGAGTAAGTGATTAATGTACTTACAAAATGAGATCTCTATATTCTATTTCATGTAAAATGAAATATATGTGATAACTATTGTGTATAAAACACTATTTAATGTTTTATTTCTTTTGAAATGATTTGTTTTTACCTTGGTTTATTTTTATTTTATTTTTCTAATTATTAATATGTGGATTTATTAATTCTAGGAATTATCTAACATTGTGATAACCAAATATGATTTTATTTAATATCTAAATCTAGGTGAAAAAGATTTATTCTCCTTTTTATAGTTATGTGGTCTTTTAAAGTTCATTTTAGTTCTTTAGGAATGAAAAAAATCATCTTGAATACTCATCATTAAGAGAAAAATATGATATTTTGGTGAAATTGGATAAAGAATGATATTATAATTTTCAGGTAAGTATATTTCAATATTGTTTCTATCTATAATATAAAATAAATAATAGAATCTAGGAAAATGATCATAAAATATAAATTTTTTCCTAGAACCTTCATTTTTGTGAATATATGGTCTTTTTACTCATTACATATTTGTGGATTGGAGGTCCTTAAAATTTTATTGACCTTTCACTTCCTTATGATCTATGATCACTATCACATAAAATAATTATTTACACTTTTCTTCAATGTCCAAATCATCCCTTACTACCCAGTTTTTTCCATTTCTAAAAAATAGTATGTGTTATTCTATATGACCTTCATATGTCCTTTTCCCTCTTTTCAAGATGATGTGCCATTATCCCTTTCTACGATGTGGGTCTCCAAAAAAATATATTTCAAAATTTTGATCCATTTAATACTAAGATAAAGTTATAATTTTTTTGAAAAAATTTATCAAAGGTTGGATGATGTACCACCAATGATTTTAGAAAATCAAATTATGTCCCATTGCATATTCGACATGAAACACCTAGTTTAAATGACTCTCGATATACATAAATGTTATAAAACAACCGTTAAATTGGAGGGTATGAATACTATTTACTAATTTATCAAATATATATATATATATATATATCATTCTTAAATATAAGTTTTTGGTTAATGTTTAGTAAATATCCAGTCAATTTTTTTAATAAGATATTTTAATTTTCAAAAATATATTTTCTTAATAGATTTTTATTTCTTTTAATGAAATTTTTTTATAAATTATTATTTAAAATTGTATATGATATAATTGACAAAATAAAAATAATTTTGGAAATTTTTATATAAAAATATAATAGAGGTGAATTTTTTTGATCTTTTTGGAAAATATTGATTTTATAGTGAATAGTGGAAAATTCTGACTTTTCTAAAAAAAGTCATTTATTTTCAACAAATTAAAAATTTTAAATGTCCCCTTATGTTATGAATATTGTTTAAAGTGTTATACTTTTTTTTTATTTATATTTAATAAACTATATTTATTTTTAATCAACATCATTTAAGATTTTTTATATTCCTATCCTTTGGTTTGAATGTTGTGTTTTACTTAAAACTATTTTAATGTACATAATGTTTTTCAATTTTATTTAATTAAAAAAACAATAATGAATAATTATTTCTGTTAAATTGTTTTACTATATGACTATAAATATTAATTTATATTCATAAAATAATTATTATTATTTTTAGATCCAATATAAAATCATCTTTTTCTTGAAAAATCACTTCTTCAGAAACCATGTTTTCATTGCATCAATTAGTTAATTTGTAAATAAATTGTTTCCCATTATTTGAGTTTAATTTGAAAAAATGGATTCTATATTTTTAATATACCTAATTTATATTTTATAACATGTTCAACTTAATTATTTAAAATAATTAATAACGAAAAGGGAAAAGGATAATTATCACAGTTTAGGTGAAAACAGGTTTGCTGGGGGTGTTACACATCAATGATAAGGGAAAAATGACCTAAAAACCTGAATAAAAACTAGTGTATGAAATTATTTAGACCTTATAATGTCTAATGACAAATTAATATATTTTTTAATTCTTTTTGAATTAAAAAACCTGGGTACACATTTTTCATTACAAAAGTTTGAAGCGTGCAACTCACATCACTTAGAAAATGCCACCCACTATTCTCACTTCTTTACACATTCAAACCATTTTTGTTTAGAAAAAACATTCCCAAATGACTTCCCAAATTCCATACCCTAGTACTATTAATATTTGTTTGTTATAAATACATTCTATGGATAGTTTTTTTATAATCCAAATGTGGTGGTCCGAGAATATTTAAAATTTCCAATTGTGTTTTTTGTTTTATTTCTTCCTTCACCCCATAAATATATTATTCAAATATCTCCATATGATATCACCAATATATAAAATATAGTAATATGTTATTGTATTAATTTAATAACTAAATTCTATATCCTCTTCCAACAAATAGTATACAACTTCTTCATTCATATATGTGGCGGACTAACATCTGAGAAACCAATATCATTTATTTTCCATCATCGCCTCTCCTAAATTATTCTAATAATAGATTAAATGTATTATATATATGATATTTTTAAAAATATTAATAAATATGAATTTATGATATCACATTTACCTTTTTTTACTTCACATTCCTTTCGGGATACAATAACGTTAGTTGTGTGTATGGCATTCTACCTCCTTATAAAGCAATAACATTCTTTTTTCACTAACGCTTTACATGGAAGGTAATAAGGATAATTTCAATTGATATACATGCTATATATGAAATAGTAATGAAATTACTAACATATTTATACTTTTTAAATGATAATATATCATTTTCTTTCATACACTAATTTTTTTTGTGTTTTTTGTGTACCAGTGGACTACCGCCTCTATGAAGCGATGTGATTATTTTATCATCCCAAAATCAGAATAATTATATATATAATTTTATTTAAAAAATAATATGTAATTTTTGATATTATTATCATTATGTAAAGGTAAAATAATACATACATTTCTTTCATATTGATCATTGAAAAATTGAAATGTTACTCATGAGTATTTATAGTCTACCATATCCATGATCACAAACAAAGTTCATTTTTAATAAATGGGTTTTAATGATTTTTTTTTTAAAATTGAAATTGATAAATAAATATGATTATTATTTAATTATTTTTATTATAGATATGTAGATATATTTATCTTTTTTCCTAAATTCAAAACACTGAATCTATTTTGAAATAATTAACTGGACATCCTCAAAACACTAGATATTAACCTAACATATTAATTATTTTAATATTTATGTAAAATTAAATAAAATATAATATTTAATTATAAGGTATTAAAAATTTAAATTTATCATATGAAATAAAATAATCTAAATAATCTTATTTTAATGGATTTAATGTACATACAATGAAATTTCGGGTTTGAGGAAATAGACATACATCTCACTTTTTTACTTCTCTGATAAACATTCAATATTCAACAACTATTTATTTAATGAGGTTTATATACTTCCAATTAATTTATTTTAAGATGATTCTCATGAAATGTAACGCCCCGACCCCAGTTACCCAGAGTCGGTGCATTATTACATAACATTGGCATGATCACAAGAAAGATCAAATCTCGAAAGACCGATTGGTTTAGTAGCCTTGGAAACACTAGATATATTCATAAGTTTTACATTACATAATAAAATGAAAAACTACTACAATAACATAATGTCTCCATAATCCACACTCATATCCCCACATAATATCCCTGCAGGTCATTCATAATTTACTTCTTCACTTTCTGGGAAAAATAAAACATAGAAAAGGGGTGAGCTCAAATGCCCAGTAAGGATAACAATATAGCGGAAACATTCATAAATAAGAATAAACATTTAAGGTAATGTATAACTAAAACAAAAGCCTTTTAAATATGAACTTTCAACATGGTATGGCATAAATAAAATGAAATAATGCCATTTACTTATTCACATGGATATTCTACTAATCGAATAATGACATGCAAAAATCAATAACCACTTTCATAATGTTGGAATGCATAATGCCAGACTATCATAACCACATAGCCAAGGCCTCATGCCAAGACTACAAATAAGATTTTGTCAAGGCCTTGTGCCAAGACACTAGTTTCTCTCATGAGACCTACCGATGCATCGAGGAGCTATAGCGGGCTCCACCCGTCACATATTAAGTCCAATGCATTCCCATATGAAAAGGTTTAAATATAACATAAACATTCGTATTAAAACTAGCATACGAAATGTCAATACTTTCACCATAAACTATGAATGGTATAAAAATAGCACATCCACAGTCAAACATATCACAAAACCTTCAATACAATATAGAAGTTTTGTATCATAATAAACCAACTTCAAATAAGCGTAAAATCCATAAAAGGATGCTGACATAGATGAAATCAAAACTATTTGAGAGAAATATCTCTTTTTTTGAAATCATTTAAAAGTCACACATTTATAAAGGAAGTAATTAAAAAGAGAATTTTAAATCAAAGTGTACCATACCACTTTGAAACTTTTGAAAGGAATTAACATTTTAAAAACATTCATGTCCATATAAATAAATCCTTAAAAACCATTTTTAAGACATGAACATTAATTAAAAATATTTAGAAAGATAAATCTTTAAAACATTTAAAATTCTGATTTTGATAAAGAGTACCCTTCCAAAATTCTTAAAATATTCATTTTGAAATAATTTAAAAGTCACATAATTATAAAATAAAACATTTACTTTGAAAATATCCTTGTAAGATTGTAATGGAAGCTTTTAAAATTTTATAACGGCGGTAAATAGCCGCAGCCGCCGTATAAGTTAAAAGAACATTCTTAGCTTAATTTTGTCGAAAAGGTTAAAAATCACCTTGTTTGGAAAACGATGGAAATATTACTTTATAAACCTCTTATAAAAAGTCAAACAAGGGTATAAATGAATTTAACTCATATCTTAGTAAATAGTAAAAATGTTTTGAAATTCATTTTTAAGAAACATGGATGTGGATGATAAAGAGATCCCAGTAGATTATTACGTATAAACAACCTTGGATAATGAAGAGGTTGTAAAGTAAACCCTTAACTTGTACTTTTCCTTGGTTGGGGTAGGTTAACCTCCTGTATAATGGTGAAATAGTTGTTATTAAATTATACAAGAATCATATATATTAATATGATATCATATATGATCTTTTAACATTGATTTGTTAATAATATCTTAGAATTATCGTCGTTTCGGGAGTCAACTTACTCATTTGCTTCTATATGTTTTGTTACATAAGCCATGGTTGTTGTATCTTATTCATATCCAGAATGATATCTAGTCCTTAAACATCATTTTTAAATCATCAAATGATAATTATACTTGAATGGATATGATGGAGAATGAATCTCATCGCGTTCGTGGAGACGGTAGTCCGTACGTACGCACGAGCGACAGTATCATTCTTCTGATATTAAAATAATATATAAATGGATGGTATATAATATATACAGAATCATTAACATGTTATATTTATTATTTACATGAGTTACACATCATTATTATACCCATCCAAATAATATTATATTGAATAACAATTACACCACGACGTGGAGACGGTAAGCCGTACGTACGCACGTATGGTGACATGTTATTCAAAGGGTGGAGAGAATAATGAATATGGTTGTACCATATTTATAATAACATCACAGTATATGTGAGATACTGGAGTTATTATTTTAGAATGGTAAGAACAAAGGAAGAAGAAGTGGAAGAAGAAATGAACTTGGAGAAGGGTGGTGAAATCATTACCTCTTCTTCGGGTTCTTCCTTTTGATTTGATCAAAAGGGATTCTTAGGTTGGCTTTCTGATCAAACTAAGGCCTCTAGTTTGTAGTGAGGGATGTTGGGAGAGTATTTGTGCAGAGTTTGGCCGAACCAAAAGGCTTTTAAGGTGTGAAGAAACGAGAAGGAGGAGTGCCCTTTTATAAGAGGGGTGAGGGGCACTTTTGGAAAAGCTAGAAATATTAATTTATAATAAATTCATATTCGGTTTATAATGGCTCCAAAGTTGACTATTCAAAGGCTAATGTGGGGATAGGTCGAAAACCACTCAACCAATAGAATTTAGACAGGTTTGGGTACTTATATTAACCTTATCTTTAAGTATTAACTATAAGTTAATTAGTTTCACTTTTACAATGTCTCTTTGTATTTTTATATAATATGGTTAATAAACTTACTATATACATCCAAGAGACCCCCAAGTGGTCCATTAATGATGAACCTATACTTATATAAGTCTCTTGGCCGAACCTTAGATTTTTAGGAATTTAATATCAATTAATAATATAATATTTGTTTTAAAAACTCTTTTATGTCAATTTTGACACTATTCAATAGTTGATTTTTGTGAAACTCATAACAGATTGATTACTTCAAACAAAGTCAATTAAATCAATCCTAATATATCATATTATCCTAGAAAATTAGTTTAATTCATTAAAAGTTTCATAGTATATTTTTTTGGGTATTTATAATATCAATTATTTTAATTTTTCACTATTATAGTAATTACTGCATCATCATTGTGTCATAAATAAAATAAATTATTTAATGTCTAAAAATTATAAATAAAATATCATTATGTAAGAAATCTTTTTATCTTTCTAATGAATATTTATAATCTAAAATCCAACTTATATAACCCTATGTAACAATTGTTTTGCTAAAAGATATATGCTTGTGTCATTTTTGTATTCATTTTGACTTAATTAAAATAAAGTGTCATTATCACTTACAAGTGGATCCATGGGGTCCCAAAATTGACACAAAGATGCCCATGGTCGACCATGTAACAACCAATAGGGTTAAGACACGTTTTAGGGTAATTTAGTATTATTATAATATTATTTTTTAACCCTTATTTACCGGATTTACCCTTAACCATGGTAAATAAAATATTTACCGCAGTAATTATTCAAAATGTCTAAAAATAAAAGTTACCTATTTACACAATTTGAACATCCTAATTCCAAATATGGAATCCATTTTCCTAAATTCTAAACACAGAAGTGGCAGAAATTAATTTAAAATTAATTCCCGCTGTCAAAACAAAAAGCGTGTTTTTAAGAGATAATAACTATCAAAAGATTGACACTTGTTTATGTTCGGTTTAATTGTAAAATTATGTCCAATGAACAACATTATATTAAATGGTAAAAATATATTCTAAATATACTTTAAAACCACTAAAATTCATAATTTATCACTATTAATTATTTTGATTAAAAAAGTTGTTTTTAATTAAAATTTAGTAATTTTCACTATTCATCAAAATATGAAAGTTATCCGAAATGTACCAAAATTTCACCTTAGGCTAAATTCGATATTCTGAATCCAAAGATGAAGTCCATTTTAAAATATAAAATATATATAATTTTAATAAGTATGTATTACTATTCATAACGGCTAGTTTGATTGGTTGTGGTGTTTGTTAAAACTCAAGGTTGCGTACAACACACGCTACTGTATTATTCAAAGAAAGTGTACCGTGGAAGCTTGGGATGTTTCATTTTAAATTTTTTATGTCCCCATTTAGTCAAAAAGTTTAAAATATTGTATTTAAAAAGGGTTCACTATTAAAATTTGATAAAAGTGCAATACTGAAAATGAATTTGTTCTTGCATTATATCTAAGAAACTCATAATATGGATTCAAAAAGTATAAGGATTATATAAAGTTTAAAATTTAGATAATACTATTCATAACCTCTTTTGAATGACTTTTTTTTTGTAAGTCATGGTGTGATTGAACTCAGTGTTGCGTGTAGTGCAAGTTATTGAATTATTTTGAAGAAATAACACACTATGAAATCTTGGGGTGTTACATTCTCCCATCCTTCAATAAATTGCGTCCTCGCAATTTGAAATTGTTCTTCGAAAATAAAAGGTTGAAAATAGAAAATATATTTGTGGGAAAACCCACATCGGAAATTGGGTTACTAAAATTTAGTCTTAATATGAGGAAAAGAGAAATGAAAGGGTCACCACCAAATTATGATCTTGATTAGGAGGACATTGGTGGAAATTAGAGACATATAATTGGAGGAAAAACGTAAATATTTATAGGTAGTGATTGAGGTCATCAATCACAAAAAGTATAAAATTGAGGTCCTTAAACTCATCAATCTATGATGATTTGAAGTACCATCGGTTCAACAAAATATAGGGTATTGGGATAACACATTTTTGACGTTTCAAAATATCTTAGTTGAAATCCCACATCGAAAAATGAATTAATGAGGCCTCTATTTAAAATAAAGAGTGGAAAGTATGAAGATTACCGAAAATAACACATACTAGGGTTCCATGTAGGAAAATATGGATATGGAGGAGAAATCTAACCATCAATTATCTGATGGAGAGTGGTAGAGAACATGGCTATGAAAAGGCCAACAATCCCAAAGCCATAAATTAGTGATGATTTAAGGTACCATCTAGGAAAACATTTTTGTTCTATGTTCCTTTTATTAATGTTGAGGAATTTATTTATGAGATTGGATAAGATCATAAGGAGATATACTTACTTTATAATTATAGTTTTATCCTTTAATAAATTTCTACCACAAACTCATCTTTCACTCTAAAAGATAATAGAATGTAAAAAATTCAATTTACACTATTCGTATAGGGTTCCAAAATAAACGAATTTATAATTCATCTACCAGATCTTTTAAAAAAAACTACATTATTTAATCCAGGACATCTCTTGGGCCAGTGGTAGGTGATAGACCCTTGTCGCCCTTCGGTTGCGGGTTCAAGTCTCGCAGCTTTGCCGGACGCGACGGGTTGCCGCCCGACCTCCGGGTTGTCCTTTTATGGCAATTCAAAATAATCCAAACTAGAACTATCCAAAATACTTCTGTCTAAACTCACAGTCCAACATTTATAAAAAAGGTAAACATAATATAGATCCTTTTTACCCCGTAATATAATATGAATACCTTCATCATGTATTACCATATTCCTTATTGATTACATTCATGCTCCCTTATTCCATATAGAATGCTGGATATACTTCATTAATCCAAAAATGTTTTAAACCCCAACAATGATGGAATATACAAATCATTAATCAGTTCCAAGGTAGTCAATAATATCCAATATAATTTATCCAAAACAATCATGTATTATTCCAAAATCACTACCTCAGTATCAGAACAATATTATGATTTATCATTCTCTCAACCATATATTTTCCAAAAATTTATCCTGCTATTGAGTCACTTTTCTTTGTTCCACAAAATCTCAAGTCCTTAATGAAATAGTACTGCAGTACAATCCTTACATACTCCATAATTATTATAACAAGTAAATTGTTGATACACACTCAATTGACATAATCAACATAAGAACTCTAATCATTCCTCTTCATCTGTGGTAGTATCATAACTTGATTATTATCCAATAACATCATTTGCGGCATAGTTTGATGACTAGGACATAGGTTCGCGTAGTGTCCAAACTCCTTGCAAATGAAGCATTGTACATTTGAAACCATTTTCTTACCCTTGCAGTCACGTACTTTGTGCCCTTTTTCTCCACACTTATAACAAACTCCCATTCCTTTCAGGCAAGTTCCAGGGTGTTTCTTTCCACATTTACCACATATGGGAAAATTCTTCTTTTCCCTCTTACTTTTATCCATCTTTCTCTCTTCCATCCTTTTCTTCTCTTGCTTCCCTTCAAAGCCATAGGACTCAGTAAACTCTTTACTTATCTTATCAACACATGATATTATTTCTTCATATAATGATAATACATGGGAGACTATTTCTCTTATAAATTCTGGCTTAAGACCATGAAAGATATGATCCTTCTTTCTCTTTGGATCATGTGCATTGCTGGAGTTCTCATTCCTTCTACTGGGCGCCATTTCTAAATAATGGCATACACTAGATCAGTTTATGAATCAAAATACATAATCCCATACTTATAAAACACTTAACATAAATTGAACTATTTATGGATATAATCCATAATCATAAGAATGTTTCCTTTGAGGACGTATATACTCATAAACCCTTCATAATGATTTGTAATGAAAATGAGAGTTATCCTAAGCATATCCCTCGGGAGTGTCGTAACCAAGAGTGCAGCAAGGCCCGTTGTCGTGCACCAGTTCCCGTTCGAGTCTAGCTCAAAGCGGTGTTTTCGGGTTTTACCCCTAGGTACATCTGTGCCAGAGCCGCCTCTACCTGCTCGTATCCAGACAGGGATGTATTGCTCGGAAAACTCACAAAATCTCTACAATACCAAAATTATAGGAAGTTCTTCTATACTAATCCTCAAAGTTCATCTTATGTCTATGTGCTCTAATCAGAGTTTATCTAAATCTAGCTTCCAAGGTTTGTACTAAACTTCCTCTGATACCAACTGTAACGCCCCGACCCCAGTTACCCAGAGTCGGTGCATTATTACATAACATTGTCATGATCACAAGAAAGATCAAATCTCGAAAGACCGATTGGTTTAGTAGCCATGGAAACACTAGATATATTCATAAGTTTTACATTACATCATAAAATGAAAAACTACTACAATAACATAATGTCTCCATAATCCACACTCATATCCCCACATAATATCCCTGCAGGTCATTCATAATTTACTTCTTCACATTCTGGGAAAAATAAAACATAGAAAAGGGGTGAGCTCAAATGCCCAGTAAGGATAACTATATAGCGGAAACTTTCATAAATAAGAATAAACATTTAAGGCAATGTATAACTAAAACAAAAGCCTTTTAAATATGAACTTTCAACATGGTATGGCATAAATAAAATGAAATAATGCCATTTACTTATTCACATGGATATTCTACTAATCGAATAATCACATGCAAAAATCAATAACCACTTTCATAATGTTGGAATGCATAATGCCAGACTATCATAACCACATAGCCAAGGCCTCGTGCCAAGACTACAAATAAGATTTTGTCAAGGCCTTGTTCCAAGACACTAGTTTGTCTCATGAGACCTACCGATGCATCGAGGAGCTATAGCGGGCTCCACCCGTCACATATTAAGTCCAATGCATTCCCATATGAAAAGGTTTAAATATAACATAAACATTCGTATTAAAACTAGCATACGAAATGTCAATACTTTCACCATAAACTATGAATGGTATAAAAATAGAACATCCACAGTCAAACATATCACAAAACCTTAAATACAATATAGAAGTTTTGTATCATAATAAACCAACTTCAAATAAGCGTAAAATCCATAAAAGGATGCTGACATAGATGAAATCAAAACTATTTGTGAGAAATATCTCTTTTTTTGAAATCATTTAAAAGTCACACATTTATAAAGGAAGTAATTAAAAAGAAAATTTTAAATCAAAGTGTCCCATACAACTTTGAAACTTTTGAAAGGAATTAACATTTTAAAAACATTCATGTCCATATAAATAAATCCTTAAAAACCATTTTTAAGACATGAACATTAATTAAAAATATTTAGAAAGATAAATCTTTAAAACATTTAGAATTCTGATTTTGATAAAGGGTACCCTTCAAAAATTCTTAAAATATTCATTTTGAAATAATTTAAAAGTCACATAATTATAAAATAAAACATTTACTTTGAAAATATCCTTGTAAGATTGTAAGGGAAGCTTTTAAAATTTTATAACGGCGGTAAATAGCCGCAGCCGCCGTATAAGTTAAAAGAACATTCTTACCTTAATTTTGTCGAAAAGGTTAAAAATAACCTTGTTTGGAAAACGATGGAAAGATTACTTTATAAACCTCTTATAAAAAGTCAAACAAGGGTATAAATTAATTTAACTCATATCTTAGTAAATAGTAAAAATGTTTTGAAATTCATTTTTAAGAAACATGGATGTGGATGATAAAGAGATCCCAGTAGATTATTACGTATAAACAACCTTGGATAATGAAGAGGATGTAAAGTAAACCCTTACCTTGTACTTTTCCTTGGTTGGGGTAGGTTATCCTCCTGTATAATGGTGAAATAGTTGTTATTAAATTATACAAGAATCATATATATTAATATGATATCATATATGATCTTTTAACATTGATTTGTTAATAATATCTTAGAATTATCGTCGTTTCGGGAGTCAACTTACTCGTTTTCTTTTATATGTTTTGTTACATAAGCCATGGTTGTTGTATCTTATTCATATCCAGAATTATATCTAGTCCTTAAACATCATTTTTAAATCATCAAATGATAATTATACTTTAATGGATATGATGGAGAATGAATCTCATCGCGTTCGTGGAGACGGTAGTCCGTACGTACGCACGAGCGACAATATCATTCTTTTGATATTAAAATAATATATAAATGGATGGTATATCATATATACAGAATCATTAAAATGTTATATTTATTATTTACATGAGTTACACATCATTATTATACCCATACAAATAATATTATATTGAATAACAATTACACCACGACGTGGAGACGGTAAGCCGTACGTACGCACGTATGGTGACATGTTATTCAAAGGGTGGATAGAATAATGAATATGATTGTACCATATTTATAATAACATCATAGTATATGTGAGATACAGGAGTTATTATTTTAGAATGGTAAGACCAAAGGAAGAAGAAGTGGAAGAAGAAATGAACTTGGAGAAGGGTGGTGAAATCATTACCTCTTCTTCGGGTTCTTCCTTTTGATTTGATCAAAAGGGCTTCATAGGTTGGCTTTCTGATCAAACTAAGGCCTCTAGGTTGTAGTGAGGGATGTTGGGAGAGTATTTGTGCAGATTTTGGCCGAACCAAAAGGCTTTGAAGGTGTGAAGAAACGAGAAGGAGGAGTGCCCTTTTATAAGAGGGGTGAGGGGCACTTTTGGAAAAGCTAGAAATATTAATTTATAATAAATTCATATTCGGTTTCTAATGGCTCCAAAGTTAAATATTCAAAGGATAATGTGGGGATAGGTCGAAAACCACTCAACCAATAGAATTTAGATAGGTTTGGGTACTTATATTAACCTTATCTTTAAGTATTAACTCTAAGTTAATTAGTTTCACTTTTACAATGTCTCTTTGTATTTTTATATAATATGGTTAATAAACTTACTATATACACCCAAGAGAACCCCAAGTGGTCCATTAATGATGAACCTATCCTTATATAAGTCTCTTGGCCGAACGTTAGATTTTTAGGAATTTAATATCAATTAATAATATAATATTTGTTTTAAAAACTCTTTTATGTCAATTTTGACACGATTCAATAGTTGATTTTTGTGAAACTCATAACAGATTGATTACTTCGAAAAAAGTCAATTAAATCAATCCTAATATATCATATTATCCTAGAAAATTAGTTTAATTCATTAAAAGTTTCATAGTATATTTTTTTGGGTATTTATAATATCAATTATTTTAATTTTTCACTATTATAGTAATTACTGCATCATCATTGTGTCATAAATAAAATAAATTATTTAATGTCTAAAAATTATAAATAAACTATCATTATGTAGGAAATCTTTTTATCTTTCTAATTAATATTTATAATCTAAAATCAAACTTATATAACCCTATGTAACAATTGTTTTTCTAAATGATATATGCTTGTGTCATTTTTGTATTCATTTTGACTTAATTAAAATAAAGTGTCATTATCACTTACAAGTGGATCCATGGGGTCCCAAAATTGACACAAAGATGCCCATGGTCGACCATGTAACAACCAATAGGGTTAAGACACGTTTTAGGGTAATTTAGTATTATTATAATATTATTTTTTAACCCTTATTTACCGAATTTACCCTTAACCATGGTAAATAAAATATTTACCGCAGTAATTATTCAAAATGTCTAAAAATAAAAGTTACCTATTTACACAATTTGAACATCCTGATTCCAAATATGGAATCCATTTTCCTAAATTCTAAACATATAAGTGGCAGAAATTAATTTAAAATTAATTCCCGCTGTCAAAACAAAAAGCGTGTTTTTAAGAGATAATAACTATCAAAAGATTGACACTTGTTTATGTTCGGTTTAATTGTAAAATTATGTCCAATGAACAAAATTATATTAAATGGTAAAAATATATTCTAAATATACTTTAAAACCACTAAGATTCATAATTTATCACTATTAATTATTTTGATTAAAAAAGTTGTTTTTAATTAAAATTTAGTAATTTTCACTATTCATCAAAATATGAAAGTTATCCAAAATGTACCAAAATTTCACCTTAGGCTAAATTTGATATTCTGAATCCAAAGATGAAGTCCATTTTAAAATATAAAATATATATAATTTTAAAAAGTAGGTATTACTATTCATGACGGCTAGTTTGATTGGTTGTGGTGTGTGTTAAAACTCAAGGTTGCGTACAACACACGCTACTGTATTATTCAAAGAAAGTGTACCGTGGAAGCTTGGGATGTTTCATTTTAAATTTTTTATGTCCCCATTTAGTAAAAAAGTTTAAAATATTGTATTTAAAAAGGGTTCACTATTAAAAGTTGATAAAAGTGCAATACTGAAAATGAATTTGTTCTTGCATTATATCTAAGAAACTCATAATATGGATTCTAAAATTATAAGGATTTTATAATGTTTAAAATTTAGATAATATTATTCATAACCTCTTTTGAATGGCTTTTTTTTGTAAGTCATGGTGTGATTGAACTCAGTGTTGCGTGTAGTGCAAGTTATTGAATTATTTTGAAGAAATAACACACTATGAAATCTTGGGGTGTTACATGAAATGTTTTGTATTTAAACATATATTATATTATATCTCTTTTATTGGGTTTAAGATTAAAATGTTACAAAAGTGGAAAGTATATTTTTATCAACAAATGATTTAAAATATTTTTAAATATACCTTTATATGTTTTAAATGTTATTTTAAAAGAAAATATTTTTGAAAATATTGTTTGTTTTAAAAAGTTTGTTTCAAATAAGAAATCATATTTTCCTCATGAAATATTTTATTTTTATTTTTAAAAAGCTTCCTTTATAATTTCTTAAGTTAATTTTGAATTAAAAATATGTGGAATATATTTCATGAATATTTTGTTTTAAAATGAGGTTTTAAAAGAAATATTTTCCATAAGAAATGTTTGAATTGATATTTAAACATTATCTTATATATAAGATGAAATATTTTCTAGTCACTTATTATTTCTTAGGATATGATCTAGGGAAACCATATTGATCCTTTCATGGGATGGTTTAAGTTTTTCATGGAACCATGCTTTTGAACCTATTTCCTTTCCCCAGGATAATCATGTGTGAAAGTGATTATAATGTGAAATGATTTTTTCCATGAGTTAACTGTATTCCAATTATTTTTAATTAATATTATTTATTTTATAATGGTTAATCATATTATAAAGAGATCATTATTGAAACCATTTCTTTTTTATAGTTTAATCATGTTCCATAGTGATTATTATAGAACCCATTTTTTCATGGGTTAATCTTGTTACAAATATATTTTTAAGCAACCCATTCATATGCCATGGGTTAATAAGGTTTCAAAGAGATTTTCATGGAATACCATTATAGTTTGTGGGATAATAAGGCAATGAAATAATTAAAAACAATTTTAATGAGTTTAATAATGATATTTATTCCTGATATACATTATTTATGGTTCTTGGACATTGTTATATGATATGTGTTCCATGGTAGCGTTCGGTCAGACCAATATAGCTTATATGATGGGTCCATCCAGATATCACCATTTTATTCTAATATAAAATTAACCTTGGGTTTGCCGAGATAATGCTCTAATGAATTGGGAAATGATTATATTCTCTTAAAATATATATTTTAATTTGGAAGATTGATTTTCCAATTGTAAGGGTTTTTTAGAGTTATATGATAATAATGTTACAAGATAATAATAACTATTATATATTCCGTCCATTTTTTTTATAAAAGATTCCTATGATAAATATTGATATAACAAGGCTTATGATTATTGATTCTGATGAATATTTCCATTTTTAAAGCCCTATTCCATGTTTCATTATTCAGAATTTTGGTATTGATGTGTATGAGATATTTTATGATTTGATCATACACATTGATATGTCATCATACACTTATTCACATTTTATTATCTCTAATGAAATGCAATTGTTTTTTATTATGTTTACCCTTATAGAAAATTTCAACTCAATCTTCTTATTATTCATTTTCCTTACGTTATCCCAAATGATGATAAATGAATTATTTTGGTAAGGGTTTTATATGGATGATTATTATGACATAATATGAAATAATAATATATGATTTATGTTGGAGAAATGCTCATTTAAAAATATGAGTATCATTTTTATAATATATTTTCCTAATTAAATAAAACTATAACAGTAAATGGTCCTTGGGTATGGAATTGATAAAATTTTCCCATTTTATTTTATATTTTTTGGTTGGTGAAAATATTTCAACCAAATTCTTTGTCAATGCAGAAAATGAAAAGAATGTGTTTTATCATAGGATATGGTAGTTCGGGTTTGGGGATGTTGTAATAGGTATTGAAGGAAAAAGAAGTGATCTAATCCTAGCAAATTTTCACACGTGAACATTGGGATAAGTGTGACTCATTACCTAAGGGATTCATTAAAAAATAAATTCCAATGGGGATGTTGTTCTATCCCACCCAAGAGGTGATACACCCTTGTGGTTCACTCATAGGTATCAATTAGATGCCCTTATTAAAAATACCAAATTGTTATAGTTGATATTATGGGAATGGTTTAGATAAATTTTTAGATTATTATGTTTTCATGTGAGGTTATCTTGCGATTTATGGATACCATTATAGTTTTATAATAACAATGTAAATCATAAGTTCAAATTCATGGAAACCCTTTTGATAGTTTTAATTTATGATATCATAAAGGGAATAATCACACATTATAGGAAATTTTATTCTGATATTTTATATAGAATCCTTTATTTTAATGGTAAATATTCCATTAAATTTTTTAGACATATGTATAAAGTTATGGATAACATTTTTGGTTTATATGATCATAGATATTTTTTTAATCATTGAATCCCATGTTTTAACATATAGATAAACATGTGATTGATAAGTATTTGGTGAATAATTTATTAATGTAATTTAAAAAAAAATTCCATATTTTTTCTCTTGTAAAATGAATAGTATGTCATAAACTCGTAGTTTAAAACAGTTTTTAATGTTGAACTTATTTTGTAATGATTTAGTTTAAAATTTGGGTATATCTATTGAATTTTGGAACTTTTTGATAAGGATACTTATTCATTCTGGGAATTAACATAACAATTTCTAACCATTTTGGATTTCATTAATGTCAAAAGATAGATTAAATACGTTTATTTTCCATTTTATGGTTATGTGGTCTTTTAAAGTTGATTTTACTGCTTCAGGAATGAAAAATTCATCGTGAATACTCATCATTTGTAGAAAAAGAATTTATTGTTTTGGAAATAGGATAATGGATGAAATTGGACTTTTCATGTATATATATTTCTCTATGTTTTAGGAATACATGGTAAAATAATTTATCAACACTAGGAAAAGTATATTGAAAAAAAATTCATAGTGACAACATTTATGATTATCCAATGTCCTTTCAACCCATTAAGGATTTATGGTATCGAAGCCCACAAATTTCAATTGAGGATTCAATTACATATGATCAAACATCCCTATAACTCTCCATAACAAATTAATCTATTATTCCATGTAAAAATATACACTTCCCACTTATTTTCTCATATTTCGAATCCAAATCTGTGTTATTCCAGATGACCTTCATATGTATATTTATCCTTTATTAAGAGGATATTTTAATAATACTTTTATGCTGCTAGATTTCAAAAAAAATTAAAATGTACAACATTTTATTAACAAAATAATGTAAAAATTAATAGGGTTTAATTTATTAAATATGGAGGATGTAACATGTAACGCCCCAAGATTTTATGAAAAATATTCTTTTTAATTTCATTAATGTCTTGTGTTGTACGCTACAACAAAATAAGCTTTCACAATACGCATCCTTGACTTTCCTTCCGTTACACGCAATCGCGACCTTCCACGATAGCGTGTGTAGTACGCAATACTGAGTTTCACGAAACAACGATATGCTATTAAAATATTATTAAAACTAGCCGTTATGAATAGTAATAACCACTTTTTGGAAATTTTGTAAATTTTATTTTTCAAAATGGAATTCATTTTTGGATTCGGAGTATCGAATTTAGCCTAAGGTGAAATTTTGGTACTTTTCGGATAACTTTCATATTCTAATGAATAGTGAAAATTACTAAATTATAATTAAAAACAACTTTTTTAATCGAAATAATTAATAGTGATAAATTATTAATTTGAGTGGTTTTAAAGTATATTTAGAATATATTTTTACAATTTAATACAATGTTGGTCATTGTTTGTAATTTCACATTTAAACCAGACATAATCAAGTGTCAATCTTTTGATAGATTTTGTTTCTTAAAAAAAAACACGCTATTTGTTTTAACAGCGGGATTTAATTATAAAATTAATTAATGCAACTTCTATGTTATGAATTTGGTAAAATAGACTTCATTTTTGAATTTGGAATATGAAATATAGCTTAGGATGAAATTTTGGCATTTTTCTGAAAACTTTCAATTTTTGATGAATAGTGAAACCACTAAGTGGTAGGTTAAAAACGGAATTTTGCATAAAACTTAATTTTACCGCTTCTGTGAATGGAATTTCGAAAATCCGAGAGACACGGTTAATATCAAGGACTAAAATGTGGTTCAATGAGATGAAAATAATTTTTTGGTGAATAGTAACTTTTTACTTTTTTTACCACGGTTAATAGTAAATAGGGTAACTAAGGGTAAATATGATATTAATATTACCCTAACACATGTCCTAATTCTATTGGACAAGTGTAATTCGACCAAAAACAAACTTAGGAATAAAATATGACCATTTAGGCCCACTTGGATTAGATTAGGACATTTATTATTAATTTATTTAAAGAAGGGTTAAAATAGTTAAAATCAAAGTTTAATAAGTAAATCATTTTTAATATGGGGTTATACATAAGATAAATTCGACTATAAATATTCATTAGAAAGATAAAAAGATTTCCTACATGATGGTATTTTATTTGTAATTTTTAGACAGCATATAATATAATTTATTTATGACACAAAGATGATGCAGTAATTATCTTATTAATGAAATATTGACATAATTGATAATATAAATACCAAAATAAATGTAATTTAAGACTTTTTATGAATTCCACTAATTTTCTAGGTTACTATGATATATTAGTGTTGATTTAATCAACTTGGTTCGAACAAATAATTCTGTTATGACTTTCAAAAAAATCATGTATCAAATAGTGTCAAAATTGACACAAAATAGTTTTTAAATCAAATATTATATTATTAATTGTTATTCTATTCCTAAAAATCTAAGGTTCGGCCAAATGACTTATATAAGGATATATGTATTAATAATATACAATTTGGGGTTCGTTTGGCATGTTATATTAAGTGTATTAACCATATAGTGAAAGAAAACAAAAAGACACGGTAAAAGTTAAATTATTTAACTTAGAGTTAAATCTAATTGATAAGGTTTAAAATAAGATCCAAACATGTATAAATTTGATTGGTTGATGAGATTACAACCCTATCTCATCTAAGCTTCGAATATGATTCATTTTTGGAGGTTTTTAAGTGGGGTTATATTTATTATAAATTAATATTTTTAAGAATTCCTAAGGTGCCCCTCTCCTCCCTTATAAAAGGACACCTCCTCCCCCTCCTCCTCACACCAATTTGAGCACTCAAGCTCGGCCAACCCCTGCCAAAATCCCTTCTCCACTTCCCTAGCAACATCCTAGAGGTTCTGGTCTTCCTCAAAGACCAATTCTAGTGCCCTAAGAGGAGGTCTCAAAGAGGCACTTCAAAGAAGAGGTAATTACCGTTACCAATTCTTTCATCTTTATTTCTTCTTCCACTTCTTCTTCTTAGGTTGTTTCATTATGAAGTAATAACATCAGTATCACTAATATACTGATATGTTATTATAAGTATGAAACAACCCTATTTCACCATCTATCCATCCTACGGAAAAAGAAATCACCGCGCGTGCGTACGTACGGAATACCGTCTCCACGCCGTGGTGTAATCTATTTTCCACCACCACCTTACATGGATGGGTATAATGGTGTAAAGAATAACTATACATAGTTATTACAACATCATAATGATTCTGATATATTTTATAATCCACTCCAATTCAATTCAATATTTATAGAAATGATATCATCGCTCGTGCGTACGTACGGAATACCGTCTCCACGACGCGATGAGATTCATTCTCCATGTTAACCATTTAAGAATGATTATAATGTATATATAAGAAATAATAATGAAATACATGACATTATAAAGCTACTGGATTTATGTATATATATATACATATGTATGTCATCTACTTACTTCCATTTCAAGACAATAAGGAAAGAAAAACAGCGTTCATGCGTACGTACGGACTACCGTCTCCATGAACGGTGTTTTTCATTTTATTTATCTATCTATTATATATATATATATACTGAATATATATGATATATAAATCATATTTTATATTCTGGAAGTAAGTAAATCATGATATAAGTAATAATGATGTCAAGAACAACAAGTCAAAACACCTACGATAAATGAAACGATTTTACCCAAAACGCTTCTTTAACATGGAATTTACAAAAGAACGGGTAATATAATGTCATAAGTGAACCATATATGATATCATAACAATGAATATGATTCTGTAATAAGTCAATGACATTATTTAAATCATTATACAGGAGGTTCGGACACATACGAAGCAAATTGGACCTAAGGTAAGGGAAATATCACAATCTCATTTTTATCCGAGATTGTTTATACTTTGGTATTTACTGGGGTGTATTTTATCATCCACATCCATGTTTCATCAAAATGTAATATTATTTCCATCCACCTACAATTGTTTAAATCCATTTTTACCCTTCGGTGAGTTTTTAGTAATATGTATGAAAGGAATCTTTTGTCGTACGAGGTACTTTTTGACTTTTCCGACAAAAGTACGAAGAATGTTTTTTTTTAACTTATACGGCACGAACGGATTTCTACTGTTTTATAAAGCCTTATTTTCATGAAGCTTCCTCTAAAATATTTCATGACTATTTTCAATAAAATCTCTTTCTTTTAAAGTTGCATGATGTTTTGTGAAAAGAAATTGATTTTGAAGAAGGAAGGATATTTTCCTCAAGAATTCAATTCAAGTGTTTTATCAAAATTATTTTCCATCTAAGATAATAAAGAGTTCTGTTTCTATCCATATTTTTACATTGATTTGACTATGTTGTGATGGAATTATGTTTATGAATTCCTTTATCTTATATGAATGGTTTTATGATGTCATGTTGTTTAAGAATCCCATTTTTATTACATGGGTTATGAAATGATGTATGATTTATGATTTTGTGGCACACATAAGAAAGGATTCATTAAGAGATGGGTGGGACCTATATCTCCCTCCAATGCATTGGGTAAAGATTTTATATCTCATGAGATAGACATGGCTGGAATGGTAGGTTATACCGGTTCAGTGAAACAGGACTGAAACGAGGATTACTCGATTCAGAAAGGGACTTTGTCCACTAAGATAGTCTTGGCAATGAGTCTTGACTAACAAGAAATGATTCTCTATGATTATGTGTGTATGCCACAATGAGTAATGTTTTAAGTTATGATTTCATTTCACTACTATGATTTATCCCATGTTATGAAATTATGCTCTCTTTTGCAGGTTAATATTTCCAAAAATGTTATGTTCTTATGAAAATTATGTGATTGATATTTCCTTTGTTTACCCTTACTGAGCATTTGAGCTCACCCTTTTATGTTTTCTTTTCCCCAGGATATAGAGAAAGGTTTTAGGTAGAAAAAAGGGATGACCTTTATGGGAGATATTGAAGAACTTTCACCACGATTAGAAGATTACGTTCCGAGTTTCCAAAGACACTAAACTATTACGATCCTTTAGTGTGTGTTTTTGTTATGTACTAAGTATTCCGCAAATGTAATGTAATGTCCATGTACGATAAGCTTCGGGTCTCTACAGTTGGTATCAGAGGAAAGGTTTAGTCAACCTTTGGAAACTAGGATGCGAGAACTTTAGTGAGATCCCTAGAGATATTTCTAAGGTATGTCTAGGGATGTCTCTAAGGTTAAGTATACGTATAGGTTATAGTAATAGAATTACGCTAACGATCATAGAATTAAACCTAAGATGTTGGATATTGAAGGTACTCCCCCTTTATTATGTTGTTTTCCCTAGCATGATTTTTGCCTCTCACACTATTCTTTTTGGGTTTTAGACGATGGCTGGAACCCGAAGGAACCGTGTTGATCAATGCAATGGACAATGCAATGATTTCCCTCCTGAACAAACAAATGTTATGGGAGATGGAGTGAAAAATCTTATTGCTATACTTACACAAGCTATGAATCATTATGGACTTCCAAATGAGCAGAGAAGGGAACAATATTCTATTGAGTCCTTCATGAGGCAACGTCCACCTTCTTTCAGTGGGACTTCCGATCCACTTGTTGCTGAACAATGGATCAGTACCACTGAAAAGATATTTTCAGTTCTTCAATGTTCTGAACATGATAAAGTCATCTTAGCAGTATATCGTTTGGAAGGTGAAGCTGATCAATGGTGGAATCTTATCAAGAATACGAGGCCAAGGGATGAAATTGAGTCCATGGAATGGGATGAGTTCAAGAACTTGTTTTTCAGTAAGTACTTCCCTCGTATTCTTCGAACAAAGATGGAAAAGGAGTTTATTGAGCTGAAGCAGAAGGATGATGAATCTGTTGGTATATATGAAGCGAATTTTACAAGACTTGCAAGGTATGAATCTGGCATTATCATCCAACCTGAAAGTAAAGTTGATCGATTTTTCAGTGGCTTAAAACCAAGTCTTCGAAGGGCATTAGCTATAAGAGACTTCAGTAGCTATGAAGAAATTGTGCGTTGTGCTATCAAGGTAGAAATGGAAGTTGGTGTTACATATCCATCTCATGGTTTTGACAAGAAACGAAAGATGGAGTTCAAGGAGAAATCTCATAATAATGGTGAAAAGAAGATGAATGTTTCCTTATGCACAAAGTGTGGAAAGAAGCATGGTGGAGATTGTCTTAAAGGAACTAGAAAATGTTTTAAGTGTGGAAAAGAAGGTCATCGAGCAGCTGAGTGTCGAAGTAATGGAAAAAGGGTTTCTAATGATGTGAATAAAGCAAACACTGCAGAGAACGCACCACCAACACTTCAATGCTTCAAGTGCAAGGAAATGGGGCATTATGCTAATAATTTCCCTAATCCAAGGGTTAGTGATGATCAACATGAGCAACCACTGAAGGCAAAGGAAAAAGGGAAATCACATGCGATCACTATTGGCAATGTTGAATATGACAACGATGTGGTGGAATGATTAAGTGTTTATGTAATGGGATTCCAAAATAATGTTGTATCATTGAGTATTGCAATATTTATTGATGTGGTATTCAAAGTGATTGAGATATTTTTTTTGGAAATAAGATGATATGCGCATAATGAAGACGAGAAAATGAAATGTTTAATAGTATTCATGAGCTCATGATTGATATAAGGACTAAGTGATATCATGGTTTGAGTATAAATAATTTTGAGGATTTTGGTATGTGTAAAGTGTTAACTTTTAACTGCATTCAAGTTTTCACTAAGGTTCAATGGGTATTCAAGAGTATACATGATTAAGGACTTTGAATGTTTGGAATGTGACCAAAAAAAACATATCTTATGATATATGGGGATCAACGATGATATTAAATCTCTGGTAATTGTTTTCACTATGTTATGAGAGTGGACAGCAGTATTATGGATAAGCCTAAAGATTGGAATGGATTGTGTTGGACGATATTATTGATGGGATGTTATAGTAGTTTTGGAAAAAGGACAACCTGCAGGACGGGCGACAGCCCATCGCTTCGGACAAGGCTGAGGGAATCGAACCCACAACCGAAGTGCGACTGGCCTTTATCGCCTACCACTGACCTACAGGAAGTCCCTGTTTAGTAGAAACTAGTTTTATTATATTAAGCAGTATGATATATGAAGTATAAGTCCATTTTAGGAACCATATATGATTAATCTCACTATAGATCGACTTATGTATATAAGTTTTGCTAACCTTTTGTTTGAGACAGATGGAATGACCTGTCATTCTATCACATGATCTGCTAACACATCACGAATAACAAATTCAACTTCATTTATTTAAGAGATGAAGTAGAAATTGTTCAAGGCACGAACAAAAGTGATATTTTACCAAAATAAAGTAAGTATTTATTCTAAGCAAATTTTCAACTTTAGGGAAATGATCTTGAAAACCAAAAATGTTGTCCTTGTGATCTTATACCTGATGAATCAGATGGTACCTTATATCATCACAAATCTATGGATTTGTGATTACTGGCTTTTCCATAGCCATGTTCTCTACCACTCTCCATCAGAACATGATGGTTAGATTTTTCTTCCATATCCATATTTTCATCTATGTGGAAACCCAGTGATTAGTATATTTGGGTAATCGTTACATTTCATACTTTAGTTTTTAAAGCCATGTTTTGGTATTCCTTTTTACGATGTGGGTTTCTATCAAAGAAAATTTTGAATAGTAAACCATTTATAACCCCGACGAATTTCGAGGGCGAAATTCATTTTAAGGGGGGTAGAATGTAACGCCCCAAGATTTTATGAAAAATATTCTTTTTAATTTCATTAATGTCTTGTGTTGTACGCTACAACAAAAGAAGCTTTCACAATACGCATCCTTGACTTTCCTTCCGTTACACGCAATCGCGACCTTCCTCGATAGCGTGTGTAGTACGCAATACTGAGTTTCACGAAACAACGATATGCTATTAAAATATTATTAAAACTAGCCGTTATGAATAGTAATAACCACTTTTTGGAAATTTTGTAAATTTTATTTTTCAAAATGGAATTCATTTTTGGATTCGGAGTATCGAATTTAGCCTAAGGTGAAATTTTGGTACTTTTCGGATAACTTTCATATTCTAATGAATAGTGAAAATTACTAAATTATAATTAAAAACAACTTTTTTAATCGAAATAATTAATAGTGATAAATTATTAATTTGAGTGGTTTTAAAGTATATTTAGAATATATTTTTACAATTTAATACAATGTTGGTCATTGTTTGTAATTTCACATTTAAACCAGAAATAATCAAGTGTCAATCTTTTGATAGATTTTGTTTCTTAAAAAAAAAACACGCTATTTGTTTTAACAGCGGGATTTAATTATAAAATTAATTAATGCAACTTCTATGTTATGAATTTGGTAAAATAGACTTCATTTTTGAATTCGGAATATGAAATATAGCTTAGGATGAAATTTTGGCATTTTTCTGAAAACTTTCAATTTTTGATGAATAGTGAAACCACTAAGTGGTAGGTTAAAAACGGAATTTTGCATAAAACTTAATTTTACCGCTTCTGTGAATGGAATTTCGAAAATCCGAGAGACACGGTTAATATCAAGGACTAAAATGTGGTTCAATGAGATGAAAATAATTTTTTGGTGAATAGTAACTTTTTACTTTTTTTACCACGGTTAATAGTAAATAGGGTAACTAAGGGTAAATATGATATTAATATTACCCTAACACATGTCCTAATTCTATTGGACAAGTGTAATTCGACCAAAAACAAACTTAGGAATAAAATATGACCATTTAGGCCCACTTGGATTAGATTAGGACATTTATTATTAATTTATTTAAAGAAGGGTTAAAATAGTTAAAATCAAAGTTTAATAAGTAAATCATTTTTAATATGGGGTTATACATAAGATAAATTCGACTATAAATATTCATTAGAAATATAAAAAGATTTCCTACATGATGGTATTTTATTTGTAATTTTTAGACAGCATATAATATAATTTATTTATGACACAAAGATGATGCAGTAATTATCTTATTAATGAAATATTGACATAATTGATAATATAAATACCAAAATAAATGTAATTTAAGACTTTTTATGAATTCCACTAATTTTCTAGGTTACTATGATATATTAGTGTTGATTTAATCAACTTGGTTCGAACAAATAATTCTGTTATGACTTTCAAAAAAATCATGTATCAAATAGTGTCAAAATTGACACAAAATAGTTTTTAAATCAAATATTATATTATTAATTGTTATTCTATTCCTAAAAATCTAAGGTTCGGCCAAATGACTTAGATAAGGATATATGTATTAATAATATACAATTTGGGGTTCGTTTGGCATGTTATAGTAAGTGTATTAACCATATAGTGAAAGAAAACAAAAAGACACGGTAAAAGTTAAATTATTTAACTTAGAGTTAAATCTAATTGATAAGGTTTAAAATAAGATCCAAACATGTATAAATTTGATTGGTTGATGAGATTACAACCCTATCTCATCTAAGCTTCGAATATGAGTCATTTTTGGAGGTTTTTAAGTGGGGTTATATTTATTATAAATTAATATTTTTAAGAATTCCTAAGGTGCCCCTCTCCTCCCTTATAAAAGGACACCTCCTCCCCCTCCTCCTCACACCAATTTGAGCACTCAAGCTCGGCCAACCCCTGCCAAAATCCCTTCTCCACTTCCCTAGCAACATCCTAGAGGTTCTGGTCTTCCTCAAAGACCAATTCTAGTGCCCTAAGAGGAGGTCTCAAAGAGGCACTTCAAAGAAGAGGTAATTACCGTTACCAATTCTTTCATCTTTATTTCTTCTTCCACTTCTTCTTCTTAGGTTGTTTCATTATGAAGTAATAACATCAGTATCACTCATATACTGATATGTTATTATAAGTATGAAACAACCCTATTTCACCATCTATCCATCCTACGGAAAAAGAAATCACCGCGCGTGCGTACGTACGGAATACCGTCTCCACGCCGTGGTGTAATCTATTTTCCACCACCACCTTACATGGATGGGTATAATGGTGTAAAGAATAACTATACATAGTTATTACAACATCATAATGATTCTGATATATTTTATAATCCACTCCAATTCAATTCAATATTTATAGAAATGATATCATCGCTCGTGCGTACGTACGGAATACCATCTCCACGACGCGATGAGATTCATTCTCCATGTTAACCATTTAAGAATGATTATAATGTATATATAAGAAATAATAATGAAATACATGACATTATAAAGCTACTGGATTTATGTATATATATATACATATGTATGTCATCTACTTACTTCCATTTCAAGACAATAAGGAAAGAAAAACAGCGTTCATGCGTACGTACGGACTACCGTCTCCATGAACGGTGTTTTTCATTTTATTTATCTATCTATTATATATATATATATACTGAATATATATGATATATAAATCATATTTTATATTCGGGAAGTAAGTAAATCATGATATAAGTAATAATGATGTCAAGAACAACAAGTCAAAACACCTACGATAAATGAAACGATTTTACCCAAAACGCTTCTTTAACATGGAATTTACAAAAGAACGGGTAATATAATGTCATAAGTGAACCATATATGATATCATAACAATGAATATGATTCTGTAATAAGTCAATGACATTATTTAAATCATTATACAGGAGGTTCGGACACATACGAAGCAAATTGGACCTAAGGTAAGGGAAATATCACAATCTCATTTTTATCCGAGATTGTTTATACTTTGGTATTTACTGGGGTGTATTTTATCATCCACATCCATGTTTCATCAAAATGTAATATTATTTCCATCCACCTACAATTTTTTAAATCCATTTTTACCCTTCGGTGAGTTTTTAGTAATATGTATGAAAGGAATCTTTTGTCGTACGAGGTACTTTTTGACTTTTCCGACAAAAGTACGAAGAATGTTTTTTTTAACTTATACGGCACGAACGGATTTCTACTGTTTTATAAAGCCTTATTTTCATGAAGCTTCCTCTAAAATATTTCATGACTATTTTCAATAAAATCTCTTTCTTTTAAAGTTGCATGATGTTTTGTGAAAAGAAATTGATTTTGAAGAAGAAAGGATATTTTCCTCAAGAATTCAATTCAAGTGTTTTATCAAAATTATTTTCCATCTAAGATAATAAAGAGTTCTGTTTCTATCCATATTTTTACATTGATTTGACTATGTTGTGATGGAATTATGTTTATGAATTCCTTTATCTTATATGAATGGTTTTATGATGTCATGTTGTTTAAGAATCCCATTTTTATTACATGGGTTATGAAATGATGTATGATTTATGATTTTGTGGCACACATAAGAAAGGATTCATTAAGAGATGGGTGGGACCTATATCTCCCTCCAATGCATTGGGTAAAGATTTTATATCTCATGAGATAGACATGGCTGGAATGGTAGGTTATACCGGTTCAGTGAAACAGGACTGAAACGAGGATTACTCGATTCAGAAAGGGACTTTGTCCACTAAGATAGTCTTGGCAATGAGTCTTGACTAACAAGAAATGATTCTCTATGATTATGTGTGTATGCCACAATGAGTAATGTTTTAAGTTATGATTTCATTTCACTACTATGATTTATCCCATGTTATGAAATTATGCTCTCTTTTGCAGGTTAATATTTCCAAAAATGTTATGTTCTTATGAAAATTATGTGATTGATATTTCCTTTGTTTACCCTTACTGAGCATTTGAGCTCACCCTTTTATGTTTTCTTTTCCCCAGGATATAGAGAAAGGTTTTAGGTAGAAAAAAGGGATGACCTTTATGGGAGATATTGAAGAACTTTCACCACGATTAGAAGATTGCGTTCCGAGTTTCCAAAGACACTAAACTATTACGATCCTTTAGTGTGTGTTTTTGTTATGTACTAAGTATTCCGCAAATGTAATGTAATGTCCATGTACGATAAGCTTCGGGTCTCTACATAACACCCAAGATATTACTATTTTTTTCCCAATGTTTAAAATTATAGTTTTCCGAAAAAAATTTAAGGGGTGTGATACTTCTCCTTTTTAATTAATTAAAAATCCCCAATGTAGAATGATTTAAATTGACTTTATATATTATATAAAAAATAAATATTAATATTAATTCAAATAAAAATTAATATTAGTCATAGAGTTAATATAAATTCCCCTTATCCTTTCAAAAAAAATTCTTGAAACACCACTTTTTCATCATGCCTACAGGTTTCATTTTAAATGAAATATTAAAACTTATTTGAATTAAATTTGGTAGAATTTATTCCATAATTTTATTATAAATATTTTATATTATCTAATTGGGTTAAAATAATTTTTGATCATAATGAATTGTAATAATAGTAAAAATAAATTACTTTAGTTAAGGTGAAAAATATTTTACCAAAGGTTAAACTAAAAATATTATATTAAAAATAACATCAAAACAAGATTAAAAATGATTTAATAGAAATATTTAAACCTTATCAATTATAATTCTTGATAATAACTCATTTAATATTATTTTGGTATGTGAAAATTGAGGTAGAAAATTTTTATTTACAAAAATTACAAGTGTTCCACTCACCTCACTTATAAAAGGCCACGCACTCTCATCTCCACTTCACACCTTCAAAATAATTTGGTTTGAAAACCCCAAACGAAAATTAATTCCAAAATTAATTCCAAAATTAATTCAAAAATTAAATCCAATAATACTATAATCCATTTTTTTATCAATAAATTCCTTTTAATACATTGTTTGTAATCCTAAAGTGGTGGTATGATAAGAGGTATTATTCCAAACTATTAATATTTTTATTTTTTCTTCCACACCCTTTAAATACTCTTCATAATATATCATATGGTAATACTAGTATATTATAAATAATTAAATTTTACTACATTAATTTCAAAACCATATTCCATCTCCTCTCCCATAAAACTGGATATGGAATCATCGTTCACGTGTTCGGTGATCTACCGCCTTCTGAAACAATGTCCATCATTTTCCATCATCTCCTGTCAAAGATTATTATAAATAAGTTTATAAAAGTTTATATATTATATTTATAACATGTTTTTGGTTCCTTTTTGTTTTGATATTATATATACCTTTTTTACATTCCATTTCATGTTGGATACGATATTATCGCTCGTGTATACAGAGAACCACTGCCTCATGAAGTAACATAAATCATTTTTCACTAACACTTTACATGGATGGTTAAAAAAAATAATGAAAATGAATATATTTTATATAAATGAAATAATAATTATATTAATTACATATTTATCATTATCATAATATAATTATAATTTTCTTTCTTACATTAAAAAATGATAGTGGCATACGAGTATGTGTGGACTAAACCAACAAAAAGGAATGTAATTATTTTTTCATTGCTATGTCAAAATAATGATATATATAGTTATATTTAATGTAATAATATATTAATAATGATATTATGATCATTATTTATGTATAATATAATACATACATTCTTTTTATAATGGTCATTGAAAAACTGAAACATTACTCAAGCACACGTACGACCATTTATCTCCCTGATAGTAACATAGTTCATTTTCCCAAACACTTTTTCCTAATTGGGAATAAATGTTAAATTGAGAATAAATATGACAATTATTCCATGATTTTTATTATGGGTTTCTTGAAATAATGACCTGTTTGACCATATTCAACACAATAATGTCTATTTGAACTAATGAACTAAATGTCCTCAAAACATCGGACATGGAATAAACTAATTATGTTTTTCAATGTATATTTAAAATGGAATAAAATAAATGATTTATGTATATTATATTATTCAATAAAATGGTTCTTGACCAATCAAATAACTTTTATAATGTAATTATGTTAGAATTTAAGGATATATAAGGAATGTTGGGGATAGCGGTAATGGATTTTTGTCATGATTTTTACTTTTATAAGACTTATGACCTAACCACTACCTATTTATTTTATGTGGTGTAAATAAGATACATAAATTTCATTTATGACTATTCTACCAAAAATTATTCTGATTTACACATCCATTTTCGGATATCTATTTCCAGGGGTTAACTGTTGAAGTGTTACTAAATTATAAATGATATTTTCCACACGAAATGTATTAAATTATTTTTAAATCATCAAATATATTTTTTAAAGGATATTTTTAAAGAAAAAAAATTATATAATTTTTTTTGTTTAAAATAGTGTTTTTGAAATAGTAAAGTATATTTTCCTAAAGAAATTTTTATATATTATTTTTTAAAATATTCGTGTATATGTTTTCGAGGTTATTTTCGATGAAAAATAAATACAATTTTTTTATGAGTTCTAAGTTTTAAAGAGTTATTTTCAATAAAAAAATTAATTTCCTTACAAAATATTCCATGTGGTCTTTAAAATTAATTTCCAATCTTTGATGGCATCCATTGATGATACGTAGTCTTATTAGGGATATGATCCATGGATATATTTTTTATTATTTATCAAGATGGTTTATGTTTATAATGATAATATGTTTATGATCCAATTTATTTTCCTTGGGTTAATCATGTTTCAAAGAGTTTGTTATAGAACCCATTTTTTTCAATACATAATCATACTCCAAAGATATTTTTAAGGAACTTGATTATGGGTAAATAATAGTCCTAAGATATTATTATGGAATTATTTTTTTTTCCACTGTCTAATCATGATACAAGGAGATTTTTCTAGATCTCATTTCATTTCCACGGTTTAATCATATTCTAAGGATATTTTTATGCAATAGATTTATTTTCAATGGGTTATTCATGTTTCAAAGAGATATCCATGTAACCCATTTCTTTTCCATGGTTAAACCATGTCACTAGAGTAATAATTACTGTTTTCATGAGTTTTATGATTAAATGTACAATATATGAACTTTATATATGATTCATTGAAATTTTTATATGATGTATCTATCCATAGAGCATAAGGTGAGACCGATATAGATTATATAATGAATTCACCTAGATTGCACTAGGTGATTTTGATATATCTTATATGATGAATTTTCTAAGATAATTCTCCAATGCATTGGGTAATGAATATGTACTCTAGATAATTATATTGGAATTTTCTCATATGGTTATTCAAATTATACGGGTTTTATAAGAGTGATAGGATGTTAATGATCCATGATATGAATACATTTTATTTTTGATTTAAAGGGGTTTATCATTGTTTTCCTTAATCAAGATTGATATAACATATCTATTGAGTATTTATATTGAGGAACAATCCCCTTATAAATATCTTATTTCAGGATTCAGTCCTGTTTATTTAGGTATTGATGTGTATGTGTTATTTTATGATTCAATTATTAAATCTGATTATGTCATCATACATTTATGAACTAATTCTGTTCATTAATGATATTCAATTTTTAATGATTATATTTTCCATTAGTGAGTATTTGACCTCACCCTTCATATGTTTTCTTTTATAACGTTTTCATGAATGAGGGTAAATGAATTAATACATGAAGGGTTTCTTATTTATGATGATGTTGAATTAATGTGAAATAAGAAATCATAGGTTATGTGGGGGAAATTGTAATTTAATACAATGGTATGTTTTTAAATATATTTTTCTAATTTTATAAAAGACTACAACTAAATGTCTACTGGGTGTGTTGGTTATCGAGTTTTTTTGGATGTTGTATTCTTTGGTTTGTCAAAATTAGGCCACCCTCTTTGATATCAGAGTAATAAATGTAATTTTATTGTTTTTTCATTAGACCAGGGATAGATGGTTCGGGGATTTTATACTATATTGACCCTGGCCTTTTGAACAAAACATTACATGATTTTATTCAGAATTATATATTATAATACAAGTTAAGGATTATGAGGACCAGTGTCTTTGAAGAAAAGTTACATCAAATTGAAAACATAAATGAATTATTTGTTTAATCATCATATTGTGCTCCAAACATCCATTGTGATCATACACTAGCTTAGGATAACATGGGGATAACATAAAAAAATGATTCACCTAGTAATCCTCGTAATAGAATAAGCATAAGAATAAAGCTTTAGCATATTGTTTAGGAAACATGGAATAATGATATAAAAAGGTACAGAACGTAGTTGAACATATGGAACCATAAAATGTATAACTTAGGATCATATAAACATAGGATCATAGTAATGTGGTGGAAATATAAAACATGAATTTAGCACTAGTCAAGGCACTTTGCCCTTATAGGAGCACAAGTCAATGATAACCACTAAGACTGTTGCACATGGTATTACAAGACAACACTATCCACCAAGACCATTTCACATAACATCTATTGAGACTCAATTTCAACATTTTAAATATTGTTCTATCTTGGTTTACCCATCTTTACATGCTCATTAATATTTTTTCCACATATAGAATCATACATAATCAATCATACATAAACTTAAGGGCACCCATAGAATGAAATGAGTATCATGATAATTTCATAAAGCATAATTTAATGGTATTATCATACAAGTATCCATGTAAGAAAGTAATTATATTATACATAGGCATATATTAGGGTATGTGATGTCAATTAGATGTAATAACTTGTAAAAAATATTATTTAAGAAATATTTGTAGTAAAAACAATTAATAACTTTTTAATGAAAATATTAAAGAGAATTTAAAATAGAAAATAAAATAATATTTTATATAAAAAAATAAGTGAAAATTTTAGTTTTTTATAATATAAATACTGATTTTATAAAAAATCTTTGGTGGCTTAAAACATATGGTAGAGAGAAGTTAAATTGGGTAAATTTTTTGGATGTTCCCTCAAAAGAGGTTTGCTTATCCGGAAGTATTGACAAGGGAATATCATAAAATCATGTATATCCATGAAATAGAATGATTAATAGATCCTAATACATGAGTTTGGATATATAAATAAAAATTAAAGTATTTACATAAAATGAATTTGGGATTTCATTTTGGTCAAAAGAGATTACGAACAACCCAAAGGAAGAGTGGAGGTTTGTGTAGAATCCATTACCTTAATTCTAATAGTGTTATACAATTGATATTATTGAACTAAATAATCATATTAGGTTTTTCAAATTAATAACTCCATAAATTATTTTATATTTGATTGATTTATTATAACATTTGGAGTTAATTCTTAACATTTTTGATTGATAGTGAGGTTCAATTTCATTTTTCGGGTCCATTTGTTTCATGATCGATTTACGTATATAATTATTTAAATTGAATAACACTGTATATGTTTGGTGTAAGATTCTGTAAAATCCTGATGTTTATGTGGTTAAAAATTCATTTCGGTTACATGGAGTTTAGATGATTCATTATGTAAGACTTTACTGATACATTTTTGTGTTAATTCGTGGTTTTTTATCACAACGAACCCATTTTTCTTAATAAATAAAATCCCTATTTAAAAAAATCATCAATTGCCATAGATCAGACATAATACATATATTATAGTTTAGTTCAACCATATGAATCGTTTCATGGCCATAACTGAATATGATAAAGAAAATTGAAAACCCATCATCTTGAATGTGATAATTTAACACATCTCAGATTTTTTTTACTTCTAAAATAAAAGAAGGGTAAATGAGAGATGATAGTATATTTTTCCATTATCATAAAAAAATTAAATTTCATAAAATGTATTTTCTATGACATAACATTTGGATTAGAAGAGATAAATATAAAAATGAAAACGAAGGAACTTGAAAAGAAATTAAATGAATTTAAATGTGGAATTCTCCTCTTGAATTAACCTTCCTTGAGATCTTCTAAAGGGGGGAGGATTTTTCCTTTGAAGAGACCAAGGGCTGATGGATGTGGGAAGGAGTTTTAAGAGATATTTGAGATGAATAAAAAAATTCCCAAGGCTTGTGAGGAGTGAACAGAAGAGGGGAATGTGGGTGGTTTTTATAGTGGAGGGTAGGATGGTTTTCTTAATATTTTAATCATTAGTTTATTAATTTTCTATAAGAAAAGAAATGTTGATGAATACATGACTATAAAAAAGTAATATGTTAATTTTAGATCGAATAAATGGTTCTTACATCTGTATAACATCCCCTATTACCCAATAATTAACATATTTACCTTATTTTGTAAATTATCGTATTTCACTATTCGTTAAAAAATTCAGGTATTTAAGAAAGATAAATAAAATCCTCCCTTACGATTTTTTAATGTTTAAAATCCAAAATTAAATCCATTTTTCAAAAATAATTTTCTAAATATGATTAATTTAATTTTTAATTAAAATTATAATGTATAGAAAAAATACAGATTTTAAAACTATAACTGCTATTATAATTCATTCAAAAATTACATAAGTTCTTATAAATATATCATATAACCAAAAGACATAAAACTAATAACTTATGAACATTTTTTGGAAAATAAATTTTCATTTAAATTAATTAATTAATTTTAATTATTTATTTATGTATTACAAAAATACCAATACATTCAGTATGGTCATATTTTCACTTATAAGATGCCTAAATTTTATTTAAACATTAAAGGGTTATGTTACTATTCTTTTAGATGATTTAATATTCATAAGGGACATATTACTATTCATATGGGAAGGTTACTTATCACAAATGTATGTTACTATTCACCAAAAATTACTTTTGTTCCATCACACCCCAAAATACACCCTAAACGCAACCGTGCATGTAAGATATTCAAAATTCAAGACAGAGAACAACAAAAATTTATTTTAACAACTATGTTACAACTATACCCTAAAAAACATTTTGTTTTACATATACAGTGTGCTTCATGCATTTCATAATGTTTTTTATAAATCCTTTGAGTGTTATATTCTTACTCTCTAATGAAATTTCTCCCTCAAAATTTCTGTTTACGTACTATGGGGAAAATATGTGAGAGATTGAATACATAGCTAATAAACATAAAAAGTAAACAATAAACATAAAAGGATACACTCTTAAAAGAAAGTTATATACTAACTTGTGAGTCCCTAGGTTTAAATCTAAGTTATCTGTGATCTATTTCGTAACATATATTTTTATGGGCTTTTGATGTTCCCTTAATAATGTTTCATAATAAACTAATGATTTTACCAGATCATATCCCCCAAGATTATCAAACAAAGAGTGAATCAAGGCCCATTTTCATACACCGGTTCTCATTCGAGCCTAGCTCAAAGTGGTGTTTTGGGGAATTATCATTTGATACATCAATTCCAGAGCAACATCTACCTATTTCTCTCTAAATAGGGATCTATTTTCTTGATAAGTCACTTACTCTATACTTAACATAATTTAGATTTTTTTTCTTAGGATTACTCTCATCCCTTAGGTTCTTACTAAAGTTCTCTATTCCAAATCACCAAAAATAACTAGACCATCATATGGTACCAACTATAGAGTCCTATCCTTTTTCACATAACATTATATGATTTTATGAATAATTATAAATGGGAATACAAGCCAAGGATCTTAAAATCTAGTGTCATTAAATACTACGTACATAAAACTAAAAACGTAAAACATATTTTTATTTAAAAATCATATTGATCTCGTACCATCCATCGTTCTCACACATCGGCATATGATAACCTAGAGATAACATGAACAAATGGGTGAGCTAAAAAGCCCAATATGGGAATAAACATAAGAATAATGCTATAAAACATTGGTTAAGAAGCCTAACATACTGATAAAAAAAGGAACATAACATAATTGAACATATTGAACCATAAAATGTATGACATAATATCATATAAACATGGAATCAAAGTAATTTGGTGGAAACATAAAGATTGAATTTAGAACAAGTCATGTATCTTTGAACATAGAGGATCACAAGTCGTGGCTAACATCCAAGACCGTTGCACATGGTAGCATAAGTCAAGGACAACCGCCAAGACCATTGCATGTAACATCTCATGAGAATCATCTTTTCCCAATGAAATGTATTTCTAACTATGTTACACCACATTCACATGTTCATGAATATGATTTCCACATATATAATCATACGTAATCAATCATACTTAATCACAATTGAACCCATGGAGCGAAATGAATATCATAACCCTGTCATAATGCATAATTTAAAGGGTGTACCACAAAATTATCCATGATGTAATGTAATTAGAAATTAATTTGTAATATATTGTGGTATGTGATATCAAATATAATTGAAAACATGTAAAAAGAGTATTTAAGAAATTTTAGCAGTAAAACAATTTATTGTGGTTTTAAGGAAAATACAAAAGAGAATTTAAAATTTAAAAGGGGACAATATTTTATATAAACTATGATGTCAAAAAAATATGGATTTAATAATATAATGATGGATTTCATAAAAAATAATATTTTCTTAAAACAAATGGTAGAGTGCACTTGAAATTGGTTAAAAACATGGGAAGTTCCCACAAAATGGGATTGCTTATGAGGAAGTATTGAGGAGGGAATGACATAAAAGAATGTATATCGCAAAAATAGAATGATTAATATATCTCGATACATGAGTTTGGACATATAAATTTTAATTAGAAGATATAAACTAACAGAATGAAGGATTTCATTTGTCTAAAAAGAATGTAATAAGAACCCGACGGAATAATGGAGGTTCAGGTAGAATCCCTTAACTTAAGTTAGATGGTGTTTACACTTGATATTAATGACTTAAATAATCAAATTAGTTTCATTAATTTATAATTCCTGAACCTTTTTTATAAGTAATTGAATTATTATAACCTTTTGAGTTCATTCATAACCTTCTTGATTGGTTATGAGGTTCAATTTCATTGTTTGGTTCAGTTTGTTTCATGATCAGTTTACATATATACAAGAATGGATAAATATGTAAAATGAAGATCAATTTCCAGAATTGGGGTTATATTATTGAACATCCAGAAGGATACCTGGTGGAGAATTTTATTTGGATACATGGAGTGAATACGATTCCTTATATAAAACTATAATGACAGCCTTTTGGGTTAATTGGATGTTTTTTCTCACAAATAACACATTTTTGTTTTATAAATCCAAACTATGTGAAAGAAATTATTCTAGAACCATATATCAGACATTGTACATATATTATTTTTTCTTTCAACCATATTATGGATTTCATGTCTAGAATTACAGACAGTAACAGAAATTGAAAACCCATCATCTTAGAATGTGGTAAATTACCACATCTTGAATGGTGTTTTTTCTACTAGTATAAACGAAGGGTAAATGAGAGATGATACTAAATTATTCCATTATCATAAAAACATTAAATTACATATAATTTAATGTATTTTTCATAACATTTGAATTAAGAGATGAAAGGATAGAAAATAAATCAAAGGAACTTGAAAGGAAAGTAAAATAATTGAAAAGAAGAATTTACCTCTTTAATTAACCATACTTTAGAGCCTCCTAAAGGGAGTGGATTTAGCATATTGAAGATACCAATGGATTATATACATTGGGTAAGATCATGGGGAGATATTTGAGAATAATTTTGAAAAGGCATAATGCTTGAGAGGAGTGAAGAGAAGAGGGGAGTGTGGGTGGTTTTTATATTGGAGGGGAGGAGGGTTTTTATAATATTTTAATAATTAGTTTAATATTTTTCCACAATACAAGAAATTGTGTTGAATCAATGAAAAAAATTGTAATATGATCAAGTGATTTCAAAACAATTGTGCTTACATTAGTAAAACATCACCCATGACTCAATAATTTATGAATTTATCTTATTTTGTAAACAATCATATTTCACTATTCATCACAAATTATCGTATTTTAGAAAACTAAGAAAAATTCCGCAAAACAATTTTTCAAAGTGTACAATCAAAATTTGAAGTCCATATTTTTCAGAAATAGTTTTCTAAATATAATTAATTTATTTTTTAACAAAAACCATAATTTACTTCGGAAATACGGATTTTAAAACTATAACTAATTTTATAATTCATTTAAAAATTACATAAGGTCTTATAAAATTATCTCAAAACTAAAAGACATAAAATTGTTAATTTAGGATCACCTTTTAGGAAAATAAATTTTCTATTAAATTAATAAATTAATTTTAATTAATTATTTCTGACATACAAAAATACAAATACTTTTACTATGCTCATATTATCACTTATAAGAATCCTAAATTTTCATTACACATTCAAGGGTGATGTTATTATTCTATTGGATTCCTTACTATTCATAAGGGTATATTACTATTCATAAGGGTAGGATACTATTCATAAGGGTAGGATACTCTTCACCAAAAATTAATTTTGATTTATCAAACCCCATATAAAACCCTGAACGCAACCGTGTATGATAGGTTTTAGAAAATCAAGACACAGTAGTAGAAAATTTTAGATTTTCTAATAAGTTATAACTATATCCTTAAAAAAAATTTGTTTTATAGAGACATAATGTTTCCTGATTTTTATTAAATTTATTTGAAAATCTTTTGGGAATTGCATTTAACACCTATCAAAAAAGATTAGAAGACATGGAAAACAACAAGTGTCTAAAGTTGAGATTTGATAAATCTCCATTAGCTTTAAACTCTATGTTATTAACACAAGTATATAATTGATCTCGATTCATGTTCGAATAATATTTTCATATTTCACTGTTGTAAGGCATGTATCACTATGTATTGATCCATATAATCAATGAAATAAATCTGATTGAAATGAACATTAATGTAATTTGAGAAGATCTCAATAGAACCAGTATCTCAAGTGAAAAAATGATCTAGAGAAGTTTTCTAAAATGAAATTTATGTATTTTTATACACTCTGATAATTAAAAGTACTATAGGGAATCCCACTAGTCCACTCTACAAAACACCATCACCTGTGGAATACAACGACATAGCCTAAGGGAACACACATCACTCTCCCTTGTTCAAATCATTTCATAGATATTTTGTTGATATTATGAAGTATATTCTATAAATATAGGGACATATTATGACATTACCAAAGCCACCAAGCTATAATACACCCTCATGAAAATGGAAGTTATGGAACAACCAACCCCTTAGGTCGTAAAAACTATGATATTAGCAAAAACACCCTCATGATAATATGATGCAGGTAGCCGCTCCACGCTTCATATTTCATATTTCCTGTGAGAGGAAATATTTCAATATGAAACCATCCCAAAAGTATCCCTCAATAAGTATTGACTCCAATATATTCCATCAATTCTTCATACAACATAGCCATCCACACTGTAAAATAATTTCCTTTCCTATGACTAAATAAGGCTCTAAGGAATAAAATCTCTGCTGACATGATGTTATAGTTCGACAACCCCTTTTTTACACCTAGAACAATTTTGACCCTCAACGAATAAACATGTACGATCTAAGGCTTGAAAACCAATATTCAAAAAAAATAAAACATGATCGTCTATTCTAAAAAAATTAAGAGCGTCACATTTAGAAAAAGGAAGGATCTTACAATATATACACTATATACAATTCGCCCTATGTTATTTTTCAAATAATCTCATTGAGTGTTGGTTAAAATAATATGAGACTATGTCATTATTTCATAATCTGTCTCTTGGGAATACTCTTGTAGATTCCCAAGATACAACTACCATTTTACGCGATGTATGGTATTCCATTGTAGATTCTTCTAATTATGGTCCACCATACAGATTAGATTCTCTTCAAAGAAAGAATTGACATATAGATTGGCATTATAAAATTATACCACATGATAAGGGTATTTATTTCATCTCCTAATTCGTGACACCTAAAACATTTCTTGCATGGAATGATAGTGTTATTAAAAGGCCATACAATATGTTGTTGGACTTACTCTTTCTACTCTCTTGAATTGGTTGACAAACATGAATTCTATATTCATCTATTTCTGGATACACAATTTCTCTACACTAGTTGAAACATGAAGTAAACCATTATGATAAACTAAAACTATAGAGTCTATCTCTAATGGTATGTGTATGAATTTTTGAAACTCTTCCTTATCACCAATTGTATTATGATCAACTGATCCCACACAGATGCATTCATTATTATACTAGGTCTAAAGATAGATATATCACATTCCTATAACTTGAAAGGATACTAAATAAATAACATTCCATAAGATTCTTCCAAATAATCCTTCATGATCAACTAATAGACTATGTTATTTTAAGTGATATCCAAGTGTTCAATATGATGCTCCAAGGAACCACCAAAATATAAGAAACCAAATATTAACTACTCCACAAGAATCATAAATTTCCATTTAGATATTAAATCTACATTCAGATGATATTATGCTCTCATAAGAACCTACAATAAAAATATTATTCTAAAGATTCTTCCAAAACATTGAAATGAAATAAGGATATCAATATGAAATGACATCTATATAACAATGTTCGGAAATCTATCTCCCATACATAGAGACTACCAAGATCATTTATGTTTAAGGTATCCCAGATAGGAAAAAGGTGTGATGCCTTTTTCATTTTATAGATGATCACTCATACTGCACCATTTATATGATATGTCTTGGGTAATCCTATCGCAAAATAACCAGTAATATCATCCCACTTCCATTTTGAAATAGGTAAATGCTATGATAGAACAATAGGTCTTTAGTGATCGATAATCACCTTCTGACAGGTGGAATACCCCTCCATGAATCCTACTATCTCCTTTTTCATTCTCAGAAATGAGTAATATTTAGGTATTTCATGATATATTTTTTCAGACAATGATATACATCCCATTTAGAATAATGGAACACTCCAATTAGTTCCTCATGCAATCACATAGGAACCTATACATGGCCACTTAAGGGAAGAACATTAGTTCTTCAAAAATTCCACTCTCATGATTGATCCCAATCATAATGATTATACCTCATATCAGAGCCCTCCCAATCATATTACTACCCTTTCTTCATTCGATTAAGAAGTATGGGTAAAATATATGTCAAAGTTAGATTTAATAAACCCTGGGGATTATAGAAACGAAGATTCATGTTTGGAAAGTGTTCCATCAGGCTCCAATCATCACAAGACTCTTATTCTTCCAATATCTTTGTCTTCTAACTCATCAAATTGGCAACGATGTTTCTTTTTCCCAGTGTGTATGCCAGAAGAAAATTGTATGACTACAGATTCTCAACCAACCTCTTCTATATAAGGTTGAGCTCTAAATATGATACTAAATAAATAATAATATTTTGGTACATGTACACCAGAAACCTCTCACCCTATACATAGTTTCATCATTATCAATGTTTTTGTACCCCGAAAACAAACTCTATATTAGGAGTATGGTAACATTTATCCTGAAGTCTCGGCTATATAGATCCATATAAAACCACTCTATTATAAAATAACATATAACTCAAAATAAAACCTCGGATCCATCAATGTACATGATAAATTGTTTTCTAGAATAATAAATGAAAAGTTTTTTGTTGAGGTTGTTCATATCTTCATCTCTAGGAAATCTCTCTCAAAAACATCTAAACAGACAATCTTCACCACTTTCATTGTCATCGTGGAACCCAGTGCTTCTAGATGATAGGATTCCTATATATTACACTTATACTATCCAAATAGAGCATTAAATCTATGAATATAATAGTAATTAATTGGTCATTGGAAATATTCTATATATTCTTCCTTCTCTGGGTCCACATCATCTCCATTATCTGACATTAAATGGTCGAGGAAATGTACTCAATGAATCCATAAGATGAAATTATAAAACATATAAAAATGCTAATACTCTCTCAATTTTCTCAAGATGGTGTTTGGGGGTTATTCATGATTGTTTTCATATTTGGAGTTCAAAAATTTTTCATTGATGAAAACTATCATAAACTGGTATTGGAATGATGAATTATCTAAATCATCATGGACAGGAATATTGTTATTGTATTCTTTAAAAAAATGGAATCACTATGAACTGATACATTCCATATCTTCTTCTGAAATATTAATGGGGTGTAAATAATGCCATGAATCTCACCTGAAGATATCCTAACCAATATATAATTATTGATAAGATCATAGAACCTCTTAGTTGATCGAATAGATGTTCATTTGTTACATGGGGATATGAGTTCATGACCATCACCTGATCCAAAATTTGATAATCTACATATATACACAATTTTCTATTATCCTTCATGGTGAAATGAATGGAAGAACACCATTGAGAAGTACTAGTCCATATGAATACGTTGGCATCCAAATCATCCAATTGAAATTTCAATTATCAAGCATCTACTAGTTCCATATTATAAGGATGGATAGAAACTTTCTCCACTCTCTACACCAACTTGATCGTGAAATTGATATCCTATAAGGTTAGTAATTCAGAGAAAGATTCAAGATATTTTCACTTAAAATAATTCAAAACTAGATGGAAATAATACTATTACATTCTACCATCATCTAGTTAAAGACCTGCTACATTTTCCAGGAGAAAACCCAATATGCGTTGAATTGGTACTTCAAGACGAGAAACCTAGTTAGAATAGATTTCTATTCTAGATATAAGAATGTAACTCCACATAGATAATATTGAATATTAGTATTGTATAAAACTCCCCAATCCATACACATATAAAAGTTGAAGCCTAACATTTTTTGTACAACAATATCCCAAAGGACGTGATAGTTGTAAATTTATTGCTAACACACCATACAATGTTTGATATACTCCAACCTACTCCCAATAGTTTCTTAATGTTTTTAGAAATATCCATGAAATAAAATACCAAACACATTCCATTTTCAAATTTGGTGAATAAGATAGAATGTGATTCCTCTATATCAAATGAATTTCTAGAAAGATTACATGATGCAACAATGATACAACTAAAGATAGAAGTTCCTCTATCCAAAATAGATAAAGTAAAATATATAGAATGTATAAGACTTGGTCCTCTTCTTTAGGCTTTAGTATGACTTTCATGTTTTTATCCCTCTACCAAGTATTGATGCTCTGGAATTTGAATACCATGTCCCCTACCTTGAGAAGAATATCTAGTGGAAATCCAGCAACCAGTATGCTAGAGGTAGCTAATTCCCTCCAATTATCAGCTGTATATTTTCATCCCATTCCACTTCAATTTAATATAAATACACTAAAAGATTCTATAAATAGACCAACTAGTTACAAGAATGTCAGTCTTTTATGGGGTGAGGACACTACAGGCACTTTGTGTCCCAACATTCCATAATAAAATAACCACATCTAACCATAGTTATGGAATGTATCCTATGTCCCTAGCTATTCTCCCACTACCATCCTGAAGGTAACTATCATGTTGGAGATTCTTTCAACAAGAAACAAATATCACATATCACCATATTAAAACAACATGGATTCCACTGAGGACCACAATAACATTCCAATCTATGATGAGAGAAAAATTCTTCATATAGTCATGTTTTTTTACCAGAAATATATTTACCTATTCCCTTATCTCATAAAAAATCCCATCCTAGAAACATCACATCTTGGAGACCTCATCACCTTCCAAGGTTGGAGAAAATCACTATAGGTCGATATACCATACATTATAGTTTATCACCAATATGGCCTCTAAATTCATGTGCATGAACTCACAATACCACTCATCCTTGAATTTTTCTTGTTAAAATTGTCTTAGGAACAATATATTATAATATTTCTATGATAAATACCCTTACAGCTTATATTACTCTATGATATAACAAAACCCCTTAGCTAATCCTTGAATCACTTATATAGGAAGATTCGCCCCCATATGCATGGGTGTTTCAAGGTTCTTAATGTTCATCTGGACAGACACAATCTAAAACCCAACCGTCTACAACCACCCAACCTTGTCAACATAGAATGATTCTATATTTGTAATTCCCATTTAAGTTCAGATATTGATGGCATGGTTTGAATAGTCTCTCTTTCCATAGATCAAATAAAAATTGGAAAGCTATCAAGGAGTCGATCATCCATATTATTCTCTAGCATTGATAGATTTTATGGCTCAACTACATTAGGATCATGTTTAATAACACCCTCCCAATTCTCGATCTGAAGTTGAAGTGGAGATATTTTCTCAAGAGGTTTTTACAAGAACAATAGAACACATGTAACACATCAAGGTCAACCTCAAAAGTTGAAAGAAATAAATGGACATCAGCTCACAATTCTTAAATACTTGGAACAACATGTAATTTGGATTAAAATAATTTCTTCAATAATTTTTTATAGAATATAAAGGTGTAAATTTATTAATTCGTATCAAATAATGTGTCACACACAATAAATTTTTCTATAGAATTGATAAGGAATATCAAATTATATCCCTACATTTCTATCATGATTTATTTATGAAAATATCATTTCACTCATTTCCATTAGTAAAATCCTAATAAAGAACAACATCACATGATTGTTGAATCACCCATGGTGAAATAGCATAAGAACTATAACAAGAAAATTGATAGAACATAAATCTCATCCTAGGACACTTGGATTTTACCCCACTCATGGGTTCACTACTCCCATTGATTATATCATTGATACATCCTGACACATCATTTTCAACATTCAACTTTTTAAAAATAGTTATGAAGTTTAAAATAAACTGATTTTCTGATAAAACTTTTTAACATCCTTGATCTGGTTCTCCCTCATGTGACCAAGTCATGTGGACTATGTGACCTCAGAAATGCCTCCAAGTATACCAGAGGCTACTGAGTTCTAGCAGGATGTTAGGAATTTAGTGGGAATATTATACCATTGGGTATAATGTATCAAAAATAGTGGAAGATAATAATACAAAATCATAAATAGATGAAAAATATAAATAATCAAACATGCATCTGTAACAAAATAAGGGAAAAGTAAAACCATCCAAAAATAATAGAATCATGTAATTAAAAGATGAAATGAATCTAAATGTTGTTCTAAAATTCAAATAAATATAAGACCATTAGACTCTCTAAAGGAATCATAATACCCTAGACTCATACCCTAGGTATGTATAATATCAAATATTAAACCCATCATGCAAGATGAAATCCAAAATATGGTCCCTTTTCCTTATTCAAATTGTTATCCCTGAAGTTCGTCCATATACCAAATTGTGGCCCAAATAGGGTTTGAGTTAAACTCATTTGGTTGATGCCACCTTATATAAACAAATGTAGTCTGAGTCTTTTGTGTGTGTGATAATTTTATTAAACATGGGTATTATTTTAACATAATACTACAAATGAAATCAATCCACTAACACTGAAGCTTTAGGATTACTTCCATGGTATAGGAAAACCTTCTTTGGCACCATACCAGATATCTATCTTAGTGGCGGATCCCCCTACATCTGGATGGTTCACAAATGTGAGTGAAATATTATCCCACTGAAGTTTAATCACAAATAAATTATCAAGAAAAAATTCTATACCCTTAGGTTAATAAGAATCTATCACACATTCCACTAGTGACTGCACAACTTACAGTCATGTAGTTGGTATCCCATGATGCTTACCCTCATGTGGTGTCAAAAACCTTGAATTGTGCCCATAAGTGGGAGCACAACCATGTGCCCTAACCTCAAGATTCACTTACGGTGCTCCTAAATACCAAACACAACCATAAGTTATAAAAAGAAAAAATCTCAACAACTAATTTCAAATCCCACCATTAGCCATCAATCACAATTGTTTCATATCAAGAGTGAATTATATGGAGTTAAAACATATAACCAAGTACATTTAATATTAAACATGTTAACATAAAATATAATGATCAATTCACCAAATTACCAGTTATCTATTCATTTTTTATCCTTATTTTTCGGTTCCCAATTATTATATCAATTACAATACATTCCATTCCAATCATTTTATTACAAAATTCAAAAAAAATCCAATATATATCAATATATAATCATTTCATCAATCCAAATTATTTATATTCCAATATATATTTTATCCCACTGAATTCTAATTCATTAAATCATCACAATTCACATGATATACTAATTCATAATATTAAGCCAAATATTAACATAAATTTTAAATCCAAAATACACATTTTCAAAACAATAGATTCTATTTGATTTCATGGTTAGGCACCCCTCGATGGTTAAAGAAATATTGTTATAAATATCAATACACATAAAATATTCCAATTTGAGGTCCAAAATATGAAAATATTTAGATAGTGAATTATCCAATTGTTTTGGTCGTGCATATGACATGCTAGCTGAATGTTGTTATTTCACATGCCAAAATAAATTGAAACCTATAAAAGGGAGATTTCATGGACACTTACATCATAAGGGGAGAAGATAAGTAAAAAATCATGATGTCCATGGTAGTGTTTGGTTCCTTATACCTTCCCATAATACACTAGGTCGAGAATAGAAAGATCAAATATATATTTTTTCTGGTTTGAATAGGAATCTCACAGGTCACTGTTGGAAGCTTTGGATCACCACAAATTTATACCTAGAAGTTAGGGATTTAATATTATTTAAAATAACCTTAATGATATCTGAAAATATTTATTCGGTTCCTAGTGATTTTGTGTAAATTGTGTGAGAAATATAATTTTGGATGTGATTTTTGAATTTATAGACATTATGAAAAAATAGAGAACTATGCGACATCCCCCATGGAAACATCATAGAACCACATGAAACAAATAATACTATGATGAAACCCAAGTGTCCATATCCTAGAAATCCTTGGCCATACCATTTCCAATATCCATGGTGTCTACTACATCATAGGTCATATAAACCTATGGATATACAATGATGTAGCTAAATCATCCATACCAATGGACACCCTTCTCCAAATGAAGGTTATGGAATAGCCTATCCTATGCACCATAGATTCCTTGATATTGGTATAACCACCCAAAATCTTTTATTCCACTGATAGAGTCACTACCTGTCCCTCGAGGCTCGTGTCGTGACTACCCCAAGCCTGCCTTCCATAGGCCAGGGGCTGGCGACTAGCACCGAAAGGCATATTTCCTAAAACCGGGAAGGCATTTCCTTTATATACTACAAACACACGAAACCAAGAACACATCGAGATACTAACACAAGTAAAACTGTATATCAAAACGGGTGATGAAAGTATGAGGGGTCGGAATACAATCCCAACAGTAAAGGTACATGTACAACTAAAATATAATACAACTGAAGAAAGAGAAGGATAGCTAATGGGTTGTCGTCCAAGCTTCCTACCTGAATGATAGGTAAAAATCTCCTCCTCATCACTCTACATCCACCTGTCTCCTCTGTGTACCGACACGCCGTATGGTCCACCTCCGGGCACCATCCAGTCCTGGTACCCTCGTCCTCAGTTCATGTTGTCTTTTGTCTACACTAAACATAGTGAGGTGAAGGCATAGCCCGTATAGGGGTGAGTATAATGATACTTAGTTGGGACCCCAAGACCATCACGGTCTCACAAATCCACAAAGGATAAACTACAAATCAATTAAACAACTGACAACCCTACTTAGGTATATGCCCATACATATACCTAAGTTAATCATGTATGCCCATCTCAATCATGATGAAACACATTGTCCAACTCAAAAGCCCAAGCTCATCTATTCCACAAAATAAGGAGTACCAAGAAGGTATGTACCACACAGGTATGCCCCACATAAGAATACCACCAAGGTATTACCACAATGGATAGCACAACATAGGTACGGACTCAGCCCACACTATGTATTTGTTAGGTACAGTAGTAGAGATGATTCGATGTAACTACTGAATCATCTTAATCTGTTAAGAGGAAATGCTGTTGACCCATATAGGATCGCTAGGAACTGAGCCACACAAGATTGCTCAGTGCTGACCCTCACAAGATCACTCGGTTCAGACCCACATAGGATCGCTTGGTGCAAACCCACACAGGATCTCTATTCATTCTTCACATCACAGCCATCTATTGGGTTCCCGCACTAGGGTTGGTCGTCTCCGGGAGGGTCTGATCCTCAAGCCACTGGTTGATATTCTAACTACCGCGATCTCCCATGACAAAGTATACCAAAGGACCGTGATGGAATTGGGGTCTCAACGTAATAGATGGTGTGTCAATCATGCGCTCGATCTATATGTTATTAGCCTTTTAGTCCTGAGGGCCCGGTTGGATTAGTGATTGATCCAACCTGACCATGTCCAAACTTTATTCAATTCTCACATGGGGTATACCGAAGGGACCATCTTGCTCCAAGGTTTATAGTTCCGCTAACAGTTCGTCAATCGGACGCACGATGCCAATTTTATGCCCAGGAGAGTGAAAATGGGTCAAAGTGGGTCAGGGTCCCATCTGACCTGGCCTGGGCCGACCCGCTTAGTCTGACCGGGCTCACACTAGGCGGTCTGGCCAGGGCGGCACGATGTGGCCGCTGAGTGGCGCGAGGTTGCACAGAGGCCGTGTGGGCCATGAGGGGCCGCGGGGGGCGTAGAGGACATGAGGTCAGCATGAGGCTGCGGAGGGCCGCAGGATGCTGGCGGCCGCGGAGGCCGCGGGGTGGCGGAGGTCATGGGGATGCAGAGGCCACAGAGGGCCGCAGGTGGTGATAGCTGGGAAGACCGTGGGGTGGCGGGGTGGGGAGGACCGTGGGGGCCATGAGGGCCACGGGGTGGCAAGGACCGTGGGGCCCGCGAGGGCCGCGCGGTGGCGAGGCCACGGGGCGGCGCGGTGGGATGAGAGGCGGCGTGGTGGCGGGTCTGCGTGGAGTACCACGGGGCCGTGCAGCGCGATCATACGATGTGCATTCATTGGTGGCTGGCTTAACCGGCTGCCCTCCATTTGTCTCCTTCATCGTGGCTGGGTATGGTGATGGCCGTAGTTCTCTAATTCCACTGGTGTGAAACACCAACATCGGTCGCTGTCACCATCGCGATGAACACCAAAAAGAACCATAATATTTTTGGATGTGTCAGGCCATGTTTGTTTGGCCCGTACCCTCTGCCTTAGGGCGGTAGCAAGCGGCTGAAAGGGAATGAATCAATGTGAGAGGAAAATTAACATTGATCAAGTTAAAACACACCCCAACCTTGAAGGTTTGTTGTTTTGTTGCGAGAGAGAAGTCGAATATGTCGATGTTCGTCACGCCCTCCACACGCCTGAGATCCCATGCTCATTCGTCAGATAAACACTCTTCGATGTAGGTGGTTCTTCGTTGTTGAAGTCGTCCACCATTGGAGGATGTCACGAGGAAGGAGTTGAAGTTTTTGGACAACATAGGTGTTCGTTTTGAAGAAGTGTTCTTTGTTGGAGGATGTGTTCTTACAAGTTCTTCCAAAGGCTTGTCCTACCCTTTTCCCAATGAATGCTCTCAAAAGAAATTTCCAACCAAAAATAAAAATGTCTGTCCAATTTTAAACTGTTGGCAAAAAACAAGTTGGCAACACTAATCAATTGACAATGCATAATTAAATTGGATAATAAATAATGGGGAGGAAGTACAAGGGTTAATTCCTCATTAATGAGGATGTTCAAGGGGGTTTCTACCATTAAGAGGGTTCGGGTGGTCCCATCCACTAAAATCAAATTGGGGGAGGTTTTAGGCTCTGGTGGTCCCCACCACCGAACATTTAATTTAGAGGATAAACTCATCCGGTCCCCACCTCCACAAATCAAAGGAGGTTTCATGAATAAAAATAAAATGTTAAATAGTTTTATTTTTATTTTCCCATGAAAATGTGAAAAACTATTTTTCACCCTCGACCTACAATGGTCAAGGTAATGGTCTCCATAAGTGAATATAGGTGCTACGAGTTAAATAGTGCCCTCGAATTTCAATTCCCTGCCACAGATTAAAAGTTACAAAAACCAGCTCGCATGTTTACTAAATGTACTGTAAAAAATGTTCCTAAGTTCATTGCGAGCACACCACGACTCAGAATCATGTACCATCAATTTTAGCAGACTCATAAAATTCCCATATATTAAAAAAAATTCCATGGAATTTCCATGTCTTTAAATTCTCCCCTGCTTAGGGATTTGCATCCCCGTAAGCCACAACTCATACTAAGGGAAAAAGTGGGGATATTGAGCACGCATTTGAGCCTCCGGCTCATATGTGCTCTCCTGGAGGTTTCCATGCTGCTAGCGAATGCACACCAGAGGTATCAAATGCCCATAAAGGACCCGCTCTTATTTATCCTCAATCTCGACTTGAACCTCTATAAACGTCGCCCCATCATCGACGTCCAGATCGTCGTGGTCGATGATGTCAGAAGGTTCATGCACGGATCTCCTCAGCTGGGATATGAAGAAGACTTCATGCACCCGGTGCAACTGAGGGGGTATGTGCTAGTTGGTAAGCCACCTCGCCATCTCTACTGAGGACTTGGAGAGGTCCGATGAACCTCAGCGATAACTTGTCACCTTGGCAAAATTTCCATAAACCTCGTCGGGGTGAGACCCGTAGAAATACGTGGTCTCCATCCTCGAACTCTGGAGGTCTCAATCTCCTGTCGGAAAAAGACTTCTTACTACTTTGTGCAATCTTCATCCTCTCTCGGATGATCTACACCTTCTCAGTGGTAGCTCGTACCATCACTGGCCCCACTAGTGCTGACTCCCCTAGGTTAATCGTGCACAAAGGTGATCTGCAATATATCTCATACAACGGCTAAAAAGGTGCCATCCCAATGGTGGAGTGATAGCTATTGTTGTATACTAACTCCACAAAAGGAAATTGATCCTCACCGCTGTGAACAAAGTCAAGGACGCAAACCCGCAGCTTGTCCTCAAGGGTCTGAATGTTCCGCTCAGTATGGCCATCAGTCTACATATGGAAGGCGGTGCTCAAATGAAGATGCATCATGAAGGCCTCCTCTAACCCCTTCCATAGCCGGGAAGTAAAACGTGCTTCATGATATGATACAATTGTAGAGGGTACTCCATGTATCCGCACAATCTCCTACACATATTGGTGTCTGCTGACCCCTGAAAACGAATCCCCAAAATTTTCCAAAGGTCCCCATAGATGACCTCAGAGCTTATCTCGTTCCGCAAGCTTCGATTTGAATGGTCATGGAGCCCAAACGGAGTTACGGATCAGAAGTTATGGTTGTTTGAAGTTGGACTGTTGGGGATGGCCATCCAGGATGGTTTTGGGGCGAAGTATGGATTTGCACATAAAAAAGGAGTTCTGCGTGGAAAACCATATGCGCGCGTGGAATATTATGTGCCCATATTTGAAGGAGCGTAATTTTAGGCGCATCACTTTTCCCGCGCGAAATTTTCCAAGCACCGCCTTCGCCCGCGTGAAATTATACGCGCACTACCTAGCGCACAGAAAACACTTCGCGGGCGTGGAATTTTCCGCGCACCGGCACCCGTGTTCCACCTATAAATACGAGGGCACCCCCCCCCCCCTTGGGAGGAGGATCCCCGGTGGTCGGTCGCCACTCTGATGCGCGTAAGTCTGCTGTTTCCGCGCCCATGCGGAAAACTCCCCTCCGACGCGCAAAACATTAGTTTTGCGCGGAAAAGGGCCAACCTGCCCAGTTTTCCGTGCAACTCATAATTTTTGCGCGCAACAGTGCCGCTGAGCCCAATTTTTCGCACGCCAGTGCAACACCGGTCCTATTGCACGCAAGCCTTCCATATTGCACACCCCACTGCTATTGCGCGCATGGCTGCATATTGCGCGCCCTGCCGCTATTGCGTGCCCTGCCGCTATTGGGCGCCCCACCGTTATTGCGCGCCCCGCCGCTATTGCGTGCCCCGCTGCTATTGCACGCGCCGCCGGATATTGCGCGCCCCACTGCTATTTGCGCACTCGCATCCGTTGTTGCGTGCCCGCCGCACCTATTGCGCACCGAACCAGTGTTTCCCGCGCAACAACCTCAATTGCGCGCATGCCTGCCCTGTGCAACAGTGTTCAGGCCTGCACTAGCTGGTCCATACTACGGGGGCGCAGCCCCCACGCCCCCGCTCGGGATCAGTGCAAGGGCTGCGGTCCCAGCCCTCCGGGCCGGTCCCTTCGCTACCGTCACTGAACCCCATGAAAAATGGAGAGTCGCACCGCGGACTTCTCGGGCTGAGACGTCGAGGTTTTCCATTGCGCCATTTTGCGCAGCCTCTTTACACCTATGGAATTGTATGATTTGAGATACTCCTCTGCACACCATGAAATACCTTCAGTCGGTATATTCCTCTTGGTCCCTATCACGTGTCGTGGGTCAAGATTCTCATCATCAATTCCCCAAGTACCTTGAGTCGAACCATTCCTTAGGCAACTCCGTCAAACCCTATCCCCTGGCTCTTATGTCAGGTTGAACCAGGATGGGCTGCCCTTACGTAAGACCCAACACCAGCCGTTCTAGGCCCCTTATGGAAGTAGTCCTATCTAAATTACTATAAACTATAGTAATCCCTATGTTCCAAACATAGGATGCATCTTGCCCTATATGAGAGATGTCTTATGCTCCTAGCATGAGATGCCAGTAGTCCTATCTACATGACTATAAACTGTAGTAATCCCTATGCCCCAAACATAGGACACCTCTTTTTCCAAATAAGAGATGCCTTATGCTCATAGAATGAGATGCAAGTAGTCCTATCTACATGACTATAAACTGTAGTAATCCCTATGTTCCAAACATAGGATGCCTCTTGCCCTATACGAGAGATGCCTTATGCTCCTAACATGAGATGCCAGTAGTCCTATGTACATGACTATAATCTGTAGTAATCCCTATGTGCCAAACATAGGATGCCTCTTTCCCTATACAAGAGATTCCTTATGCTCCTATCATGAGATGATAGTAGTCCTATCTACATGACTATAAACTGTAGTAATCCCTATGCCCTAAACATAGGATGCCTCTTTCCCTATACGAGAGATGCCTTATGCTCCTAGCATGAGATGCCAGTAGTCCTATCTACATGACTATAAATTGTAGTAATCCCAATGTGCCAAACATAGGATGCCTCTTTCCCTATACGAGAGATGCCTTATTCTCCTAGCATGAGATGCCAGTAGTCCTATCTACATGACTATAAACTGTATTAATCCCTATGTCCCAAACATAGGATGCATCTTACACTATACGAGAGATGCCTTATGCTTTTAGCATGAGATGCCAGTAGTCCTATCTACATGATGTTTAACTGTAGTAATCCCTATGTTCCAAACATAGGATGCCTCTTGCCCTATACGAGAGATTCCTTATGCTCCTAGTATGAGATACCAGTAGTCCTATCTACATGACTATAAACTGTAGTAATCCCTATGTCCCAAACATAGGATGCCTCTTGTTCCAAATAAGAGATGCCTTATGCTCCTAGCATGAGATGCCAGTAGTCCTATCTACATGACTATAAACTGTAGTAATCCCTATGTTCCAAACATAAGATGCCTCTTGTTCCAAATAATAGATGCCTTATGATCTATGTATAAGATGCATTATTCCATGATCACAGTGGAGTAATATCAAGAACGTTGGAATCCATTCAAACATTCCATCCCTCCACCTCATGCTTAGTGTTTCCTTCATTCGGATCATCACTCACTTCCAAGTCTAATAAGACCCCCTAACAGTACGGATGATAGACCTACGGTCCGCCTGTTGTAACAGTATGGATGATAGACCATTGGTCTGCCTGCTGTCCTAGGCCAACACCCCGAAAGACTTTGGGCGACACTTTGAGTCAGGTCCTGTGTTTCGAACACGGTTAGCAGTCGACCCTCATTTGTTTGTCCTCATTTCTAGCTAACGTGATATGGATGCTGCGTTTCCGCAACGGTCAACAGTTATCCTCCATCAGCACGCCACTCTCACGATGTTCTGAATATTGGTCTTGTGATTCAAACTTTTCATCTCTTTTGTTTGGATAGATTCCAATTCCCTTGGCGTTATTCCCCTTGTACACTAGCGCATATGTGATTACCTCGACCCACTAGTGAGTTGGGATGCCCTCCTGGTCAGACTTGAGGAAGACACTTTGGGTCGCCTCAGAGTGTAATCCCCATCCACCATGGGCCGCCTCAGAGCATAAGCCCCATCCACCATGGGCCGCCTCAGAGCGTAAGCCCCATCCACCATGGGCCGCCTCAGAGCGTAAGCCCCAACCACCATGGGCCGCCTCAGAGCGTAATCCCCATACACTGTGGGCCGCCTCAGAGCATAAGCACCATCAAACTTTGCCGCTCCCTAGAGGCACCCAGGCAGCACCCTTGCGTAAGCCCCAATCCTTCCTGAACTATGTGGACTTTGATTCCCTGCCACAGGGATACGTAGGAAGCCTCCACGAGGTTCAAGCCAACTAACCAGTTGCTCCGACCTCTTCACGTAGGTTCAATATCCACCTTGGGCCGCCTCAGAGCGTAAGCCCCATCCACCATGGACCGCCTCAGAGCGTAAGCCCCATAAACTGTGGTCCACCTCAGAGCGTAAGCCCCATACCACCATGGGCCGCCTCAGAGTGTAAGTCCCATATCCACTTTGGGCCGCCTCAGAGCTTAAGCCCTATACTGCTTTGGGTCGCCTCAGTGCATAAGCCCCTTACTGCCATTGTGGGCCGCCTCAGAGCGCAGGCCCCATTCACCATTGTCGCTCCCTAGCAGCACCTGGGTATCACCCTTCCGTAAGCCCCAATCTAGCTCGAACTACATGGACATTGATTCCCTGCCACATGGATAGGTAGGAAGCCTCTTTGAGGCTCAAGCCCTACTACACCGTCTCCCTTGCGATGGTCCCATTTCATTACCCCTCCATTTCATTAATCCAACCACCACCCATCCTGATTCTTACCCTGGTCGCCACATCACGGTGAGATCATGCCATTCATCCACCAGCGCCGCTCCCGGCGGCCCCAGGCAGCTATCCACGTTTAATCCCCAGCATGTCTCTGAGTCGTTGTCCTTTGTGTACACCCTGGACCATCACCCCTTCGAACTACGTGGGTTTTGATCCCTATCCTCTACACAGGGTACATTGGAAACCTCCAGGAGGCTCAATCCCATCCAATGGTAAACCCTGGTGTCTCCCATTTTAGGGTGCACTCTCCCTGATCCGCCCTCAGTGGTGTTCTGAACATCCACGGTGTGACATCTCCCCTCTAGGGAGTGAACCACCTCGGATCCGTCCTCATTGGGCATTCTGATCCATCCATCGTCCAGGTCTTCTCCCTTTGGAGTATACCAGTCTGATCCATCTCTATGGGATGTTCTGATCACCCTCATTCCGTCTCTGTAAGACATTAAACTCACGGCCTACCTTGTGATAAACATGGGATGCCTGAGGAAAACCTCAGATGACACGCCTTTGGCGTAACCGTCTCCGCAAGATGTTAAACTCGCGGCATTCCCCGTGATAAACATGGGAAGAGGAGGAAAACCTTAGATTTCATATGATTCACCGCATCTGATGTGGGATGCCTCGGGTTCTGCACCCTTGAGATTCCCTCTTGTGAGGAAGAATACAGGTTCCCCAAAGTCCACACACCTAGAGATTCCCAGACATGCCTGATGCTGTCATCTACTCCGACCGAAGGTCGCTACCATGTCAAGACCCCATGGAATGTCTTGACAGAAGTAGTGTAATTAACCGGCGTCCATGAAGATATGGCACCAGGAATGATATTCATGAACACGTCTTAAATCTATGAGGGAGACCCGGACTAGGTGATGAGTTCTGAGGAGGAATCCATGGAAGGAAGAACCGACATCCCATCATCCTAGTTTCGATCAAGGAGCAGGCATCCCTGAACAAGGAACGGATGTCGCCCGCCTTTGGAAAGCGAGAATGCGGGGTAACAAGCAGCGCGTCCTCCCCACAGACGGATGCGTGCGCCCCAGCAAAAGCGTCGGAAACAGCGTCCCTTGCTCTCCATGGAAACCTGACCTCTGATCACTAGGATGTGGGCTGACTTGGAGAGTTGGTCGACGACCGCCCAAATTGAGTCATGACCCCTAGATGTACATGGAAGTCCTGTCACAATGTCCATGGATATCCTGTCCCAATTCCACTCTAGGACCTCTAAAGGATGAACCCAACCTACTGGTACCTAATGCTCCACCTTTACTTGCTGACATGGGATGCATCGACAGACAAACACTGCTACTGCTTTCTTCACTCCCAGCCACCAGTGCTGTCCTCGGAGATCCTGTTACATCTTCGTCACTCCAGGATGTACCGCTAGAGGGGATGTGTGGTACTCCATCAACACTTCCTCCAGAAGTGACACTGGTTCTATGGTATGTACTCTAAAGAGGATGACATGCTCCCCACCTTCATAAAATCCCTCAGGTGCCTGTCCTATGGATATATGAGCACATCGAGTCTCGTAGTCAGTGTCCCTGTGCTGCACCTCCTGGACTCACTGAAGAAGTGGGGGATAGACTGTAAGAGACTAAAGGAAGGGTTCTCCATCCTGATTCACAAAGGATATCTGCACAGTGGACAACTTCTCTATCTCCTCACCTAGTAGTTGTATACCAGATCTCTGGCCGAGTGCACCTGCTACAATGATCCCCTTCCTAGGATTATAGACTATCTCGAAGTCATAGTCCTGGAGGAAATCAAGCCAACAATGATGTCTCCGGTTTAGGTATTTATGAGAGAATATATACATGAGACTCTTGTTGTCAGAGTACACTATAATATACTCTCCCATAAAGTAATGTCGTCACATCACCAAGGTGAAGACCACAGCTGCTAACTCCAGGTCATGTGTTGCATAGTTCTGCTCATGTTGTCTCAAATGTCGAAACCCATATGTTATCACTACTCTCTCCTGCATTAGCACACATCCAAGTCTGTTCTGTGATGCGTTGTAGTGGACTACATACCCTACTCCCTCAATGGGTAGCCTCAAGATTAGGGCACTATTCAGCCTCTGCCTCAGCTCTAGAAAACTCTGCTAGCATCTCTCCGACCACACGAAGTGTTGCCCCTTCTTTGTCAATGCTGATAGTGGTGCTGCAACTCTGGAGAAATCTAGAACAATTCTCCGGTAGTATTTGGCCAAACCCAAGAAACTTTGTACCTCCATCACACTCTTGGGTGGATCCCAAGAATGTACCTCCTCAATCATCATTGGATCCACTATAACACCAAACACTTATATGACATGTCCCCAAAAGTTAACCTCTCATATCCAGAACCGGCACTACGAGAGCATACCATATAGCTGGTTCTCTCGAAGTATTTATAGTACTACCCACAAATGATAAGCATGATCCTAATCAGTAGTCGAGTAGATCATAATTTTGTCGATGAAGATAACTACAAAGCAATCAAGGTAAGGCTGAGATATCATGTTCATGAGTCCCATGAACACAATTGGAGTGACGGTCATGCCGAATGGCATAACTAAGAACTCATAATGGTTATACCGACATCTGAAATATGTATTCTGCACATCCTCATTTCATACTCTGATCTGGTGATAGCCTGATCTGAGGTCTATCTTCGAGAAGCACCGTTCTCCCTTCAACTGATCAAAGAGGTCGTCAATCCTCGAGAGTGGGTACGTGTTCTCCACGGTCACGTGGTTCATGTGCCGACAGTCAACACAAAGTCTCAAGCTCTCATCCGCCTTCTTGGTGATCAAAATCATGGCTTCCCAAGGAGAAACACAGGGCCGAATGAACCCTTTCCCCTGTAATTCCTCCAGTTGTACCCACAACTCATGATGCTTCATGACATCCATACGATATTATTGTGTAGATATCGGTGTCGTCCCAGGGTACATGTCAATGTAAAATTCCACCTCTCTGTGAGGAGGTAGACCCGAAATATCATCTTCGAAGATATCCGCGTACTGGTCCTCCACTACAGAATAACTCAGACTCTCCACATCAACTACTCTGATGGTAAGGCTAGCCAATTGATGAGTGATTGGCCGCACTCTACTTTGGGTATGTCCATCCTGTGCTGCGAAGGATCCCTTCTAGCTGGTGAAGCTAAACATGGTCCCATCCATACGGAAACACTGTACTTTGTGCCAAATATAGTCAATCTGAGCATGAAAAGTAGATAACCAATCCACACCCTAGATTATGTCGTAAGGCCTCAACGCCGCAACTAGGAGATCACAGCCAAAGCTCTCGCCTCCTAGAGTAAGCTTGCACTGCCGAAACTAGTACGTAACCATTGAATCCACTACCATAAGTGTATCTAGATATAAGGGTCAAGCCAATGGCTCTGTCGGAATCTCCGAGCTCTGAACGACAGTAGTGGAAATAAAGAATGATTGGTGTATCTGTCTATAAGTATTGCATCTAATATGGAGTAGACAAAGATCATACCTCGTATCATTTCCAGAGTTCCATGGTCATAGGCCTCAACTGCTTGGAGCTGAGATCGCCCCAATCATCCTACTCCCTGTGGTTGGGGTGGACCACCTGGCGTTGGTGGGGGTAACATCTCAAATCGTCGCCCACCGCCACCTGCATGGCCTGCTCCTCTTCCACGTCTGCCTGCTCACTGCAGACCTCCTCTTTCAAACCGTTGTCTCAGCCTGGGTGGTCCTTCCACCATCTTCTAATCATCCGTATGGTGGTTCAGACAGTCACGAGCCATGTGACCATGCCTGCCGCATGCATAACACTGCTTGATCCTCGCATGACTGGTTGTGTCTCGGGTCCCCGCACTACCGACCCTAAATCCTACAGTCAACCACCTGTATTCTTGGTCCTCTTGGACCTCTTTGTCATCTATCTAATGTCAGCTATAGAAGACTCTTCTACATGATTTCCACTAGTGGGTCTCTCTAATGGTGACTTCTCAGCAAGGAAACTGTCCACCAAGAGGGCTTTCTCTAACACCCTCACCCGTGTCGAGATTTTGAGTGAAATCATCGAAGCCATGATCTCCCGCCTGAGTCCCTGCTCGAAGGTATGAGCCCTGAATAATGGGCCTCGTACCATATTAGTGGAGTAGTGTGAGAGGCCAGTGAACCTCACTAATGACTGAGCTGCCCTCATGGTACCCTACTACAGATGAAGAATCTCATGTATGCGTACTAAACAAAGAGTTTTGGGGACAAGCTCTGACCGAAACAGGCTCTCGAAGTCTTCCCAGAGAAGTGTCACCTCATCGTGAGCCTGGATCATCAAACTCTACCATCTGCCTGCTACTGCCTATAGAAGACTGGGGGAAACGATCACCAAGAGATCAGCTAGTGACCCTACCAGTCGGAAGACTCTTACTATAGCCTCCAGCGAATCCTCAGCTGCCTGCATATCTGTCTCTCCCATGAACCTGAGTTGCCTCTAGCACTGGAACTCATGTAATGTGCTCAAGTGGTGTGAACCCTCTACTGCTGGGGCCAGTGGAATCGGTGGCCCAACGGGTAATGGTACTACTGGTGCCTCCGATGGTGCCTCTACTAGAAGAGAGCCCTGCACCGAGGCATCGTCGCTCGGTGGGCTATCAGTGCATTCTACTCTTGGAACCCTAGCTGTCTGTCTGTGAGGATGAATCCTAAGAAGGAACTGGTGATCCACGGTCAATAAGATATACCTGTTGGGTTGAATCAAAGATATCACAAAAAAAATCTTCAAAACACACATCCAATCAGTGTTTTCGTGCACTGAGTCAAAAATCAAAAGTCAGGGTCCTGGTGTATGGATACATCGGCCGCCACACCAACACTGGATTCAGTAAACTCATAACCACACTCACTAAAATTATCTCGATTTCCATTAAAAATATCAGAGTCCTATGTTCTACTATAGAAACGACTCCTTTGATACCAATTTGTAACGACCCATCCCGCAGGTCCTGTGCCATGACCACCCTAAGCCCACCGTCCATAGGCTAGGGGCTAGGGACTAGCACCGAAAGGCGTATTCCCTAAAACCAGGAAGGCATTACCTTTATAAACTATAAACACATGCAACTAAGAACCCAGAGAAATATGAACACACGAAAAATATATATTGAAAAGAGTACTAAAAGTAAGATGGTCCGGAATACAAGCCCACCAGTAAAGGTATATGTACAACTAAAATATAATAGAACTGAAGAAAATGAAAGTCAACTACTAGGTCATCCTACGAGGTTCCTACCTAAAGGGTACGTACAGATCACCTCCTCAGCACTCCACGTCTGCCCGTCTCCTCTGTGTACTGACATGTCGTATGGTCCACCTCCGGGCACCATGGAGTCCGGTTACCCTCGTCCTCAATCAGCATTGTTTGTCGTCTTTACCAAACACAACGAGGTGCAGGCATATACCATACAAGGGTGATTATAATGATATTTAGTAGGGACCTTGAGACCCTCAAGGTCTCATAAATCCACAAAGTATAAACCACAAAGAATGAAAACAACTAACAAACCTAGTTAGATATATGCCCATACATATTCCCACATTATAAAGTATGCCCATCTCTGTCATGAGAAAACATAGAGTCCAACTCAAAAGCCCAATCTCTACTGTTCCAAAAAGGAAAGAGTACCACAAAGTTATGTACCACATAGGTATCCCACACAGAAGAATACCACCAAGGTATTACCACAAAATAAAGTATCACACAGGTACACACTCATCTCACACCAAGTATCTATTAGGTATAATAGTAGAGAATATTAAATGTAACTACTGATTAATCTTACTCTATTAAGAGGCTCTGCTACTGACCCACATAGGATAGATAGGTGATGACCCACATAGTATCGCTCGATGCTAACCCAGACAGGATCACTAGGTGCTGACCCACACTGGATCGCTCGGTGCTGACCCAAAAAGGATCACTCGGTGCTGGCACAAACAGGATCGCTAGGTGATGACCCACATAGTATCACTCAGTGCGGACCCAGAGAGGATCTCTTGGTTCATCCCCTCATAGAATCGGTCGGTGCTGACCCACACAGGATCGCTATTCATTTTTCACGTCACAGCCAGCTACTGGGTTCCCGCACTAGACTTTCTCGTCTCTGGGAGGGTCTGGTCCAAAATCCATTGGTCGATATTCCAACTACCATGAAGTCCCATGATGAAGTATCCCAAATAACCACCACATCATAGGGGTCTCAACACAATAGACGGTGTGTCAATCGGATGACCGGTCTGTAAGTTATTAGCCTATTAGTTCTGAGGGCCTGGTTGGATTCGTGCTCGATCCAACCCATCTGTGTCCCAACATTATCCAAATATCAAGTGGGGTATACCAAAGGGATATTCTTGTTCCATGGTTTCCAGTTCCACTGACATTTCGTCAATCGAATGCACGGTACCAATGTTATGGTCGAAAGAGCAAAAATGGGTCGAAGTGGGTCCGGGTCTGGTTTGACCAGGTCAGACCGGCCAGGACCAACCTGAAGGGTCCGGCCCAGCCCGCGCTAGGCGGTCCGGCCTTTTAGCCCTTCATGGGTGGCATGATGTGGTCACGGGGTGGTGCGTGGCGGCGCGGAGGTCGGGAGGGTCGTGAGGTGTCGTGGGGGGCCGCGTGGCAGCACGAATGTCATAGGGGGTGGAGGCCTACGGGCAGCAGAGGCCGCGGAGGGCCGCTTGGTGGAGTCGAGCATAGATGTTGCGGGGTTTCAGGGAAGCGAGGTTTGCGGGGGTCACGAGGCGACGAGGCCGGGGGCGGCATGGAGGGCTGAAAGGCGGCGAGGCCGGAGGGTGGCGCGGAGGGCTGTGAGGCGGCGAGGCCATGAGTTCTTGCGGCGCGGTCGCATGTCATGTCTTTTCCAGCTTCCAGCTTGACCGGGTGCCCTTCGTTTTTCACCATTATCGTGGATGGTCATGGTTCCGACCGTGTTTCATGAATTCCACTAGTTCCAAATTCTGAAACCTATCATCATCACCATCACGAAGAACACACAAAAGAACCATAATGTTTTCAGAGGGGTCAGGCCTTGTTTGTTATACTCGTACCCTCTGCATTAGGGTGGTAGCAAGAAGCTCAAGGGGAATGGTTCAATGTGAGAGGAAAATTAACACTTATCAATTTAAAACACACCCCTACCTAGAAGGTTTGTTGCTGTGTTGAGAGAGAAAAGTTGAAGATGTTGACGTTCATCGCGCCCACTACACGCCTATGATCCTGAGCACGTTCGTCGGATAAACGCTCTTTGATGGTGGTAGTTCTTCACTGTTGGAGACGTACACCATTGTAGGATGTCACGAGGAAGGAGTTGAAGTTATTGGAGAATGTCAGCATTCTTCGTTTGAAGAAGCATTCTTCGTTGGAGGATGTGTTCCAACATGTTCTCTTAAAAGCTTTTCCAACCCTTTTCCCAATGAATGATCTCCAAAGAAATAGCCAAACAAAAATAAAAGTGATTCTACAATTTTAAATTGTTCGGACAAAACAAGTTGGCACCATTAATCAAATGAAGAGGCATAATTAAATGGGAAAATAATTAATGGGGAGGAAGTCTGTGGGTTAATTCATCATTAATGAAGATGTTCATGGAGGTTTCTCCCATTAACCGGGTTCGAGTGGTCCCAACCATTAAATTCAAATTGGGGGAGGTTTTAGGCTCGGGTTGTCCCCACCACCGAGCATTCAATTTGGAAGATAAACTCTTGTGGTCCTCACCTCCATAAATCATAGGATGATTCATGAAAAAAATAAAATGTAAAATATTTTTTCCCCATGAAAAATTGAAATACTATCTTTCACACTCAACCTACTACAGTCGAGGTAACGGTCTCTTTAAGCGATTACTGGCGATGCGAGTTCATCGGTGCCCGCAGATTTCAATTTCGAGAACCAGTTTAAAAGTTACAAAAACCAGCTCAAACGTTTACGGAACGTACCCAAAAAAAGTTCAAAAACTCATTCCGGGAACACGAGGCCTCAGAATCATGAGCCATCAATTTTCATGGACTCATAAATTTTCCATATATTAAAACAAATACATGGAAATTTTGGGTCATTACAGACGACCACTCAACACTCTAGATCTCAACTACATTGGGATAAGATACACAACAACATTCCTCTAGGATAAAACTATTCCTCAAAATCTAGTGTCTATAACATCCTCCCTCAACCCCTCCTATGATGCACCCAACCACACTACATAGGAGAGGATATTATTATGACACATCCCATGGTTCCATGATGAATAAGCTCTATTACACTCAGATATCATCTCATCTCTCCCTGGTTTCTTTCTAAAAGACCATGTAACCTTTCAGAGAAAAATAATCTTAAAAAGGATCAACAACCATGATTTACGCAAAAAACAATGACCTCGTGAGTTTCCCAATACATTAAAATATGATCATACCTTGAAAAATAATGGATTACACACTACCATTATACTTTTTTTAGAAACATAGGTTAAAATATTATATTAATTATTCTAATTATTCATTTGTATTATTTAAATACATATACATTCATGTTATATAAAATATATACATATAAATAAAAAGAAACATCTTTAGTTACCCTTATCTTTCACCCATAATTGAAACTATTACCATTCAAATGATCAAGTTAATATTTTCCTATTATTATTTATAAAAACATCATTTTCCATTTACCATAGTTAAGTTATATCATTCCTCCTTATTTATTCCCCTTACATTTTACACCCATTGTTCACATTGTTTTCTCTCAAGGATCTATATTTGTTCTAAATTAAATCTACTACATTCCCTGTATTTTGTATTCATAGAATAGAGAGTGTCCTAGTTATACTAACTATGATGGTTTTGGAGTCTTTTAAATTTCAACATCCTGAGCATGGTCAACAAAAATTGTGTGGAATTGAGTCACTACATGACCTCAGGCATGCCTACCTATATTTTAGAGGCTTCCAACTAGCCGTAACTCATCACAATAATAAAAATAAATAGAATATTTTTTCATAATAGGAATATCATCATCATAAATTAAATATTTTTAGAGTATAATGTTAACCAAAAAGAACATCCCCATACTATACAAATAATATAAAAACAATTCAAAAAGCCATACATCCCCACAAAGTAAACCACATAGGTTGATCATAAGCAATACAAGAATGAAACATAAAATTACAAACTAGGATAACCAACCACTACCCTTGTGATCACCTCAATCAGTATCCAAAAACTAACTAATATCTAATAAAACATCAAGCAATACTAGTTCCACCACCTAAGAATGTATTTCGACCATATGTTCGGTATATCAATTGAATCACACAAAAAGGGTGTTATAAAAAATTAATATAGACCACCATAAATGTTTCCCCAAATATATTCTAGTATATATATACATAATGGGGTGAAATTTATAACATCATATATATATATATTTATTTATTTAGAATTATCTGGTACTCACGAAGCCACATTGACTATTTAATTATATAAATATTTTCTACTGTATAAGGTGGGAATATTTTCCCAAAACACGATCACAACTAGAAAATGTTGAATGGCTTATCGATGCTTCATAAATATAATATATAAGGGTGAATGTAGTAACACATATAGAAATAGAAATAACATAGGTAAAGGGATTGTCACGTCAATAAATTTTGTATTGGTGAATGTTAAATAACAACTCTACTAGACAATATAAGTTAATGGTCCAATATTATAACACATTCAAAGAAAATGATTCATCATCAAAATCAACAATAATGTGAAAAAAAATTCATCATGACATGTTCTAGGAAAATTTTTCATCCTTGTATTAAATAATCAGTTCAACAAATAATCACTAAAAAATATTCTAGATGAATTTTTCATTGTCGCAATTAATAATCAAGTGGACAGGTTATCACCATAATACATTCTAGAAAAATGGTACATTTCTGTAACAAATAATTCGGTGAACATGTTATAATCTTAATAAACTATCGGTTAATGACAAATCTCTATAATTGAAATGTAAAGTTAAATGGGTAGTCACCAAGATACAATATATTGTTAATGGGATATCCCGGATAAAATTACGTGCGTGGTTGAATGGTCAATCAGCACTCCAATAATATTAGTAGTGAATGGGTTACCACCATTGGTGAATGAGATATAACGAATAAAATATGTGGGTATATTGTAACATATTATAGATAAAATTAATGACCACTAGATATTAGTGAACCCAGTTGAAGTTTTCATGTATCAATAATTATATAATATGGTGAATAGTTTATCTCTAATAATATAAAAATAATTAATGGTGAAAAGATAATTATCAATATTATAACTTAGTAATAAATTGAACATGACTTAGGTGAATGGTTCAATCACCCTGTGTATTTTTTCAATGGAACCAATAAATTCTAAATAATACCCATGACTTTAATATTTTTCACTTTAAAAATGTATCTCAATATTACTTCTCTAGGAAAAAAATAGGATCCTTTATAATTACCATTTTCACAAGGGTCATAAGATACTGTTTACTCATCCGAATAATGTCCTATTAAAATGGCTATGTAGCCCCTTAGCCTAATTAATACATGAGTTCCCATTAGTATGAAAAACTCATGGATTCTTCAAAATGCTTAAAAACTAAATCTGGGCAAAAGGAACCCACCACATGTTTTTTTTCCTATGCATCTCACTACATTTCAATGGGTACAAGGAAATAGACATCCATGTATTATACACATGCAGTTTAGAGGGCCCATAAAGTTCTATATAAACCATACATATAATTGAATATTAGAGAAATTCAAATTTGGTTCCACTCAAGATCATTCCAACATGCCTGATTATGCCTAAACATATTGGGGATTATTCCAAACTAATCAATAGGATAACCCCTATCCATTGCACTTGGAAAGTATCACATACAAAAAAAGATCACATTGGTTATTAGAGACATAGCTTAAGGATAGAATACATCCTTTTGTTCTAATATCAATATAACGAAGCCTATAATATAGGAAACATAAAAATTGGATGCAATGTGATGTGTGAATTACAATCTGTGGTTTTTCATAACATTAACTGGACTCCCTAGAAAACCCTCATATAAGAGAACACACTTAAACATTTTATTTCATTACCCAACCCATGCACATGAAAAATCAACAATATATCCAAATTCAATTAAATATGTAGATAATATTATGGATCACTTACCTCAATCATGGAGTTATCCTCTTACACGATGATTTCCCTCCATCAACAAAGCTCTTCTAAGATCATACTAGCCACCATCACTCATATAATTCTCTATAGCCATCAATAATTAATGTTATTCAATTAACTCAATAAATTTTATAATAAATTCTTGAAATCATAATTTAGTAGTGTCTCAATTAATGAAATAATAATACCTAAACCAAAAGCCACTTAGTGTCGATCATTTCCATCTTTCACCCCAAAAACCCCAATAAAAAAGATCCATATATTTATTTGAATTCACCCAACATATCCAACTAATTTGGAGAATAAAACATAAAATTTATATCGATGTATGACCTATCATAAAACAATGTAATGCCATATTTAATAATCCTACCTTTGGATCCTATATAATCAATACATGGAATCCATATTATCGCAATACGATTCCTGTTTGGATCACTAATAGATAATCCAACATAGAGAGGGTTTGGATCATTTTTTATGACTTATTATTAATTGAAACATTATCCATTCATTACATTTAAACTTTTCTAGTTAATGGATCTCCCTACATCAATATCCACCTTTAATTTTCATTCATGTACATAAAGGAATAAAGTAATGAAAAAAATATACAATGATTTATTAATGAGGTTCACCTCTACTGTCACGACCCGTCCTCGGGGTCCGTGCCGTGACTACCCCAAGCCCGCCTCCCATAGGCCAGGGGCTGGGGACTAGCACCAAAGAAGTAAATCCTGATAAAAAGGGAGGGCATTGCCTTTATAAAAGTAACAAACACCATAGATGAAAACCAGGAGCAACATAAGTACAAAAAAAAGTGCTGAAAGGTAAATGGGCCAGAATACAAACACAACTGAAAAGTACAACTTCAACTGAATGTAAAGTACAAATCAAAGAACAACAGCTGAAGGTGACAAGTCGCTCCTGGATCATCCTTCGGTTTCCTACCTGAAGGGTAGGTACAGATCTCTTCCTCAGCAATCAACGTCCGTCCGTCTCCTCCGGGTACTGACTCATCAGGAATCCACCTCTGGGCACCGACTCGCCATGATATCCACCTCCGGGAAACGACTCGTCATGAGATCCTCCTTCGGGTACCATCCAGCTCTACAAGCCTCAACCACGATTAGTGATGTCCATCGTTTGAAACCAACACAACGTAATGTGGGCGAATCTCGTGCAGGGGTGAGTATATGATACTCAGTAGGGACCCCGAGACCCCCGAAGGTCTCCCTGAATCCACAAAGTATAAACCACAAAGGAAAGATACAATCACAAAGTATCATCCAAAACTACTTAGGTATATGCCCATACATATACCTAAGTCATAAAATCCAATTCAACTCAAACTCACGAGATTACGTACAATTCAACCCACTCAGAAAAGTAAAACATAATCCACACAAGAAAGTACGAACCAATCCACACATAAAATCCAAATCCAATCCACGCAGGATATCAAGTCAATCACATCGAAGATATTGATTGAAATTCAAGACTCAACTCAAACCAGGATTTTATTCATGATGTCGAAACCATAGATGCGGGGGAACACCTCCTCTATCGAGTACAGTGGGAATGCTATTACAACCAATCACTTCCCACTAACCTTGGACTGCTGTAGTACTCCACCTGTCGAGTACTATGGGCCTGCTGTTACAACCATGCTCTTCCCACCATGGGTCTGCCGCTACAACCAAGTGTTCCTCCACCGTGGGTCTTCCGCAACAACCAAGCGCTCCCCACTGGGCTATCCGAAACACTCTGAGTCGATCGATCACCAGTCGTCAAGTCTGAGCCAGCTCTAGGGTTTCTGCACACAGCACGCTCGATCCGAGAGGGTCTGCTCCACGAGCCAAGAGGTTGATACATCAACTACAATGTAGACCATATTTGATGTATCTCAATGTTCTGTCATGTCACTAGGAACCCAACATGACAGACGGCGCATCAATCGGACGCCCGGTCTGAGAGTTATTGGCTTTTTCGTCCCAGCAGCCTAGTTGGTTTTTAAGTCAAAACTAACATGACCGTACTCCAACTGTATCCAAACTTCAATCTGAGTAAGCCAAAAGAGCCGTATCACAACGAGGAATCCAACAAAGTCGATGGCACGTCAATCGGACATTCAGAGCTCATGTTATAAGTGTTTCCACTCTGAGGGCCCAGTTGGTTTCGTGTTCGAACCAACCTGGCCATACACATAGTTCTCTGAAACCTTGAGTTTAATATACCGAAATGACCATCTCTATCCAAGGATCACATCGCAACTTATGGTGCATCGATTAGAGGTATGTAGCCCATGTTACGGGTGTTTGAACGAACCTGTCCGTTTTTAGGGGGTGTTGGGCCCGGACCGACCCAGCTCGAGACCCACTGGGTCGGCCCGAACTGGGGTGACCCGACCCGAACCCGGGTCCGGACCATTAGGGTGCGTCCTGGCCCAGTCGGCATGGCCCGACCCAACTAGCGCGGCCCGGCCCGGCGCGGGCGGCCCGGCCCGGTGCGGCCGGTCCGGCCTGGGCGGGTGCGGCCCGCATGGCTAGTCAACTCGGCCGTTTTGGCTGAGCGGGAAATCGGGGGGAGGAGCTGCCCCCCCCCCCCTTGATTGAAACGACACAGCTTTAACGTCGCGCCCTCCCCCAAAACTCAGAACGGCAAAGCCATTCCGGTCGGCCGCAGCTCAACCGCGGCGGTCTCCTCCGGCGGCGCGCCGCCACCACTCTCCGCAGACAACCGGACTCGCACTGGTGGTCCGTTTCGGCTGTCGTCTGCATCTAAGGTCATTACGGGACCCAAACTTCACTATAGAATCTTCAAATCACCTCTGCGGCCCATTCCGTCATCGCCCGTCGATCCGCACATCAACAAACATTCTGCGGAGGGTTGTCAGGCTCTGTTTGTTTGGCCCGCACCCTCCACGTTAGGTGTTTTCAAATGGAATCCATTAAAACACATGCATTTAGTATCGATGAGGGTATAATTTATTCAAGAATAAATTATACTAACTTCATACCATTAAACGCTTTAACATGTGAGATTAAATCACTCAAAGAGTATTAAACAAAATTCCCCTACATTATTCCCTGCAATCAAAAATTCCCAACCTGCAATGATATTCTATCGCGAATCAACTTATATTGTGTTGATCCATTCTCTTTGGTTTATAAGGAAATAAACATGGGTTTATTAATATTCACAAAATAATCCCCTACCTCAAAGAAGTCTTCGAAAGAAGATTTGTCGCGGGAAATGGCGTCGCGAGGGTGGATCGTTGACACCGTTGGCGAGCGTCCAAGAATAGGATATCGTCTCACACCGGCTGGAGAGGAGGGAGAGATCGGCATGTCATCTCTCCTTGGTGCTCTGGCGTTCTTTGCGTTCTTCAACGAGGAAGAAGATGTCCTTCAAGACCACAAGAGTTCTCCCCTCTCTTCCACACAACGAATCCCCAACAAATAAATTAAGACCTTGTCTTATTTTATTCATACACACACATGCCAACATTAATTTGAATTTCAAAAGATCTCATTCAATTAATTAGATTAATTGAAGTGCATTTAACAATCCAATTAATTGCGAGAGTTGACATGTCATTAAATTGGGGGAGTGGGTGTGTTACACAATAAATTTCAAGAGGGAGGTTTAATGGAATTGAAGGGGTGGGGCTCGTGTGGGCCCCACTTCACTAATATCCTACCAAGAGGAGTTACTATTTAGTGGGTCCCCCCTAAACTTCCATACATATGTTAAAACAACATAGAATATAAAATAAAAATTATAGCACAAATTTCTATTTCATTCTTTAGTTAACCCATTTATTTAATAACCTCACCCAAGAAAATGCAACCCAAGAAAAGGTGTCCCTACGAAATTACTGGCGCTGCAGTTTCATCGGTGCCCTAGGATTTCGATTCCGAGCACCTGTTCAAAAGTTAGGGAAACTTGCTAATCCATTCACTGAATGTACCCGAGCTAACTTCATAAAATGATTCTGGGCACACCGGGCCTCCGAATCAGGTGTCGTCAGAAACTGCGTACTCGTAAAATCCCAAAGAAAATTAAGAAAAAAAATTCCCTTGAAATTTACGGGTCTTTAAATTATTCCCTCCTCATGGATTTACGTCCCCGTAAAGATACAACACAAACTAGGGGAACAAATGAGGGTACTGAGCATGCATCTGAGCATCCCGCTCCCAAGTTCTCTCTTGGAGGTTCTCGTGTTGCCATCTGATTCTCACTAGAGGAATCGAACACCCATGTAGGACCAGCTCCTGTTGATCCTCGATCTCCACCGGGACCTCCTCAAAAGTTTCCCCATCATCGATGTTCATCTCCCATGGTCGATGATATGCATTGGGTCATGCACGTATCTCCTCAGCTGAGAAACGTGGAAAACATCGTGCACCTAGTGCAATTGAGGTGGATGGTTCAAGTTGTAAACAACCTCGCCTACCCCGTTGAGGACCTAGAAGGGTCTAATGAAGCATAGAGATAGCTTTCCCCCCTAGCCAAAACTCCGTAATCCATGTCGAGGTGAGACCCGTAGGAAAACGTGGTCGCCATCCTCAAACTCTAGTTGTCTATGCCTCCTATCAGCATAAGAATTTTGTCGGCTCTGAGCAGTCCTCATTTGCTCTTGGATGACCTGGACCTTCTCTGGTCCCACAAGAGATGCAAAGATTTCTTCTTTACCGATAAGAGAAATCTAGTCTTATCCCCAAGATGAACCACATTCTTTGCCAAATACAGTCAATCCCTACATGGATGATACTAATCCATACCAAGGATGATGTCATAAGGCCTCGACGCTACTACCAACAGATCCAATTATTACTCTCGCCTCCAAGGGTTGAGTTACACTGTCGGCATCAGTTTGTGGTCACTGGGTCTCCTCGAGTAGGTATCTCAATAGTGAGGGTCAATTCAATGGTTTTTAAACTAGAATCTCTTAGTAACAACTTAAAGAGAGGACAGGAATATAAACACCACAAAGAAAGGAGTCTTTTATTACTGTATCTCAAAGTACAAAGACACATACAACCACAATATCAAAAAAAATAAAGATAGAAGCACCAATAACAAAGGCCTCCATGCCTGGAACTAGTCCCACTCCTACCCACCAGCTTTCGGAGCTCCAAAGTCAAATTCTTTAGCGGCCTAAAGCTGAGCTCTCTCATGTCCACCTATTTTCTACGGTCTGGGTAGACCTCCTGGTGGTGGTGGTGGAAACACCTCGAAGCGTCATCCACCTCCAACTGCATGGCCAGCTCCCCTGCCTCGATCTCCTACTCCTTGCGATCTACCTCGATCGAACCTCTGCCTCTGCCTCGGAGGTCTTTCATTTATCTGTTGGTCATCTGTATGGTGGGTTGGACAGTCATGTGCCATCTGACCAACCCAGCCGCAGGAGTAACACTGTCCACTCCTGGTAAGTCGTTCTCCACCCCGGGTGCCTTGCACACACGATCTTGTCTCATGCGGTCGATCACCTATAGGTCTGGTCCTCTTAGACCTCTATGTCATCTATCTACTGCCCGCTGCAGCAGACTATGCCGCATGCCGGCTAGTGGTGGGTCCTGCTGCAGGAGACTACTCAGCAAGGAAACTCTCTACAATGACAGATCTCTCCAACACCCTTGTCTGCGTCGGGATGCTGTGAGAAACAAATGAAGCTCTAATCTCTCTCCTGAGCCCCTGCTCGAAGGTTCGGGCCCTAAAGAATGGGTCACATACCATATCTATGGAGTAGCGCGAGAGATCAACAAACCTCGCTGAATACTGCGCCACTGTCATGCTACCCTGCTGAAGATGACGTAGCACCTGTGTGCGCACCACACGAAGGGTGGCTTTTACAAACTCTACCCGGAACATGCTCTCAAAGTCTGCCCACAGAAGGGATTCCTCATCGTGCACCTGGAGCATCAGGCTCCACCATCTGCCTGCTGCTACCTGAAGGAGGCTGGCAGCAAGGATCACCATGAGGTCTACTGGCGTCCTTACCAATCTAAAATCTCGATAAACGGCCTCCAGTCCATCCTCGGCTTCCTGAGGGTCCATCTCCCCATGGATTATGGGAAGTCTTTGATGATGAAAATCATGTAGTGCACTAAGGAGACGTGCACTCTCAGCGGCTGGGGCTGGTGGCATCGGTGGCTTCGCGGGAAGAGGTACCGCCGGTGCCTCTGTTGTAATGGGGCCTGCACCGAGGCCTCATCGATCAGTGGGATGTCATCTCGCACAAAGCTCTAAACCATAGCTGGCTGCCGTCGTGGGGCCATCTTGAAAAAAGACAGGTTTGCCACGGTCAAAACATAATACCTGGTCAGCTGACACAATGTAATCACAAAGAAAACTTTTGAAACACACATGAAATTAGTGCTTTCATGCACTGAGTCGGAAATCTGAAGGCAGGGTCCTGGTGTACGGATACGTCGGCCGCCGCACCAAAACTGGAATCCCTGGACTGATAAATACACTAAATACCCTTAACACTATTTCTTCACATAGAGGAATGATCAGAGTCCTGAGTTATGCGGTTAAACCGAACTCCTCTAATACCAATTTGTCACGACCTGTCCTTGGGTCCCGTGTCGTGACTAGCCCAAGCCCGCCTCTCGTAGGCCAGGGGATGGAGACTATCACCAAAGGCGCAAATCCTGATAAAAAGGGAAGGCATTGCCTTTATAAAAGTAAGAAACACCAAACAGAAAAAGCGGAAGCAACACTAAGTACAAAAGAAAGTGCTGAAAGGTAAATGGGCCAGAATACAAACCAAACTGAAAAGTACAACTACAAATGGAAGTAAAGTAAAACTCAAAGAACAACAACTGAAGGTGACAAGCCTCTCCTGGATCATCCTCCAGTTTCCTACCTGAAGGGTAGGTACAGATCTCCTCCTCATTACTCCATGTCCGTCTGTCTCCTTCGTGTACCGACTCATCGTGAATCCAACTCCGGGCACCGACTCGACGTGATATCCACCTCTGGGCAACGACTCTTCGTGAGATCCTCCTCTGGGTACCATCCATCTCTACAAGCCTCAACCACGATCAGTGATGTTCATCGTCTGCAACCAACACAATGTAGTGCGGGCGAAGCCCGTGCAGGGGTGAGTATACGATACTCAGTAGGGACCCCGAGACCCCCGAAGGTCTCCCTGAATCCACAAAAGATAAACCACAAAGGAAAGATACAATCAAGAAGTATCATCCAACACTACTTAGGTATGTGCCCATACATATACCTAAGTAATCAAAATCCAGTTCAGCTCCAACTCACGAGCTTAAGTATAATTCAGTCCACTGAGGAAAGTAAAACGTAATCCACATAGGAAAGTACGACCCAATCCACATAGGAAAGAATAATCCAATCCACACAGGATATCAAGTCAATCACATCGAATATAATGATTGAAAGTCAAGACTCAGTTCAAACCAGGATTTTATTCATGATGTCAAAACCATAGCTTCTGGGGGAACTGCACCTCTCTCGAGTACAGTGGGCCTGCCGCTACAACAAATCACTTCCCACTAACCTTGGAATACTATAGTACTCCACCTGTCGAGTACTGTGGTCCTGTTGCTACAACCAAGCGCTTCTCACCATGGGTCTGCCGCTACAACCAAGCGCTCCCCCTCATAGCCTACAGAGGTACTCCTTCTCTTGAGTACCACGGGTCTGCCGCTACAACCAAGCGCTTCTCCGCCGTGGGTCTTCCGCTACAACCAAGTGCTCCCCACTGGGCTATCCGAAACACTCCGAGTTGATCGATCAGCAGTCATCAAGTCTCAGCCAGCTCTAGGGTTTTCGCACACAGCACGCTCGTTCCGGGAGGGTTCGCTCCACGAGCCAAGAGGTTGATACATCAACTGCCATGTAGACTAGAGTTGATGTATCACAAAGTTATGTCACGTCAGTAGGAACCCAACTTAACAGACGACGCATCAATTAGACGCCTGTTCTGAGAGTTATTGGCTTTTTCGTTCAAGGGGCCTGGTTGGATTTTAAGTCAAAACCATCCCGACCGTACTCCAACTGCATCCAAACCTCCTTTAGAGTAAGCCAAAAGAACCGAATCACTAAGAGGAATCCAACAAAGTCGATGGCACGTCAATCGAACGTCCAGACCTCAAGTTATAAGTGTTTCCGCTCCGAGGGCCCGGTTGGTTTCGTGTTCGAACCAACCTGGCCATACCCAAAGTTCTCCCAAACCATTAGTGTAACATACCGAAAGGACCGTCTCGATCCAAGGATCGCATCGGAGCTGACGGTGCATCTATCGGAGGTATGTAGCCCAGGTTACTAGCTTTTGAACGAACCTGTCCATTTTTAGGGGTTTTTGGGCACGGACCGACCCGGCCCGAGACCCACTAGGTCGGCCCGAACCGGGTCAACCCGACCTAGGTCCGAGTCTGGCCCATTTGGGCGCGTCCCGCGTGGCCGGTCAGCTCGTCCATTTCAGCGGAGTGGGAAATGGGGGGAGGCGCTGCCCCCCCCCCCCTTGATTGAATCGACACGGCTTTAATGTCACCCCTCCCCCAAAACCCGGAATGGCAAAGCCATTCCGGTCCACCGCGGCTCAGCCGCGACGGTCTCCTCCAGTGGCATCCCGCCACTACTGCTCTCCGCCGACCACCGTACTTGCACCAGTGGTCTGTTTCAGCCGCCGTCTGCATCTAAGGTCATTACGGGAAGCAAACTTCACAGTAGAGTCTTCAAACCGCCTCTGCTGCCCGTTACGTCATCGCCCGTCGATCCGCATGACAATAAACAATCTGCGGAGGGTTGTTGGGCCGTGTTTATTTGGCCCGCACCCTCCGTGTTAGGTGTTTCCAAATTTAAGTCATTAAAACACATGCTTTTACTATCTATGAGGGTATAATTTATTCAAGAATAAATTTTACCAACTTCATACCACTCAACGCTTTAGCATGTGAGATTAAATCACTCAAAGAGTATTAAAAAAATTCCCCTACGTTTTCCCCGCAATCAAAAATTCCCAACCTGCAAACATATTCTTTTGTGAATAAACTTAATCATTTTTTGATTTGCGCTCTTTGGTTTAGAAGTAAATAAACAGGGGTTTATTAATATTCACAAAATAATCCCCTACCTCGATGAAGTCATCGAAATAAGATTTGTCGCAGGAAACGGCGTCACGGGGGTGGTTCATTGAAGGCGTTAGTGAGCGTCCAAGAAGTGGATGTCGTCTCACACTGGCTACAGAGGAGGGAGAGATCGGCACATCATCTCTCCTTGATGATCCGACGTTCTTCTCGTTCTTCAACGAGGAAGAAGATGTCCTTCAAGACTGCAGGAGTTCTCCCCTCTCTTCCACACAACGAATCCCCAACAAATAAAATAAGACCTTGGATTATTTTATTCACACACACACATGCCAACATTAATTTGAAAGTCTAAGGATCTTATTCAGTTAATTAGATTAATTGAAGAGCATTTAACAATCCAATTAATTGGTAGAGTTGACATGTCATTAAATTTGGGGAGCGGGTGTGTTACACAATAAATTGCAAGAGGGAGGTTTAATGGAATTGAAGGTGTGGGGCTCGTGTGGGCCCCACTTCACTAATATCCTACCAAGAGGTGATAGGATTTAGTGGGTACCACCTCAACTTCCATACATAGGTTAAAACTACTTAGAATAGAAAATAAAAATTTTAGCACAAATTTTTATTTCATTCTTTAGTTAACCTATTTATTTAATAACCTCACCCGAGTAAACACAACTTCAGAAAAGGTGCTCCTAAGCAATTATCGGCACTACGGTTTCATCGGTGCCCTTGGATTTCGATTCTGAGCACCGGTTCAAAAGTTAGGAAATCCCGCTCGTCCGTTCGCTGAATGTACCCAAGCTAAACATCAGAAAATGATTCCGGGCACACCGGGCCTTGGAATCAGGTGCCGTCAGAAACTGCGTACTTGTAAAATCCCAAAGAAAATTAAGAAAAAAATTCCCTTTGAAATTTACGGGTCTTTACATATACTATAGATTACTACATCCCCAATATGCCATGTTTATTATCACACACAAAAACTCACACATGCTTTTATTATCCATAATAACTCCTAAATATTTATGTCCTTAGCTGTGTAATCCTGGTATCAACCCTGTAAAATTCAAGAAGGCACATTATTCTATTTCGATACAATAATTGGATTGTAAATCATTGAAGTATATCAATAGTATATGATAGTGTCCCTCCAGGACTATTTTGATATGATATTCCTCCTCAAGATACAGTAATCCAAACGTTCTACCTCAAACACATCAATCCATGGGAAATCCTAAATATGATTCTGTCAAGATCAACCACTTTTCTTCTTCTTTTTAAATGGACAAGTATAATATTATTTAGTGCAGTGTTGGATCTCTCCTTACTATTGAAACATATATTACATAGGATATATTTTTTGATGGATTCTATATTAAATGCATATAAAATAAATTTGAATACCATATTTGAGTCGGCATCACTATTTCACATCACACAACCGAGTTTTAATTATTTCATTGATTCCTACAGAACTATTTAGATTTATCTTCTCAAAATAGATTTAGGTAACTAATGTATTTTTAACTACTTTGTACTATGATTTTATAAACTATTCTATTATATTATTCATGATCCTATGGGATCATATATCACACCATCATCATTAAAAAATTAGATATTTTTCCTGCATTCTATTAATATAAAATATATTATTCTCTATTAGAAATTATCATTTTCTACTTCACAATTCATCATGAGACACTGTGTTCATGGAACACATCTTCATCATGAAAGCGTAAATAAAATCTTTATTACCTTCACTATATAAGGAAACAAATATTATATAGTACCATCTGCATGTAATTTTTAATCATGTAATTTCAATATAGAGTTTTTTAAATAGATTCAATGTGTGGATCCATCATGAACATACATAGAATGTCAAAGCCTTATGAGTTCTTCCCCTCATAACTAGAGTGTTTGTAACTTCCTTCACATATATAGGATAATGGAAATTCTATAATTCTGATAATCTATTCTCAAATACCTCAAATACTCAAAATTTTACCTTAGTTATGATTTCCTATAGATGATGTGGTCTTGGGTATTTATTATTGAATTATAGTATCTTACTTGACCTAATAAATATTATTTCAAATCACCTTACTCATTTTTTTTGATCTGTTTTTATACATACATACACAACAAATTTGAAAAAAAATATAAATAACATCAATTATTCCTATACAATCTCAACTAGATACATGTGTACAGAATAAACAATCATAACCTCGGATTCATATACTCTAGTATCTATGAACATTGTTATTTTAATATAAAAGAGGCATAATTATCCTATCACTAACATTTCACCCTTCTTAAAAATGTATGCTGATATTCATTAATACATGAATATATTCATGTTCTTCCCTATGGAGTTGAAATCTTCTTTCTATGAATATAAGATTTAAATTATCTTGGGTCATAATAAAACTATGATATATATAATTTTAAAGTCACCAAATCAATATTGGTTCCATTTTTTGGATTATCTTATAGATATAATCACATTATCTATGTATGATCACATTCTCCAAAAACTATCAAGATAACTAGCATATCCTTTTCAAATAGAATACATTGATTCTAACATAACATTATGCTCCATCTTGAGAGTACACTCTTGGGTTATTATCTTTTTATAACCTTATATATTCATAAAAAAATAATAGATTATAAATACGAGAATATTATTTTATTATAACATTTAATAACCTATATTCATATTATTTTACCATGTATTGATCTACGCATATGCACTACTTCTATGCAGACATAGAAGACAACATTTAATAACCGTCGCATGGAATAATGTGAACTCTAGTAGCCTGAACAACATTTAATAGGAATGTGTTGAGGATAAAAAATTTCAATAACATCATATTTTATATAAATGATGAACTTTTAGTATATGAATCTTATGCACAAAACTGGTGTCCCACATAAAAATTCCTTATGGGTACGCTATTATTTGTCACTCCCAAAATGGATTACATTTCCATTGAAATCCATTAGTAATGCATTATATCAACATTATGTGGGGCCTCCCCAAACCGTGGATCTTTATAGAACCACTCTATGCACTTCATTCATTCACTAATCCATATTAAATATATTTATTTTTCTATAGATTCTCTAATCTAGATATTGATTCTAATATTGATCAGTATCTCTACTGATAGACTTCCTGATATCCTCAATCAGGGATTTAGTAATGTTTTTATCATTAAAATACATAAATTTCATTTTTCAAAAAATCATTAACACAGGAATTAAAAATAATATGAGACCACTAATTACATTACTTCAAGAAATTTTCTCATAATTTTTCTTGGGGAATTCTACATCACTCTATATAATGATAAATATATTTATTTACATTTATTTCAACAAACATCATGCTCAATATTTTTTTTAGATATTCTTTCAAGAACTAGTGAACTTTTTCTATCATTAAAAATATCTATTATGCAGATTCAATAGATAGAAACTTCAGAGATCACATGAGATATTTTATTAATTATTTCATTAATATTATACTATAATTAGACATATTTAACAGAAATGGACATCTCAAAAAAAACTCCTACTTACAAGTACATTAGAATATTGAATAATTAACTCTATTCAACACTGGTATAATTTGAAAAAAAATAATATAACATGTAAATGTTATGTATAATATTTTAATAGCAAATCCACTACTTATCTAAAATATATTTTTTCAAACAACATTTCTAAAAAAAATATTATTCTTACATTTCCAAAAGGAAACAACATCAATGTTTGAATAGATCTAAATTAATATAATTACAAAAAATATTTATTATAGACTTTTGGAACAGACATTAATGTGAGAAAATTACCACATTTTCACGAATCAAGGTACTTTTTAAAAATTTATATTGTATTTCATCATTTATCATGTAATCTATACTTATTCCCATAAACATTCCTGGAAACTATGATCAACTTCCAATATTCCTAAACATTCTTTAGAACACTGATCGACTTCCATGTTTTCCTTATTCATAAAAAATTAATATTTTTAATATATACATATTATATGATTATACTTATTGAAAAAATCGATATAAACCTAAAGTTATTTTTAATGTTTTACTATGATTTAATGTAATGGCGATTAAATCCTTAACTCTAACCCACTTAAATTGGAGAGATAATGTGATAATGATGACAATAGGAAGGAAGGGGTGATATCCAACTACAATCAATGAATAAGTCCCTTTTTAGGGTTGATAATTTCATAGAGAAAATGGATATGGTTTTGGAAGTCAAAGGGTTTCACTATCCTCCATTTTTCATATGGGAGTGAGGAAACCCTAATGGTTAAATAAATATTTTCAATAATTTTACCATCATTCTACCACTAAAATTCAGGGTCAAGAACCAGAAGCCCAATGGCCTTCCTTCAATCTTATGTTATAATGGCTCTTCGAACCATACCATTTTGTATCCCATTAGATCACTAATAAACAACCACAAAGTGTATGCTTGATTCATTTTGCATCTCACTCGGGAAATCTCATTCTTATAACATTTCAGTTATAACATTATGTCATCTTCCTCAAAAAACCATATCAAAACCAATTTTTAATCATTTATTATATAAAAACTAATTATACTACCCAACATGTGTTAAAAATAAAATGGATAAGTTTACACATCTTTTTGAATTCATATATTATCCAACTCCACCAACACATACTACTGTTTGTCATTATATATTCCCCACCATAATACTTTATATCCACCAAAATCATCCTCTGGAATATTTTATGATCCATTTAATTATTATTGGATACTATGTGTTTATATTATATATATAAGAGGTGGTGGATTATAGTTTAATACATCAAGATAATTAAAAACCCAAACCACTTATTCTTGTTTGTCAGACCGATATTGTGAATGATGATCAGAGAAATATTTCACTCTCAGAGTACGTCTTGTTAAATAAATGTTTTTTATTTTATTAAAACAAAATTTTTATATAAATGAATTGAGTAATAAAAACAACTTGTAGAAAATATTAAATACATTATCTAATATTTTATATATCAAAACCAACCAAAACATTATAAAACAATAAGTAAAAATTATCCATTAACATAAAGTAATTCAACAATATTGACTCAATATATGAACATTTAAAATAAAACTATATGGAATTTATTTATTTATGAATAAATATCTCGATCACTACGATGTGAATCAGATCTAACTTCATATCCTCAGAATACCTCAATCTGCCACATCATATCCATCAATCTTCCTATCCTCATATGCACTAGACCATACCCCATATTGGAAGTACAATTTAATTGAATGAATATTCTACTAATTTAAATAATATCACCTGGGATCATTTAAAAACACTCTAAATGATTAGGAAGATAAAAGAACTAGTTCTTATGGTTGTTTAATATTTTGATGGATTGATTTGGGAAAAGGATCACATCCTAAATCTTGGAATTCACCCCTATTTATAGGCACACCTCCGATGGTCATATTTTTTTGATTCTAGCTTTTTGTTGCAATGTACTCCAATTATATACAACTTTATAGTACTATAAATACGTCTCCATCTGATTTCATTTTGGAAACATCATTGCAATGCTATAAAATTAATTCCATCTAATAAAAATATTTCTGACTCTGATTATAAAAATTATTATTCAGATGAAATAAATCATGCTACTTGGATGAACTAAACTCAGTCAGGAAGAAAGACTAAACATAGTCATACCTATATAATGAATCTATTCATTCAAATATACTAGATTTTTTCACACTGAGTGACTTGATTCATTCATGCTAATAGACTAGATTTTTACACTCCAAATGGACTAGACATAAAGAATTCTGATGGATTAGACTTAAATCAACCTGATAGACTAGACGTTGGTCAATATGATGGATCAAACATTAGTAAATCTGATGAATCATACATTGGTCATTCTCATGGACTAGACTAAGGTCAATCTGATGGACATTACATTAGTCAATCTGATGGATCTGACATTAGTTAGTACTATGGATCAAGCATTACACAATCTGATAAATTATAATTTACTTATTCACACAGATAATTTTTTTTTATTTTTTTTATTTTTTACTTCGTCATGATTTCAAAATTCTATAGAATATAATTTTTTCAAAATAAATAATATCAAAACATAAGGGAAATATAATTTAATTAAAATATTTCTTTTAAGAGTATACTTTTATTTTCATATCCAAAGATCAAAAAATGAAATTGTGAGACTTTTATAACAAAAATAGACACCATATTGTAGGACCCCGGGACACCCTGAGAGGGGAGGGGTGAATCAGGGTGTCAAATTTTTCTTTTAAAACCAAGGATCTGTTTCCCATGTTGGTAGGAACTGGTAAAACCTGTATGATGGATATGATTAGTAATGAAACATTCACATGCAAAGAGATGAAACTGCAATTTTTACTTGGTTCACCACTAAAGGCTACATCCAAAAAGCATATGCCGACAGGTTGTCTGTTAGAACAAATTCCACTATTCTTCACTAGTTGTAGATTACAATGATTCGGGCACAGTCACTCTGTCCCAGGCTCACTGCCTTTACAATGGTTCAGGGATAGCTCACTGCGTCCCTCAGGTCACTCCCGTTGACTCCCCCTGGCTAACTGCCTTTGGTGAAGTCCCACTCAGTTTATAGATGTGAAATCATTTCAATTTATTTGCATTGAAGTCCTTGTCTACTTTTCAGAATGATACAATTCTTTCATCAGAGTCCTGAGTTGATGCTCTTGTGTATTCAATCTTCTTCTTTAGTGCAATAACTGAATGCACTAAATCTTCTTCTTCTCTTCCTCTGATTCCCAATACCGACACCTGAGTGTATCATTATAATTCCCTATTTCTTTTCATATCTGAAGTTTAGATTCAATAATCCCTCTTCTTCTCTTCGTAATGCACAACGAGGGTGTTAAACACCAGTCACGTGTGTGCGGTACAACTTCTTTTGTAAAAACAAATGATTCACTGTTATTCTTTCTTCGCAAAGCAGATTTGAGAGTGCTAAGCAACTATCAAAGGCATGCAGGACCCCCAAAATTTTCGCGCACCCTTCTCGGTGTCTTGCGCGTAAAATTCAAACCTTGCACGTAAAAATATCTTTTTGGCGCAAAAAATGCTTTTCGCGCAGAACTTCTCTTTTTCACGCAACAACTTCTTTTTCGCACAGAACTTCTTTTCACGCACCACTCTATACCTTAATTTTTCCACAAATCATAGCTCAAGATTTTTCTAAGGGTTGAGCCGCACCTAATGAGAGGGGTTCACCTCATATTTATAGGTGATTTTGATCTGGTGCGTAAAACCCCTTCATGCGCGAAAAAATGTCTCTCAGTTCTTTGAATTACGTGCACATTCCATTTATTCTCACACACCACCTTGGTTTTTTTCACATCTCATTACTTCACCATTTTTCATCATTCTGAACATGAATCCTCTCTTATGCATAATAATTCAAACCCACATTTTTTTCACAACCAACATTACGCGCACCAGTTTGATTTTCTGCACACAAGGCGCCAACGTCTTCGATTTTTTGTGCGCCTCTTGTTTTTGCCGATTTCTGTATTTCAGATTCGATACACTGCTTGTCCAAAAAAATCACCTAGCTATTCTGCGCAAAACATTTTTCTGCACACATTCCCATTTTTCTGCACACAGCTCTGGTTTTTCGCGCAGCCCATGCCTTTACCTTTTTTCAACGTTCTGATTCTGAAACATTGTTTGCGCAAAAAACTTTTCTCGACTATTTCGTGCACCACGCAGTTTTCCGCGCCCAACTCAAGTATTTTGTGCACAAAACTTATTTTCCATGCATCACTTCCTCTTTTTGTGCACCTCCTTTTGCAGACAATACATGTCTTGATTTTCCGATTTTGAGGCCCAAAAATTTGGCAAATACTGGGAAATAGTGCCACCTTCAATATATGCTTCGGCCGTAACCTTCATTCTTCTTTTTGGTGATTTTCCTTCTTCAACAACTCTTCTGCTTTCATCACAAACTCCACTATCATGATATATATCCTTTGATAATACAGCTTTATCATCAACATATGTTGAGACAACATGAAGTGCATGTCCATCTTAGAATTCCAATCCCTTCCACATTGTCTTCTTCTTCAACTGTCATTCACTACATCATGCAAATCATATGATCCTATTCTTCAAGAAGCCTCTTGCATGGTTCTCATGCAATCATGGAGAATTGCACAGTCTTCATCAAATCCCCATTCTTCTTTAATCATCCTTAGATGGATTATGCCTCACCATTATTCACTATTGTAAACAATGTGTCACCTTTGACACACGTTCTTTGAACATATGATCAATACAGCAATAATCTGAATTTTCATTCCTCCATTTCATTGGAGTACTTCTTGATCACCTTAATTTTTATCTTCATTGACAACTATTGACAAAAAATACAACATTATACACAATTTGGTCCCAAAAATCTCTCCCATTGTATTTTGTAGTCAAAACCTTACATATCTTCAGAAATGAATTCGTCAATGTCAAAATGAGAATCTTCTCTTCAATCAACTCTTCTTTTCAATCTTTCATTACACATTCTCTCCCCCTTATAGAGATGAAATAAGAAGCTCATGGTAAGGAGGGTATCAATCTATTCTTAAAAAAAATTCATTAATCATTTTACTCTAAGTCTACTTGAGCAATGCTCAATGTAGAAAACAAGAGGATTTGATTTAGACAATATGGTTGTCCATTATTGATAGATCATGATACCAAATGAGATGAGAACTCATGTATTTTGTCTACAAGGTTTTACCACATTTATTTTAGGAAAAAGAAATCAAATGTGATAGGGAATAATCAACCTAAAACTCATGCACTCACACGAGCAAACAGATCAAAAACATTCAAGTTCAATCGGCAGGATAAGTGGCCCTGGGGCACTTCTATTATTCTTAGGTAACTGATCAATTCAGTTACTCCCCCTCTGTAGAATGATATATATTCTGAGTAACCAAGATTGAGAGATTATGAAATGACGTACCTTCTCCAATGACCCGATCTTCAAGAACTGCATTTTAATACCAAATGGAGTTGATAATGATTGAAACAATGATTTTGGAAGCTTCTACATTTTTCTCCCCCTAAAGGGGAACACTCCTCATCACATTCATCAAGAGTGATTCATCATCATCTTAATCATTGAATATCAATTGAAGAATCTTCCAAGGATGGATACTTCATCAGCTTAGCTATCAAGAGTTGACAGCATTCACTACTTCTCAGGTTCTCCTTCTGAGAGCATGATTCACATTCAATTCCCTACATTATTAGCACAAATACAATACAAAAATGATTATGGGAATAAGGGGTTTCCTCATTGCTTCGTCAATATGAGCTGCATGGTTGAGGTTCTTTTCTCAACCAAGTTCCTCTGTTCACTCTAGTCTTCATGCCTGCACATTTGAACTTATGTTCTGATATGTGTTGATGTGGCATGGTTCTCTTCACATTCTCTTCTACTTTGTCTGTAGAATTGTTCTTCTTAATAACCCTCTTGAATGATACATTTATACTCCTCTTCATGACTTCTTCTTGCTCTGGTATTATGGTTAGACAACCTTTTGCAATGTGACCATATTTCTTGCATCTCTCACACAGAACATCTTTGACACATGTGTTTCTCTTGGTTTGCAATCTCTCATGCACTCTGTCTTCATCATGTGAATGTTTTTATTTTCCTTTAAAACTATCCCTGGCTTGTCTTTTATCAATTTTCCTCATTCTTTCCAAATCTTCTGGCCAGATGACCAACATATCATTTGGAACTATTGTAACATGTTTGGATCTTTCACATGGGTTCATTTGAGTTTCATCCCACATAGATTTTCTTTTGGATGAATGACCCTTCAATTTCATGGATGTAAAATCTCGGGTCTTCTCAGCTTTTGTACTTGAGATCTTCTTGGGGAAATGTGTGTTTGCACTATTCTTATGATTTCTTCCCAAGGTACATGCTTCACACTTAAATGGAATAAGAGGTCTACTTTTCTTATCAACAGTGAAATCATGTTGAGATGGGCATGTACCTACCTTGTGACCACTGCCGTTGCATACATCACATATGTTATCAAACATTCCAAATCTGTTTGCTATAAACAGATGCTTCTGGACTAGCAGATGTTGTTTCTTCTTCTTTGGATTTCTTCCCTTTGATACAGGATTTCTTTGTGCTTTTCCATTAAAGGTATTGTACCAACAATACAGTGCACGATGCCCAAATCTGTTGCAGCACCAACATTGACCAACAAATCTTTTCTTTTTTGTATCTTCTGTATGAGGTTGTTGGGCCTTCTTCTTAATTTTTTTTGCTCTATTTGAGGAACCAACTTCCTCATTTTTCTTCTCATCCACCCTATCCATGGTGGTAGGATTCTTCTCCTCACCTTTCCCCATCCATAAATGATTATAATTTTTCTTCCAGCCTGTAGTAATTGTGGGAACTTATTTAGGAACATGAGTACAAGATGGTTTGGATGGTACCTTCACTTTCTCAGTTTCTTGTGATAGATCAATGAGTGAAATCATGATCATCTTATTATATGATGGAGGTATTTTGGCTTTAGCATCCTCCACTATGCATTGAATGGAAACAAATGTTGTTTCTTGATATGGATAATCAAGAGTTGTCAGAATCTTCTTATCACATGATGAAGGTATTTTAGCTTTAGTATCCTCCAATAAACATTTAGTACTAGTATCTCCTATTTCATTTTTTTGTGAAGTCTCAATATGGGTCTTCTCAAGATCTGTCAATTGGGCTTCTAATTTTATACCTTCAATATTGAGGACGATCTTCTGATCTTCAATCATGATCATCTTCGTGTCACAAGTCTTCTTCAATCTCTCAAATCCATCTTCATGAATCTTAACTTTTTTTAACAAAGAGTCAAGATCCTTGAATCTCCTAGATGTTTCTTCCAAACAAAAACACTTGACTTCAGTGTAGTTCTTCAGCTCAGCTTCAAGTTCATGGATCTTTTCTTTTAGAGTCTTAGTGAATACCACTTTTTCTTCAAAGGATTTAATCTGTTGGGTGTGCTTTAAGAATTCGAGAATTTTTCTTTCCAAGCCCTTTTCCAAATTATCATCTTCACTTTATAATTGGTTTATCTAAACCTGGATGCATTGAAATATTCCAAAAATAGAAGCAACTCTTTACTCACGAATATCATGTAGATAGATTATTAATTTCTTATGATCACTTGTGATCGAAGATTCTTCCATTCCTATGGTAGAGCCACGAGCCACCTGTTCGATACATTCCAAGCCTGATATTTCTTCATTATTGGATGGGAATGGAGAACCAGATACTGCATCTTCTTTGGATATCGGGGACTTCTTCAACTGCTTCTTCTCTTTATTTTTCCTATTTGTCATGGTATTGATGGATGTAGGATTCTGCTCAGAAATGACTGAGTCATTATCAAGATTTCTCTTCATTATTGACTTTAGGAAAGAAACTCAAACCTTCTTCTGAATAGAATTAGTGTAGAGTATCTAACATATGTGAAACTCCTTCTGAAACCACTTGTAGGACCCTTGGACACCCTGAGAGGGGAGGGGTGAATCAGAGTGTCAAATTTTTCTTTTAAAACCAAGGATCTTGTTCCCACCTTTGTAGGAACTGGTAAAACTAGTATGATGGATATGATCAATAATGAAACATTCACATGTAAAGAGATGAAACCTAAATTTTTAATTGGTTCACCACTAATGTCTACGTACAAGGATCATACACCGATAGGTTGTCGGTCATACCAAATTCCACTATTCTTCACTACTTGTGGATTAAAATGGTTTGGGCACAGTCACTCTATCCAAGGCTCACTGCCTTTACAAAGGTTGAGGGATAGCTCATTGTGTCCCTCGGGTCACTCCCATTGACTCCCCCTGGCTCACTACCTTTGCTGAAGTCCCACTCAGGTTATAGACATGAAGGTCTCTTCAATATATTTGCATTAAAGTCCTTGTCTCCTTTCCAGCACATGGCAATGCTTGCATCAGAGTCCTGAGTTGATGCTCTTGTGTGTTCAATCTTCTTCTTTAGTGAAATAACTGAATGCACTAAATCTTCTTCTTCTCTTCCTTTGATTCCCAATATTGACACCTGAGTGTATCATTATATTACCCTATTTTTGTGCATATCTTAAGTTTAGATGCACGAATCTCGCTTCTTCTCTTCGCAAAGCACAACGTGGGTGTTATGCACCAGTCACGTGTGTGCGGTAAAACTTATCTTCGTAAAACCAAATGGTTCACTGTTTTTCCGTCTTCGCAAAGCATATTTGAGAGTGCTAAGAACCATTCAAAGGCATGCGAGACCCCCAAAACTTTCTCTCAACCTTCTCGGTGACTTACGAATAAAATTCAAACCATGCGTGTAAAAATACCATTTTGGCGCGAACAAGGATTTTCGCGCAACTCTTTTTCTTCGCATAGAACTTCTGTTTTTCATGCAACAGCTTCTATTTCGCGCATAACTTCTTCTTTTCGCGCACCACTCTATACCTTAATTTTTCTGCAAATCAGAGCACGGGATTTGTCTAGGTTTTGAGCTGCACCGAATGAGAGGGGTTCACCTCATATTTATAGGCGTTTTGATCCTGCACTTAAAACCCCTTCTTGCGCGAAAATCTATCTCTCAGTTCTTTGAATTACGCGCACCTTCCTTTTATTCACGCTCACCGCCTTGGTTTTTCATGCATCTCATTACTTATCCATTTATCATGATTCGGAACATGAATCCTCTCTTGCACGTAATACATCAAACCCACATTTTGCGCACAACCCACATTATGCGCCCCAGTTTGATTTTCTGTGCACATGGCGTGAACTTCTCTGATTTTTCACACGCCTCTTGCCTTTTATGATTTCTTTGTTTCTGATTCGATACACAGTGTGCGCAAAAAATTCACCCAGCTATTCTGTGCACAAATTTTTCCATGAACATTCCCATTTTTTCACGCACATCTCTGGTTTTTTGCGCAGCCCATGCCTTTACTGTTTTTCAATGTTCTGATTCTGAAACACTCTTTGCGTGAAAAAGTTCGCTCCACAGTTTCACGCACCACGCTGTTTTTCGCGCCCAGCTCAAGTATTTTGCGCACAGCCCTTATTTTCCACGCCCACTTCCTCTTTGTGCACACATAATTTTGTGGACAATACATGTCTTCATTTTCCAATTTTGAGGCCCAAATATTTGGCAAACACTAGGAAACAGTTCCACCTTCAATATATGCTTCGTCCGTAACCTTCATTCTTCTTTTGGTGATTTTACTTCTTCAACAACTCTTCTGCATTCATCATCAACTCCACTATCATGATATATATACTTTAATAGAACAACATTAGCATCATCATATGTTGAGAAAACATGAAGTGCATGGCCATATCAGAATTCTAATCCCTTCCACACTGTCTTCTTCTTCAACTGTCATTCTCTACTTCATGCAAATCATATGATTCGATTCTTCAAAAAGTCTCTTGCATGGTTCTCATGAAATCATGGATAATTGCACGGTCTTCATCAAATCTCCATTCTTATTTAATCATCGTCAGTTGGATTATGCCTCGCCATTATTCACAATTATAAACAATGTGTCACCTTTGACACACATTCTTTGAACTTATGATCAGTACAACAACTGTCTCAATTTCCATTCCTCTATTTCATTGGATTACTTCTTGATCTCCTTCATTTTGATCTTCATTGACAACTATTGACAACAAATACAACCTTATACACAATGTGGTCCAAACACATATTTTAAATAAAAAAACACAATATTTGAAGATTCAACAATAGTATTGAAAAACATACAATCACATATTTAATTAAAGAACACTTCAACCCATTATCTTTTTTATCAACCCCGTTAATTGTAACCCCTTTTCTATTAAACAAACTCATTTTTGGAAAAATAAGATATCATATAAACAATTACTCCCCCTAAATAAGATTCTCTTAATTAACTTATGTAATAGATTCTCTTTTTCTGACTTTTCTTCTCTATAAAATAACAACTAGAAAAAAATCTTCCCAAATCAATAATTTCTTCCTTATTGAGACATTTAAAAATAAATATGCGAAGTAGAATATACCTGAGATGTTAGTGATAAAAATACTATGAAATGATTTATAAAAGATATGAATTTATAAAAAATAAAATATATAATGAAAATTTATCCAACCAAAATTGGAAAACATTCAATAAAATATAAATATGGATGAACATTCAATGAAAAAAAATCATTAAATCAATTTTTTGAATATTTAAAAATCAAAAGATGTTAATAGAAATGAAATCAATATTTCCTAAACAACTTTTTTAAAATTAATTTTACTATTCAAAACCCATCAGGGTTTTTCTCTGTTTCTTTTGATGATTATTCAAATTTTTCCATCTCCTCCTCTATAACATCGAATCATTGATTTTGTTACTTTAGTATCTAAACTTATTCATTAAGATACAGATTCTCTATATTCTCATCCTTTAACTTCTTAAAATAATCATTAAGAAAAAACATTTCTACATCAGCTCTAAAATATCTTGATATTGAGACTCTAATAAAATCTTGAAATGATCCACTATTTAAGAAAATTTATCAACATTAAATGAAATTTTATAGAAATAATCATCAACATCTAATGATTTCTTCTTAACCATTTACATATTCTTATCATAAAAAATCTTATATATTTCATTGTATCTCAACAATTTAATAAACTAATTTTGTCTTATTCTGTCTAACATAGACAAAATGTTGAACTATATGAATTCAACTTCATTCAATATAACAGTTTCTACTAACTAATTTAAGGAATCTGATTATTCTAAAGCTTTCAACATTATCTAGATCTTATTAAACTTATATTACATGTTAGTTAGAAATGGAATTTCATCCACTAATATCTTCAAATATTCATTGATATATGTAAATCAAGATTTCATTCATTGATAAAAATTACTATTTTATGAATCTACTGAATCTGATGAAACATTAAAACCATGTATCCATAATAATATGATAACTTATTTCTCTTTATCTTTCTCGTTATCTTTATCATTTCCTACATCTCAAATTTCCATGACATCGATATTTCAATTATTCTCATCTTTATCTAATAATTTTTACTAGTATTGTTTATACAATCATTAATTTTAGTAAATTTATCTCTTTTTGAATGTTATTGATCATCCTCCTCTTCCAAAATAGTACTAAAGGATGATGTTCCAAATGAATGTTTTTCTTCATCTTCATCTTCTTTTGATTCCTCTAAAGATGTTACTTTAGCATATTCTTTTAATTCTGTTTCTAATTTTCTAGTTAATTTTTCTTCACTTCTTAAATCAACTTTTCTAGGAGTCTTTGAATATTATTTAAATTGGACTACATTATCTTGTTTTGAAATAGATTTTTGAATTTATAAAATGATTCCTTTTCATTTTTTAAAATAAGTAGGAGATTTATAAATTTTAATAACTTTGGTTCTAAAATATATTAGGTTAAAAATACCAAGAATAGACTAAGAAATCAATTTAACCACACAAAATAGTGAATTATAAATTACTTATTATACTTACTATCCAGTAGTTTCATGATTATATCCATGTTCCCTTTCAATATATCTTTTTATTTTCAATTATTCTCTTTTAATATTAACAAATATTTGGTTTTATATTTCAATACTATGGTCACACACTTTTCTCAAAAAATACTACATATCCAACCTTCTTTTCTTCTTTACATTTTATCAATTGTTTATTTTAGTCATTTCACGTAACCATTACATTTTTTTAGTCCTAGGATTTGGTGAAACAACCATTCCATTTTCCTAAACTTTTAATTTTAATATTTAGACTTCATCATTAGATGATTAATTGTTTAATTTATCATCAAACATTATTAGATTTGAGATGATAAATAATTTCATTTGATAAATTGTTTATTCACTTATAAATGATAACTTTTATCTCATTTCAATATCTTTATACATTATAATCAATACAAACAAAATGTTTATCAATATTTTTTTGATAAAACATAAATGATAGATAATTATCTACATCATTTCACTTTTCTTAATTTCTTCAACTAATAATTAAAAATACTTCCCCAAATTATGTCCCCCATACTCATAAGAAACTGAAATATAGAGATTTCTAAAACCATTTATTTATTTTAATTACCCTTCCTCAGAACTATATAATCATGAATCCATACGAAAAAAATATTTCATCCATCCTCAAATAATAATGTTTTCTATCTTTCTAGTAATAATAAAATAATATCGTTTTGTTATAGTTTTCTTAAAACTCCCTAGCTGATATGGAATCGTATGATATATGAAATAAGACTCTCCATCTAATAATACTTCAATATTTTCTGAAAAATTATGAATATTTAACAAGAAACCATCATAAAAAATAAAATTTATAAATTCATTATCAACATCGACACTAAAATCATTGTATGAATAAAATTCCTTATCAGTTATAATATAATAAATATTTTAGCCTTCATTCTCAATAATAACTTTTTCCCAACAATAAGATATTATAATTTCACTCTAGAAGGAATCAGTTTTATCATGACATCTTTTCTAGACTAACCATTCATTGAAAACTTCTCTGTTTGAAATATATTTAGGAGTATATATGTTAGAAAAAACCGATGTGACTGAGGAGACTCAATCCGATAAATAAAAATCGTATTGGACTAATAGAATGTTATCATATGAGCTATGAATTTTATGGCCAAGAGTCTTTGTATATTTTAAAACCTGATGTGAGATGTGGGGACCCAATAATTTGTTTATAGGCATGGGGAGAAGAATCACCTTCCAACGATCTGATTACTCATACTCAATAACTTATCTAATTCGATGTTCAATAGTTATCCTAACATGTTTTAAAAAAAATTAAACACATAATTATATTTCAAATAAACTTGTTTCAGAAGGAAATATTTTTTTTGAAAAACATTCTAAAAACTATTAATGAAAACAGATAATTGTAAACAATAATAGAAGAACTAAAAAAAATATTTTAAAAACCAATGATTTGAGATTTTCTTATAAGAGTAAAGGTTTTTCTTTCTGTAACAAATTCAGTCTAGTAATTGTTCTTCTTCGTATTTTCAAATATAAAAATTTTAGTAAAACCAATTTTTTCTTGGAATCTAAAGAAAAATTTTCTGAAAAACTAAAAAAATATATGAATTTGATTTTTTTATAAAAAATTATTGTATTTATTGGATCACAAAAAAATTTAAATCACATATGTTTTTTTTCGGAAAGAATTTTTTTTATAAAAAATAAATTATTTTAAAAAAAAAATTCATAAAAATACATCTTATGTACACCCCCTTTGAATATGAGTTCATTAATTTAAATAAGATTTGTAAACATGAATTGGATATGAATGATTTATTTTTTAGATCATTCCTAGATTCATTTTAATATATTAAAATATATTAGAAATGTGTGGTTTTGTAAACATATCAACATGTTTTTCATGATTCCCAATGATTAGTTATATAATATATACTTTTTATATGTGATCCCAAAATAAAAGATGTCTTATAAAAATTTTACATAATGAGTGATGTTCTATATTTTTACTTAAAGTAATTGATATTTTTTATCACACAATATTGGAGTATTACTGAAACTCATTCCAAATTTAGTGAGTGTGTTTTTTATCGACAAAACCTGAAAACAATAAATTCCAATTACCAAATATTCAACTTCAATAGTGGAAATTGGTACTTTTTTTGTTTCTTACAAGGCTAAGAAACTAAATCATCTCGAAATAATTGAATAGTTATAGAAGTAATCTTTATACACATTTTAAATCCACAAAAGTTTGTATCTGAAAAAAGTAGTTCAAAATAATATCTAGATTAGTAGACCAAGACTAAATCCATAGTTCCCTTAAGATACATGTTTTTTTTATATATTTAATAATGGGACCCTTTGGATAAGCTCATTATCATACAGAAAAATATAAAGAAAACATTAAATCTAGATAAATTGTTGTTCAGTATAGTAAACATCCAATCATTCCTCTAAAAATATTTTGATCAACTTATTTCCCAGATTATTCAATATCTAAACTATTTAAGGTTCAGATAGGAGTTCTAATATATTTATTATTTTCATATCAAAAATTCATTAGAAGATATTTTATAGACTAATTTTGATATATAAATTTTCCTTATGTTATTTGTGAAATTTTAAATATTAGAAAATTAGTATGTTTTATGATCATGCTCATTTCAAACTCAGATTTTATTAGATCCACAAAGGAATCTTTTAAATAATTTTAGTTAAACCAAATATAATTTCATCGATATGATTGTAAACAATGTTTATGTTTTTTAAAACTTCATTTATAAAAAGTTCTTTATTTTTAACTCCCCTAACAAAAAAATCTAAAAAAATCCATTTGAACTATCATAAGAGGTTCTAGGGGATTGTTTAAGCCCGTAAAGTTCCTTTGTTTGTTTGATATAATGTTCTAGGAATTTTTCATTTTCAAAATAATTTTTTTTCTATATATACTTCCTTCTAAACATTTTAATTAATAAACTCACATTCTAAATCCATTTGAAATATATTCAAATTAGGAAATGTTGTATATAAAAGAAGAATGTGGATAGCTTCATGTCTTTCTAATAAAGGATAAATTTCATCACAAATAATTCCATCTTATTTATTATAACCTTTTTTGAAAAGCCTAAATTATTTCTAACTATAATTCCACTTCCATCAAACATAATTCATAAAACCAATTTTACACCAATTACATATGTATCATTATGTTGCTCAACCATAGCACAAACATTATTCCTCTTTAATTTGGTGAGTTTATATTGCATATATTTTATCCAATATTTATCACATAATTCATCATCATAAATTTTAGTGTAGAATTGAGATAATAATTCACAATATCCAACTTCTTTTCATAAGGAACTTTAATTCATAAAAGTTTGATCTTAATCCCCAATGATGTAATCACTAGGATAAAACTTAAGGATCAACTAATAACATGAATTTAAAAAATTATGTTCTTCATTAACATGATGAAACCCATGTGGAGGTAAAACATAAAAAAATATGATTAAATTTTTCCGTCATATTAATAACTTTCAAACATCAGTTAAAAAATTGATTTCCAAATAACATCTGAATATGTGTGTTGAGGTTGTTTGAAAAAAGTGATCAATTTCATAAAATTCAATAAGTACCAATTTCTCAAAAATACATGTTTTTAATAAAATACCTATAATATATAGTAATTGTTGAATAACCGAGGAATATAAATTTATTAGATATTGGAAAAATTATACAAATATAGTTAGTAATTAGAATCAATACTTCACATCCAAGTACTATAAAATCAGACCATTTTGGTTTTTTCGTCCATAAATAATTATTAATTTTACAATTAGAAGGTTTTATTATACTTATATTTGAAATATAACAATGAAAACAAAATTTTGTAGCCTAAGATTGATTAGAAACTAAGTATTCACTCATCGTGGTTCTTGTAATCTCCGAAAAAAAATCCATTTATCTTTTCAACTACACTATTTTTTAGAGATCATTGTGTTTAAAAGTAATGTATTTTACCTTTTTTACATCAAAATGATTGAAAATAATAATTTAAAAACTCTACACCATGATCACTTTGAATAGTTATCAATGATATATTTATCACATTCTCAACTTAGGCGGAAAAAGTTTTAAAACATAAAATTGTTTCATACTTATTTAATTGAAAATAGATCTATGTATATCTAGTATAATCAAAAACTAAAAAATTTACATAATATGTTATACTGATAAATCCAATTTTTTAGGTCCAAATATTTCAATTTTCACTAACTCTAAACCAATGAAATTTTATACATTGACAATATATTTAAAACATGTCTTATGTTGAATTTTTATTTTAGAAGGATCATAAAATTTTCATGTTTCCAACTTAGGTTCCGGTATATCTTTAAATAATCCCCTCCCAGATGGTTTAAGTAATGATCTATAAAATTAATTTCATCATATTCTATTCCATAACCAATTCTTGGAATTCCATTTCACTAAGAAATTGTAGATCCTGGCTCCTAAGGTCTTCTATATTAAATGTATATACATTATATTACCGATTTGAAGAAGAAATAAATTCATATTTTGAACTATAATGAATGCATATATCATTCCAGGTGTTTGAATTATATCCCTTATCACATAATTGATTTATTTTAATAAGTTTATGTTGAGTACATCAACAATGAAAACAATTGAAATTAATTCTTTAACAAGAAGAAAAATATTACCTATTCTAATAATTTCTACTTGATAATTGCCACCAATGGTTACATTTCCACCATCTATTTTGATAATAATATTGAATATTTATTTTTTCTAGTCAAATTTCATGAACAAAAACTATCCAAGTACAATATTTTTTTGGGTACATTTATCATTTTCCTAAAAACGAAAATAGTAGCATTTCTGAACCCATACATGATTGGGTATGATATTATTACATAATAATATTTTTATAATCCACATTTTTTCAACATTTATATGTCGAAAATATGTAATTTTTTAAATAAAGCAGCTTTATGAAAACCAAATGATTTAAAATTATTTCAATAAAATTTATATGTTTCCATTTTCCTCCAATTAGAAAATTCATTCAAAATAGATTACTTTTTAGAAAAATAAGTTATTTTTAAAAATAAGTTTCATACTAATAGAACCCATTCTAGTTACATCCTAATGGGGTATTACTTGTATTTACATATTATCAAACACTTATTTAATAGTTTTAACCTTTGAAAAAATCATTTCCAGAAAAGTTATCGCAAATTTTATTTTTACAACCAAATTCTTATCTTAAATAGAGTTAATATTCAAATAATATTCCCCTAGATATTTTTATAAACTAGATTTTTAAAGAGTAAATCTTTATAAATCATTATAAAATTTAGTTTTCTAAAAATTATTCTTATCTAATTATATAAAAACACATTAAATATCAATAGTGAGTTTAGAAATTATTGATTTTTCTTAGAAAAGTTTTTCTTCAAAAATTAATTATTTTTAGTAATTTTGTATTTGTACTTCCACATATTTTGGGAAAATATATATAGTTTTCAAAAAAAGGTAGGGTATTAATTTATTCTGATAAATAATATTTTTTATTATAAGATAGATAATTTTTATAATTATCACTTTCATGATAAAATTCATTTTATGTATGATTGGTTAAGTATTCGGATGGTACCTTAGACATTATTTAATTATTGATCCTCGTAATATAAACCTTGAAAATGGAATTCTACTAATCATCACATTCACTCTCATATATTTTAGATGAACTACCTCTATGACTTACAATCCATGTCTCTGAAGCTTTTAGTCATTTAATATTCTTTTCCTTGTAGTATTTCATAGAATTACATCCTGAATTCCATTCCATTTTATACATTCTTTTGAGCTTGGAAGAATTAGGTCTTATATAACCATAATTGTTTTATTTCAGAGTAAATAAATTATAAAGAATTTTTTTATCACTTATGTCTTCATAATCCTTTCTATACTTAAACTATTATTCCTTTTTATCAATAATCTTACCCATCGTCTTAAAAGGAATATATAATTCATTTTTATAATATTCTGAAGAACTACTATCTATGTCAACAAAAACCTTTTTTCATTTTTGACATTAAAATCATATTAGATTAATGATCATTTTTAGAAACATTTGATGAAGAAGAATAAGAAAATAATCCATTATTTTTCTTTATCTTCTCAGCATCTCCTTTTAATCTAGCCTCATATATAATAAGAGTTAAAATAAAATCATCCTATTTTAAATCTTTTATCCATATCATATTATCCAATGCTTTCATTGTTAATTCCCAGTCTCTATGAATTATCTCAATGGTATTTTCATTTTAAATATCTTCAGTGAGATCCTTCTCACCAAAATATTAAATTTTACTCGTGATTTTCATGAATATATTAATCATCTTAACAATATATTAACAGTGTAGAGAATCAAATTATTGATAGTATACACTATGCATATCTCATCTAGTCTCAATAACATTAAATGTTCCAAAATCTGTTACTTCCTATTTCATCCAAATATTATTTTCTTCTTCACAAGAATAAATACAACTATATATGTTTATAGTAATATATCACAACAAAGTATTCCTTACTCAATAATTAAAATGATATTCGTGATTATCCTAATTTTTAATGTAGAAAAATCCTTCTCAAGAATATTGTAATTTCCAGTCAACATTAAAAAAAATTCCACATCAGGGATAATGAAAAATATATCCATGTTTCCTTTATTGTACTCATAGTTAGCACCCTCAGAGACTGGTGTAATTGATGGATTTATACATTCAAGTGTAACAATATTTAAACATTACATCATACAAAAATAACAAACTCCTTCTACAATATACATGATACTATAATAATATATTATAAAACATTGGAATCTTACTTAAAATTACAAAAAAAATATAAATAAAAAATCCAGGAAGTAAAATATGATCTAAAAAAATTATTATATCATAAGAGTTTATAAATACAACTATAGGGTTGAATTTTAGTTTAAATATGTAAACTAATTTAAAACCCAAACCTCTAACTAAAACTTATCAGACTCATATTTCTTCTGATGATCACATTACTATATCAGACATAGAGTTCGTCCAACTAAATCAATGTATAAAAATATGTATTAAAACAAAAATTCATTATAAATTCACAATGAAATTAAAACAACTTTCACAAATAAATAAATGGAAAAGTAACAAAGGTATATAGTAAAAATATTAGAAACATTTTATGATAAATAAGAACACCATAATCTATAGTATAATGGAATTCAATATTCATGCTTATGTTATCCATATTATAAACAAAACTGTAAGGTATGTATTACATCAAGAATAAATTCCTCAATCACAAAGATCAGATTCAAATCAATCTTCTTATACTCATAATCCCTCAATCTTCCTAATTGGATCCAAAAATCTTCTTATCCCTTTAAATCCTCAAATATAACCAACATCTAAAATAGAATATAATTTCCATGGATTATTTATTCCTGACACTAAATCATTAGAAAAAAATCTATCTGAAGTATTATAGTGTGAATGCAAAGAGTTCTTATAAAAGAGTAATTCATAGAGGGATTGTGTTTGAAAAAGCATTATATTCTAGCACCTTACTTTCACCTCTTTTTATAGGCACACCTCCAATGGTCGTATTTGTATCATCCTCAGAGTTGGATTCAATACCCTAGGGTGATCTCAATCTTCACATCTCATCAAACACATCTCCTTCTTAAATCATTAATATATCATCACAAAAATTCAGTAAAATGTAATTCATTCAATTGAAATAATTTTTTACTATTAATATACAATTTAGAATTATGTCATAATATGTCATGTTAGTTTGATGGACTAAAATAAGTCACACTGATATACTAATATTATTCATACTGATATACTAAACTCAATCAATCAAATTGACTATATTTTTTCATGTTGACAGACTAGATTGAGTCATACCTATATTCTAGATTTTTTCACTCTAATGGAAAAGTATTTATTTATTTTGATGGATTATACATTACTGAGTCCAATATACTAGACCTAGGTCAACCCAATAGACTCAACATTTTTCAATCTGATTAATCAAACATTAGCCAATTTAATGAATGAGAAATTAGTGAGTCTAGTAAATTTGACAAAGGTCAATCCAATGGACTGAACTTCGGCCAATCATATGGAACAAAACATACCTAGTTTTATGGATCCTACTTTATTCATACTGATGAATTAGAGTACATGGAAAATTTATATTATTAGTTAAAAATTATTTCAAAATTCGGTAGAATAAATTGATCTGTATAAAATAATATCAAATACACAGAAAATATAAAGTAAGTAAAACATATTTTTTTGACTAGGTGGTGATTTTAAAAACTACGGATTGAAGCTAAAACATTCAACACAATAGTACATGATATCAGTGCATGCTCTAATTTTATATCTCCTAGTGGTTATGTCTATGTTTTTATCACACCCAAAAAACTAAAATAAAAAACCCAATACATACCTCACACTCCATCCCCCCAAACATGTCTTCTAAACCATTATGTGATGAATGTATTGGGGTTAGAAATGAATTATGTTTTGATTTCTTGTATTATATTTATGACACACTCTTATACCAAAAACAGATGCCTATGTTATGATCTCATGGCTCATTGTTATTGAATTATGAACAATATTTCCGCAAAAATACTTATTATATGATTTTATGATATATAATTCATGTATTATTGGGTATGATTCTTATATGTTATATTATTTCACTATGATTATGCTCTCGTACACACACTGTCATCTAATTCACACTTATGATCTTTGATTGATATATTTCATGTTTACCATATGTTCTTAGGTATCCATTCACCATGTTATGAAGATGGATATTATGTTTGATATTTCTCAACATGGTGTCTCATGTGAAATATAAATATGGGATATTTTTAAGATATTGAAAAATAATTTGGTTATATACATAATCAATAAATACCATAATCTTTTATGTCTTTTTATTTTTATATTTTATTGATGATATAATTTTTCAATTACAAAAATGATGTATAATTTATTTATTTTATCTTGGACCGTCTCAGTATCCCTCTATTTTTTTCAAATTCATTGTATAGAATATCATAATTTATTGATGGATTGTTAGGTCTCCTATTATATTCAATTGACACATAATAGTTTCTCAATTTTTTCTTGTATTGTTTCTAGAACACACAGTAAACAACATGGAGAACCTATAGTACATATATCAAAAATGGAAGTTTTGGTATTCTCCCTGATTATCCATCTCTTTATACATATTCCCTAGATTATGTGAATACAATGTTTTAATTTATCATGATTCTAGTTAATTTGAAACACCAAATTCATCAAACATTGTAGTTATTTTTAGAGACTTAGATATCATAAGACCGACAAAAAATGATTCTCATAACTTTGAATATATAAAAAAATAAAAACTTTAAACCATATGGTCTTCATTAATTTAATAAGCCTCTATTTTTGGTATACACATAATTAAACAAATAGTGCTCTTACCAACGATTCCAATAAAAATATGTGTGCACACTATTTACTGTTGTGGTCTTGGACTTAAATTTCACGGTGAAAAGAAATCTACAAATCCTTCTTCTTCCTTCTTCATTAAATTATGGTTGAATATTGATAAAATTTCTAATGGTATTTATTTCTATAAAAGAACCACTTACATAGCATTAACTGGATTAAATAATACTCTTCCTCCTTGAATTTCAAACCATCACTGAATTTTCTTAATGTCTAGAAACTAATCTACATCGAGCATCAACCCTATAGTGGGATTAACTCTATATTGGATGAACACTATTTCGGCCTCAAATCTATGTCAATTGAGGAAAACCATATTTTTATAATATATTTTTTATTTGTACTCAACATTAAAATTTCATGAACACTACAAGGATTATGTAGAAACATTATATTCTTCGATATAACAATTATAAATAGTGGGAAACTCTATAGAGGATCATTTCCTCTTATGGTGTATAAATAGTGTACGTGATCTTATATTGATAATCATTTATTATCTTCTATTGGACTCAACAAGAACATTTAACTTAATTTAGCTTCATATAATTAGATCATATAGGTTTTAATAAGATCATTATCTTCTTTATGATTTTTCCTGATGGAACACGGATAGGGAAGTATAGGCTTAGAGTGTATTCTATGGAATGAGATAGAAGATGCAATACCTGGATTTTTTTAACTCTTGTAGTTGTATGAATTTTAGAGATAAACAATACCTTAAACAATATAATCCAAAATCATACTTTTCCCTGGGATATATCATGTAAATTACCTAGAACATGGATGTGGTAGGATGTAATATCTCTTAGTTTTTCCCAACAATGATGGATCACATATCTTCCCTCCTCATGTTTCCTTATTACATTACTCCTATTTCAACCAACATATGGTCTTTTCCACCTATATTATTTCTATATGGCCTCGTAATACTGATTTCAATACTAAAGTGAATTTGGGTGTTCTTTTAATACCTTGTTATCTTTGGTGGATGCATTAGATTTTGTGTCAATGTTATGACTAATTATCGATTAATCAGTGTTTATACTTATTATTCTGAATATTAAAAACCCCTCACAATTTCATTGTAAATTCAACTTAAATATAATTTTTTCAATGTTTTAAATTGGAATTTTTTTTTAAAAAATAGGACTTTTTTGTGTTGAATTAATTATTATTATTTAAATTAATTGATATGGATTTATTTATTTTACTATTTACTTGAATATATATTTATATCGGTATTAATATTTTTATTTTTCTATTTTATTTTTAAAAGTACACGAGTTATAAATCATGGAATTGAATGATTTTTATTATATTTAATTTCATGGGAAATTATCAACATTAATTTCATAATAATGACCACTGATTTATTTATGTGAATAATAGAATTAAATTCCACAAGATTGTTATGTTTTTTAAAAAGTTTTTCATGTTAGGTTCTTGTAATGTCATGAATTTTCCATGTATTATTTTTAAATATTATATTAATTAATTTCGATATCATATGCTAAGGAGTACGATTTTGAGACCTAAAGTGTTTGGAATAAGTTTATGAATAATAATAAAATATTAAATATGAAAGAAATGAAATTTTTTGTTAAAAGTGGAATAATTTATAAATGCTTGAAGAGATCAAAAATTGGACATCACCTTTGTGCTCAAAAGATAGACTTTACCTTTGAAGCGGCCTAACATCAATCGGCCAAGGTCAGCTATGAAAATTCGTTTCAAGAATTGTTAACGAATAAAATAAATTGAATATTTATTTTATTTCTCTATTTCATCGATAAATTGATGATAATTCATTATGGAGAGCTTTTAAGAAGGGATCTAGGGTTAGGCTCATAACCCTATAATTCTCTAGAGGCATTGGAGAGATTAGTAAGGATTTATCTCTATGGGTGATGATGAAATTGAGGTTCAAAGATCATTGAACATAATTCCTGAAAAATCTCACCATTGTAAATCAATCTTCAAAGGTGGGTGATCCAATTCCCATGTAAGGTTTATTATTTTTGGATTTCTTTTTCCTTTCTTACATTCAATGAAAAATGCATACTAGGAAACAAACATGTTGATCCATAGTTCAATCGTTTCTTATGGGATGGGTTATACATTTTGGGATTATTAGGGCTTTACCATTTAAGAATTGATTTGTTTTTCTGATCTATCATATGATATTGAATCGTTTCTAGAATGAACAAAAGTCGAGGTTCATTCCTCGGATTTATTCCTTATGTACTTATCTCCCCCATTTTTCTACACATATTATTCTTTATTCGATGTGTTTATGAATGAATAATAGTTTCTCCTTTTTTTACTAGTATAACGATCTGACATTTAAGATAAAACATCATGATAACCTAAAAAAAGTGTGATGGTGATGAAGATGGACTAATCTGAATGGTTCGAGAGAACCCGTTCTTTGATCTGTTTCTATTGGGATTAAAATAATCGTATTTTTTTGTATATTGAAGGGCCAAAACCCATTTATTAAAAGATGCAGTGAAAATAAGACCTTGGATCTAATGTTTCAAGGTGAACAAACCATCCAAGTGGAGCCCAAGAGATTGGTCGAGGCATGGGAGGAAGAAAATGATTGTTCTTGAATTTCCAAAACACACAACAGTTTTTCTGGGATACACGATATGTGTTCATTATTTGACCACTCGGTATGTAATCTAGAAGTATAAGGGCATGGGTGAAGTACACGGGTTGCCTACATAGAATTTAATCCCCCGCAAAAGTTTTCATAGAAAAAGAACATGGACTACACCATGGAGTAGTACATGGGCAGATATACATGGGTTGGCATGTTGAACTATCACATGAATAGAGTACATAGGTGGACCATGGATGGAAGGATATGAAATGTGACTTATTCTACATTTCGTGTACACATCTTCTATAAGACATAGTTTGGATGACACGATCCATTGTACACGGGCAGTACCCTAGGTCATGGGACACATCTTGTGACCCTACAACACACCGTGTTTGTGTCTGTACATGGATTTTTTATCTGGTCTTCCATATCTAGGATTTTTTTCACTTATCACTTCTATAAAGATAGGTACGAATCATTTCCTACTCATAGGAAAATGATCCCTTTAGTTGGACATCCATGATAGAGAATTTGGAATCCCCCAAGAGGCCTGGAGCAAGATCCTCTATTCATTCTTAGTTTTATTGGTAGAGTCATTGGTATTGATTTGAATAACATCACAGGTCATCGATCATCAACATTGCAGGTTAATCCAGATGGAGTTTTTGGTATCTCCCCATGGACATATCTAAGATCCTCATCTATGGAACTGTATTCTCTTTAGATCTATCAGTGCATCCCTCTTATGAAAGTTCACGATGAACAATATGTCTTGTTTGGTTTTCCTTAGTACTATTAGACTCAAGAGTGTGTTCTCTCAAAGCATTGATTCTTGAAATCTTCAAGATGAATTCCTAGGGCTGGTATACAGTGATTGTGACAAACCTCTAGACTACATGTCTTGGATTGAGTATATATACATATTATTGTTACATGTATTGTAGACATATATAGTGTATTGATGATTTTACCGCTTCCTTTTCATATTTCATTGGGGTTTCAGGGTATCCTATAGAGTATTGTTATACTCACCCCCACATGGGATTTTCCCACACGGGTCATGTCTTTTTCAGATAGGTGTCCTTTTAATGGAGTCCTAGGTGGACCTAGACCAGACGGTACTTTAGGAAATCCGACATTCTGAGTTTTTTCAATGAGTACTGATAGTTATCCCAGTACCTCATCTTACATGTTGAACTTGTGGTAATATAATACTTATTTGTGGGATTGTATTCGGGAATAGTTTACCTAACTCTCATTACATTCTATCATTTTCTATTCCTTGGGATATAGTGGTTTGCATGATTTTTTACTTATTAGTTTTTTAAATTTTTTTATTTTATGATATTGGAGATGTGCTTGTTTTAATCTGAAGGTATATAAGAAATTCCTATGAAGTTTTTGAAATGCCTACTCGATGCTAGTCACTAGACCCTGGCCTATTGGAGGTGGGATTGTGGAGTCATATAATGGGCCCCACCAGGATGGGTCATGACAGAGTTATATCAGAGATTTTTGGTTCTACATTAGGACTGGGAGTCTGTGATATTTGGTTGTGAAAACAAATTTAAGAGGTTTGAGTTTGGATTTCAGGCCAAGGAATCCAATGTTTGTATGGTATATGACATATCCATACACTAGGGCTCTCAAAACCTGTTATTTGACTTGGTAGAAAAGAAAATTAGTTGTATGAAAAATAATGGTACATGCATATTATTATAATGGATCATGGTTACATGTTCTTCTTGAGTCAGCTCTCTGGATATTCTCATTGACTTTGATTCATCTTGTATTTTATAGGATTCCCCCAAGATGTATACCCTCAAGGATTCAACATCTTGATCATGAAGATGATTCCCTAAGTGATGAGGCTTTGATATATGGACCATTTCCCCAGTTGTTACCTCTTGGTGTTGTGCCATTCATACCACCACCAATGGAGAAACACATGGTAATCATAGTACTAGTAGACGAAGTGCAATAGTTTAGTGTTATTAATGTGTTTCAAATACAGAGACCCCTCAGGATACCAGTCCAGCCCAACCCTCAAGATACTAATTACTATATTGAGGCAATGATCAAAATTTCCTTCTATAGAGACACCAGAAGATCAGATGCTGGTCCTAGTGGAGATCCTTCTACTAAGTTCACCAAGGCGATGGTGGAGTTTTGCCACCTAGACTCATGAAAATTAGACTCTTTCATGTACAGATTTTGAGTATTTGTTCATAGAGGTGTTTTCACAATTCATGCAGAGAATTTTTTGTATTTAGAAGATTCTTCAACTCTAGCAAGACAACATTACAGTTGTTGATTATTCATTGAGGATCATCAATCTTTCTGGGTACTCGATGGATATGGTTAGAGATCACTGCATTAGGGATCGAGCCATAGAGTGAGGTCTGTGTAGAGGAATATGAAATATAATTATCTCTCTTGGAATTCCAACATATAATGGGGTTATTGAATTAGATTTTATGGTTGATAAATTATGGAATGAGCTGATAAAGCAAGTGATAGTTAGTAATTGATGAGAAGGTGAAAATAATTCGGCAGTAGAGAGACGATGTCAATATCATGGATACGGATGTGGGAGACATTTCAAGATGAGGTCCTCAGATAGAGGATTTGTAGTTTAGGACTCACAAGGTGTGTCTAGACCTTTTAAAGAGAGTCATTGATATTCATGTGACAATAAGTAATGTCTCTCTCAGTATTATCTGAACTGCATTAATGGTGATAGGGAAATAGTGGATGGACCACAAAGGTAGAGATTGTGATAGGAGCATGAAGATGCGTGGGATGGAAGACATGGTAGAGGAGATAGAAGAGCATGAGGTGGTGGTGGATGTTTCAAACTTTTTACAACCTTCACCCCAAGGTGGTCTACTCAAGGCTCAGGGAGCTGGAGTATATGGGTGGGGACAACTTCATGCATTCAAGGCATATGGATAAGGGTCTATGAGAATGATGCAAGGTACGATTTGTGTCTTTTATAATTTATCTATAGTACTAATCGAAATAGGTTCTTTTCATTCCTTTCTCGCCATGAATATTTTTAGATACCTATATATTCCATTTTAATCCTTAACTCGACCCTTACACTTGGATTCACCTTCTAGAGAAGACTCAATGATCACACATTTAGAATGATAGCATTACTTGGACCTTGCATGCGAGAGTTTTGGATGGATCCTATTTCTAGAAGCATTGAGTCCTTACGATGTTCTTTATGGTATGTATTGGTTATCTATAGTTCATGCCTTGATTGAAGGCTTATGGTGAATGGTGCAGTTTGTCCACAATGATGGAATGTGGTTTTCCTTTGTCTGTGAGAAGGAAACACAAGTTGCACAGGATTGAAAAATGCATATGAGGTTGCATCCAATTACTCATCAGTTGTGTATCCTAACCCTTAGGTAAACTAATGTTTTGAGTTACTAGTGTCCTTTAGCGGTGGCAGAATATTTGGTCGTCTTCCATAAATATGTTCCAAGATTACCTCACCACCAGCAGATAGACTTCTGTATTGATTTACACCCTGAGGCAACACCCAAATTTTCACCATAATATTAGATTTCTCACATTGAGCATTGTGAGCTAATGTTGTATTTGAAGGACTCGAAAAGGAAGGCCTTCATGAGACCCATTGTTTTACACTAGGTGGGCGTATATTTTTTTCAACAAGGGAGACTGAAGCATGAGGTTGTGTGTGCACTACTGGAACTTGAACCAGGTGATCATGAAGAACATGTATCCACTATCAATAATTAGTGAAATATTTTATTATTTTAGAGGGGAATAGTGGTTCTCAATGGTTGACCATCGATCAACCAATAACCAGCTACGAGTATGTGATGAGGATATACCAAAAATGGAATTCAGATTTCGTTACGGTCACTATGAATACTTGGTGATACCATTTTCCATAAATAATTCCCCACTAGTGTTTTTGGGAATCATGAACCAGATATTCTAGCCATATTTAGACTAATTTTTTGTAGTCTTCATCAATGATATCCCTATGTTCTCATCATATCAGGAGGAGAATTCGATACAATTATAGATGGTTCTGGATGTACTCTAAGAGAACCTGATTTATGGAAAACTCGCAATGTGCCAGTCCTAGATTCAAACTATCCACTTTCTGGGACATTTTATCTCTGCAGATGTTGTGGTTTTGGACCCTGCCAAGGTTGAGGTGTTGTTAGTATAGGAGGCCCTTAGGAATAAAATCGAGGTGAAAATATTCTTTGGGCTATCAAACTATTATCGGAGATTAATACATGATTTATCTGGGATATCTGCACCAATGATAGCATTAATTCAGAAGTGGAAGCCTTCTGTGTGGACTGTGAAGTGCCAATTGTCTTTTAACCAGCTAAGACATAGTTGGAAAAGAGCTTTAATGTTGAGATTGTTGGAGGAGGGTGTTGAGTATATAGTTTTCTAGGATCAGTACTAGGAAAATTATCTAAATCCATGGACCTATAGATAGATTTTTATTGAGCTTTGTCTATAGTATTATTTAAATCCAAAATTTAATTAGAACCATGGCTATAAGTATACTTAATTCCATGTTTTTACAAAATCCATGGAAATAGAATTATTTTTTTTCATATACCCTCATGCGGCTCTTCCTCCACATGAAACTTTTCCCTCCCCTGATGCTTGCTCTCTCTCCACGACCCTTTATTTCTTATTATTGATTTTTACACCCCCCCCCAGCTATTAGGGTTCTCTTACCATTTCTTCATCTATATTGTTTCATTGGCATCACTGTAATCTGTACATTCAGCTTCCAGACCATTCATTGTTGCATAAGTATTCCTGCAATAGTAGATTCATCTAGACTATGGCTAAAAAACTGCCATAATTGTCAGAATAATGTTTTTCTTCATGAAGGCATATTTTTCAAGGCTTTTCATGTAAAAAACAAAAATCTAAAATGTAAAACTAAATTTGATGAACACCAAATGTATAATTTTTAATCGATAAAACCCCATACATGTTAGCTTCTACCTCATGTCCACCTTTATTTGTGCCTCTCGGGCCCCTATGTTGCATCCTTACCCATGTGTTGCATCGCCGAGGAAAGATAAAACCCAGTCCCATGTTTCTCTCTCACTTTATCTTAAAATTTATCATAATTTTTATTTTTCCATGATCAGTATTTATATAAAAATTATGATTCTCTATGTATCATGTGTTATATGTTGGAATGATTACATTGCTATACTTTTTTTGTGATGTTATTTTGAATAACATGAAAGGGAATGATTTCCATGTTTTTTATTGGGAAACTATATTTCAAGGGATAACCCTTAGTAATGCATCATTGTTAACTTATATAACCCTTGAAAGTTATCTTCTATATCATCTCCATCATTTGTTTGGCCTACCTCCCGCATGTGATGCATCACTGATGTAAAATCAATCCCAATCCCATGAATGTCTCTAATTTTATCTTAAAATTTATCATAATTGTTGTTGTTTTATCACAATCAATATTTATATAGACTTTATAGTTTTCTATGTATGTGTGTTTTATGTTTGAAGGATTACATTGTTATATGTTTTTTGTGTGATATTTCTTTGAACAATTTGAAAGGGAAATGTTTTCATTTTTTGTCTTTTGAAACAATATTTATATGGTCAACCCTACATTTTGCATGCTTTTAACCAAGATAACCCCTGCAAGTCATCTTTTACCTCATTTCCACCACTGGTTGTGCCTCGTTCCCCTGTGATGCATCTCTAAGGTAATCTCAAACAAAATCTCATGTTCATCTCTCAATTTATCATACAATTTATCATAATTGTTGTTATTTTTTCTTAATCAATATTTATATAAACATTATGGTTCTCTATGTATCGTGTGTTTTATGTTTGAAGTATTACATTGCATGTTTTTGTTGTGTGATGTTTTTTGAACATCACAGAAGGGAAATGTTCTCATGTTTTATCTTGTGAAACTATAATTCTAGGTCTGAACCTTTCTGATGGTTCCCCCTACATACCAACCACTCCCCCTCCCCCTCCCACACTCATGCGCATTCCACCCGAACCAAGGTCCACCCTCAAACCCCGAACACCCTTCCCCTGTAGAATGTTTCTTACCATCTTTTATTCAGGTTCAATTGTTTTTCTTATGTTTTTCATAAAGGTTTTAAAATTATTACATGATTAATTAGGTTGCATGAATTTTTTGAGGTAACAAAAATTCCGGAAATTATAACTAGGGGACACAAATATCAAAATTATCACCTGGGTAATTTTCATTAGCTCTATTATTTTAATATTTTTTAAATTGTAGGGGTATTGACCATTGTATATTTATAATTATATTTCCATTTCTTTATATTATTTAATCCTTATGAACTTAGAGAAGCTATGGCAATATACCATAATAGGATTCCTTTTCCTCATTCAGTTAGATGACCTATCACTTTATCATGACCTTGGTATTAGTTCTTTTGTGAATTAAGGATGAAATATTGATTTTAATTTCTTATATGTGTTTCTTTGATTTGTAAATTTGTCTAATTGATTGCAAATATATTTTTTGTGATTTGTACACTGATGATCCTGACCCTCAATTGGTGATATGGGGTTTGAATTATGTTTGGACATGTTGAAAATGATCAACTAGTGGAGGAAATGTTAATATGATATTTATCAAATAAATGGACATTAATGTGATGATTTTAGATAGGTAAAGTCTGAAAAATATTGAAATAATGATAATAATGGTATATTAGGTGTCGAGAAGTGATTTTAAAATTCTTATTGTGGAATTATATGTTCCATTATGTCCTTGGGATTTGTTAAAAATAACATGGTGGTTTTAAGGGGTATTGTTTCCACATAAATAGTCATTTACGTGTGTGAAAATTATAGTTTAATAGGGATAATCATGTGAAGACTACTTTGGTGAATTCACCTCATTCTTGGAAGGAAACAATTTCATATGCTATTATGCGTTCAAAAGAAGTGAAACTACATCTCTTTGGTTTTATGTATGAAAAGTGACGTTCTCTTAACAATTTTATCTCAAATTGTAATTGTTCTTTATTCATTTTCTTAGTATCGTCCTTTTTTATCTTAAGTAATTATTATTCTAAAATTTCTGGTATGAAAAATTGTTATTCCTATGTAAACAACTTCTGTATAAAAATTAGATTGGGATGTTGGGTTATATATAACAAAAATAAGAGGTTCATCTGGTTATGGTAATTACTTTTTACGATAAATTTTATACTTTTGTTTACCTATTAATTTTATTACAAGAATTAATTGTTCGATAGATTATAAGGACTTGAGAAATGGTAATAAAATAATAAACAATATAGTATTCTTCATAATATTAATATTATTTTATTTTTTTATGAATTTTTATAACTAGAATTTTCTCCTATAGACAATTATGAAAGGTGAATATTTTTTAGGCCATTATGTATTCACAAGAAATGAAACTAATACTACTTTTTTCATGTATGAAAAGTGATTTTACCTTAAAACTGTATTTATAATTTTAATTTTTATTAATTCTCTTGTTCTCTTCATTTTTTAACTTCTGTAATTATTCTTCTATAATTTTAGGTATGAAAAATTACCATTCCTATGTTAGCTTAATAAGATGTAAAATTATTCTATGAAGTGGGTTTGTATGTAACCAAAATGATTGCTTTCTCATTGAGGTAATTTGAATTGATTCCCCAAGAGTGATTCCATCTTCAACAATGGTGGTCTGTCCCTTGGTTATCACCACCTTAGCAGTATGGACCAATAATTCACTAGTATCTTTGTCTAAAGTCAATCCCACCTCTTCTCATATCATTCCCCTATGGTTAAAATGGAAATGTCATCAAGGTAATGGTTCTTTCACCCCCCCCCCCCAAACCAAAATCTTTGAGTGCATCAATCTTCAGTGCACCCCTGAGTCTATTAACAAAAACAGTAGTTGAAGCATGTTGTTCAATAGCTTCTGCTACTAGAATAATTGGGTAAACCCATTGATTGATTCTTTCAGTACACACACAATATCCCTTGATTTTGTTATCTTCTTTTTAATAAGATGCAACATACGGTTACCAATATTCAACTATATCTTATCACTATCAGTGAAATAATAAGGTGGCGTGTAACCCCGGTAAAATTGCATCCCTCCCACAACATAAAGGTTGCTCGTATCACTCTTCCCCTCTTCCAGAGTAACCACACCCTTCTAACCAACTTTTCTCATGGCCTCCAATATCATATTCCCTACTTCATAGTTATTCCCTACACTGATTGCTTCCACATATGTCATTTAACATTATTTAACCATTCTTGACATTAATTTGAGCTTTGAAACCATAGCCTTTGATGTTTTATCAATGCACTGACCGATTAAAATAGGGTTCCCACCAGATTCCTCCACTTTCTCGCCTTCAGCAATATGGCCTTGTGCAAGAATGACGAATGTTGTAGTTCCATCCCCTACTAAATCATATTTTATTAATGCAGCATGCCTCACTAACTGGGCACCAATATTCTCAACTAGGTCCTTAGCTAAACCTATTTGGAAATAGTGATTCCATCATTAACGATTTTTGGGGACCGATATTTTTCAATAAAACCACATTCTTGACTTTTAGACCCAAGGTGACCCCCATGAGATCATAAAACTTGTTCACACCACTCTGCAACTTTTTAACAATCAGCCCAGCTTTGTTAAAATATAGTTCTTCTTTCTGACCATCCTCATTCCCTGATAGTTCCCCTCACGAGATCTCCATTCCCGGAACCTCCTCCTCTGATGGTTCCCCTCGTAACAATTTCCTTCACTTCCACCAAATGAGGCAAACCCACCGCGAGCTCTCATCTAGCAACGTTACCCAAGAACATTGAATTTTTTTAGGGGTGTTTATATTTCCATATTCAATGTAGATTGATATTTTTAAAATAACCTCTTCATGTTTGATCCACCTAGATAGATGCACTCAATTCATCTCTATCATGGATTTAATTTAACTCCATGAAGAGAGATTTATCATTATATCCAAATGCGAAAGATTTTTCCAACTCCCAACTCCACCTTTATGTGATGCCTTTAATTCCCAACATGTGAAGGTTGATTATAATGAAAATAAATAGAATAATGGTTGTTGAAAACAAGATCCATTAAAAGTGAATTAAGGATATAATTTATCACTAAACACTTTTTTATGTCTCCTATATTCAACAGTTATAGATATATTCATGCTTTTGTCCCTTTTCATGTAGATTTTAGATTATTTTGACAACATAGACATATTTATCCAAATTTTCTTGGGTTGGTTCCCCTTGATGTGTCTAAAAAATGTTCTCTTCATCTATTGTATTCTTTTTCTACTTCTTGAGATTAAAATCTTGATATAGAAATATAAATTACTGATTTATTTCATATTATAATGATTGCTATGATTTCCCACACAAAATCTTGTATTTAGAAGATTAAAAAGTCTGTCTATGAAGAAATGTTATGAAAATAATAGCATTGTGGCTCTATAGGACACATCTTCCACAAGTTCCGTTCAGTCATTCCGATATGATTTTATTGGAAATATTTTATGATTTTCTAGATGAAAACATCTTCCAAATGGGAAAATAATTATTCTTCATAGATCTTACCAACTAAGGCATGAGCTACTTTTTCGTTCAGTTCAGTTTCACATGATGTGTTTGGATTTCTTTTAATTGAATGTTTCTCTCATTCATCTTCCTTTTCAAATTTATTATCATCTTCTGAAGAGTTAGTTAAATGTCAAGTGTTTCTATTTAAGTGATGTTTTATTGGGTATGTGTTTTCAATTAAAATTACTATACATGGTCTATTACATAGAATTTTATTAATATTCTTTACTTACCAGCCATGAAATAGTTAGAGACTAGTTTGGATAGGTGGTAGAAACTGAAAAAATGATCATCCCACATCACATAGAAGTGGTTTCACCTGTCTCTAATGTATTTAGAAAATAATGGTGTTTTATAAACAACGATATGTTTTTCTTAATGCTTTTTTACCATTTTAGAAACCATAATGTGATGTACATGTATTACATATTATTATGTAGAATGATAAAGAGAGGTGATACCCAAAACCCAATGTGCAAATCTAAGGCATGCATTTAGGTTATTTTTTTATAAATACTAAAGGCATAATATAATGTATTTGTATTACATATTATTATATAGAATGATAATGATTGTTTAGATCCAAACCCCATGGTTTATCTCTAAGGGAGGCCTTGATGTTATTTTATAATGGATACTAAAGACCAGATCAGAACACAAGTCCGATGTGGGATACAGAATCCAACACTCCCCCCACACAATTTATGGGTACAATTCTTGAACACATAAAGAAAAACAATGTAATCAAAAGATTCTGAAAACACTTCCCATAGAGCTGGACACTTCAAGTGTTGGCCTCCTACTACTTCCCATTCTTGATGTACATAAATATTTATTTCATGTATCTAATGGGATTCATAGAAAAAACCCAAACTATGCATTATTAGACTATCTAAAACACTAACCTATATCAAGGTTATCCCACAGGGATTCATATTAAATTATTTCCAACTAATATGCATGTCCAATTTATTCTAGTACAAGGAAGAATAGCTCCATGAGTGTCAAACATTCCCTGAACATCTTTACAATTTAACTTTTACAAATTATTCCTTCCATAATTTGGATCCCCATCACCATAGTGATCTGAACATAACCCCTAATGGAAAAAATGTCTAGTAATACTAGATCCCCTCTTGTCTTGGGAACATTCCTCAAATGATCTTTTATAAAAAATGATAATTCACATGTTTCAAACATGTTCCAATGGTGGATCATGTATTTTATCTTCCCATCAATGGCTGGTGAGGTTGTAGAACCTATTATTTGAACATGATTAGTAGTAATTCCCCACACATTGGTCACCTGGTTTTATAGTCCATATCATAAATGTCACGATATGCCCCTCTTTCCACCTCCCATAGTTCTTCTAGATTTTATACAAAATTGTTATTATTCCCATTTTGATTAATAAACCATGAATAAAATGATCATGGTGGGGAAATTCACAACCTAATTAAATTTTTGAATATGGGATATGTGGTAGGGCTGGGGTGTAAATGGATAGGGATGGTGCAGTGGGGGGGGGGGGGGGATTGTGCAGGGGGAGTGGGATATAATGTAGGTGTGGGGAAGGGGTGCTAGTTGGATGGGGTTGGGGGTAGTGTTGGGGGAGGGGTTTGCTGGTTGGAGGGAGCTGGTGAAATGGGGGAGGGGACTGTTGGAGAGGTGGGGAAGGTACAGGGGGTGATGGTTGGATGGCAGGGGCTGGTTGGAGATGGGGCTGGTGTAGGGGGTGGTGATGGTTGGAGGGGACTTGTGCAGGGGGGCTTATGCAGTGGGGTGGTTGGGGCTAGTGCAGTGGGGGAGGGGGAGTTGGTGAAGGTGGAGAGGGGGTGATTGTCATAGGGGGTTTGGAGGGGTGATGGGGGCTAGTGCTGGGGGTGGGGCAGTAGCCGAGGTGGGTTAGTGGATGGAGGGTGTGGCTGTAGTGGGGGAGGGGGTCTGGTCGGGAGGTGGGGATGGTGCAGGGGGGTGCTAGTTGTAGGGGGGTTAGTTAGTGGTGGGGTTGGTATTGGGGGTGGGAGTGGTGCTAGTTAGATGGAAGCTAGTGCATGGGGGAGGGGTGTGTCAGTTAGAGGGGTGTGGTGCCGGAGGCGGGGGCTGGTGTAGGGGGAAAAGTGTAGGGGGAACCTAATATTGTAAGGCTCAATAGATGAATAATTGAAAATCACACCATATCTAGTTCCCCCTTCACATCATGACACATTTGGAATTGAGGGTAGGGACATGAAACTGGCCCATATAGAGATTTTCATTGGATTTAAAAGTTTTAATAAAAATATAATCCAATCATGTAGAAATGGTTCCTATTATTCCATGTCAATTCCAGTGAGGGAGATTATATAGGAACCATTTTTATTATTGATAATTATACAGGTCATGATTCTTGCTATTGTTCCTTAATTTTTTGTGTGTCTTTAAATAGATGCTATTGAAAGGTTTTTAGGGACCGTGAGGACCTCTAAGAAATTATTAGATTCATTTTGTTTTATTTCATTCTTCATTAGATTCTAAAACTTTTCTTAGGATATTTACACTCTTAATTAAATTGTGTGCATTTTTATCAATTTCCATTTTCTCTTTTACTTTTCTTTCTATCGTGGTGTTTCTTCAAAAGATGATTCCATGATATGTGATGGTATTTTAACCTACCATGTACGTATGATTCAGTAAATTGCTGAGGGATCAATAATATAATTATTTGTGAATAATTATTGAAACATTCTATTTAAGAATGTGCGTTTGTTATTAAGAATCTTTATGAAACATTGAAATCGTCAGATTCCATCGTATTTCTTTAAAAAAGAGACCTTTGAAGAGAGTATATCCATTTAAATAAGGAAAATTGTGCTATTAAATGTTGCTTAGACCTGTTTATTACAGAAAATGATGATCTTAGTTCATATGATGCACTACTCTAATAACTAGACTTAGATCAATCAATGTAAATACAATGAACTTGATCATAAGATGTTAGAAATATTAAGATGGATCTACAATCAATATAATCCACTAATTAATGAGAGGAAAAGGTAAAACCATTTATATAATATCCATTGATCTTTATTTCATGCCCTATTTTGTTAAATTAATTTTAATCTATGTGAAATTATTTTTTAATTATATTTGACGCACATTTTATAATATAATTTTCCTTATAAAAATCATGCGTAAGATCATAGCATTAAGGAATGCCCCTTTTCAATTTCCAGGGCTACTGGAAACCAGTTGTCCATTATTGACATCTTCAAATTTATTTAGTCCAATATAGCATTAATTGTACCTTTTAATTTTGATTACAATCGAATTTCATAACTCATATATCATAGGATGAGGGATTTTACCTTTTGAATTTCCAGGGCTTCTGAAAAAACAATGGTTGTGACATTGAAAAATGCTCATTTTATATATTTACTTTTTATCTATATTTTTGCAGTTGTTTTTCCCACACTACTAAAATATATTATTTATTTTTTCCGGTTCAATAGTTTTGTGTGATGATAATCTATCATTACATACAAATCTGCATTGCAGCATCATCAATGGGTACACATTTCCCTCCAATTCGCACCCACGGTAACTCAAACTAGATCTATGCCCTTGAATGTGTGGTATCTATCACCACATCTCAAGGTTGAAACTAAGTAGAGTAGATCCTCCATGTGGAGATTCCTCTTAACCAACTCAACTTAAACATGCATAAATCATCCCACTACTGCACACATGGACATAACCCACTGCACACATACTCATTGAAGTCACAACCCTATGCATACCAACCAAAAGGTGCCACTTTCAGATGAAAAAAAAGCACAAAATATGCACAACTCAGTAAAACAAATTCCTTTATTGAGTACAGGGGCATGTACCAAGCCCAAAGGTGTGTGAGTTGAGTTCCTAGGGTTCCAAGGAGAGTGCTTTATCTAAATTTGTGTAACTAAAATGTACGTTTCAATGTCAGTTCCAGTCCACACACCTAGTTTCAAACATGCTAAATATTTCTCAATGAGGTTGTTTTGAAACGTTTAACATGTAATAGGGGGTCTGAAGGGGGTGAAAGGGGGTCTATTACGTGAGGGGGTGCAAGTGGGGTTGGGGTATGTCTAGGAAGGAGGGGGTCTGTCCAGAAATAAGGGGGTCTATCCAGGAGGGATGGGAGGTGGTTTGGAGGGCGTGCAAGGGGGTCTGCATGGGGGTGTGAAGGGGGTGCAATGGGGTTTGTAGGGGAGGAGGTTGGGGTGTGTAGTGGGTGTGTCCAAGGAGGGGGTGGGGTCTGTCTATGGAAGGGGGTCTATCCATAGAGGGGAGGCGGTATGGGGGTCTGTAGGGGCTGCATGGGGGTTGGGCATGGGGTTTTTCTAAAGAGGGGACAGGGTCTGTCCAAATGGGGGGTGGTCTATCCAGGAAGGAGGGGAGGGTTGCAAAGGGGTCTGTAAGGAGGGTCTGTAGGGGGGAGGGTTGCATGTGGGTGTGGAGGGGTTGAGGTCTATCCATGAAAGAGGGTGGGGTGGGGTATGTCCTAGAAGGAAGGGTGAAAGGGGTCAAAAGGGTGGGTGTAGGGGCAGGGAAGGTGGTCTGTCCAGGGAGGGGTGGGGGATTATCCAGGGTGGGGGGTCTGTCCATGATAGAGGGGGTCTATCTAGGAAGGTGGTGAGGGGTGGTGTAAGGGAGTTTTGCAGGGGGGGAGGTGTGAAAGGGGTTGTGTAGGGGGTGGGGGTGTTCATGTTAGTGTATTTCAACAACTAAAACAGTCATGAAAACATTAATAATACATTTTATACTTCATAAATTATGAATATTACATTACATATTGTTGTAGATAAAATTTTAGATTTTGGTTAGTTATAACGCATTATTATTTTGGTTTATATAATTCTAATTCATTGTATGTTGATTAATAACCAATATATATTCATTACGTGAAAATGATGAGTGTTTTTTTTACCTGAGCTGAATATATTCAAACGAAAAACAATTCTCATTACTATTGATATTTCAGATTTAAATGACTGCAACCAACATCGACCATCTGAACAAAGTAAATTCAATGGAATATTTATAATATATGTCGTAAATAAGATGAATCTTCAAAAATTTCTTGCCTATGAAAATGAGGTACGAACCAGGATGTCTTTTAAAGAATTGACAATTAACATGGTGAACATTATAACATGTCTTCCTCTAGTTTGTATCTTCAGTAAAATATTCTAATTTTTTTTAAATTTTATGTTTCAAATAATTAAATAACATTGACACATCGACTACATTTATTCTCACACTGAAACATATGTTATAAATGTATGAAATTTTGATTATTAAGGTATTTTTGTTAAAATGTAGATGAAATTTCTTGACATGTAAGCTAATTTTCAATTTGATAAAATACAGGGCTTGGATCCTACATACTAGGTCATCGGGTTATCCATAAGGGGATTTCAGATGAATATAACAACATGGATCATAGAATATGTAGAATATTTTGGAATAGTGGATAATTTTATTCTATCTCAGTTATCATTTTATTCAACTTTTACAGAATATCACTTCGAATATATGTTTTTTAAAACCCAATAATGTACTCTATTTAACCAGTCGATGATGTATTTAATTTGACCAGTGGATTTTTTTATACCATAAAAACATGTATTTTAGGGGTCTCAATGTATTTTATAGGGTTTTCTTTTAAGAGGTGTCTTGGAGGGAGGGGATATCGAGGGCAGTTTCTAGAAGGGAGGGGATGTCCAAGAGGGAGGTTGTCTAGGGGGTGTCCGAGTGGTGGGGAGGGGGATGTCAATGGGGGAGTCCAGGAGATAGGGGGACTATATAGGAGGGGTTCCAAGTATGATGGGTCTAGTAGGGGGATATCCAAGGCTTTCCAGGAGGCAGGGGGTGTCTAGGAAGGAGGGGGTTGTCTGAGGGCATGTGCATGACAGGCCTGTCTAGGAGGGGTTGTCCAGGAGGGGAGGGGATATCCAAGGGGTGTCTGGGAGGGAGGGGATATCCAGGGGTGTCTAGGAGGGACGTTGTGTCCATGAGGGGTTATGTCTAGGGGGTGTCCATGGGTGTTGGTGGATGTCCATGGGTGTCCATGAGGGTGGTGGATGTCTAGGAGGGATGGGGGTGTCGAGGGGGTGCAAGGGGGTCTGTAGGGGGAAGGGGTTGTGAAGGGGGGAGTGGTATGGGGTTTTTAGTGGGAAGGGGTATATCCTTGTTGGGGGTCTATCCAAGGTGGGGGTTGTCCTAGAAGGAGGGGTGCAGGGGGGTTTGAAGAGGGATGGGTGTGCAGGGGTGTGGTTTATGGGGTGCCCAAGTGGTGGGTGTATAGGGGGAGGGGGGTTATCGATGGTGGTGTCTAGGAGGGGTGGGGGCTATCTAGGGGGTGTCAAGAAGGGATGGCAGTGTCTAGGGGTGAAAGGGGGTCTAAAGGGGGGATGGTCTGTCTAGGGGTGAAGGTGGTCTATTGTAGGGGTTATTCAGGGGGAGGGGAAGGGTGGTCTATCCAGGTAGGGTGTCTGTCTAGGGTGGGGGTTTTCCTAGAATGAGGGGGTCCAAGGGGGGTTTGTAGGGGGTACACGATGGGTCTATATGGGGTATTCATGGGGGTTTATCCAGGGAGGGGGAAGGGTCTAACTGTTGGTCTTTTTTATGAACTAGGAAGGTCTCTATCCACAGTTTCAAACTATTGTTAGAGCCCTATAAGCATGGTTTTAAACTGTTGTTATAGCCCTTATGTGGCTAAATCTTCTTCCATGGTTTCAAACCATGTCTATAAATATTTTTCCATATTTGAACTATGGATATTGGGATATATCCATGGTTGGAAATGTGGTTATACGGATTCATCCATGTTTTCAAACTGTTGTTATTGGTTTTTCCCCATATCCACATTAATACCATCCATGGTTCATTAATCAATCGATATAACCTGTAGACATGGTTTTTGGGAATATAGCCATGATATAGGACTGTGGATATAGCCTAAATTTCAAGTAGTGGATGCATCTAAAAGTGGTCTTGGTTGTGTCTTGATGTAAAGTAAATTGGTGATTTCATATAGTTCGTGCCAGTTGTCACCACATGAGAAGAACTATGTGAACCAAGATCTTGAGTTAACAGTGGTAGTATTCACATTGAATATGTAGTGACAATATTTGATGAGGGAGTGGTTTACCATCTAATCTGACAAAAAGAATCTCATGTATATCTTCTCCCAGAATGATCGAAACTTCAAATAGATTCCATGGAAATATTTACTCCATGATTATGAAATAGAGATTTTCTATACTTCTTGGAAGTAGAAGGTGGTGGAAGATGCTCTAAGATGAAAATATAGTTTTTATTTGTTGAATGAGGCAATAGAGAAATTAGCCTCATTACAATTATCCATTTTTGATTGAGGTGGATAAGAATACCTCTAGTAAATGGTTATTACCCATCCACTCTCATAGGGATTCATGGAGGCATGGATTGGGGATGCCAACTACGAGATTGTATGTTCTCAGATATCGATAGGTAATGCTCATGATGGGTATTCAAAGGGGGGGAGAATGTTGTTAGGTTTCAATGACCTGAAGTAGTACCAGTGGTGTTGTGGGTGGAGGTTATGAGGGAGTTTCATACAACCCCTTTCGTGGTACATCTGGTTGCGGAAAAGATGTATCAGGACTTCTGATATCAGTCTTGGGGATATGAATGAAGAAGGGAGTTACAGAGTTCATTTCTTGACGCCTTAATTATCAATAAGTGAATACTTAGCACCATGTTCTTGCAGGTTTAGCTCAACCCTTAAGGGTTGATAATTGAAGTGGGATGGGATATCAATGGACATCATGATGGGTTTACCATGTACATCTAGGGGACGCGATTAAATATAGGAGATCATTGATTAACTCACCAAGTCGGCCAAATTCCTATCTATTCGAGATCAGAGTTCAATAGAGATCATAAGACACCTCTACATTCTTGATATAGCCAGACTACATGGATTTCCATTAAATATTTTTTTTATATCATGAAACTCATTTTACATCCCTTTTTGGAAAAGATTTTAGGAGGTGTTTCAGAGCCACTTATGCTTTAGCGCAACATCTAACCCATAGACAGAGGGACAGAGGGAGGAAACCATTTATGTTCTAGATGACATGATATGGGAATACATGTTTGACTTCATACATAGATGGAAAGTTCATATACCACTAGGGGAGTTCATGTACAACCACTACCATTCCACCTTTGGTATGGCACAATTCGAGTCCCTATAAGGGCATCCTTGTAGGTCACGACATTGTTGGACTGACCTAGAAGTGTAAGGACACATAGGCTCAGAATTTGTCTGAGCTACTATTGAGAAGGTGGAGATCATCCCGTATTGGATGAAAAAATCCCAATTCCATCTGAATCATTTTGATGATAGGTGGAACAGCCCTTTGGAGTTCGATGAAGGAGACCATATATTCCTCTGGGTGTCACCTCAATGAGGATTACACATATTTGGAGGTGGATAATTGTTATCTCAGTGGTTTATCGGCCCTTTTGGGATACTATGTAGATTTTTTAGGTGGTGTACTACTTAGCTATACCTCTGTAATTATATTTGGTACATGATGCCTTCCACATGTTATAGATGAAAAGTTTCTTTCATAACCCATCATACATAATTGACTAGGGAGAGCTAGACATTATGGATGGAGAAATTGTTTTTGAGTATCCAATGGTGATTAAGGATAAGTAAGAGAGATTCCTTCGTGGGTGATTGTTTCTTTTAGTGTATGCCTAGTGGTATCACAAGAATCTCCAAGAGAGTACTTGGGAGGGGTAGGCCCATATTCATGCTCAATACCCTTATATTTTTTTGTAGTATTTTTTTTCTCTTTGGGGATGTACATCCGTAATGTGGGGTGAATGTAATGTGCCAGATATTCCATATATTATTCTAAAATATTATATAGATAAATTTTGAGACCAGTTGTTGGGATGGTGTGCGAATCTATGACCCGGGGTGTCTGAAACAAATGATCAAAGAATATAGAAATATTAAATAGCATATGTATCTAGTTTTCCTAAAAAAGAAAAATTACTTATAAATGGGTGCCCAGATCAGAAATTTGAGGGAACGGTTTCATTCGAAATATAGAATTTAGCCTAGGAACAATCTAATATCTGTCGGTGTGGATCAACAATGAAATGTAGTTTTGAGCATTTTTAATGAATAAAATTAATTGAAGATTTATTTTATTTCTCTATTATTTTAACGCAGTATTGCATGTTCATTTAATTAATACTTTAGAAAGGAATCTTGGGTTTGAATCATAACACTTGAATTTTTTGGAGGCTTTAGAAAGAACCCTAAATATTTCTCTAGGTGGGCGATGACAGAATTGTTGATCAAAGATCAATGAACACCATTCTTGATGTTTCTCGCCAGTGGAAATCGATCTTCAACATTGAACGATCCCATTCCCAAGTAGGATGTTTTATTTTGGATTTATTTCCATGTTCTTAGATCAAATGATAAATGTGGACCAACCAACGAATAGGTTGATTTTTGATTTGATCGTTCTGTGCGTTATAGGTTATTCTTAGTGGGATTATCTGGGTTTTGAAACACCCCGAGACTTTATGAAAAATATTTGTTTTAATTTCATTAATTTCTTGTCTTGTATGCTACACCAAAAGGAGCTTTCACAACACGCATCCCTGACTTGTCTTTCATTACACGCAATCACGACCTTCCACGATAGCGTGTGTTGTACGCAATATCGAGTTTCGCTAAAAAATGATATGTTATATAAAGTAGCCATTAAGAATAGTAATACCCAATTTTTGAAATTTTATAAATTTTGTCTTTTAAAATGGACTTCATTTTTGGATTTAGAGTATCTAAATTAGCCTAGGGTGAATTTTTGGTATTTTTCTGAAAACATTCAATTTTTGATGAATAGTGAAAACACTAGGTTACTATTCTAAAATCGACTTTTTATTTAATTAATTATTTATTTTATTTAAATTTATTTTAGGTCAAAATTGATACATAATACCTATATAAGTTCAATTTAAGTCATTAGAGTCATTTTATAATAACTTTTTATATATATATATTTTATTGAACTTTTTACCATCTTTTACCCACCTTCTAGGAAAATTTTCAAATTCACATAAAACTTAATTTTACCACTTCTATGAGTGGAATTTCGAAAATCCGAGAGACACGGTTAATATCAAGGACTAAAATGTTGATCAATGAGATGAAAATAGTTTTTGGTGAATATTAACTTTTTAATTTTTTTTACCACGGTTAAAAGTAAATAGGGTAACTAAGGGTAAAAATGATATTATTATTACCCTAACACATGTCCTAATTCTATTGGATAAGTGTAATTCGACCAAAAACAACCTTAGGAAAAAAATATGATCATTTTGGCCCACTTGGATTGGATTAGGAAATTTATTATTAATTAATTTAAAGAAGGGTTAAAATAGCTAAAATCAAAGTTTAATAAAAAAATCATTTTTAATATATGGTTATACAAAAGATAAATTCGACTATAAATATTAATTAGAAATATAAAAATATTTCCTACATAATCAGGTTTTATTTATAATTTTTAGACATTAAATAAGTTAATTTATTTATGACACAATGATGATACAGTAATTATCTTATTAATGAAATATTGGCATAATTGATGTTATAAATACCCAAATAAATGTAAATTGAGACTTTTTTAGAATTAAATTAATTATATAGGTTAATATGACATGTTAGTAGTGATTTAGTTAACTTTTTTATAAATAATCATTCTTTTATAATTTTCACAAAAATCAATTACCAAATAGTGTCAAAATTGACATAAAATAGTTTTTAAAACAAATATAATATTATTAATTTTTATTTTATACCTAAAAATCAATTCTTCGGACAAATGACTTAGAAAAGGTTATATATATTAATAATAAACATCTTGGGGTTATTTTGGCTTGTTATAGTTTGTTTATTAACCTTATAGTGTAAGAAAACAAGAAGACATGCTAAAAGACAAATTATTTAACTTAAAGTTAAATCTAAATTATAAAGTTAAAATAGAATCCTAAACATGTCTAAATTATATTGGATGACAACCTTTCTACTCATACCCACCTTAGATTAAAAATAACACAATTTAGAGCTATTAAAAACCGAATATGACTTTATAATAAAATAATAATTTTAGTTATTCCAAAGGTGCCCCTCTCCAACCTTATAAAAGGGCACCTCCTCCCTCTCTTCCTCACACCACTTTGAGCCTTCAAGATCGGCCAACCCCGGATTTATCTTCTCCACTTCCATAGAAACAACATCGAGGTTTTGGTATTCTTAAAATACCAATATTAGTTCCATAAGAGGAGGTTTCAAAAAGGCGTGTCGAAAGAAGAGGTAATATCTGTTACCGATTCATTCAATATTATTTCTTCTTCTACTTCTTCTTCTTTAGTTGTTTCATTATGAAGTAATAACATAAGTATCACTCATATACTGATATGTTATTATATGTATGAAACAATCCTATTTCACCATCTATCCATCATACGGAAGACGAAATCACCACGCGTGCGTACGTACGGAATACCGTCTCCACACCGTGGTGAAATATGTTTTCCACCAACACCTTATATGGATGGGTATAATGGTGTAAATAATGACTATATATGGTTATTATAACATCATACTGATTATGATATATTATACAATCCACTCCAATTCTATTCAATAATAATGGGAATGATATCATCGCTCGTGCGTACATACGGACTACCTTCTCCACGACGCGATGAGATTCATTCTCCATGTTAACTGTGCATGAATGATCATAAAGTTTATATAATGAATAATAATGAAATATATTAAATAATAATTCTACTGGATTTATGTATATATATATGTATGTCATCCAATTAATTCCATTCAATTCAATGAGGAAACGAAAACAACGTTCATGCGTACGTACGGCCTACCATCTCCATGAACAGTGTATTTCTTTCAAATTATCGATCTATTATATATATGTATATTCTGAATATATATTATATATAAATCATGTTTTATATTCTGGAATTAATTAATCATGATCTAAGTAATCATATGAATAATTACAAGTCAAAACACGGACGACAAATGAAATGATTTTACCCAAAATGCTCTATAACATGGAATTTACAAAAGAACGGGTAATATAAAGTCATGTGTGAACCATATATGTTATAATAACAATGAATATGATTCTGTAATAAGTCAATGACATTATTTAAATAATTATACAATAGGTTAGGATACGTATGAAGCATATCGGACCTAAGTTAAGGGATAATTTTGCAAATCTCATTTTTATACGAGATTGCTTATTCGTAAGTATTTACTGGGGTTATTTCTATCATCCAAGTCCATTTTTTATAAAAGTGTTTTCATGTATGTTTAATGTCCTTTTTACCCATTTTTTTCTTTTACTACATGGTATGTAAGGAATATTTTTTTTACAATACGAGGTACTTTTTGACTTTTCTGACAACAGTACGAGAAAAATGTTATTTTTAACTTATACGGTTTGAACAGATTTTTACGGTTTCATAATGCCTCATTTTCATGATGCATACACTACATGTTTTTATGAATATTTTCAACAAAATACTTTTCTTTTAAAATTTCATGGAATTTTGTGAAAAGAAAATGATTTTGAGGAAAAAAGGAAATTTTACTCAAGAATTCATTTCAAGTGTTTTAACAAACCATTTTTCCATCTAAGATGACATTATTTCATATGTGTATGTTTCAAGTATAATTTCTCTATGATTCACATTGTTTCAAATTTGCTTATTATGAAATGATATCCATTTATTTTATATGGATTATGTGATGATGGAATGATGTTTATGAAACCCATTTTATTCTTTGGGTTATGATGAATGATTCATTATTATGTTGTGGCACAAGTAAGAATGATTTCATTATGAGATAGGTGGGACCTATATCTCCCTCCAATGCATTGGCTAAAGATTTATATCTCATGATATAGACATGGCTGGAACGGTAAGTTAATTTGGTTCAGTGTTACAAGACTAGAACAAGGAGTGAACTCGATTCAGAAAGGGACTTTGTCCACTAAGATGGTCTGGGCAGCAATGCCTTGGCTACTATGGAAATCATAACATGTGCAGAATGGTTTCAAAAATTACATGTTTTATTCCCATAATATTTTATCATGGTTGATGGTCCATTATGATATATTCCTTATGCCCTTCCATGATTTATGTCTTTGCTCAAGATTTTGATGTTTAAATTTCATGTTCATGTTTTTGCTTCCAAATGTTTATAGATTGCTTTATGTTATCTATATTTTCCCTTATTGAGCATTTGAGCTCACCATTTTTATGTTTTATTTTCCCCGGGAAATAAAGAAAGGTTTAGGTAAGGAAACAAAAAGGGGAAGATTGTTATGGGAGTTGTTGAAGATATTTCAACATGATTAGAAGTTTATATTCCGAGTTTCCAAAGACACTAAACTATTATGGTCCTTGTGTGTATGTTTTTGTTATGTATTAAGTATTCTGCAAAATTAATGTAATGTCCATGTACGTCAAGCATCGGGTCTCTATAGTTGGTATCAAAGGAAAGGTTTAGTCGACATTTGGAAACTAGGATGCGATAACATTAGTGAGATCCCTGGAGATATTTCTAAGGTATGTCTAGGGATGTCCCTAAGGTTAAGTATAAGTATAGGTTATAATCCTAGAATTACAGTAACGATCTTATAATTAAACGTAAGATGTTAGATATTGAAGGTACTCCACCTTTATTAAGTTGTTTTCCCTAGCATGATTTTTTCCTCTCACACTATTCTTTTTGGGTTTTAGACGATGGCTGGAACCCGAAGGAACCATGTTGATCAATGTAATGGACAATGCAATGATTGTCCTCCTCAACAAACCAATGTTATGGGAGATGGAGTGAAAAATCTTATTTCTATACTTACACAAGCTATTAACCATTCTGGACTTCAAAATGAGCAGAGAAGGAAACACTATTCTATTGAGTCCTTCATGAGGCAACGTCCACCTTCTTTCAGTGGGTCTTCTGATCCACTTGTTGCTGAACAATGGTTAAGTACCACTGAAAAGATATTTTCAGTTCTTCAATGTTCTGAACATGATAAAGTCATCTTAACAGTATATCATTTGGAAGGTGAAGCTGATCAATGGTGGAATCTTATCAAGAATACGAGGCCAAGGGGTGAAATTGAGTCCATGGAATGGGATCAGTTCAAGAACTTATTTTTCAATAAGTACTTCCCTCGTATTCTTCGTACAAAGATGGAGAAGGAGTTTCTTTAACGAAAGAAAAATGATGATGAATCTGTTGGTATATACGAAGTGAATTTTACAAGGCATGCTAGGTATGCATCTGCCTTTATCATCCAACCTGAAAGTAAAGTAGATCGATTCTTTAGTGGCTAAAAACCAGGTCTTTCAAGGGAATTAGCTATAAGATACTTCAGTAGCTATGAAGAAATTGTGTGTTGTGCTATCAATGTGGAAATGGAAGTGGGTGTCACATATCCATCTCATGGTTTTGACAAGAAATGAAAGATGGAGTTCAAGGAGGAATCTCAGAACAATGGTGAAAATAAGATGAATGTTTCTTTATGCTCAAAGTGTGGAAATAAGCATGGTGGATATTGCCTAAAAGGTACTAGAAAATTTTTTAATTGTGGAAAAGAATGTCATTGAGCAGCTGAGTGTCGAACAAATAGAAAAAGGGTTGCTAATGATGTGAATAAAGAAAAGACTGTAGAGAATGCACCACCAACACTTCAATGCTTCAAGTGCAATGAAATGGGGCATTATGCTAATCAATGCCCTAATCCAAGGGTTAATGATGATCGACATGAGAAAACACTTAAGGAAAAGGAAAACGGGAAGTCACATCCGATCACTATTGGAGATGTTGAATATGACAATGATTTGGTGGAATGATTAAGTGTTTATGTAATGGGATTCCAAAATAATGTTGGATATAGTATCGTGGAATATTGGAATATTTATATATTGGTCTATTGTGGTTTTTAATAATTTTATGGTACCGGTAACCATGGAAAGTGATTGAGATATTTTTGGAAAGAAGTTGATATGTGCATAATGAAGGGATAAGGAGAAAATGAAATGTTTGACATTATTCATGAGCTCATGACTGATATAAGGAAATAGTTATATCATGGTTTGAGTATACATAATTTTAAGATTTTATTATGTGGAAAGAGTTAACTTCTGACAGCACTAATGTTTTTACTAAGGTTCAATGTGTATTCATTTTTCAATAGAATACATTATTAAGGCCTTAGAATGTTTGGAATGTGACCAACAAGACATATCTTATGATATATGGGGGTCATTGATGGTATTAACATGCTTGTTATATGAACTCTCTGGTAATCGTTTTCACTATAATATGAGAATGGACTGCAGTATTTTGGATAAGCCTAAAGATTGGAATGGATTATGTTGGACATAAGTTAGTATTGTTTAAGGCTAGAACTTTTTCAATATTATTGATGGAAAGTTATAATATTGTATTTTTGGAAAAAAAAGGACAACCTGCAGAACGGGCGATAACCCGTCACGTCGGACAAGGCTATGGGAATCGAACCCACAACCGAAGTGTGACAGACCTTTATTTCCTACCACTGACCTACAGGAATTCCCTGGTCAGTAGAAACTAGTTTTATTTTCTTATAAAGGATGATAGATGAAGTATAAGTCCATTTTGGAACCATATATGATTAATCTCACCATAGATGGAATTATGTATATAACTTTTGCTAACTTATGTTTGAGACAGATGGAATAAACTATCATTCTATCACATGATCTGCTAAAACTTCGCGAGAGACAAATTCAACTTCATTTCATAAAGAGTTGAAGTGGAAATTTTTCAAGGCACGAACACCGGTGAGATTATACCAAAATTAAGTAAGTATTTATTCTAATTCATATTCTTCAACTTTAGGGAAATGATCTTGAAAACCAAAAATGTTGTCCTAGTGCCCTTATATTTGATGAATCAGATGTTACCTTAGATCATCACAAATTTATGGCTTTGTGATTGATGGCTATTTCATAACCATGTTCTCTACCACTCTCCATCATAACATGATGGTTATATTTTTCTTCCATATCCATATTTTCACTTATGTTCTCCTATGTGGAAACCCAATGATTAGTTAATTTGTGTAACAGTTACGTTTCATACTTATTTTTTAAAGTCAAGTTTTGGTATTCCTTTTTACGATGTAGGATTCTATTAAATAAACTTTCGAGTAATAAACCATTTATAACACCGACGAATTTCGAGGTCGAAATTCATTTTAAGGGGGGTAGAATGTAACACCCCGAAATTTTATGAAAAATATTTTTTTAATTTCATTAATTTCTTGTGTTGTACGCTACACCAATAGGAGCTTTCACAACACACATCCCTGACTTGGATTTCATTACACGCAATCACGACCTTCCACGATAGCGTGTGTTGTACGCAATACCGAGTTTCGCTAAACAACGATGTTTTATATAAAGTAGCCCTTATGAGTAGTAATACCCACTTTTTGAAATTTTATAAATATTATCATTCAAAATGGACATCATTTTTGGATTCAGAATATCAAAATTATCCTAGGGTGAATTTTTGGTATTTTTCTGAAAACGTTCAATTTTTTATGAATAGTGAAAACACTAGGTTACTATTCTAAAATCGAATTTTTATTTAAATAATTATTTATTTTATTTAAATTTATTTTAGGTCAAAATTGATACATAATACCTATATAAGTTCAATTTAATTCATTGGAGTCATTTTATAATAACTTCATATATATATAAATTTTATTGAACTTTTTACCGTCTTTGACCCACCTTCTAGGAGAATTTGCAAATTCACATAAAACATAATTTTACCACTTTTTTGAGTGGAATTTCAAAAATCCGAGAGACACAGTTAATATCATGGACTAAAATTCTGCTCATTGAGATGAAAATAAATTTTCTTGAATAGTAACTTTTTAATTTTTTTACCACGGTTAAATGTAAATAGGGTAATTAATGGTAAAATGATATTAATATTACCCTAAAACATGTCCTAATTCTATTGGATAAGTGTAATTAGACCAAAAACAACCTTACTAATAAAATATGACCATTTAGGCCCACTTGGATTAGATTAGGACATTTATTATTAATTTATTTAAAGAAGGGTTAAAATAGTTAAAATCAATGTTTAATAACAAAATAATTATTAATATAGGGTTATACATAAGATAAATTCTACTATAAATCTTTATTAAAAATATAAAAATATTTCCTACATAATGGTGTTTTATTTATAATTTTTAGACATTAAATAATTTAATTTATTTATGACACAATGATGATGCAGTAATTATCTTATTAATGAAATATTGACATAATTGATGTTATAAATATCCAAATAAATGTAATTTGTGACTTTTTATGAATTGAATTAATTTTCTAGGTTAATATGACATGTTAGTATTGATTTAGCTAACTGTTTTTGAAATAATTATTATGTTATGATTTTCACAAAAATCAATTACCAAATAGTGTCAAAATTGACATAAAATAGTTTCTAAAACAAATATTATATTATTAATTGTTATTTTATTCATAAAAATCTATGGTTCATCAAAATGACTTAGAAAAGGTTATATATATTAGTAATAAACATCTTGGGGTTATTTTGTCTTGTTATAGTATGTTTTTTAACCTTATAGTGTAAGAAAACAAGAAGGAACATTAAAAGAAAAATTATTTATCTTAAAGATAAATCTAAATGATAAGGTTAAAATAGAAACCTAAACTTGTATAAATTCTATTGGATGAGAGGATTTAGACCCATCCCCACGTTAGTTTCAAAATAACATAATTTGGAGCTATTAAAAACCGAATATGACTTTATAATAAAATAATATTTCTAGTTATTCCATAGGTGCCCCTCTCCTCCCTTATAAAAGGGCACCTCCTCTCTCTCTTCCTCACACCACATTGAGCCTTCAAGCTCGGACAAACCCTGAAAATTTCTCTTCTAAACTTCCCTAGAAACATAATAGAGGTTCTGGTCTTCTTCAAAGACCAATATTAGTTCCCTAAGAGGAGGTTTCAAAAAGGCGTGTCGAAAGAAGAGGTAATATCCGTTACCGATTCTTTCAATTTTATTTATTCTTCTACTTATTCTTCTTTAGTTGTTTCATTATGAAGTAAAAACATAACTGTAACTCATATACTGATATGTTATTATAAGTATGAAACAACCCTATTTTACCATCTATCCATCCTACAGAAAACGAAATCACCACGCGTGTGTACGTACGGAATACTGTCTTCACGTCGTGGTGAAATATGTTTTTCCACCAACACCTTACATGGATGGGTATAATGGTGTAAATAATAACTATATATGGTTATTATAACATCATAATGATTCTTATATATTATACCATCCACTCCAATTCTATTCAATAATTGTGGGAATGATATCATCGCTCGTGCGTACGTACGGACTACCGTCTCCATGACGCGATGAGATTCATTCTCCATGTTAACCATAAATGAATGATCATAAAGTTTATATAATGAATAATAATGAAATATATTAAATAATAATGCTACTGTATTTATGTATATATATATGTATGTCATCCAATTAATTCCATTCAATTCAATGAGGAAACGAAAACAACGTTCATGCGTACGTACGACCTATCGTCTCCATGAACTGTGTATTTTTTTCCATTTATCGATTTATTATATATATGTATATTCTGAATATATATTATATATAAATCATGTTTTATATTCTGTAATTAAGTAATCATGATCTAAGTAATCATATGAATAATTACAAGTCAAAACACGGACGACAAATAAAATGATTTTACCCAAAATGCTCTTTAACATGGAATTTACAAAAGAACGGGTAATATAAAGTCATAAGTGAACCATATATGATATAATAACAATTAATATGATTCTGTAATAAGTCAATGACATTATTTAAATAATTATATAGGAGTTACAGATATATACGAAGCATAGCGGACCTATGGTAAGGGATAATTTTTCAAATCTCATTTTTATCCGAGATTGCTTATTCGTAAGTATTTACAGGGGTTATTTCTATCATCCATGTCCATGTTTTGTAAAAGTGTTTTCATGTATGTTTAAATTCCTTTTTACCCATTTTTTAATTTTACTACATGTAATGTATGGAATATTTTTTTTACCATACGAGGTACTTTTTGCATTTTCCGAAAAATGTACGAGAAGAATGTTATTTTTAACTTATACGGCGTGACCAGATTTTTACGGTTTCATAACGCCTCATTTTCATGAAGAATACTCTACAAGGTTTTATGAATATTTTCAACAAAATAATTTTCTTTTAAAATTTCATGGCATTTTGTGAAAAGAAAATGATTTTGAATAAGAAAGGATATTTTCCTCAAGAATTCATTTCAACTGTTTTAACAAAACCATTTTTCCATCTAAGATGACATTATTTCATATGTGTATGTTTCAAGTATAATGTCTCTATGATTCACATGGTTTCAATTTTCTTATTATGAAATTATATCCATTTCTTTTATATGGATTATGTAATGATGGAATGATGCTTACGAAACCCATTTTATTCTTTGAGTTATGTTGAATGATTCATTTTTATGTTGCGGCATAAGTAATAAAGATTTCATTATGAGATGGATGGGACCTATATCTCCCTCTAATGCATTGGGTAAAGATTTATATCTCATGAGATAGACATGGCTGGAATGGTAAGTTAATCTGGTTCAGTGTTACAGGACTGGAACGAGGAGTGAACTCGATTCAGAAAGGGACTTTGTCCACTAAGATGGTCTTGGCAGCAATGCCTTGGCTACTATGGAAATCATAACACGTGGTGAATGGTTTCCACAATTACATTTTTTATTCCCATTATATTTTATCTTGGTTGATGTTCCATTATGATATATTCCTTATGTACTTCCACGATTTATGTATTTGGTCAAGATTTTGATGGTTAAAATTCATGTTCATGTTTTTGCTTCCAAATGTTTATGGATTGTTTTATGTTATCTATGTTTTCCCTTACTGAGAATTTGAGCTCACCCTTTTTATGTTTTATTTTCCCCAGGAAATAAAGAAAGTTTTAGGTAAGGAAACAAAAACGGGAAGATCATTATGGGAGTTGTTGAATATATTTCAACATGATTAGAAGTTTATATTCCGAGTTTCCAAAGACACTAAACTATTACGGTCCTTGTGTGTCTGTTTTTGTTATGTATTAAGTATTCCGCAAAATTAATGTAATGTCCATGTACGTCAAGCTTCGGGTCTCTACAGTTGGTATCAAAGGAATGGTTTAGTCAACCTTTGGAAAATAGGATTCGAGAACTTTAGTGAGATCCCTAGAGATATTTTTATGGTATGTCTAGGGATGTCCCTAAGGTTAAGTATAAGTATAGGTTATAATCCTAGAATTACAGTAATGATCTTAGAATTAAACCTAAGATTTTAGATATTGAAGGTACTCCCCCTTTATTATGTTGTTTTTCCAAGCATGATTATTGCCTCTCAGACTATTCATTTTGGGTTTTAGACGATGGCTGGAACCCGAAGAAACTGTGTTGATCAATGTAATGGACAATGCAATGATTTTCCTCCTCAACAAACCAATGTTATGGGAGATGGAGTGAAAAATCTTATTGCTATACTTACACAAGATATGAACCATTCTGGACATCCAAATGAGTAGAGAAGGGAACAATATTCTATTGAGTCCTTAATGAGGCAACGTCCACCTTATTTCAGTGGGTCTTCTGATCCACTTGTTGCTGAACAATGGATAAGTACCACTAAAAAGATATTTTCAGTTCATCAATGTTTTGAACATGATAAAGTCATCTTAGAATTATATCGTTTGGAAGGTGAAGCTGATCAATGGTGGAATCTTATCAAGAATACGAGGCGAAGGGATGAAATTGAGTCCATGGAATTGGATGATTTCAAAAACTTATTTTTCAATAAGTACATCCCTCATATTCTTTGTACAAAGATGGAGAAGGGGTTTCTGGAACTACAGCAAAAGGATGATGAATCTGTTGGTATATACGAAGCGAGTTTTACAAGGCATGCAAGGTATGGATTTGGTTTTATCATCCAACCTGAAAGTAAAGTTGATCGATTCTTCAGTGGCTTAAAACCAAGTCTTAGAAGGGACTTAGCTATAAGAGAGTTCAGTAGCTATGAAGAAATTGTGTGTTGTGCTATCAAGGTAGAAATGGAAGTTGGTGTTACATATCCATCTCATGGTTTTGACAAGAAAAGAATGATGGAGTTCAAGGAGGAATCTCAAAACAATGGTGAAAAGAAGATGAATGTTTCTTTATGCTCAAAATGTGGAATGAATCATGGTGGAGATTGCCTAAAAGGTACTAGAAAATGTTTTAAGTGTTGAAAAGAAGGTCATCGATTAGATGAGTGTCGAAGAAATGGAAAAAGGGTTGCTAATGATGTGAATAAAGAAAAGCCTGCAGAGAATGCACCACCAACACTTCAATGCTTCAAGTGCAATGAAATGGGGCATTATGAAATCAATGCCCTAATCCAAAGGTTAATGATGATCGACATAAGCAAACACATAAGGCAAAGGACAAAGGGAAGTCACATGCGATCACTATTAGAGATGTTGAATATGACAACGATGTGGTGGAATGATTTAGTGTTTATGTAATGGGATTCCAAAATAATGTTGTATATAGTATCGTAGAATATTGGAATATTTATATATTGGTCTATTGTAGTTTTAAATAATTTTATGGTACCGGTAAGCATGGAAAGTGATTGAGATATTTTTGGAAAGATGATGATATGCGTATAATGAAGGGATAAGGAGAAAATGAAATGTTTTCCATTATTCATGAGCTCATAACTGATATAAGGAAATAGTTATATCATGGTTTGAGTATACAGAATTTTGAGATTTTGGTATGTGGAAAGAGTAAACTTTTGACAGCACTCATGTTTTCACTAAGGTTCTATGTGTATTCATTTTTCAAGAGAATACATGATTAAGGCCTTCGAATGTTTGGAATGTGACCCACCAGACATATCTTATGATATATGGGGATCAATGATGGTATTAACATGCTTGTTATATGAAATCTCTGGTAATCGTTTTCACTATAATATGAGAATGGACTGCAGTATTTTTGATAAGCCTAAAGATTGGAATGGATTATGTTGGAAATAAGTTAGTATTGTTTAAGGCTATAAATTTTTCAATATTATTGATGGAATGTTATAATATTGTATTTTTAGAAAAAAAAGGACAACCTGCAGAACGGGCGATAACTCGTCACGTCGGACAAGGCTGTGGGAATCGAACCCACAACAGAAGTGCGACAGACCATTATTTCCTACCACTGGCCTACAGGAAGTCCCTAGTTAGTAGAAACTAGTTTTATTTTATTATACAGGATGATAGATGAAGTATAAGTCCATTTTGGAACCATATATGATTAATCTCACCATAGATGGAATTATGTATAAAACTTTTGCTAACTTATGTTTGAGACAGCTGGAATGACCTATCATTCTATCACAAGATCGTCTAAAACATCGAGAAAGACAAATTCAACTTCTTTTCTTAAAGAGATGAAGTGGAAATTGTTCAAGGCATGAACAACGGTGAGATTATACCAAAATAAAGTAAGTATTTATTCTAATTCAAATTCTTCAACTTTAGGGAAATGATCTTGAAAACCATAAATGTTGTCCTAGTTCCCTTATATCTGATGAATCAGATGGTACCTTAGATCATCACATATTTATGGCTTTGTGATTGATGGATTTTTCATAACCATGTTCTCTACCACTCTCCATCAGAACATGATGGTTAGATTTTTCTTCCATATCTATATTTTCACCTATGTTCTTCTATGTGGAAACCCAGTGATAAGTTAATTTTGGTAACAGTTATATTTCATACTTTAGTTTTTAAATTCAAGTTTTTGTATTCCTTTTTACGATGGGGGTTTCTATTAAAGAAACTTTCGAGTAATAAACCATTTATAACCCCGACGAATTTCGAGGGCGAAATTCATTTTAAGGGGGGTAGAATGTAACACCACACGATTTTATGAAAATTATTCTTTCTAATTTCATTAATTTCATATGTTGTATGCTACACCAAAAGGATCTTTCACAACACACATCCCTAACTTGGCTATCATTACACGTAATCGCGACCTTCCACGATAGCGTGAGTTGTACGCAATACTGAGTTTCGCTAAACAACGATATGTTATATAAAGTAGCCGTTATGAATAGTAATACCCACTTTTTGAAATTTTATAAATTTTATCATTCAAAATGGACTTCATTTTTGGATTCATAATATCGAAATTAGCCTAGGGTGAATTTTTGGTATTTTTCTGAAAACATTCAATTTTTGATGAATAGTGAAAACACTAGGTTACTATTCCAAAATCGACTTTTTATTTAAATATTTATTTATTTTATTTAAATTTAATTTATGTCAAAATTGATACATAATACCTATATAAGTTCAATTTAAGTCATTGGAGTCATTTTATAATAACTTTATATATATATATATATTATTGAACTTTTTACCGTCTATTACCCACCTTCTAGGAGAATTTGCAAATTCATATAAAACATAATTTTACCACTTCTGTGAGTGGAATTTAGAAAATCCGCGAGACACGGTTAATATCATGGACTAAAATGATTTTCAATGAGAGGAAAATAATTTTTGGTGAATAGTAACTTTTTAATTTTTTTTGCCACGGTTAAAAGTAAATAGGGTAATTAAGGGTAAAAATGATATTATTATTACCCTAACACATGTCCTAATTTTATTGGATATGTTTAATTCGACCCAAAACAACTTTAGGAATAAAATATGACCATTTAGGCCCACTTGGATTAGATTAGGACATTTATTATTAATTTATTTATAGAAGGGTTAAAATAGTTAAAATCAATGTTTAAAAAATAAATCATTATTAATATAGGGTTATACATAAGATAAATTTGACTATAAATATTCATTATAAAGATAAAAATATTTCCTACATAATGGTGTTTTATTTATAATTTTTAGACATTAAATAATTTAATTTATTTATGAAATAATGATGATGCAGTAATTATCTTATTAATGAAATATTGACATAATTTATGTTATAAATACCCAAATAAATGTAATTTGAGACTTGTTATGAATTGAATTAATTTTATAGGTTAATATAACATGTTATTATTGATTTAGTTAACTGTTTTCGAACTAGTCATGCTGTTATTATTTTCAAAAAAATCAATTACCAAATAGTTTCAAAATTGACATAAAATAGTTTTTCAAAAAAATATTATATTATTAATTTTTATTTTATTCCTAAAAATCTAAGGTTCGGCCAAATGACTAAGGAAAGGTGATATATATTAATAATAAACATCTTGGGGTTATTTTGGCTTGTTATAGTATGTTTATTAACCTTATAGTGTAAGAAAACAAGAAGACACGGTAAAAGAAATATTATTTAACTTAAAGTTAAATCTAAATGATAAGGTTAAAATTGGAACCTAAACATGTCTAAATTATATTGGATGAAAGGATTTAGACGCATCCCCACCTTAGCATTAAAATAACTCAATTTGGATCTATTAAAAACCGAATATGACGTTATAATAAAATAATATTTTTAGTTATTCCAAAGGTGCATCTCTCCTCCCTTATAAAAGGGCACCTCCTCCCTCTCTTCCTCACACCGCATTGAGCCTTCAAGCTCAGCCAAACCCTGCCGATTTCTCTTCTCCACATACCTAAAAACATCATATAGGTTCTGGTATTCTTCAAAGACCAATATTAGTGCCCTAAGAGGAGGTTTCAAAAAGGCGTGTCGAAAGAAGAGGTAATATCCATTACCGATTCTTTCGACTTTATTTCTTCTTCTAATTCTTCTTCTTTAGTTGTTTCATTATGAAGTAATAAAATAAGTAACACTCATATACTGATATGTAATTATATGTATTAAACAACTCTATTTCACCATCTATCCATCCTACAGAAAACGAAATCACCACGCGTGCGTACGTACGGAATACCGTCTTCACGCCGTGGTGAAATCTATTTTTCCACCAACACATAACATGGATGGTTATAATGGTGTAAAGAATAACTATATATGGTTATTATAACATCATACTTATTCTGAAATATTATACCATCTACTCCAATTCTATTCAATAATTATGGGAACGATATCATCGCTCGTGCGTATGTACGGACTACCGTCTCCACGAAGCGATGAGATTCATTCTCCATGTTAACCATACATGAATGATCATAAAGTTTATATAATGAATAATAATGAAAGATATTATATAATAATGCTACTGGATTTATGTATTTATATATGTATGTCATCCAATTAATTCCATTCAATTCAATGAGGAAACGAAAACAACGTTCATGCATTCGTACGGCCTACCGTCTCCATGAACGGTGTATTTCTTTCCATTTATCTATATATTATATATATGTATATTCTGAATATATATTATATATAAATCATGTTTTATATTCTGAAATTTAGTAATCATGATCTATGTAATCATATGAATAATTACAAGTCAAAACACGGACGACAAATAAAATGATTTTACCCAAAATTCTCTTTAACATGGAATTTACAAAAGAACAGATAATATAAAGTCATAAGTGAACCATATATGATATAATAACAATGAATATGATTCTGTAATAATTCAATGACATTATTTAAATCATTATACAGGAGGTTCGGATATGTACGTAGCATATCAGACCTAAGGTAAGGGATAATTTTTCAAATCTCATTTTTATCAGAGATTACTTATTCATAAGTATTTACTGGGGTTATTTCTATCATCCATGTCCATGTTTTATAAAAGTGTTTTCATGTATGTTTAAAGTCCTTTTTAACCATTTTTTACTTTTACTACATGGTATGTAAGGAATCTTTTTTTTACCCTACAAGGTACTTTTTGACTTTTCCGACAAAAGTACGAGAAGAATTTTATTTTTAACTTATACGGCGTGAAGGGATTTTAACGGTTTCATAACGCCTCATTTTCATGAAGAATACTCTACAAGGATTTATGAATATTTTCAAAAAAAATACTTTTCAATTAAAATTTCATGCCATTTTTTGAAAAGAAAATCATTTTCACGAAGAAAGGATATTTTCCTCAAGAATTCATTTCAAGTGTTTTAACAAAACCATTTTTCCATCTAAGATGACATTATTTCATATGTGTTGGTTTCATGTATAATTTCACTATCATTCACATGGTTTCAATTTTCATATTATGAAATGATATCCATTTATTTTATATGAATTATGTGATGATGGAATGATGTTTATGAAACCCATTTTATTCTTTGGGTTATGATGAATGATTCATTTTTATGTTGTGGGACAAGTAAGAATGATTTAATTATGAGATGGGTGGGACCTATATCTCCCTCAAATGCATTGGTTAATGATTTATATATCATGAGATAGACATGGTTGGAATGGTAAGTTAATCCAGTTCAGTTTTACAGGACTAGAACAAGGAGTGAACTCAATTCAGAAAGGGACTTTGTCCACTAAGATGGTCTTGGAAGCAATGCCTTGGCTACTATGGAAATCATAACATGTGCTGAATGGTTGCAACAATTAAATGATTTATTCCCATTATATTTTATCATGGTTGGTGTTCCATTATGATATATTCCTTACGTAATTCCACGATTTATGTCTTTGCTCAAGATTTTGATGTTTAAATTTCATGTTCGTGTTTTTGCTTCCAAATGTTTATGGATTGTTTTATGTTATCTATGTTTTACCTTACTGAGCATTTGATCTCACCCTTTTTATGTTTTATTTTCCCCAGGAAATAAAGAAAGGTTTAGGTAAGGAAAAAAAATTGGATGTTCGTTATGGGAGTTGTTAAAGACATTTCAACATGATTAGAAGTTTATATTCCGAGTTTCCAAAGACACTAAAGTATTACGGTCCTTGTGTGTATGTTTTTGTTATGTATTAAGTGTTCTGCAAAATTAATGTAATGTCCATGTATGTCAAGCTTCAGGTCTCTACAGTTTTATCATTTGATAATTGTTTTGTTTTTTGGATTATTCTTTAGAAAAGTGTTTGATTTTGGAATGAATAATGGTCGAGGTTCATTCCTCAAAATTTTTCCTTGTGTATTTCTCTCCACTAATTTTCTACACATGTTCTTCATTCTTCAATGTATTTTTGAACGAACAATCATTATACCTTTGATTCATTATGAAACGATCCAAAATAGATGATCCAACATCAGGATGACCTAATATAGGTTTGATGGTCATAGTGAAATATGAATCAAAATTGTTTGAGAGAAACTGTTCCTCAAGAAATTTTCATCGGGCTGAAAATAAATGGAATTTTGAGAAAATTGAAGGCCCTAAAACCATTTATTTTATGTTTTAGTGGTGACATGACCCTAAACATGATCCTCCGATGGAAATAGACCACTATAGCGAAACCCGAGAGATCAGTCGAGGCACAAGAGTATGAACTCAGTTGTTATCTAATTTCGAGAACACACGACCTGTAGTATTGGCTACATGGTGTGTGTTCAATGTCATAACACTCATCTTGTACTCTGGGAGTGAACATTCATGGGTAGAGTATATAGGTTCCCTACATGGCATGTAATCCCCCACATGTCTTGGGTTGAACCAAGTATAGAAACTACCATGTGTACTAGTACACTAGAAGATATACATGGGTTGACACCATGTACTAGAATACAACCAGAGCACATGGGTGGACCCTGGATGGTATGACACGACATGTGATTTCTTTTACACACCATGTACCCATCTTCTACATGACACAGTTTTGATGAAATGGGCCATTGTAAACCGGTAATACTCGTGGTCACGGGACACAATGTGTGACCCTACTACACACCATATATACCTTTCTACATGGCTTGATTATCTTGTCATCTATATCTTGGGAATGTTTTTGTAGGGTTTGTTCACTTATAACTTCCCAAAATGTTGGTACAGATCACTTCTTACTTGAAGTGCTGTGATCCCTTCAGTAGGACTTCCTGAATAATGTTCTTGGAATCCATATAGTCGTCCAGAGAAGGATCCTTCATTCATTCTTCATCACTTATTAGATTCCTTGGTATTGATGTAACCACCATCACCGAGAATTGTTCCTCTATATAGGAGGTAAATTCAATTTGAGTATTTGGTATCACCCTATGGCCCTATCAATGATCCTCATCTATGGTATCAAATTATCTTCATATCTATTAGTGTATCCCTCTCATGACGATTTTTGATGAACAATACATCTCAGATATACGAAAACAGTGCTATCGGACTCAGGAGTGTGTTCTATAGGATGAGTTCTACATGGATTAATTGAGCTGATTTTCTTCTTCTAGTATATAATGTGTAAATCTCAAATCTTCCCTCGTACTTTTTTAAATAATTCAATATCTTTTGTTGCACGCAACACCAAGTTCAAGTGCCCCACGACTAACAGTTTAAAAATCAGTTATGAATATTATTAACCACATTTTGAATTTTAAAAATTCCATATACTTTTATTATTCATCTCATATGTTTCTTAGACATGATCTGAGAAAAAATTTAATTTATGGAATAAAATAAGTAATTTAAAAAAAAATAAAAATTTACCACCTTTTAACAGAGACCCCAGTTTAAATCTCATATATGAAACTTTTATATATTAAATTTGTAAAAATAAACTTATTCTTTAGACGATGGACATAAAAATTTAGTTTTTTCAAGTTTTTGTTGTTTTTATCATAACTTTCATATTTTAATCAATTGTGAAAAATACTACATTTTAATTCAAAACTGAATATTCTTCTAATTTATTTATATTTATATATTATCATTTTAATTTATTTTTATGTGTAATTACATTAACTTTTTATCATTTAATATAATTTATGTCATAAGAAATTATTTCAAATTAAAATTAGATATTAACACCTGCCAATATATGTATGTCTCTTACAATTGAAAGACCAGTTTTCTTCTTTTTCCAATGTGGATTAATATTAAATTCATTAATAAAACTCCTATGTTTTAAATTTTGAAAATTTTATTCCCTATTTGGAATCATTAGGTTCAAATTATATAAATTTTTACTTTTATTTTTTGGATATTACAAATACAATATTTTTTTTATCATGGTGAAGGGTAAAGCGGGTAATTAAAGTTTAAAATAATATTATAATATTAACATGAAACTAGTCAAAATCCTATTGGATGACTAAATTAGACACTTATCACCAATGTTTCTAAATTCAATCATTTAATGGTCCCTTATCCATTTATATGACTTGAATATTATTAAAATTAATGAATGTGACAAAATTTCACACTCTCATTTATTATATGTACAATAATTTTAATATACAGATACCTTGGATATAACATCGATCATAAATAGTATATGTAAGGTTAAATAATTACATAAATCATATAAATTGATTTTTATTGTTTATAGATTAAATAATTACCATTAATGACAACAACATAATGACGCATAAATTATTTTGTAAATAGAAATAATAAATAAATGATATTAAAAATATTAAAATGAATATAATTTAACTTAATTAAAAACATAAATAATATTATGGATAAAATAGACATGTTATTAACATATTTGAATTATTTTCTAGAAGTTATCATGGTGGTTTCATAGTTTTTTAAAATGAAAATATTGAATAGTATCAAAATTGACATAAATGATACATTAAAATGAATAATATTTTATTAAATTTTATAAAATTCATTAAACTCTCATGTTCGAAAAACAAACTAGGATAGTGTTAAATATGTCACTAATGATCCTATTAGATTTTTTTGGATTTTATTTTATCTCTATAAACCCTATAGTATAAAAAAACAAGTAGACATGGTAAGAGTTAAAATGTTTACCTAGGGGTTAAAACCTAAATAAAAGGTTACCTTTGGGACATAAACATGTTTGAAAATATTTTTTTTACATATTTCTACCCATAATCATCATATTATCTAAATAACTCAATTTGGAGATATTTTAAAGATAAAATCAATTTATAATAATTTAAAAGTTTTGGTGTTTCCAAAAGTTCCCCTCTCCTCTCTCATAAAAGGGAACCTCTCCTTCTCTATTGTTCACAACCCTAAAGTCGTTCGGCTATGAAAAAACTACCCAAATATTATTATACCATCCCTAAACTCATCCTAGATGTCAAACTCTGGTAATAAATCCATACTAAAGAATTGTTATCTACAAATCAAAATGAGACGCTCAAATAAGAGGTAATTGTTTTACCAATTCTATTCAATTACTCTTCTTCATCTACTTCCTATTACTATGTTGTTTACGTAAAAATGTAATACCTATAGTATCATATACATGATTATATGTTCTTATAATTATTGAACTACTGTATTCCTCCATCTATCCAACCTACGAATAACAATATCACATGGCATGCATACGTAAGGCTTATCGTCTCCACATCATAATGTAAATTTTTATTCAACGTTATTTTATTTCGATAGTTATAATTATGAGTATAATGGACATAATTAATTTATATAACATGATAATTTTTCTTTATAATTAATACACCATTATATTTCATACTATATCCTCATTATGGGAATAATATCGTCCCTCATGTGTATGTATGGCCTACCGTCTCCACGATCTGGGGAGATTAGTTCTCCATGTTAACCATTCAAGAATAAAAATACATTTTATATGAATATTAGAAATAATTAATATGAACTTAATATAATTTTGGATATTAATAAAATACATCTTATGGGTAACAAACATTACTTACACGGAAATATCGTAATGGGAAAACAAAGCTGTTAACACCACAAATAATGGTAATAATGAAATTATATTGAAAAAATGATTAAAAGGATCAGATATGATATCATAAATATGAATATTGACCTAGAATAATTTAATAACATTATTTAAAAATTATAAAAGAGTTTAAATCACCCACAACTAATGTAAAGTACAATGGTATAGTTAATTTCACAATCTCTTTATTATCCAAGATTGATTATATTTAAGTATTTACATGGAAATCATTATCATCCTTGTCAATGTTTCATAAAATGTATTTAAAAATATTATCAAAAATAATTATGATCATTTTAACCCATTTTTTACTTTTTATAAAACATTTTTAAAGGAATTTTTCGGTCATTTTCTAAACAAGGTACTTTATGAACTTTTTAAAAAATTAAGAAAAGAATGTTTTTTAACTATTTTAGCGCGATCATCAATTTTCCAACATTATGAATCCTCAAAATTTTAATGATTTACATTGAGTATTATAAGGTTATTTTCATTGGAAATTCTTTCTTTTATAATAATGAGTCAGTTGAATAATTTTAAAGTGAAAAGTGATATTTCTTGCAAAGAGTTTTAATGAATTTGTTAAATTACTTTCATCTATGTCAGCATATTTTGTTTGATTTTTGGATTGATTAAGGTTGATTTATTATGATATAATCATCCATATTATATTGATAGTTTTATTATATGTTTTACATTGGATGTTATATGCTTATACCATTCATGGTTTATGGTTAAAGTATTAACACTTCTTAAGCTAGTTTTAATACGAATGTTTATTTTATGTTTCACCCATTTCATATGAGGAATTAATTGGACTTAGTATGTGATGGTTGGAAGACTCCATAACCCCTCAATGCATTAGTAAGGCTAATGTGACAAACTAGTGTCTTGTCACAAAGCCTTAACATTATGGTTATTTATGGTATTAACACTAGGCCTTGATGCTATTGTTATGATGTTTGGCATTTTACATTTCCTCGTTATGTAATTAGCATTACATGTGATTATTTGAATAGTGGAATATCTAGGTGAAATATTGTATATAATTATTTTGTTTATCCTTTCCATAATATATTTAATATTCTATTTAAAAGTCTTATGTTTCTATTTTATACCTTACCCTAAAATATTGTGCTTATTTATGGTAGCTTCTCCTATATTGTTTATCCTAAATGAGAATCTACGGTCACCCCTTTCTTATGTTTTATTTTTCCTCTAGGGGAGAAGAAGTGTATTAGGATTGTGTTGTAGGGATAGTCTAAGGGACATGAGTTTTTTAATGGGTATAATATGTTGTTTTTTATTTCAAGATGTAATGTAAAACTTATTATTGTATCTATTATTTTCAAGGCTACTAAACAGATCGGACCTTTAGGATTTTTTTTCTTGCGATCAGGCCAATGTAATAAAATAATACACTAATTATGGACAACTGGGTTTTGGGTGTTATAGTTTGTATCAGAGAAAAATTAGTACAATCCTCGGAAACAGGATTTATAAAAGGAATTAATTAGCGAACACTACCCTAAGATAAAATTTAAGAATAAATATATAAGAACATTTTAAATTTTTATAATGTGAGATAGTGTGAGTATTTCTAGCTACTACATCCATGTTTGGATACTAAAAGTGGAAATGGATTTGGAAGAAATAACCTACAATTAACAACTCTTACAAAGTGTATTATGCTTGACTCATGGTATCCTGGTACACAAAAATGGGCCTTACTGCGCGCTTGGTTTAACACTCTAGGGGGATATGCTTATGATAATTCATATTTTCATTAAAAATAATTATAAAGGATTTATGATTAATTATGTCCTAAAGGAACCACTTTTTATGATTAGGTGATAGATTTGAATAATTATTTTTATTTATGACATTTATTTTACATGTTTGGAATAATAAATTATGATTAATAACATAATGTAGTGTATTCCATTATATAGATATGGTGCCCTATGGAAGGAATGGAAACTGTATAAATGTAAATAATCCCTGAAGGGATTTTTCTCCTATAAAAGATAATGATAATGGTGCTGGTGATACTACCCGAACTGAATAGCTTAAAAATATTCTAGGACAACTAACTCGGGTTATGAACAATATCCTTACCCATATAAAGATCTCTGATCCACAACATGGAGGATCAATGTTAAATCTCTTAATGATACAAAAAACTCAAAAATCCAATTGGACTACATATCCATTTATAGATAAGAAATGGATAATTTCCTTAGAAAAAATATTTATTTTTATGGGGAGTACCGAAAAGGTAAAAGTTTTTATGATAGTCTATCATCTGTTAAGAGATGAAAATCAATGGTGGTAATTACATAATAACATTAATGTCGATTATGAGGTATAAAATATGGAATGGAGTGAATTTATAGTACTCCACCTAGAAAAACACTTTCATCGTGATCTACAAGCGGATTTGGAGAGGCAATCTCAAATTCTAAGGTAGAAGCAGGATGATATTGTTTCAAAGTATTATTATAACTTCAAAAGGATCGAAAGGCATTCTATAGAATACATATGTAACCCATGATGTTTGATTGATCAATTATTTTAATGGTTAAAATTGTTCCTATGATGGGAATTATTTTCACATTCATTATCATTATACAAATATATAGTCTCATGTTATAACAATATTGAAAAGGAATTCTATACATCTTATGATTGTATAGTAAATCATGAGAAAGAAGAGGGACTTTAAACACTCTAAAAATAGAACTAAGGGGAACAAGGGAAAAGCTGAATGTCCACAATACAATAATTTTGGGAAGAAATCCATTGGAACTTGACTAAAAGGGATGGGAGTTTATTACACATGTGGAGAACATTTCCACAGTGTTCGTGATTGTAATGGGAAGAAAGAAGCTACCAGTTTCCAGTGCCAAAAATGTAATGAGGTTCGAAATTATGAAAATTATTCTCCTAACCATCAATGAAAACATGCCTCAGAAATTGCCAAGGGGGCAAGGGAAAGCTTTTGTAATCACAACTCTAGAGGTTGATGTTCCTAATGATGTGGTGGAAGGTACTTTAACTATTTCCTAAAATTTATCCAAAGATTTATTTGATTATATATCATCACATTTCTGTATTACTTCCCTATTTTCATTAAAAAATTGATATTTCCCATTCACATAAACAAGGGAGTTATCACTCAAAATACCTATGTGAAGTATCATTATAACAATGATGTGACAGGCATTTCTGATTATGTAATATAAATGTGCTTTATATGCTGAATTTTTCATCATTCCAATGGTTGACTATGATATAATCCTTGGTATGGACTGGCTATCAAAATATAATGAAAACTTTTATTTTAAGAAGAAGGATGTTTCAATTTTTGAGGAAAATTTGGAGTCTATAATCATTAGAGAAGAAACTCCATCACGTGATTCTTATCAAAACCCACCCCTGGTTCCTTTACTAAATCAGATTATTGGGGAGGAAGAGGACATTGCGTATAGGGAAGAAGAAGAAATATTCAAATTGAGGATATACCGATTGTATAAAAATACATTGATGTATTTATAGAATATTTACCTAGACATCATCCAGAGCATAATGTTGAGTTCACTATTGATATAATCCTTAATTAAAGGACAATATCAAAAGAAATCCCTATATAATGACCATTGTGGAATTAGAAGAGCTGAAGAAACAAATGGAGGAGTTGAGTAATAAGGTATTTATTTTCCCTAGTTTTTCTCCATGGGTATACCTAGTTCATTTTTATAAGAAGAATATTTGATCAATGATGCAATGCATTTACTATAGATAAATCAATGTTATTACACTAAAGAACAAGTATCATCTGCCTCTCTTTGATTATATTATTATCATCATCATTGATCTAAATATTTCTCAACGATTTACCTTAATTTTTTATATCATTAACTATATGAAAAGAGGTAAGATATTGAAAAGATAACATTCTGAACCATGTTTAGGCAGTATGAGTTTAGAGTAATGCCATTTTGATTGACTAATGCATCATCTATTTTCATGGATCTAATGAAAAGATTCTTCAAGGAGTATCTGGAGAAAAATTCACGTATTTATTGGTATATTTTGGTATACTCCAAAAGCGACAAAGTCCATGTTAACCACTTTTGGATTGTTCTGAAGACTCTTAAAAGAAATGTGATATATGGGAAGTCTAGCATGTCTAAATTTTGTATTCAGAAAATTTATTTTCTTTTCCATATATTCTTGAAAGATGAAATCTATGTTGATCTTGTAATGAAAAAGGGAATCCATGAATGGTTAGTACCGATGTGTATAACTGAGGTATATATTTTTATTGGTTTAGCAGGTTACTATTAGATTTTTGTCCAAAATTTTACTCGATTGGAAAACAAATTACCCAAGCTCGCACGTAAAGGGGTTAAACTCAAATGGAAAAAAGAGTGGGACGAATGTTTTTAAGGAATTAAAGAGAATATTTTTTAGTGATACTGTATTTTCATTACCATCTAGAAATGATGGGTTTGTGATTTATAGTGATTCATCAAGTAAATTAATTGGTTCTGTCCTTATGTATAATGATTGAGTTATTGATTATGCATCATGGAAATTAAAAATACAAGAAAAAACCACCGAAATCAAGATCTTGAGTTTGGAGTAATAATCTTTACTCTAAATATATGGATAAATTATCTCTATGATGAATGATGTGAGATATATATATATATCACAAGAGTTTGAAATATATTTTCTATAAAAAAACTCAATATGAGACAAAGGATATCGCTTGAGCTACTCAAGGATTATGATTTGACAATACAATACCACCTTGGGAAAGAAAATTAGTTAATATATGCATTGATAAGAAAGTATCATGCAGTTCTAACCAATATGGCAGTTGACAACAATCCTATGTTTACAGATATAGTACAAATGGATAGAGGAAATATCATAGAAGGTTAAACATAACAACTTTTTCAAATGGCTTCCAAGCCATATTTACTAGGAAGGAAAAAAATTTCCATGTCTTATTTTGATAATTTTCTAAAAATAACTAAATCTACGATTTATGGGAGATTGATCGACATTATTTATGGAGATAGGATTTTGAAATTTGGGAAGAGGCTTTGTGTTCCAACTATACCTGAACTAAAAAATGGAATTATTGGATGATGTTCAAAGATTCAATTTTTCTATACACCCTTGTGGACCAAAAAAGTTCATTGATTTTAAGGAGAATATTTTGTGGGACAACAATAATAGGGTTACTATCAATTCTGTGTCGAGATGTTTGGTTTGACAACTGGTAAATTCCAAAAGAACATAATGTGTTCTAAATATCACTATTATGGAAATACATGCTAGAACCAACATATGTACTCACCTATTGATAAAAAGAAATAGAACCCAATATATCTTACATTGAACTAGCTATCCAGATTCTTGATACAAGAGAACATGTTTTGTGAAATTGTACGACTCATTAAGAAAAATCTCTTTAGAGAAACCATAAAATGGAAGAGGCGACATTGGAACCTAAAGAACATATGATGAAGATCCACTGGAATATTTTTATCAATTACTATTCTATAAATTTCTTGGAATAAATTATTTGAATTAGGGAAAAATGTAACACCCCAAGCATCAACGATACACTACATTTTAAATAATTCAATAGCTTGTGATGCATGCAACACTGGGTTCAAGCGCACCACTACTAGAAATTTAAAAAGTTGTTATGAATAGTATTATAAAAATTAATTTTATATATTCCATAGAATATTAATATTCATCACATATGTTTCATAGAAATGATATATGAACAAATTAAATTTTTGAATAAAAGTAGTATTTTTCAAAAAATCCAGTTTTACTGCATATTAAGGGAGAACCCTTTTTAAATCCAATATTTGACACTTTTATATATTAAATTTTCCAATATAAACTTCTTAGTTATTGGTAGGACATAAAATTTATTTTGGAAAATTTTTTGGTATTTTTATGAATGCTTTCATATTTTAATGATTGGTGAAAAAACTACATTTTAATTCAAAACTACTTTATCATCTTATTTATTTATATTTTTCAATTATACTAATTATTTATTTCCAAGTATACTGATATTATTTTTTTATCATTTAATATAATTTATTTCATTAGAATTATTTTTACATTAAAATAATATATTAACACATGCCAATCATTTGATGGTTTTTATTTTTGAAAACCACAATTTCTCAATTTGTCAATAGAGATTAATTTTAAATTAATTACTAAAACAACTATGTTTTAAATTTTTAAAAAATGGTTATATATTTTTAATCACTGGAAAAAAAATTATGTTAATATGTTGCTTTTATTTTTTGGTTATTATGAATAACAACTTTATTAATTTTTTATTACAGTGATTTTGGGTAAATCAGGTACTTAAAGGTAAAAATAATATTATAAATTTACCCTAACACCTAGAAAAATCTTATCTGTTGACTAAATTATAACCTTATTTCATATTGTTCTAAATTTAATAATGTAATGGACACTTTTCCATGAAAATGACATGAATATTATTAAAATTAATAATTGTGACCAATTGTTTCAATCTCATTTATTATAATTATAATAATTTTAATATAGAGATATCCCAGAGATAACACCGATTATAAATAGTATTCTGAAAGATAAAATAATTACCTACATCAAATAAATTTAATTAAAATTATTAGAGATTAAATAGTTTCCATTAATGATGACAGAATAATGATGTAAAAATTATTTTATTAATAGAAATATCAAATAAATGATATTATGTATATTAATATAAATATAATTTGATTTCATAAATTACATATATGAATTTTATAGATTACATGAGAATTTTTGTTTAATATTGGACGTATTGGTTGAAATGGTCCATGATGTTTTGATATTTTCTAAAAATAAAATATTTAATATTATCAAATTTGAAATAAAAAGTACTTTAAAATAAGTAATATTTTACTAAAAATTATAAAATAAAAAAAATATCAGGTTCAAAAAAATAACTCTAATAATGTTAAATATGGTATTAATGGTCCAATTATTGATATTTTTGTAATTTTATAGTTATTATATTAATCCAACAGTATAAAAAGACAAGTAGACAAGGTAAGTGTTAAACTGCTTAACTAAGTGTTAAACCCAAAAGATTAGGTCACTTTTTTATCCTTAACATGTCTTAATATATCATATGTGGGTATTTAGACCGACTCTCATCTTATCCTTTAAATAACTAACTCTGGAGTTATTTTAAATTCATAATCAGTTTCTAATAATTTTATATTTTTGGAGTTTCCAAATGTGCGCATCCCCTATCTTATAAAATGGAACATCTCCTTATCTTTTATTCACACCTCTAAATCCCTTTATATTTTCCAGAAACTACACAATTATCCTTCTAAATTCCATAAAATCATATTATAGTCTATACATTGGGAATAAATTTATTCTAAGGAGTCATTTTGTGCAAATCAAATTGAGACGCTCAAAGAAGAGATAATTGTTTTTCCAATTCTGTCCAATTTCATTTCTTCTTATACAACACTGTCCTATGTTGTTTCCATAAAAAAGTAACACCTCCAGTATCATATAAATTATGAGAGTCAATTATAGTTATGTAACAATCATATTCTTCCATTTATCTGTCCTATGAATAACAATATCACCATATGTGCAGTGTAACACCCCGATATTTTTATGAAAAATATTCTTTTTAATTTCATTAATGACTTGGGTTATACGCTACACCAAAAGGAGCTTCCACAACATGCATCCATGACTTTCCTTGCATTATACTCAATCCCGACCTTCCTCGATAGCGTGTGTAGTACGCAATACCGAGTTTCACTAAACGAGATATTATTATTATGAATTAGCCATTATGAATAGTAATAATCACTTTTTGAAATTTTATAAATTTTACCTCTCAAAATTGACTTCATTTTTGGATTCGGAATATCGAAATTATCTTAGGGCGAAATTTTGGTACTTTTCAGATAACTTTCATATTTGGATGAATAGTGAAAATTACTAAATTTTAATTAAAAACAACTTCTTTAATCGAAATAACTAATAGTGATAAACTATTTATTTGAGTGGTTTTAAAGTATATTTAGAATATATTTTTACAACTTAATACAATGTTGGTCATTGGATTTAATTTTACATTTAAACCAGACATAAACAAGTGTCAATCTTTTCATAGTTATTATCTCTTAAGAACACGCTATTTGTTTTGACGACGGAAATTAATTTTTAAATTAATTAATGCAACTGATATGTTTAGAATTTGGTAAAATAGACATAATTTTTTAATTCATATTATCAAATATATCTTAGGCCTAATTTTTGGTATTTTTCTGGAAACATTCATTTTTCGATGAATAGTGAAACTACTAAGTGGTAGTTAAAAAAACTGAATTTTTCATAAAACATAATTTTACCGCTTCTGTGAGTGGAATTTCGAATATCCGAGAGACGCAGTTAATATCAATGACTAAAATGTGGTTCAATGAGATGAAAATAATTTTTGGTGAATAGTAACTGTTTACTTTTTTTACCACGGTTAATAGTAAATAGGGTAATTAAGGGTAAAAATGATATTATTATTACCCTAACACATGTCCTAATTCTATTGGATAACTTAATTCGACAAGAAACAACCGTAGGAATAAAATATGACCATTTAGTCCCACATGGATTAGATTAGTACATTTAATATTAATTTATATAAAGAAGGGTTAAAATAGTTAAAATCAAAGTTTAATAAGTAAATAATTTTTAATATAGGGTTATACATAAGATAAATTCAACTATAAATATTCATTAAAAATATAAAACTATTTTCTACATAATGGTATTTTATTTATAATTTTTAGACTTTAAAAAATTTAATTTATTTTTGACACAATGATGATGTAGTAATTATCTTATGAATGAAATATTGACATAATTGATGTTATAAATACCCAAATAAATGTAATTTGAAAATTTTTATGAATTCAACTAATTTTCTAGGTGAATATGACATGTTAGTATTGATTTTGTTAACTTTGTTCGAACTAATAATTCTGTTATGATTTTCAAAAAAATCAATTACCAAATGGTGTCAAAATTGACTTAAAATAGTTTTTAAAACAAATATGATATTATTAAATGTTATTTTATTCCTAAAAATCTAAGTATCGGTCAAATGACTTATATAAGGTTATATATATTACTAATAAACAACTTGGGGCTCGTTTGTCTTGTTATAGTATGATTATTAACCTTATAGTCTAAGAACACAAAAAGACACGGTAAAAGTAACATTATCCAACTTAAAGCTAAATCTAAATGATAAGTTTAAAATAGAACCCTAAACTTGTCTAAATTATATTTTATGAGAGTATTTCGACCCATCCCCACCTTAGATTCAAAATAACTCAATTTGGATCTATTAAAAACCGAATATGATTTTATAATAAAATAAAATTTTTAGTTTTTCTAAAGGTGACCCTGTCCTCCCTTATAAAAGCGCACATCCTCCCTCTCTTCCTCACACCACTTTCAGCCTTCAAGATCGGCCAAAACCTTACAAATTCTCTTATCCACTTCCCTAGAAACATCCTAGAGGTCCTGGTCTTCTTCAGAGACCAATTTTGGTGCCCTAAAAGGATTTCTCAAAGAGGCGCTTCAAAGAAGAGGTAATGTCCGTTACCGATTCTTTCAACTTTATTTCTTATTCCACTCTTTATTCATTAGTAGTTTCATTATGAATTAAAAACATAAGTATCACTAATATACTTATATGTTATTATAAGTATGAAACAACCCTATTTCACCATCTATACATCCTACGGAATATGAAATCACCGCGCGTGCGTACATACAGAATATCGTCTCCACACCGTGGTGTAAACTATTTTCCACCACCACCTTACTTGGATGGGTATAATTGTGTAAATAATAACAATATATGATTATTTTAAAGTGATATTGATTCTGAAATATTATACATACACTTCAATACAATTCCACGATCATGGGAATGATATCATCGCTCGTGCGTACGTACGGACTACCGTCTCCACGACGCGATGAGTTTCATTCTCCATGTTACCATTCATGAATGATTATAATGTATATACAATAAGTAATCATGAAATATATGAAATAATAATGATACTGGATTTATCTGTATATATATTTATGTCATCTACTTAATTTCATTCAATTCAATAAGGAAACGAAAACAGCGTTCATGTGTACGTACGGCCTACCGTCTCCATGAACGATGTATTTCATTCCTTTTATCGATCTATAATATATATGTATATGATGAATATATATTATATATAAATCATGTTTTACATTCTGGAATTATGTAAATCATTATATAAGTAATAATATCAAGAACGACAAGTCGAAACACATACGATAAATGAAACGATTTTACCCAAAACGCTCTTTAACAAGGAATTTACAAAAGAACGGGTAATATAAAGTCATAAGTGAACCATATATGATATCATAACAATGAATATGATTATATAATAAGTCAATGACATTATTTAAATCATTATACAGGAGGTTCGGATACATAGGAAGCATACTAGACATAAGTTAAGGGATAAATTTTCAATCTCATTTTTATCTGAGATTGCTTGTACGTAAGTATTTACTGGGGTTACGTTTATCATCCATGACCATGTTTTCTAAAAAAATTCATAAAATGTTAACTATTATTCCATGAATGTTTAAAGTAATTTTTACCCATTATTGACTTTTTACCACATTGTATAAATGGAATCTTTCCTTTGGTTACCATATAAGGTACTTTTTAACTTTTCCGACAAAAGTATGAGGAGAATGTTTTTTTAACTCATATGGCGTGAACGGATTTTTATGGTTTTATAACTCCTCATTTTCAAGAAGCTTCTTCCAAAATATTTCATGTCTATTTTCAAAAAAATCATTTTATTTTAAAATTGAATGACGTTTTGGGAAAAGAAATTGATTTTGAAGAAGAAAGGATATTTTCCTCAAGATTTCATTTCAAGTATTTTTATCAAAACTATTTTCCATCTAAAATGACATTATTTAATTTGTTTATGTTTCAAGTATAATTTCTCCCTTATTTACATCGTTTGATTCCTCTTATGATGAAAAGATATCCATTTTTTATATGGATTATGTTATGATGGCATGAAGTTTAAGAATCCCATTTTATTACATGGGTTATGCTATGATGTATGATTTATGATTTTGTGGCACAAGAAATAATGATTTCATTATGAGATGGGTGGGACCTATATCTCCCTCCAATGCATTGGGTAAAGATTTATATCTCATGAGATAGACATGGATGGAACGGTAAGTTAATCAGGTTCAGTGTTACAGGACTGGAACGAGGAGTGAACTCGATTCAGAAAGGGACTTTGTCCACTAAGATGGTCTTGGCAGTAATGCCTTGGCTACTATAGAAATCATATCATGTGCTTAATGGATGACACAATCAAATGTTTTATTCCCATGCTATTTTATCATGATTAATGTTTCATTATGATCTATGCCTTATGTTCTTCCATGTTTTATGTCATTGCTCAAGATTTTGTTGTTTAAACATTATGTTCATGTTTTTAAGTTCAAATGTATATGATTTGTTTTATTTTATCCATGCTCACCCTTACTGAGAATTTGAGCTAACCCTTTTTATGGTTTATTTTCCCCAGTATATAAAGAAAGGTTTTAGGTAAGAAAACAAAAGGGGAAGATATTTATGGGAGATGTTGAAAATCTTTCACCAAGATTAGAAGATTACGTTCCGAGTTTCCAAAGACACTAAACTATTACAATCCTTGTGTGTCTGTTTTTGTTATGTATTAAGTATTCCACAAAAGTAATGTAATGTCCATGTACATCAATCTTTGGGTCTCTTCAGTTGGTATCAGAGGAATGGTTTAGTCAACCTTTGGAAACTAGGATGCGAAAACATTAGTGAGATCCCTAGAGATATTTCTAAGGTATGTCTAGGGATGTCCCTGAGGATAAGTATACGTATAGGATATAGTTCGAGAACTACGGTAACGATATTTAAATTTAACCTAAGATGTTAGATTTTGAGGGAACTCCCCATTTACTATGTTGTTTTCCCTAGCATGATTTTTGCCTCTCACACTATTGTTTTTGGGTTTTAGAAAATGGCTGGAAAATAGGAAGTTTCATGACAATAAAGGATATGACAGACAATGGAATGATATTCTTCATTAGAAACCAAATGAAATGGGATTTGGAAGTCCAAACATCGTTATTCTGCCTAATCAGCAATCTCATAATATGATCAATAATCTCAACTTTCGTATGTTTCCCGACTCAGATAATAAGAGAATGATGGAGTTTCATGATGATCATAGAGGAAACAAAGTTCAATTTCCCTCATGTAAATCATGTGGGAAGAGGAATCAGGAAGATTGTTTCAAAGGAACTAGAAGATGCTTTGGGTGTGGGAAAGAAGGAAACAAAGCCAGTAAGTGCAAAAGAAAAGGTTCAGTTAACGCCATGGACAAGGATAATGGTCTTGCTACGACATCAACAATGATTAGATATTTTAAATGTGGAATGTACGGGCATTATGCAAACCAATACCCTAAGGGAAAATCTCATGATGAGAATCAGCATGGTCATATGGGTAGTATTTATGTGGATTATAATGAGGAGACTACAAATGATATATGAGCTGAAACAAGTGTTGAATCTCAGTCAGTTGTTTTAGAAGGTAGTGGAATGATTGTATGTTTATTGAGAGTTATGTTGTATAGTTAATGGTACTATGGAATAAAGAATAATCTAAGGATTGTTACACTATTTTTTTCCTAAAGTATTTGAAAGTATATGTTGAATGGTACCAGTAACCATGGAAGGTTATTCATATTTTTTTGGAAAGTAGATGATATGCGCATAATGAAGGAGTAAGAAGATAATGAGATGTTTGATTGTATTCATGAGCTCATGATTGATATAAGGACTAATTGATATCATGGTTTGAGTATATAGAATTTTGAGGATTTTGGTATGTGGAAAGTGTTAACTTTTAACAGCATTCATGTTTTCACTAAGGTTCAATGGTTATTCATTTTTCAAGAGAATACATGATTAAGGCCTTCGAATGTTTGGAATGTGGCCAACAAGACATATCTTATGATATATTGGGATCAAAGATGGTATTAACATGCTTGTTATATGAAATCTCTGGAAATCATTTTCACTATATTATGAGAGTGGACTGTAGTATTATGGATAAGCTTAATGATTGGAATGGATTATGTTGGACATAAGTTAGTATTGCTTAAGGATAGAAGTTTTTTCCGATATTATTGATGGGATGTTATAGTAATGTAGTTTTAGAAAAAGGACAACCTACAGGACGGGCGACAACCCATCGCATCGGAAAAGGCTGTGGGAATCGAACCCACAACCGAAGTGCGACTGGCCTTTATCACCTACCACTGGCCTACAGGAAGTCCCTGGTTAGTAGAAACTAGTTTTATTTTATTAAGCGGTATGATATATGATGTATAAGTTCATTTTTGGAACCATATACGATTAATCTAACCATAAGATGGACTTACAACTTTTGCTAGCCTTTTGTTTGCAACAGATGGAATGACCCATCATTCTATCACATGATCTGCTAACACATCACAAATAAAAAATTCAACATCATTTCTTTAAGGGATGATGTGGAAATTGTTCAATTCACGAAAAACAGTGAAATTGTACCAAAATCATGTAAGTATTTCTTTTAATTCATCAACTTTAGGGAAATGAACTTGAAAACCAAAAATGTTGTCCTAGTTCATTTATATCCAATGAATCAGATGGTACCTTAGATCATCACAAATATATGGCCTTGTGATTGTTGGCTTTTTCATAGCCATGTTCTCTACCACTCTCCATCATAACTTGATGGTTAGATTTTTCTTCCATATCCATATTTTCACCTATGTTCTCCTACATGGAAACCTAGTGATGAGTTAATTTGGGTAACCGTTACGTTTCATACTTTAGTTTTTAAAGCCAAATTTTTGGTATTCCTTTTTACAATGTGGGTTTCTATTAAAGAAACATTTGAGTAGTTAACCATTTATAATCCCCGATGAATTTTGAGGGCGAAATTCATTTTAAGGGGTGTAGAATGTAACACCCCGAGATTTTATGAAAAATATTTTTTTTAATTTCAGTAATGCCTTGTGCTGTACACTACACCAAAAGGATCTTCCACAACATGCATCCCTAACTTTCCTTTCATTACATGCAATCACAACCTTAATCGATAGCGTGTGTATTACGCAATACAGAGTTTCACTAAACGAGATATTATTATTATGAACTAGCCATTATGAATAGTAATACCCACTTTTTGAAATTTTATAAATTTTATCTCTCATAATGGACTTAATTTTTGGATTCAGAATATTGAAATTATCTTAGGGTGAAATTTTGGTACTTTTCGGATAACTTTCATATTTTGATGAATAGTGAAAATTACTAAATTTTAATTAAAAAAAACTTCTTTAATCGAAATAACTAATAGTGATAAATTATTAATTTGAGTTGTTTTAAAGTATATTTAGAATATATTTTTACAACTTAATACAATGTTGTTCATTGGATATAATTTCACATTTAAACCAGACATAAAAAAGTGTTAATCTTCTGATAGTTATTATCTATTAAGAACACGCTATTTGTTTTGACAATGGCAATTAATTTTTAAATTAATTAATGCAACTCATATGTTTTGAATTTGGTAAAATAGACATCATTTTTGAATTCATAATATCAAATATAGCTTAGGCCTAATTTTTGGTATTTTTCTGGAAACTTTCATTTCTTTGATGAATAGTGGAACCACAAAGTGGTAGTTAAAAAAACTGAATTTTTCATAAAACATAATTTTACCGCTTCTGTGAGTGGAATTTCAAAAATCTGAGAGACACGGTTAATATCAAGGACTGAAATGTGGTTCAATGAGATGAAAATAATTTTTGGTGAATAGTAACTTTTTACTTTTTTTACCACGGTTAAAACTAAATTGGGTAATTAAGGGAAAAATGATATTATTATTATCCTAACACATTTCCTAATTATATTGGATAAAGTAATTCGACAAAAATCAACCTTAGGAAAAAAATATGACCATTTAGGCCCACTTGGATTAGATTAGGACATTTAATATTAATTTATTTAAAGAAGGGTTAAAATAGTTAAAATCAATGTTTAATAAGTAAATCATTTTTAATATAGGGTTATACATAAGATAAATTTGACTATAAATATTAATTATAAAGATAAAAAGATTTCCTACATAATTTTATTTTATTTATACTTTTTAGACATTAAATAATGTAATTTATTTTTGACATAATGATGATGTAGTAATTATCTTATTATTGAAATATTGACATAATTGATGTTATAAATACCCAAATAAATGAAATTTGAGCCTTTTATGAATTCCACTAATTTTATAGGTTAATATGACATGTTAGTATTGATTTAGTTAATGTTTTGTGAAGTAATAATTCTGTTATGATTTTCACAAAAATCTATTACCAAATATTGTCAAAATTGACATAAAATAGTTTTGAAAACAAATATTATATTATTAAATGTTATTTTATTCCTAAAAATATAATGTTCGGCCAAATGAATTCGATAAGGTTTTATATATTAATAATAAACAACTAGGGGTTCGTTTGGCTTGTTATAGAATGTTTATTAACCTTATAGTTTAAGAACACAAAAAGACACGGTAAAAGTAAAATTATCCAACTTAAAGTTAAATCTAAATGATAAGGTTAAAATAGAACCCTAAACTTGTCTAAATTCTATTGGATGAGAGGATTGCGACCCATCCCCACCTTAGATTCTAAATAACTCAATTTGGAGCTATTAAAAACCAAATATGACTATATACTAAAATAATATATTTAGTTTTTTCAAAGGTGCCCCTCTCCTCCCTTCTAAAAGGGCACATACTCCCTCTCTTCCTCTCACCACATTGAGCCTTAAAGCTCGGCCAAAACCTGACAAATTATCTTCTCCACTTCCCTAGAAACATCCTATAGGTCCTTTTCTTCTTCAGAGTCCAATTTTAGTTCCTTAAAAGGAGTTCTCAAAGAGGCGCTTCAAAGAAGAGGTAGTGTCCGTTACCGATTCTTTCAACTTTATTTATTCTTCCACTTATTCTCCTTTAGTTTTTTCATTATGAAGTAATAACATCAGTATCACTCATATACTGATATGTTATTATAAGTATTAAGCAACCCTATTTCACCATCTATCCATCCTACGTAAAACGAAATCACCGCGCGTGCGTACGTACGGAATACCGTCTCCACGCCGTGGTGTAATCTATTTTCCACCACCACCTTACTTGGATGGGTATAATGGTGTAAATAATAACTATATATAATTATTGTAAAGTTATGTTGATTCTGAAATATTATACATACATTTCAATACAATTCCACGATCATGGGAATGATATCATCGCTCGCGCGTACGTACGGACTACCGTCTCCACGACACGATGACATTCATTCTCCATGTTACCATTCATTAATGATTATAAAGTATATACAATAAGTAATCATGAAATATATGAAATAATAATGATACTGGATTTATGTGTATATATATTTTATGTCATCTACTTAATTTCATTCAATTCAATAAGGAAACGAAAACAGCGTTCATGCGTACGTACGACATACCGTCTCCACGAACGGTGTATTTCATTCCTTTTATCGATCTATAATATATATGTATATGATGAATATATATTATATATAAATCAAGTTTTACATTCTAGAATTATGTAAATCAGTATATAAGTAATAATATCAAGAACGACAAGTCAAAACACATATGATAAATGAAACGATTTTACCCAAAACGCTATTTAACATGGAATTTATAAAAGAACGGGTAATATAAAGTCATAAGTGAACCATATATGATATCATAACAATAAATATGATTCCATAATAAGTAATTGACATTATTTAAATCATTATACAGGAGGTTCGGATACATACGAAGAATATCGGACATAAGGTAAGGGATAAATTTTCAATCTCATTTTTATCCGAGATAGCTTGTACGTAAGTATTTACTGGGGTTATGTTTATCATCCATGACCATGTTTTCTAAAAATGTTTTCATAAAATGTTATCTATTATTCCATTAATTTTTAAAGTCATTTTACCCTTTATTTACTTTTTACCACATTGTATGAATGGAATCTTTTCTTTGGATACCATATAAGGTACTTTTTGACTTTTCTGACAAAAGTACGAGGAGAATGTTATTTTTATCTCTTATGGCGTGAAAGGATTTTTACTGTTTTATAATGCCTCATTTTCAAGAAGCTTACTCCAAAATATTTCATGTCTATTTTCTAAAAAATCGTATTATTTTAAAATTGAATGACGTTTTGTGAAAAGAAATTGATTTTGAAAAAGAAAGGATATTTTCCTCAAGAATTCATTTTAAGTGTTTTTATCAATACTATTTTCCATCTAAAATGACATTATTTAATATGTTTATGTTTCAAGTATAATGTCTCTCTTATTTACATGGTTTTATTCTTCATATGATGAAAAGATATCCATTTTTTATATGGATTATGTTATGATGGCATGATGTTTAAGAATCCCATTTTATTACATGGGTTATGCTATGATGTATGATTTATGATTTTGTGGCACACGAAAGAATGATTTCATTATGAGATGGGTAGAACCTATATCTCCCTCTAATGCATTGGGTAAAGATAATATGTCATGAGATAGACATGGATAGAATGGTAAGTTAATCCGGTTTAGTGTTACAGGACTGGAACGAGGAGTGAACTCGATTCAGAAAGGGACTTTGTCCACTAATATGGTCTTGGCAGAAATGCCTTGGCTACTATGGAAATCATATCATGTGCTTAATGGTTGAAACAATCACATGTTTTATTCCCATGCTATTTTATCATGATTAATGTTTCTTTATGATCTATGCCTTATGTTCTTCCATGTTTTATGTCATTGCTCAAGATTTTGTTGTTTAAACATTATGTTCATGTTTTTAAGTTAAAATGTATATGATTTGTTTTATTTTATCCATGATTACCCTTACTGAGAATTTGAGCTCACCCTTTATATGTTTTCTTTTCCCCAGGATATAAAGAAAGGTTTTAGGCAAGAAAACAAAAGGGGAAGATCATTATGGGAGATGTTGAAGATCTTTCACCATGATTAGAAGATTACGTTCCGAGTTTCCAAAGACACTAAACTATTACGGTCCTTGTGTGTCTGTTTTTTTATGTATTATGTATTCCAAAAATGTAATGTAATGTCCATGTATGTCAAGCTTTGGGTCTCTATATGAAGATATGCAACTTACCATCTTCACATCATGGTGTTAATTGTTATTCAACAAAACATTATTTGGATGGGTATAATGATGATTATAATGGATATAAATAATGAATATAACAAGATAATTACTTTTAATAATTATTAAACCATCACATTTTTAAAATTTAACTATTAAGGGAATGATATTGTCGCTTGTGCATACGTACGACCAACCATCTCCACAACCCGGTTAGATTCATTATCCACATTAAACCTTAATGAATGATTATAAAATTTATATGATGAGTAAAAATTATTATTATGAACATAATATCATTTTTTATATTAATAAAATACATTCTATGCATAAAAAAAATTACATAATTGGGAAAATAAAAATGGGAAAACAAAGAACTTAACACACAAAATAGCTGTAATATAGAAATACTATTAACAAAATCAAAAAAGGATCATATATGATATCATAAATATGGATATGGTCCTAGTACAATTTAATACCTTTATTTATTCATTATACAAGAGTTTAACTCACCCTCTACTAAAATAAAATACATGGTAACGGTTAATTTCACAATCTCTTTATTATATGAGTTTTTTTATACATAAGTATTTATTAGGAAATCGTTATAATCCATGCCAATGAGCATGTACCCTAGTGGTAAAAGATCTTTCTTGGTATCCAAAAGTCCTAGGATCAAATTCGAGCAGGGGCAAATTTCCGGGGGTACTGTAGCAAGGTACTGTAATAGAGGCGGGAACTGGAGCTATGGTAGCACTATAGCGGCAGAGGGACTGTGTAGGTACTATAGCGGCGGTGGTACTATAGAAATGTGGGTACTATAGCAGTATTGTTCACCAAGGGGTCCTTTGGGCCAAAAAATGGTTTTTCAAGCCTTGTATTTAGGCCACTTTGTCTTAGGCCTTCAGGCTATGTAATGGGTCTCCCTCTACCCAGTCTAAAGAGGTCATTGCTTTAAAAATAAATTCAGGCTTTGGCCACAACCTTCTGAAAAAAATCACAATAATTTGAGTCCATATTTCTTAAAGTGTATTTCAAAATATTATCAACAACTGCATAAAAATATTTTTTCAATTTTTTTACTTTAAATAAAATTGAATGGAATCTTTCTCTCATTTTCCAAATGAGGTACTTTATGATCTTTTCAAAAAATTAAGGAAATAATGTTTTTTAACATATACGACACAAGAGTCTATTTTCCACCATTACGAAACATTATAATTTTTAATATTTCCTTATAATATTACAAGGTTATTTTCAAAATAAATGTTTTCTTTTATAATTATTCTACTTTTAAATCATTTTAATGTAAAAAATGATATTTCTCTCAAAGAGTTTTAATTAATTTATCATATTATTTCCATCTATGACAACATCCTTTGGTTTATTTATGCTTAATTGTGGTTGATTTATTATCATACAATATTCCATATTTCATTTAAGAATTTATGATATTCTTGATTGTGTATGTGCTATTTTTATACCATTCATGGTTTATGGTTAATGTATTATCATTTTATATTATAGTTTTAGTACGAATATTTTTGTTATATTTCACCCTTTTCATATATATAATTAATTAGGCATAATAAGTGGTGGGTGTGGCCTGTTAAAACCCCTTGATGCATCGGTAGTTCTCATGAGGCAATTGTGTTTCTTGGAAGGAGGACTTTATGGTATTTTTATTTATGGTCTTGGAATGTTGCCTTGATGGTATGTTTATGAAGTCTAGAATTATGCATTTTCTAGTTACGTAATTTATATTACATTTGATTATTCGACTAGTATAATATCAATTTGAATGTTTAAATTGAATTATTTTATTTATCCTTTCTATAATATGCGAAATATTTTGTTTAAAATTCTTTTTGTTCTGTTTTTTACCTTACCTTAAATGATTATGCAGATTTTTGATAGTTTTCCGTATATTTTTATCCTTACTTAGCATCTGAGCTCACCCATTTCTTATGTTTCATATTCCCTAGAATGCAATGAATTATAATATGACTAACCTGATGGTATATTCTAAGGGATATGAGTTTTTTAAAAGATGACAATATGTTTTTTAATATTATGATGTAATGTAAAACTTAAGACTGTATCTAGTATTTCTAAGGCTACTAAACTAATCGGTATTTTGGGATTTTATTTTTTTCATCATACGAAAATTAAAAAAATGCACCAACTTTAGATAACTGTTGGTGAGGGGTAACATAGTTGTTGTGACGTACCTCTAGATTGTTTGTCTTTGATTGAGTATATATGGATATTCTTATTACACGTGTTGTAGACATATACTGTGTAGAGCTAACTGTACCTCCACCTTTGCATTTTATTTTGGTTTCAAGGTGTCTTACAGAGTATAGTTATACTCAGCCCTGTCTGGGGTTTTCCTTCATGTGTCGTGTCTTATGCAGACGAGCGACCTTCTAATGGAGTGCTAGGTAGACCTGGACTAAATAGTGTTTTGTGGGATTAGGCTGGACAAGGTGTTCTTACAGCTATATATAGCAGTCTTAGTGCCACTTCAAACAAGATAGACTTGTGGTTATAGGCTTATATTTCTTGGGATTGTATTTTGGACCAGTTTACCATACTTTTTATAATTTTTTTCATACTCTCTTGGTTGGGATATAATGGTATTATTGAATTGTTTACTTATTAGTTTTTACATTTAATAATTTTTTCATGATTGTAGATGTATGCATATGTACCGACACATAGGCAATGCCTCCCATTCAAGTGATATTCCAACTCCATGCTAGAAACCATCCCCTGTGATATTGGAGGTCGGATTGGGGAGTCGTGGCACGGACCCCACTATGATGGGTTGTGATATTAATGTTTTTCAATGAAACCATGACCAAAAAAATAAATTGAGATGATCATTGATGTGTTACAAATATTTTGAAATACTATAACTCTAAACCAACAGGAATGATTTCTAAACAAAATTATAAATGTATATAAATTTACCTAACCTATTTTCATAATCCTCTTATAAATATCTATATTTTTTAATAAATCATCTTATTAGTTATCATAATAATATAAATTAACAAAACTATATTGGAAATTCATGTTCAATTTTGAAATTTTGGAAAGGATTTTATTATATCAGAAACTATGTGATATTATTGTAGACATATTTAATATAGAATTAAATAGAGATTTCTTTCATTCATATTTATTGAATGAAAATAAAACAATTATATTTAAAAAATTAATTTAATTTTCAATGTTTTTTTAAATTTTTTTATTTATAATTTTTCAATAAATGTAATCAAAAAAATAAAACGTTATTTAATAATTTTATCATTGATTTTTTTTATTTTTAATTATCACATGCATTAATAAGGAAGAATATTCAAATTAAAATATTATAGTGAAATTGTCGAGAAATTTCATTAAAATATCTCTATTTATATTAATTGTTCATGTATTTATTATTGGATTGAATATTATCCTTGTTAATATTATAAAAGTATATGGAATCCTTTTCAAAATGTTCATTAACATTATTTATAAGATTTTATTTGACCCATTATTATAATAATTTGATTAGTTATTCATAAGTTTTTTTAATGTCTAAATAAAATGTTAATCATGGATCCCTATTCTTATTTGTATCTCCCATTTATATTTTTATTAATTTTTTAAATAAACTACTACCTATATAATAATTGTAGTGAATATATATGATATTATAATAATTATTATATTTCTCTCTTTAGATGATCATTCTGATTACATGTTATTATTATTATCTTAATAATATTTTTTAATTATTTTATACCACTCAATTATTGTATGTACTGTGTCATTGCTATCAAAAAAAGTTATTTAATTCTCTTTGATAATTTTTGGAAACAACTATTCTATATGATGGATTATAATATCATATAATCAATGTTTCTTTCATTATTATTTCAATAATACTGATATTTGCATATTTTATTTTACTATTATGATCCTTATTTAAGGGCCTCAAAATAGATTGATGTGTGATGAAAATAACATACACAATTGATATTAAAATAAGAAATGATAAAAAACCAATAGTAGAATTATTGTGAAATATTGTGAAGTGAACCACATACATTACAAACTGTATACATCCATTGGATATCATTCATCAAATAAATTCAAGGATAAAAAACTAGAGATGTGTTTCTGGACAATCCTAAGGAATTATTATTTCATTAAATTCATACCACCGCTATTAGATTTTATATATTAAATCATTTAAAAACATTGTGGGGCCAAAAACAACTTTTCAATTCTAAAAATGTAGTCTTCTTCTATATATTGTACATTATTGTTATTTATTTGGTCATGGTGTAGGTATAAACATAATCATTCAAAAATAAGGTATATAAAACATATAAAAAGTGTTACATGGTTGTTCAACCTAACCAAAGGTAAATACACATTTTTTAGACTACCCTCATATAAAAGTCTTGGATCGGTATTGATATCATAGTAGAATTGTGGATTAGTGTAATATTTCTAGTTTTTTAGTTGTAAATTAAGGAGGAACAATTAATTTTCAACTACTAAATGGGTAAAATCATGAGAAATTATTAATAATGGAAATTTGAAATATGAAAATAATCTAATTGATTTTTTTATGTGTGGAAGAAGGCTTATAAGGTATCCTACATTTTTTGAGAATCATCACTCGTTTTCGGTAGCTGAAATCGAAATTTTGAAAAGATGGATCATATCATGCATGGTTGGGGAATAGTTATTGAAAAACATATGGACATTATATATAACCTAGTTTCCATAGGTGAATAGGATAGGTAAACCAGGTAGTAATCTAGTGAAAACCATGCTAGACTATGTAGTTCATTGCAAACATATCACATAGTTGTCACACATTCTATTTTACTATAAACCATTACCATATAAGGTTTGTAGTGGTTAAGAAGTTCCAACCATATGATTGGAATATAGTTTTTTCAAATATGAAACAAAACCATGAGACCCATTAAGATGAGTAAAATTACCCTTCTTCACCTATTATCATTTTCCATGTATCCAAATTTTTCTTTCTTTCACTTCACCCTTGTACCCGATCCACCTTATCCCTTCTTCCATGAGTGTTATTCCCCATTCTTAGTCAAAATATGATTTTGTCATATGTGTTAGAATCCTTGAAGATAGACTTCTATTCTGTTAGCCTTTATTGAGTTTTTATTTGAAATCCCCTATGCTTGGATTCTTTGGTTTGGGTTTACCATCATGATTCCCCCAGAATGATGTGAAATCAAATACTGGTGTTTTGGGTTACACATTTGCAATGAGAAGGATGAAATATGTGGTCAATCTTTATTTTCTACATATTCTTTCATTATAATATGTGACCTTAGTGATTTTATAATAATTTATTCATTAAATTTAATAATGATAATAATTTATGGACATCTTCGAATAGGGATTTTCTTGTGAGTGGTGTCAAGGGTAATTTGGATACCTTTTTCACATGGAATGCCAAATTTACATTGAGAAAAAAGAATCCACTGAGTTATCTGAAGTTATTAATTTTTTATTTTATATTAAATAGTTTAATGATGTAACATATTGTTTTTTATTGTACTATAGCTATCCAATATCAGTATGATCTTGGAAAATGATGTGGCATGAATCGGAAAATAGAGAGCTTGGATGGATTAGTCGAGATCTATTAATAAATGGGCAATATATTCCCAAAGGTAGGTGGTGTATCATACATGCCTTGTAGAATTTATGGATTTCTATGTAACTATTCTTACACAGGGTCATTTTCCTAAGGGAAGTACCCATACATAGATCCATTGTAAGGAAATACATAAATTAAATCAATCTTGATGTAATGATATATGAGCACCAAGGGTCACTAATTACCCTTTCGCACTAGAATAAATCATAAACATGGGACTATTACTGAGATATAAGATCCCTTGTAGGATTCCTACACTTTATTACTCCTTTTTATGATCCTAAAAGTGATTCCTTTACTAAAATATTAACATAGAGGATCACAAAAGGTATTATTCTATTTCATTAGATCCTTAAAAATCATGAGTATTATACCTCTCCTGAACACTGAACAAGGGGGACTATTGTAATCCCTAATTATTGACCTATCCTAGTCTAGTATATCATTGTTTTATTTAGATATAGTATGGGGTGTAACCTAGAATCCATAAACAACATGTAATACCATGTGGTTATGGTAGTAGTTGTGTGTTTAGATGTTCAGTCACCCTCACTCGTATATTAGTCATTCACCTAGTTACTACAGATGCAGTATAGATTTCTAGAGGTATTTATTGGTACATATACAATAGGCCTGATGCGATTTGATGCTTTGATGGGGATTTCAAGACATTATTCTTGGATCCAACTCATGATATTTCTTTTTAATATTTACCTTTTACAGAATATCCTTTTCCTTCTTACAATTCCTACCTACACATGGATTTTTATAGGTGGATGCCTACATTGACCGAGAACCCCTCTTCCTAGTGTTTCCCATTAGATTCGAATTGGATTAGATCCAAGATATTTCTAGATATTTTTACTTGTTTTTAAATCCTCTGAGTAGTTGATACTATTGACAACCCAGATGGTTTATATTGATATCCTCCAGTGATGCCAAGGATACACCCTGAGATTAGGCAGACACATCATTACTACAATGCCAAAAAAATTTAGGGGATTAGGCTTTTAAGTGGGTTATTGAATGGATAATGAGTATTATCTTAGGCCAAGATAGTATTATTTATATAACTTAAGGGTCATCTCAGTTAGAGATCATCAGAGTTTAAACTTCATAAATTCTTATGAACCTAGACCAAAGATTCCAACATCAAAATATATTACACATGACTTGAGTGGTTTGGATTCTATCTCAGTACCTTATTAAGAAGATATACATATATTACCTAAAATACTATTTTATAGTGATTTTAATAGTGAATGGGTGATCCTAGGACTAGGATATGTATCACTCGGTGGTGACATAGCTTTCTTAGAGATATTTCCAATGATATATGAAGAAATTATTGTCGATTGGGATTATGAACCTGAGGATGAACATAACTATATGCATATTCAATTCAACGGCATCAAAATCATGTCTTTTATTAACTAGATATCCACATGATCTTGGTCACAGACCTAGGAATCAATTGGTGACTTTTTTATTCATTTTTTGACTCCTTAATTACACACACATATATATATATATATATATATGATGGTACATTATTCTAATTGTGTCTCAGCTAGGCTGAGCTCATTTCTTGAGAATTCCTTTTATAGCCCCTCCATTCAGTTTTTTTCTAAAAGTTATATATTATTATTAATGTTATCATGTTGAGAATTTGTGATATACATTAAAAGAATATTACTGAATATGTACAGTAGTTTGTTTTTGGTTCACTAATGAGTTTTTTACTCACACCCTGCTCATGACACCATTTCACAGGGGTACCCATGCAAACGTTAACCTTTTTAGGAAAATAATGGGCTAAGGTATGGGTTTGGACGATAAGGATGGATCATATTTTTACGCTGAGATCGGATATGTGGTTCAGATTAATGTTATCATTAGAGATGTTACATATGTATATGATTTTACTTTATGTAAAACAAATTTTTTGTGGTGTTTAAGTTTAATCTAGATTTGTGGATCAAGGCATACTAGAAGGAGGTCAGTAATTGATGTGACTATTGTCTAAAAAAGGAAATCAGCTTCTCATGCAATATATTTTACACAAAGTGTCCACATATTATAGTCTTTCTAGTTTGTGATTTTACTGATGAATGATTTAAATAATTTAATGTGTCTATAAATGCCTATATTTGGTTTTCCTATTTGGGTTCTTAGTGGAATTTTACTCAAATGTACTGACTTATATATATATATATATATATATGATGTCAGGTCTTGTGGTTCTGTGGTGAGGTGTTCAAAAATGAGTTTGATAACTCATTTCACATAAACAAGAGGTTCACTGACCCATGTTAGTCGATATAGAACATGGTACTCATGTGTTGGACCCCTTGTGGGGAGTTTTATCATACATTTGGTTATTTAATGTATCAGAAAAAACCTATACATTATTTTCCCATATAGTTTGTAATGTATTTTTTCATAACTAAATCGTGTGGGAGATATAACCTGGACTGAATAAATAACAATTGTTTCATATTTTTGGCCCTCATTGGTAAACCTTGAAAAAATATTCCATTTTTTAAAACCCTTTTGTTATTATACATTTTCATTTTCATTTAATTAATTTTTCTTAACAAACTACGTTGACTTTTTTCTATCTAGCTTACTACGGTATTTTACTTAACTAACCAAAGTTTCTAGTTTCGTAGTCGGATCCGCTAGTACAATGTGATATGTCTATAAATATTAACAGTAATCAAGAACCTCGATTGGGTATTACTATATATGTGTTCACTATGTGGATCAGATCATTATCTTTTTATTATCATTATAACCCCCGGGAGAAGTTCCTTATGAGATTTCCAATAGAGGATCTGGGCCTTACAATCCAATGCATTGTAGGTGATGGCATTATAATATTTTCTTCATTGTTATGAGTTTTTAATGGGTTTTACTTTAATGTATAACATATGAATTAACAAATTACATAATTTTAATTATGTTGAATGGTTTTGACCCCATTTGGTCGATGTTATCCTTAGCACCCTATGAGAGGGCTGATAAGTGTGTTAGATGTCTTATGTTGAGATGGTTGTGTATATGAATCCCTATGAGATGTGACATTAGGGAGAGGTTTTAATGATTGGATATTTGGTAATAATGTATGACCTAGTTATGAGAATTGATCAGTAGGTCTGTGTGGGAGACATATGTGCCATTAGTTTTAACTGATACCCTAGTAGTTAGAAGTTTAGTTTTATCGAGGGAAACTCATATATTTGGTTTTCTGTTGTTTATGGATTCCATTGAGTTTTTTATCATTTTATTATTATATTGATGAAATAGATCCATATGAGTTTTATGGGTTTTTTAATATAGGAATGATGATGCCTTTTATTTCTAAGGAAGCACCTACGGTTCCAAGAAATCAGGATTGGCTTTAATGGGATTGATTGTTTAGGTTCCTAGCCATGTTGACCATTGGTTCTGTAATTTGAAACATGATTAGATTAGGTTTTTAATCTCATTAAATGAATTATTCCGTGTTATGGGTTTTTTCGTAATAAATCATAGTATAGGTACAGTGCTCGATTATGAAGATTATTTCCAAGGGTGATTTTTGGGCTTAATGTAACTAGGGTTCCTTGTATCATGGTCATATTTTCTTTATTAATAGGTGAATCATAGAGAAATTAGTTGGGTGATGATGGGGTCATTTGGGAAGTGCGTTATTTTAGCACGTAAATCATAAAACATGTTGTTTGTTCAAGGTAACTACTTAGAATGGAATTTTGGTTAGTTGATAGGTTTGAACCAATGATCGGTGGTTTTCAATTTGATTCTTGTGGGAATAGTGACTTGTAGATTTCGGTAAAATAATTGGAATTCCCCATAAAAAGGGATTTTTGGGAAATTGATAAGGTTTCATGAGGTGGTTGACCCATGGATGGAACTGCACCAACATTATCAAGAGATATTGTTTCCAGGTTTAGTTAAGTCATGCCAAAACATTTTCAATATGAGTGTGATCATGGCTTAGTGACACATTATTATCGATGAAATATTAGTGTAAATTATGATATCCCAACCCAATAGGGCCTACCTTACTAGATAAAAACTATTCTCCCAAATACCTATGATTTCCTCCATAGTCTAGGGGTTGGAGACAAGAAGCAAGATAGAATATATAATTTGGAGGCCTTTTCCCAATTTACCTATACACATTCACGCAAACATATCCATGAAGAACTGTAGAGGAATAAATTAAAGATTTCAAAATATAGAGTATAAAACATGTATTCAATAAACTATTGGTAATACAAGGAGTGTGAAGAATAAAACAGAATTAAATGAAAAAATACACACCCATTTAGAAAAGATGTTCTAACCAAATAATAACTGGAAAATAAATTATGAGAGAGTATGACTCCATATCTTCAAGCCCAACAACTATTTGTAGTCTTTTCACCCTGAGTATCCATATTCTACTAAGAAATAAATACAAACCTATCTATCACATTGATAATAAAAACCACCTGTGGTAAAATCCCATGTATGGGTGAGTGTATACATACATAGTAGGATGCCTTGAAAATCGAATGGGGTGAAATAGGAGACTTGATCGACGTAGTCATATCAACCCAAAGAAATAGAAAAAATGAAACTGAATTACAATAGATATATATGATTATATAAGAAACCTAAATGAGACATATAGGGGATATACATCTCATAGTCTAGCCTAGGATAATGATTCTACTTGCTGGTCCAAAGGTCCATCATTTATGCCTTACATATCGTGTGTCTGTTAGAGAAATGTATCATGTGGAGAACCCACACCAAGCTATTGCATTTCATAGTTTAGGGGGAACAATATCTAATTAGAGGACCAATGATTTTTTCAAATAAGGTTTTTCACAAATAGGTAGCATAACCATTCCCCGGTACAAATAATAGGATTTTACTTAGTAGGTAGAGGACCCATACCCCCACACAAAAGGAGGGTTTCACTCAATAGGTAGAGGACTCATGCCCTTGTACAACATTAGGCGTACACCTAGTAGGTTGACGACCCATTCCATAGTATAATAGTATGACATCACTTAGTAGGTATATTACCCATTACCTATTACAATAGAGGGTTCCACTCAGTATGTAGATTACACATTGCTCGGTACTACATGAGGGTTTCACTCAATTGGTGGAGGTCCCATGCCATAGTACAATAGAATTGTGACACTCATTAGGTAGAGGACACATTCCACGGTAAAACATGTGGGTTCTACTAAAACCAATTAAAATATTATGGGGGACCTATAACCTTGTATGATAGGGGGTTCAAACCGTCGCCTCACTATGACGATCCTTATCATCCACTACCATTATCAAGCATCCCTTATAAAAGCATAATTCTCAGAACATATTGTATTTTATCTCAAAATATAATATGAATCATACAATTGTGTTCAATGAATAAAATCACACATGATAGGCTACTCATGAAAAAATATGTGTCAAAACCTGGATTCAAGAGGTAGATGTTTCATCATAAGGAACAGGATGTGTAACGGGGTCCACAAGGTTAGTGATCTACATCATCATCCTGCAATATCTCCATTGTACGTGGCTCAATGACCATGACCCCATTAGCATCATGTATAGGGACCACATTGAATTTCTCAGCCTCCCAAGGCCTTCCTGTGTGCTTTGGGCCACGTTTGTATCCTTTAGGTCATGCATATGTACCTGGTCATGTCAAAACCTAGGTACCTTGCCATTTCCAAACCCTTGTAGTCAGTCCATGTCTGTGAGTTTTTTTGTGCCCATGACCATGTACTCCTAGAGTACACATCGAGCCTACAACACTAGTTTACATGTCTTGTGGGTATCCCACATGTTATTTAATAATTATCTCACATGGAAACCCTATCCGCCACATCGAGGAGACAACGCGACATGTATTATTTTGGACTATATGTGTTATATCTTATTTTTACTAAATGTGTTATATATATCATTTGGGTTATTGATATACAACTCCCAATACTGAATCTATAATTTTACCACCAAAAATAAATGGAAATATCCTCTATTAATCGATTTTATCCCCCTACTATTTGGAAAATGGATTTATAATCCTATACTAAAACACACCACATGACTCATGGTCCTCTCATTATTATTTTCACTCTAGATCCCTTATCAAGGGTGTACCACCTATGTTCCATATTGATCAATCCACAACACACATATCCCGTCATTATGTGAATATCCTTTTAGAATCCATTGGTCTGGTCACACATTTAATTCCCTGAAAATGTCGAACCGTGGACCCATAGACAAATAGTGAATAATGAGAAGTACAGGTTGGGGAAATTCACTAGAAAAAAATATTCATCAATCTATTACCAAGTTTTCAAGGAAAAAGATAATAGATCAAGGATATTCAAGGTGAAAATAGGTTATAATCAATAGTAAAATGAATAAACAACATAATTTGATTGGATGGATCATGCAAAGTTTGGAAAACACAAGAAATAAAATTATAGAAATTAATTCATGATTGATTGTTTCAAAAGGACAAAAATCCAAAAAATAATATAACATACCAAAATTTTGGTTATTTTATTAATTATGAATCCTTTCTTTAGTGATATGTAGAGGCTTCTGTGTTTTCTACCTATGGATTCACCAGGATGTGATCCAAAATCATCTTCAGATCTTGATCCTGCATTGAATAATGGTTGAACCACTTCTCAGTAATCCCAAGGTTATGTAGCTAAAATAGTTAATTTTACATAATAGAAAACTTATTTAGGGAAAATAGGCTATAATTATAAAATTAATTAATTAATTAATCCTCCTAATGTATCCTCCAACGGCAACATCCTCAAAACATCTAATGTCGACAAACTTTATTTTTTTCCTAGGGTAAACCCCGATTTTAGATTTAACCATTGTCTTATATTTCTTATCGAAAACTCTTATCATGATATATTCCATTATTTCATAATAATTATGTGCACTTTTTATAAATATATTTACTATTTATATGAAATTAATTTCAGCCACACTATGCCTTTGAATCATGATCTTTCTTAGCACTTTGTTCAGAATATATTGCTTAATATATTTCGATGTCTTACATGAAAAAAAATAGAAAAAATAAAATTTTCCCCCCTTCAAATATTTTCATCTTTCTAAAATAAAAACTAGGAATAATTATGTGGATACTAAGACAACATCTGGCTCTCACATTCCCTGGAAATCTCGTGCATGATTCCATAGAGCCACATTACATGAACCAAGGGAAGGTTCTATGCATACATGATCCTATAATATTAATCCTCGATTCCCACCTGGTACTCTATTAAGGTATCTCCATCCTCAATAACCACCTCACCAATGTCAATATATAACATGTGTATGATCATTCATATATCTCATCATCTATGACACATGGAAGACATCTTGTACTAGATCCAACTCTAGTTATAGGTCTAAATTTTAAGAAAACTCGCCAACCCTTTGTATGATCTCAAGTGTCCCGATAATCCTTAAGGATAGATTTCATTACAATTGAACTATTCAAAATACTCATCATTGGGACAATCTTAGTAAAATACGGTCATGCTACTCGAAAAACAATGGCATATGATGTCAATATATATATTATTTCTTCCAATAATAATATATTTTCATCAACTCTCAAATCACCTTGACCTTATCCATCATCACATTCACCATCATTATCCCAAAAATAGTTGTCTCATTGATCTCAGTATAGCATAAGAATTTCCATCTGGGTCTCTTATATAGGGCATCAAAATGTTCCAGAAAAATAGTAAAGCACTAGAGATTATTATAAGGAAAATCTTATAATGTTATGTGATCCTCCCAAATCCAGATGATGTCTAATAAGAAAGAACCCATCATGACCTCCATCACCTAGACAGTTTACTTATTATTCCCACCCTTTTGGTGGTGAAAAGTTGTAACCATCCTAAACTAGATCCCCAATGCCTCTTACGAGCCTCTTCACAATGGTGATGTGAATTGTGCATCGGGGTCAGAGAAATCCTCAAGGGAACGTCATGAAGTAGGGTAATCTCCCACAATCAAACATTACCAGACACTCCACTAGACACTACTGGAGGATAGTAAGGAAGTTCTCTTACTTGGTACATCGATCAACTATCACCCTAATGGAATTATGTTCTCTCACTCTCTTTAATAGATCTGTCACAAAATCCTTAGATATTTAATCCCATTTCCACTCTGTGATATCAAGAGGTTGCATCAATCCTTCCAAAACATGGTGCATTGCATTAATATGCAATCATGTGAGACACTGAGAGTCAAATTAATCAACTCTCTGCCACATTCTATCCCAAAAAAACTATGATTGAAGGTCTTTGTAAATCAATTCTACAATAGGATGCATATAAAAAGGTGAACTATGAATTTCCTTCATCACTTCCTCTAACATTGTGACTGAAACCACCATTTGTCCCTAGAAAAGTATTATGATATTTCCTCCTTTAGAGAATCCACCAAGTAAATTTCCTAAGGATATATTATCACAATGAACCTTATAGTCTATTTACCCCGATAGATCTTCCCTCACATGCTGGATATGTGGATGAGTCAACACCATTTAATAAAGATAAGTTCCAACCCTATCCACCACCATGATCATCTTCAATGAATCCAACTTTTCAAATTCATCCTATAACAGATGATAATGGGAATTTATACTAAGGGAATATTCCACTATGTTAACCTTCCCATGAGTATTCATTATCTCAAAGTTAAAGTCATACAAGAACTCTAACTAGTGCCACTTTCATAGTATTATATTTCTATTCAGGAACACTTACATGATATTCTAAGGGTCTGAGTAAACAAAAAAGCTCTCTACCAAAATATATTTTCTTTATATCCTTATAGAGAAGAATACCAATGAAAAATCTAGGTGTTGAGTTACATAGATAATCTCATAGTGTCTCAAATCCCAACCGATATGTGATCAATACCGACCTCTGAATCATCTCTGAGCTGAGCCCAGATACATAGGAATAAAAATACACTATGTACTGCATTCCCTCCTCTAGTTGACACAATATAGTATCACTTTTCCGATTCATCCTCAACATCACTGTGTCTCTATGTCTATACTTAGTCCTCGTAAATATAACCCATTTCTAGATAACGGTGGTTAAATAGGGTTAAATCATATAGAATTTCTCTATGAATATCATGTAGTACCATTCAATGATAATAAATATTTATAAGTTTCTAATGATCTTTTGTTGAACCCAATAAATAAATACATCATCATTTGCTAGGCCCACAAATAATTCATGATTAGAAATGGCATTCCCCAGAATTTAAACCACTTGGATCTAGAAATAGAACATTGAGATGTTAAAATAAATCCATTTCTCCCAATGAATGTCTAGTACCATTCTCATGTGCTCTTCGTTGTCCTCATATAAAGCATATTAGAATATTATTTCATCAATAAAGACAACAAAAAATTAATCTATGTGTTCCTAGAACCATCTCGTGCCTCACAACGGATCAATGTGGTCATCACTACACAATAACGATTATTTTTTTTATATCATGGCCTGATTTTGATAATGATAATCAACACAAAGATGAATAATCTTGTCTACTTTTTTCACAAACAATACCGGAAGAGCTTAGGTGGACACAGTAGCTCAAATAAAACCCTTCCCTAGAAGGTCATCTAAAATAACCCTTAGCACCAAGAGATTTTTTGGGGACATTTAATATTCCAAATAATATATTATAGTGGACTTAGAGTTAAATTAGATGAAAAAATACATCTCCCTCCTCTGAGGTAGTCCCTGAACATTCCTCATGGAAAATTTCCATATAAAAATTGTAGACACAAGGAACCCATAGTTTTGATGATTACACTATTCTAAGGGAAAATATTTATAACTGATGGGTAATGGGTCACAATTACTAATCAAAAGACCCACCTACTCTTCCATGAAATCTCTCCCTTCCACAAAGGATAGTGTCATCCCATTTATCCAATGACATTTGACTCATCATTGGTGACAATCAATCTAGGGTCAGACCGTTGAACAGACATCCATACCCAATATGATATCATAAGGAATAATTTTGATGACCAAAATGTCCCAAATTAAACTCTCTTCACCAATAGATATCTCCTACTATTTTAAGATAAGAGATATTGAAGTAGTGTTCCTTGTAGTAACCTCATGGAAAAACTATAGTGATAAAATCACTTATTTTTTATACTGATCTCCAAATATGAGTAAGTATTTGATTTAATGACTTGAACTTATTTATAGAAGTAATAAATCACGTGTAGTCGAAAAACAAATCATACCTCTAGTCATCTTATGAGCTTCCAGGTCAATATCATCCCTAGCCTACAGCTAATAGTGACCCCGACCGATCACTCCCTGGGCCTGATATAGGATCTCTATTTGTGTTGGTGGTGGTAGTTTCTCTTATTATCATCCAAAACTAGTAGATCCTCCTTCAATATCCCCACATACTCCTTTATTAGCTATTCCTATTTGGGGTTTCCCTATCTTCACTTAGGGGTACCATGACCATAGTACTTCTTTATACATGGAAATATATTTGAAATCGCTCTTACCTCCCCAGTATGTCCTATTAGGAAATAACATTCCATGTCACCTTTCCCATAACATGCATATCATATCCCCTCTTAGGTCTACTTTTTTCCTCTATGTGGTCAATGTACTCCATGGCCATGTGCATGAGTCTGGCTGTGAGAATATCTCATATTCCAAGACCCTACCAATTGTTGTCTAGTAGCTACTATAGATGAATCAAACCCATGATTCCCACTTCTAGCACAATTTTCATGGTTCCCCTCGTTTTTGAATCTATTTGACAAATTATTTCTTTTTCACCCAAGCATATGTGGGAATACATAGTGGTATCCCACAAGTAAAAATTCCTCTATGGAGACCCTTCCCAAACATTCATGCCCACAAGTGAACATCCCTAATCATGATGAGGGTGTTCCATCTATGGTTTTAAACCTCATGAAATAATAAAAAAAATTAATCTCTCCCAAATAATGATCCAAAATATATGAAATCAGAGTTGAGAACAAAAGAAATTGGTAATACACCTCATTAATTTATTGTTGGATTTCAAACCATGAGTGTTTTAAATAATCATGCTTCTGCATGACTATAATTTAGTAGTTTCTAGATTCTCTGTAGAAAATACTATTTGCCAATGTAAAAACATTATCAATCAATGTATACACAACTCTTAAAACTCATATCTCTGAATCAATCCAAGACATTAGTACTTGGGTATTTGGCCCACAACATAACCTCAATGGAAACTATAACTAGAAATTATGCATTATGATAACCCTGTGTGCATCATCATTCTACTCTATTGGTATAATTTTATTCTCATGATAATGGGTGATACTAACATCTAAACTGGAGGAACGATCTCATGATATGGTCATGGAATTGATGCCAAATCACTCATTAGATCTTCATCACACTACTGAATATGTAACTAATCTATCTATGTTCCTGGAGGAAGCATGAAAGTAATCAATACATGCCATGGAAAGATTGGAATATATGTACGGGGAGACACTTAAAAAATTATAGTCAAAGGACTCAATAAATATAATAAATGTATCAATGAACCCTTAAAACAATGTATTGTCATGTCATATGAAAAATAATGTAGTTAGTATCCTAGTGAATTGATATGTCGGCTACTACACCAAAAATGGGTTCCCTATCCTAACAAATTAGCGACACTTTGACACTATTTCCCTATAATCACAAACAAACCTCATAATAGGAAAACTACAAACATATTCCTATGTGTGAACCACCTTTGATACAAATATGTGACGAGCCAACACCCTAGGGCCTTCTTGGCCTAGGGAAGACCAGGCCACCACAACCCAAAGCCCCCCACCATAGTTCAGGGGTTGTCAAAAATCAAAAATAATGAATAACTAATATCGGAGGTTATTTCAAATTATAAATTTAAACATGAAACCAATTTTCTCCACGTAGATGTGTAGAGGAATAAATTAAATTATTTAACATATAGAACTAAAACAACACATGAAACAAACTACTTTGAATGAAAGGAGTGAGACATAGTAAAGTAAAATGATATGGGAAAAATAAACTCCCTCCCATAAAATAATTCCCAACCCAAAAAAGTCAAAAATAAATGTTGAGAGAGTGAAATTATGAACAATTATCCTATCCACCATATTTGTCCTATACACCTGAGTATCTCTATAATCTTCCAAAATCAACACTAACCTATCATTAATATAATAATACATGTCACGTGTGGGAAGATCCCATATAGATTTGAGCATATATATATATACCCAGAAAGATGCCCTGAAAACTAAAAGGAAGAAATAAGAGACATGATAGAAGTGTTGAGCTCAAACAAAAGTAATAAGGAAATGAAACCTAAGGAAAACACACACACACTCATAGATATATATATATATACATATATATATATATATTCCTATATAATATACATAGATGGGAGGTAAGGGGATATCCATATCATATCCCACCTAGGATGATGAGTTTACATGTAACTCTAATGGACTATCATAGATGCCTAGCAGCTCTAGTGTCTTCCAAAAAACTAACTATGTGGAGAATGTGCCCCTAGCCACTGTTCAATATAGTCAATTTGGGGGAAATACCCATCTAGAGGACCCATTCCATGGTATGATAACGGGAGGACACTTTTTAGGAAGATTACCCTCACCTGGGTACAATAGGTGTCTTTCAATTAATAGGTAGTGGACCCATGACATGATACAACAGGAGTGTTCCACTCAGTAGTTAGTCAACCCAAGCCCTAGTATAATATAAGAGCACCACATAGTAGGTAGAGGACCCATTTCCTAGAACAACAAGGGGGTTCTAAGTAGTTGGTAGAGGACCCATTCCATGGTATAATAATAGGGTTCCACTCAGTATGTAGAAGTCAAATTCCCTCAAACAACCACGGTTGGATGCCACTCAGTTGGTAGAGGACCCATGCTCTGGTACAACAGGAGGGTTCCCCTTAATAGGCATAGGACCCATTCCCTAGTACAATAATAGGTTTCCAATCAGTAGGTATGGGACACATTTAGGGGTACAATAGAAGAGTGGCACTCAAACCACTATGATGAGTATGGGGGACCCAAACCTTGGTATGATAAGGGGGTTTCCAACACAATCCTCTCTCTGATGATGCTACCTCATCACTTCAATCTTAAAGAATTTCCCATAGAAACATTATTAACTGAAAATCTAAAATTGTATCTCAAAATCCACTTCTAATTAGACCATATTTTTTATGAGGAAAAGAACTCTGGAAAGGCAACTAATAAGACAAATTGGAATTAAAAAATAAAGGAGATACAGGAGGTATATGTTTTTTCAAGTGGTATATGGAATTTAAGGGGGCCACGTGGCCTATGACCCTAACTCATTTGCCTAATAGTGTATCCTCTAGAAATTTTTATGTATCCATATTTCCATAACTTTCATGTATAAAGACTACACGGTGTGCCTTACCCATCCAGGGTCTGCACATGTGATCTTTTCCATGGTTGTGTCCTTTGGGTTATACCAGTGTACCTGGTCATGTACCTGGACATGTCCTAAATCATCTACCCAACCATGTCCCAATCTATGTAGTTTGTACAAGTGTGTGTTTTGAGTTGTTCCCATTGTGTTGTACTCTTGGAGTACACGACAGGATGCTGGCACAAGGTCACATGGCATGTGGGGGTTTCACATGACATGTGATACTTATCTCACATTGAAACCCTAACCACCATGCCTTATGATTACATGTATTGTTTTCTTCAATACAACACATCATGTGGTATGTTTTTTCATAGAAATATAGATATTTCATGTTAATTACATATCTTCCACGCCCACCACTAAATCTGACGTTTGACTACTAGAAATTGGTGGAAATCACATTCGGAAATCAATTATGGCCCTCTAGTGGTTATTAATCATATTATCAATCCTATGATCAAAATATCCATTGGTATTACGTGACTCCCATAATTATTGTCACTCTAGATCCTAGATCCAAAGAGTATTTCCCATGTTCAATCCCAATCCATCCACACCTAGCATTGTCAAACTATGGCCCCATATCCCAATGATGAAGAACATGAAAAATAACAGGGGAAGGGAACAATAATAAATATGCATCAATTGTTTTCAAACATTTCATGTCCAATGATAATAGATCTGGGATATTCGGGTAGAGAATCAACTCATAATCAATATTAAATTGAATGAACAACATAATTTAATTCAAGGGGTAATTCAATGGTGGGAAAATTACATAAATTTAAGTAGATAATTTAATTCATTCTTTATTGTTTCAAAATGGAGGGAATCTAAAATTAGTGTTCCCTACCCTAAGATTATATCATTTATTGGGGAAGAACACATATGCCAATTATGTGGGGATCCCACAATGTTTGTTTCATGTTGATTCACCTCAATCTGATCATTGTTCATCGCCTCATCCCAACTCTCCAATGAAAAACATTGGAACCTCATCTAAACAATTCTATGGTTATGCACCTAACCATTTCAATTTTCAATAATATGCTACTTATAGAGGAAATATTGGTTATAGGTATTAAATGAATTAATGAAATAATATAATTAATTAATTCACTTAACATGTCCATAAGAAATTTCCTCATTTGATTGTCTGACTGCTGTAATCATAAGTCTTGTAAAGGGGAAATATAGCATTCTAGACTCAACTATGGTTTCAAATTTCTGATCCAAGACTTTTTTCAGAAGTTATTGATTTATTTATGAATAAAAACTACTGCATGACGTAATTATAATTTTTTTAATTAAAAAATTAATTTTAGGATCAAAAGGACTTGGAATCATGAACCATCTCATCATCGGGGTTTGAAATTATTCCTTAAGATATGTTATTGTATTAGAAATCAAAACAGAGTCTCTATATACTCCTTATTAGAGATGATCATGCATTACATCTTAACATTTCCTGAAGTATACTAATATATAATAAATTATATTCTGATCTGACTAAATATATTTTTATGGTTTGGTGATAGAACAAGATGAGGATTCCCTAAAGGAGCTACATAAGAAAATTTAGATAGTCGGTATTTCACCATAAGAAATTTGAGGGTGGTGAAACTTTTTTTAGTTAAAAGTTACTGTATTCCATGTAAAATGTTCTTGGTAAGCATATATGGGTTATGTTATAATGTTGTGAGTTAACTTTAATAATGAGATGGTTTTTCCTACATCAATGGTTATGTATATAAGTGCATGGAGCATAGGTTTTTGATGATCAAAATCTCTTTTAATTTGTGTGACAACAAGGATTCTCCTAAGGTGTGAAGATGGATGTCATGTGAGGATTTGACAAGTCATTGGATGGTTTTTTTGGATTCATATGTCATAATATAGAGGGATTACTTTTTATAGATTAACTTTAGAATGTATAATATATATTCAGATACAGATTTTGGTGGAGTCTGAGTGCAGTCATTAATCCCAACATAGCTTATTAAGATATATGGTTATCGAGGCAGGAGTTTTGAAGTGTCCATGAAGTGACATGATAATGAATAATGAAAGTGGATGGTTCAACAAAGATATGTAAATTGAAGTTGGTTATGGGATTCAAAGATCATGAATAAAATTAATTTTGTATGGTTAGGGATAAAGGCATCAGATTAGGTTTTGGTGATGCATTAACTATGGGATCTAATCATTTTGGAGAATATTCTTCCAAAAGTGGTTGGGCTTGTATTCTTTCATATAGGTGGATTTGGTTACATTAACACCCCAAGATATTATGATATATCATTTTTAATTAAATTCAACTTATTTTATTTTTTACGATGGATGAAAAATCCCAGTCTAAATGAAACATCATACACTATTAAAATAAATTAAATTGTTATCTATTTATTAGAAATAAAGTAAAATCCATTTTAAAGAAAAATTATGGTTTTCTGGAGAATAGTTTTTTCTAAATGTTTTTTCAGTCTTGCATTGAACATATAATTTAAAATTGATATTTTTACCAACTTTATAATTTTTATTTTACAAAATTTTCATTAAATTTTAAATCAATGTGTCAAAATGTTTTTAAGAATAATATTTTTGTCTTTTCTAAAAAGTTATTTTTTATGAATAGTGAAAAATCATGATTTTTTTAACTGATATGTCAAAATCATTAACATAACAATTTTAATTTAAACATTGTTTTAAAAGTTAAATTAGTTCTATAATATATTACATAATCCAAATTATCTCATTTTAATCAATTTCATATTGAATTATTATACAAACTTTTTTTTAACGTCTGAATGTTTTTCTTTGGCAAACACATTTTTTTTGACATTTTTACAGGTGTATTTTTCAATTAAAATTTTCCACCGATTTGACTTTAATTTTTAAAATGTATCCCATACATGGAATCTAAATGATTAATATAATTTAATATGTTCAACTTAATTTTTGACAACAATAAATAGGGAAAACTGTAAAAATTATTTATGATGGTTAAGTTGAAAATATGTTTACAAGGTGTAAAAGTAAAATAGTTGTGGTTTAAAATGACCAAAATATTCATTAATTAATATTTTATGGTAATATTTCAACATTATCACTTATAAGGTTCTAAATAGTCAATTTCATATCCTTTTTTCATGGTAAAATTTAATTGGAATTCTCTCTTTTCAAAAATCCCATGTGTGTCCTCCCACCTAGTTAGAGAAGGTCACAACATCTCATATACTTTACACACTTATAAAACCCGATTGGTTATTAAATAATGACCCAAATAACTTCTAAATATTCCTCACATCATCATGATATCCATGTTTATTTAAAAATGACATACTATGATGTATTTTTTTCCCACAAAAAAGAAGTGGTTTCATTGAGTGGTAATGTACTTAACCGGGTGTTTCATTTTATATCTTCCTCCTCAAAATTAAATAAATATTAAACAATTTTGATATAAAAACCTCAATATATTCAATTTGATGTTATATTTTTATGTCCATGTAACCACATAAAACAATATAATCCTCTATAATATATGAAATGAAATCGTTGATCCTGTGTACGGCAGACTACCATCTCACAAACCGATGTAATTTTTTTCCATAAACTCTTTACAATTACGGATATAATGATTCATTATTAGATATATATTATATTTATTATTTAAATAATCTTTTGTATTATTAAATCATACATACCTTCTTACTTTCTATTTTTTAAGGAATATGATAATGTCTCTCATGTATACGGTGGACTACCATCTCGCAAAATAATGTGATTTGTTTTTCACATTGAAATTATGTGAAATTTAATAAGAATTCGTTTTTTATATATATTTTAGATGAAATATTAACCACTATTGAAGATAAATATATCATATAATTTCATGACATACCATTCATCGAATAAATGATAACATCATCGGTGTTTACAATGGACTAACACCTCACGAAGCAATTTGAGTCATTTGTATTACCAAATCACATGAATGGTATGTGTATGGTTATTTGAAAAATAATATCATATATATGATATAATTATCATATTTTAATTAAAAAATAACACTTACCATGTTTTCATCACAAACATATAAAAATTGAATGTTAATAATGCATATGTACATCCTAACCTCTCAAAGATTTTATTGAAGGTAATTTTTCAAAACCATATTACATATCTGGTTTAAAAATTGTAATTTATGTGTAAAAATGATAAATATTTTGTTGTTAAAATTCATAATATAATTAATTAAAAATGAATTTTACCATGTTCAATATTCCAAATTGATTTTGGACATACAAATCGTTTATTTTTAAAACATCCAACATGAAATTAATTAGTTAAGTAATTTAATATGATATTGTAAGGAATAAAATTAATGAAATATTCATCATGAGTTTTTTTAATAAATTAAATAATTAAATTTTGATTATTATTTAGGAAATTAAGAAATCACATGAAGAATCTAGTTCAAGGTAAGGGATCTTTCTAACAAAACAATTTTCTAAAGGATATGACGGTTCTCCCTCTAACTCAATTTTTCAGTTTTTTTATGTAATGATTATAAATTTTTAGTATATGTCTCTCACATGTACAACTAGATTAATGTCCATTCCTTTTATAGGTAAATACATGCCCTTTGAAAAATTCAAAAATACCTTCTTTTAAGTGAGCTCTTTTGATCATGTTATATGAAATTATTATGAAACCCAATTATTTCCTTTGGTAATTATTATGTTAATTCAATATAATTGATATCCTTATTTTGAACACATATGCATGTACATGAAATTAATGTGATGGTTGGGCCCATAATTATATATCCCTCTAATACATTGGGTAATTTTTTTGTTCTCCTGAGATTTTATGTATGGTAATAGAGAGGGAACCTAATCTCTTATGGGAATATTTTCTCCATGTCATACTATCTTAGAAGATATCATAGTGAAATGATTATATCATTTTTCTATCAATTCCAATTTCCCATGTTTCCATGAACTTAAGTTTCCATTATCTTTATATTATTATTTATCTTTATTAATTAGGTACCTTCTCATTTACAATATCAGGTTCTACCTTTCACTCACATGTTATGCTTCATTATCATATTTATTCTCTTTATTACATTTTTAGCTATCCCATTTATTTCATTGATTCCCTAGGTTATCCTATCATTATTTATGAGATGAAATGGATTTTGGAACCTTACTATAGAAAGTAAAATCTAGATACCATTTTATAACTTCCTATGATTTGTTATGAACCTATTATTCCCAATCCAATGGGCCTTTAAAATGCATGTGTTGTAATTAATGGATTTTCATGTTATAAAAAATGTAATATTACATGTAAAAAGGTTTGGGTCGCTATAATTGATATTAGAGTGATGTTTTAGTTATCCATTGGAAACTATTATGAGAAAACATTAGTGAAACAAAATGAAAATTTAAAAGGATAATATTATTTATATTCATAAGTGTAAGAAAATATCCTATAATTTTATCGAATTATAGAGAAAGTGGTATTTATGAAATTGAATCCCTATGTAGAAACTAAAAGTTAGAGCTTCTATAGAGTATATGTACTTAATGTTAATAACTCAAGAAAAGAAACATCAGAATACAATCTATAATTAACTGGTACATGTCAGTGGGATATACTACACACCTATTTTGAAAATCATGGTGGATGTGTTTCTAAATTCAATGAAAAATTACAAACCCATTATAATGGGAAAAAATGACCATAATATGTTATTTTTAGAAATAGATAATGGATTACATATGATGAAACTTTTGTATTTATATTTTGTGGAATAAATTTCATTTATGATTTACCCCTTTAAAATATATACTTCCATATATACGTGATTTATACATTAAAAAAATCATCCCAAAATTCCCCACTTATTTTAATCAAATGGATGAAAATAAGAGAATCCGAGTCAACAACCACTATGAAGGGAAATGTAACAAAAACCAAAATGATATTCCCAACATTAGGGAAGTAGGATTCGAGAATTTCATGAAAACAATTTCATAGATAAATCGTTTTTGATCCAAATGATGATTTATGAGGAATAAATATATCCCCCATAGAAAGTGGATGTTGAAACTGAAATATTTTTATGAAAAAGGCCCCCAAAATTCAATATATCTTCCAATAAATTAATTTTGGAACAATGGATCAACATCATTTAAAATAACTTCTTTACACATCAATTCACATAGAAAGAGATTTTTTTGTGGGCTGTTTTTAATATCTTGGGAGATGCCAATAAATAGTTGATAAGTAACACCATGAGATTCTGTGAAATATTTTATTGAAATAATTTATTTTTTTGGTATTTTTCATTTCACACGACAATAAAAATAGTTTTTTTATATTATGTTACTAACTCCGACATTCCTTTCACACAGCACTAAATTGGCCTTTGTTTCACCAACCACTAACTTGTCCTATATTACAAACTACACAAAGTTTCAATGAAACATAACTTTATTGTTATAATTATTAAAACAATATAATTATGACCCATACATTAAACTTAATAATATTAATGGTAATAAATAATTTTCAAATATATTTTATAATGGTTGTTTTATGATAAAGGATAAGTTTTTTGTAAGGAAAATATATGTTTTAAAATAATAATTTCTAAAATAAACAACTTTTTATTTCATTATAAAAATAATAAAGTTAAATGTACACAAAATTATAAATTTATATTGATAAAATAAATTTCACTTTCAAATGTATATCTTCAAATCTATCTTAGGATGAAATATTTGGGATTTTCTTGTGAAACTTCATTTTTCAATGATTAGTGAAAAATACTATATTTTACCTCAAAAATGACTTTTCATCTAATCTATTTAGAAGCATAAATTATGTATTAATATTATTCAAAAATAAATTTATATCATATTTCTTTCAATTAATCGAATTTATTTCATTGAAATCAATTTCACTTTGAAATTTTATATACAAACTTTGTAATATTTTGAACATTTCTACATTAAAAACGTGTAGTCTTGTCCCATCCGTGGGATTAATATTAAATTAATTTTGGCCAAATTTTTTATTATAATTTTAAAAATGGATTACATATTTTTAATTATCATAATTTATAATTTATAAAAATATATACTTAGTTGATGACCAAAAAAAATTGTGAAAGTTATGAATATTAATTGCAATGATCAAGAGAAAATTAGGTTAATAAAGTAATAAACCTAAAATTTAAGACACAAAATGACATAGAAAAATTTCAGTAACCCATTTAATGGTAATTATTAATCCATAATACCTTAATTCTTGGGGGTTTTTTGATTTTTTATGGCTTTTGATATGTAAAACCAAGGGTTTACCTAACTTGTTTTCAAAAAATCCTAGTGTGTCCTTTCCCTTTCCAATAAAATGTCACAACCTCTCCCTCTTCTTCAAACCTCTAAAACCACTTTGACAGTAAAATATCATCCCCAAAAAACATTCTAGAATAACTCAATTTCTCCTTTAAGCCTCAATTTGGGATGAAATCAATCAAAGGAAGCCTCTTGGAAGAAACCAAAATGGGTTACCGATTAAGAGGTAACAACTTCTCTCAAGCTCATTTCTTTTATTTCCATTCTCCACCCCTACACACTATTTATTCCATGTTTCCACAACAACATAATGATATTCAATATAATATGGTTTTCATGTTAAGGGTTCAACCTACACTTACACTCAAATACATATAATGGGTAAAGAACATCTTGTTTTTGTGTGTGGTGAATTACCACCTCCCTAAATGATGACTGTTCATTTTTCCATTACCGCCAATCATGGTGGAAATTATGATAGAAAATATGTTTATATATGTCATATATTAAATTTAATATGTATTTACATTTCTTTATTACTTTTAAAACACATACCTTTTAACTTTCAATTGTGTGTAAATGTGATAATTTCAGTTGAGGATGTGTGGACTACCGCCCCTCAAAGCAATGTGATTCATTGACACACTATATTGAAAGTATTAATGATGTTATTAGTGAAGTTATATGATATATGTGATATAATAATTCTACTATATTAATGATATATATATATATATATATATATAATTATATGACATTTTTCATTTTTTTCAGTACGATAATAAAAACAGAAACAACATTCTTGCATACATATGGCTTACCATCTCCATGAACAATGTACTCCATTTCATACTTATATATTATATAGATTATTATAATACAAATATAATGTATATAAATTATATTTTTATATTTTTATAAATTCTTTAAATCATGATATATGTATAAGGACCAATGATATAACAAATTAAGAGACATGAAAAAAAACAAATCCAATATTACCCAGAGTGAATTCAAAACATAAGATTGTTAATAGGTGGGAAATGTAACGTATTTCTAAAACCATATATGGTATTATATATAAAAATATTATTATATAAAATATGTAAAATAAACTTATATTTGTTATAATGGTATATTCTATGAGTATGAATATAGTCAAGACACAATGTTAGGGGATTTCATCTCACTTTCTTTCCACAAGATAAAAGATTTATTCACCGCTGATTCCTTTTGTGTGGTGTGTATAATACCGATGGATGTAATAAATGGTTATTATAATTAAATTTATGGATATTTACATATCCATTATATTCTATTTATTTTTGGGGGTATAATTTTCAAAAGTTGTCAAATCGGTATAATAGTTTTGTCTCAATTTTCTTTCGTTGAGGCTCTTGTTTGGTTATGTCATTGGATCCTTTGTTGAGGTGAATATACAAACATTTTACATGTTATATAATGAATATAATTATTTTAATGAAACTTTATACTTCATTTAATTTCATTTTCTTACATTGAGAGTATGATCCCAAGTTACCATGTTATAATAGTTTATTGAAACAGCCTCATGGACATTCAAGATTATTTATGTTTATATTTTCATTGATGATATATTTTGATCCATATCTCAATAACACACCTGATTTTCCATATCATATATTTATTAAATATATATCCTTGTCTTAGTAAAATTTTAACACTCTTTGGTATTCAAGATAATTAGTAAAATGTTTTAAAAAAAATTTGACGGTATTTTTCTATTCGGTCAGATATTTATTTTATTTAAAAAGCCATGTTTTTTAAAAAAATTTCAAAAGGTTTTAAAATTATAATTTAAGACTTATTTCAAAGAAAAAATAATTTTAATTTTTTTAATTTTATCAATGATTCTTTTAATATATTTTAATATTATTCTCAATGTTAAAGGTTTTCAAGAATGTTTTATGTTTATGAAATGTTTTAATCATTTTCATGAATTCGTTAAATGTTTTCAATGAAAAAGGATTCAAAACATATTTATAAAAATTATTTATAATTTTTTAGTCTTATTTTTCTGAATTTTTTTCAAAATGTTTTATATATTAAAAATGATTATTTTTTCATAGAAGAAATGATATTTTCGTCTAGAAATGTTTTATAATGATATTTCATAATTATATTCTATCAGATATGAAATAAATTTATATTACTCAAGACTTTCTAGGAAATTTTACAAAGGTTCCATTAATATCCAATATATGAATTGTTTATTCATTGAGGTCATGAAGTTTATATAACCAATTTTTCTTACATGAGTTATATTCTTTTGAAACACACTTTTTTCATGGGTTATTCTTTCATGTAGTGATTAAGAAACCTATTGCAACCCTAATTTTCCTTAAATTACTATTACATAATTTTAAAGATAAAAAACATAAAATAATTACACAACTAGGTACCAATATTTTTGTTTCTTGGGAAAACATGGACCATGCATAACATCTTCAAAATAAAACATAAATTTTTTATTTAAGTATTTCTTTCCTAGATTTTTATTGGCCTTCATATTATCATTATTTTAATTAATCACCTGAGTATATAAATCAAAAATGGGTGTTTTAAAATCTCATAAAGAAGATAGATAAGATCATGAAAAAATATAACATGGGTTGATAATTATAATAAAATCATCATCATAATCATGAGATGAAACATTATGAAAAGGCATAGAATGAGGAAATGTATTAAAATGAAACATTATGTCTTTGTGGTAAACTGCCACACATAGTTGTGAACAAATGTTTTTTAATGTTCAGTTATATTTAACTTATTCCCATGTGATACATCACATTACCCAATGAATTATAGTGCTATATAATTCCACTTCCACTGGCCACGTCAAAACATTTATATTACACTATATAATTATGGGCACAACCATTACATCATAAAATTTACATTATCTTGCATTCAACATAGAATATATATCAATTTTAAAAATAAAATAACCCTGTAAAGGAATGGGATTCATTTATTAAGAATACAATCATAATATTTGGGTCCCCAAATGAAAGAGTGAATAACATACTTGAATCATCCACCTTTAGTGAAGAAGAAACAATATCGAGAAATACAAGGTGACTTTTTTAACAGAATATTTCAAATGGAATACATTATTTTTTCATAAAATGAAGTATATACCATTTATATCCCATAAATGGTAATATAGTGATGCTAAAATTATTTTTAAGGAACAAACATACAGAAAATGTTGTAAAGGAGGGAAAATCCATAGAAAGAGAGTTTTGTTCGATATTTCTCCTGACCATGTGTTGAATGAATTATATATGTTAATATCATATATAATCATATTATATTGATTAATTATAAAATCCAAAACTTTTTATACATGAATTGTATTCATTATTTTTTTATTAAGATCATTTTTGGGATTTTAGAAAAGAATGGAAGTTTGTGTAAAATGTGTATAAATATCCAGAATTGTTATTATATATTATTAATGATATTCTAGAAGTTTAAATGATCTTATGAAGAATAATTTTATATGTTATGAGGGTGAATAATTAGATAAATGTTAATGATTGTCATTTTAGGATAATTTTGGTGGTTTTTCTACCACAAAAAACTCATTTCGTTTTATCATATAGTATTATGTATATATCTTAGTTCTAGAACATAAATATGTTTATAATATAAAATTTAAAATATTTTTTCAACCATTCAATGTTTTTATGAACATACTTTAAATAATTAAATTAAAATGAAGTTTCATCCTAGTTGATGTTGTTAAATTAACACATCACACGTGAGGATTTCATTTTTAAAATAAGAGAGAGAGGGATGGAGGATTTTATTGATGGATCTCCCATTAATAAGATATAATTCCATTATATGTTATGTATTGGAGTTTAAATTCCACTTTGATGGATTTATATGAGGATAATTGAAAAAAATGAAAATGAAATTAAATTAAAAGAAATAGAAAGAGGATTTACCTCTTTAATACTCCTCTTGAGATACTCCTTAAGGCACCTTGAATTGGTCAATTGAGGTTTACAAGATCTCTTAGAAATGGTTCTAGGTATATGTATGATTATTGGGTAAAATTTAAGCAAGTCCCAAAACATGGTATGTTTGTGGAGAAGAGGGGAGAGGGGTGGTATTTATAGTGGAGGAGAGGCATGTTTTCTCATTGATATAATCATTAGTTTATTATTTTGGTTGATGATTATAAATAGATTGATAATTATCTATAAATTTTAAAATATTTAATAATGTTTCTATATTATTGATCTTACATAATCCTTACATCAATAATGACCAAAAAATTCATGTATTTTTCTTTTATAGTAAATTATCGTATTTTAGTGTTCATCAATATTTCAAGTCTTTAGAAAAAAACCCAAAACATCACCCTAACTATTTTTCGACGTGTATAATTTAATATTGAACTTCATTTTAGGAATTTAATTTCCTATATATGTTTAATTTAAATTTTAATTAAAATCATCATTTTTTTGGGAAGTATAGATTGTATAATTATAATTGATATTATAACACTTTGAAAATTTACTTTTGGACTCATATAAATTTCTTAAAATCATAAGACAAAAAAATATTAATTTATGAATAGATTTTATGAAAATAATTTTTCATTCAAATTATTAAATTTATCATTATATTTTAATTAAATATTTTTGACTTAGAAAAATGCCAACAATTAATTAACAATTTTTTCAAAATATTTAATTATTTATACTATGATATAATTATATCATATTTTCACTTATAATATACCATTGATTTTTCTATACATTAATAGGTGAGGTTACTATTAATTTGGTCGGTTTACTATTCATAATGGTCATATTATTATTCCTAAGGTCAAGTTATTATTTCATCAGTTCCAGTTTCATTGCTTCTATAAATAATTCTTATATCATTAATTCATTGGTTATAAAATTTGGTTATGGTATCAAAGTGATTTCTTGGGATTTATACTATATTAAAGTACTATATTATTTTATAAATTCCTTTGCAAAATTTTTGGGTCCTTATATTCTTCCACTATTTTGAAAATTTACCCTTGAATTTTCATTTTACAAAAACATGTGAGGGAACTTATCCTTTATCACCTTCTCTAGTTCCCAAGTCACTTCTTTCATACATATGGTTCCTCCAACCACCTTGAAATGGTGGGTTGTCTTATTGTGTAGAAACAGAACTCTATGGTCTAGAATATTTACTAGATTCTCTAAGAGAGAACATCTTCTAGTTATACTACCTCTAAGTTCAGTACATGTGAGGGATATGGAATGTTTCCTCTGTAGTGATATGTGAAACACATCCTGACATGAGCCATACATGGTGTAATTTCAAGATAATAGGCCACAAATATTTTGAGATAAAAGATCTCAAAGGGGACATTTTAACTTGGGATTATCTACCCTTTCCTTCTTAAATACATGAGTTTCTTCCATAGAGATATTAGAAATAATAATTTTTCTTCAATGTCTAATTCCAAATCCTTTTGATGGTTCTCAGTATAGATCTCTTCCTGAATCTGAGTAGCTTTGATATGTTGGCGGATGAATTGATCCTTTTCTTACGTCTCTTGAAAAATATTAGGCACATGTATCTTCCATTCACAAACATATTCCAATGTGGATATATTTCTACAAAGATTTCCATATAGAGCTTTATATGGACCCATCTGAGTGCTCTAGTGGAAGCTATTATTGTATGAGAACTCAGCCAATGAGATATGTTGATAACATCCACCATTAAATTCCATTGATCATGAACTTAAAATATCAACAATTGTATCAATAGTACATTCATATTGTCTATTGGTTTGGTGGTGATAAGTGAGGCTGAAATTTATTTTATTACTGAAATAATGTTAAAGAATCCATAAAATTTTAGAAAAGAAACTATGATCATGATCGGAGACAATCGATATTGGAACCGCATGATGTCTCACCACTTCCTTGAGATATATAATTACATGTTTCTCAAGTGATAACATTCTCAAATAGAAATAAAGTGGGGAATTTTGGTGAGTTGGTCCACCACAACCCATATCGCATTATTTCCTTTGGATTTCTTTGAGATACTAGTAACGAAGTCCATGGTGACATTCTCCCATTGAAACATGGGTGTAAGAAATGGTTGATCATCCCTTTGGACTTCTTTCACTCTACTTTAAATTATAGAAATATCATGAACCTTGAGATATACTCTGAAATTTCCTTCTTCAAGTAATTCCACAAGAACTGTTCTCAAAGATCACAATATATCTTGGTAATCCCATGATGGATATAGAATGTTGAGAAATTTTAATTATCAAATAGCTCATTCTTTATCTCTTATGATGAAGGAACACAAAGCCTCCTTCCTTACTGAATCACACTATCATCATCGATATGGAACTATTTCAGTTTACCTTCCATTACTGCATTCACCTTATTTTACAACTCCAAATCTTCCCTTTGTGCTTCCTTAATCATCTATTGGATAGATGGTTGGGAAATAATTTGGGAGAGGTAGTATGTATTCCTTACCATTATTATTTCGAAATCATTCTTTTTCATATCTATCAAAATAGGGTATTTTTCAATTCATAACATGGATAGAGTAGCAGGTTCTTTTCTGGTAAGAGATTCAGCTACCTTGTTCACCTTTATAGGATGATAGTGAATAGAGAAATCATAGTCTTTTATTAAACCGGGGTATGTGGGGCCCCCAGGCTGAGTCGGACGAGACAGAACTGACCCGAACTAAGTCATGTCGAGTCGGTCAAATTTAACCAAGGTATGTGGGGCCCCCGGGTTGGGTTTCTCGTGTTGGTCTGACCGTGTCGGACCAGGCCCAGACGCAACCATCCCATATTTACTAAAACTGTAATAACTTCTAAACCAGGTGTCTGATTAATGCACCGTCAGTGGAGTTGGGACCCTTGCAATAAAGTGGTCCTTTTGCGATACTCTACATGAGTTTAGATAGAATTATGCTAACTGTCAAGTTGGATTGGACTCAAATCCAACCCATCCCTCCTTACAAACATGACAATATCTTATAGATCTGGCATCTGTTCAAGGTGCAATTTGTTTTGTTGGGACCCTTACAATGAGATGGTCCTTTGGGGTTACTATATTTGGGAATTCATGGCATTTGTGGAATGACTAATGTATTGAGAAGTGGATCCTCCTGGAATCAAGTGTGCTATGTGTGGGAATCTAGTGGTTGGATGAGACATGAAGAATGTATAGTTATCATATGTGGTTCAGCACCTAGAGATCCTGTGTGGGTCACTACGTAGTGATCGTGTGTGGGTCATCCGCTAGTGATCTTGTGTGGGTCAACACCTAGCGATCTTGTGTGGGTCAACACCTAGAAATCCGGTGTGGTTCTGTATCTAGAGACCTTAAGTGGATCAGTAGCATAGCCTCTCAACAAAATAAGATGATATATCTTTACGAATAATATCCCTTACATCAATACTTATGTTATACCTGGTGTGTGCTACATATTTTACTTTTTTATATGTTCTTTTGGTCTTTCATGGTGGTGTGTCCATTATGGTACTTACCTTGTGTTTTTTTCCTTCATGGACTAATGAGAGACCTTCGAGGGTCTCGGGGTCCCTACTATTTGTTGTTATACTCACCCATGCACGGGCTTCACCCACACCTGTTTTGTCTAATGAAAACAACATACATATTTGACTAGGACATTGGGGAGCCAGGACTAGATTGTGATTGGAGATGGATCGATAGATATAGTGTGCTGGAGTGAAATCTGACAGATAGTTGTACCTACCCTTCAGGTATGATCCTCGAAGGATGACATCTATAGCTCGTTTTTATTTTTCCATAATTTCCTTTCAATTGGTCTTGTATTCTGGCCCCTTTTCCTTTAGTTTAAAAACATTACTCTTAGTAGTGATACTTTGTGGTGGTTTTACTACTTTATTTCCTTTGTGGTTTTATTTATGCAGTATTCCTTATCTGTGTGTACATGTTTAATGGAAATTCCCTCCCTTTTGGGATATGTCTTTCCAGTGCTAGTCACCAGCCCCTGGACTATGGAATGCGGGCTTGAGTTAGTTATGGCATGGGACCTAGGTGATGGGTCATGAAAAAGTGTTATGAATGGGAGTTTAGTTCTACCTCATAGAATGAGAGTTTATAGTTTTTGTTTTGGGGAAGTAGTGTTAAATTTTAAAATCCCAAATTTCAAATTTGGGGAGTCCAGTGCAGGTGCGGTGGCCGACGTATCCAAACACAAGGACCCTGAATTCTGTTTTCGAACTCAGCACAAGAATACAATGATTGCATGTGTTTTTGAAATGTTTTTCTCCTGATCTCATTCTGTCACCTCACCAGGTGTAACTTATTAACCATGGTTCATCTTGATTCTCTTTCAATATGCCTCCATGCAGGAAGCCAACTAGGATTACAGTGCATGACCATGAGGATGGTCCACAAAGGGATGGAACTTTGGTATAGGGAATGTTACCCAAGATTGTACCTTCAGGTGGCGTCCCCGCAATACCACTTCCCATTGGTCAACAGTTACTATCGACGCTACCGGTAGAGGACACATGTAGGATCAGTTCCTTACATGATTTTCACAAATAGATACCCCTCATGTTCCGAGGAGAGCCCGACACACAAGAGGATAAGTCCTGGCATGAGGTGGTGACTAAGATTCCATCTATACAAGTCACTTTTAGATCATATGGAAGTCCTAGCATAGATCACTCTAAACGGATCAACAAGGGTGACGAAAGGGTTTAAATAACACCTATCTTACGATGTGGTGACATTTCCATGGATAGAGATTGAAATCCTTTCTCAAAGAAGGGGTATAATTCCATAAAATGATAAAGGGTATGTCTTCCCAAGAGATTCTACAGCTTCGCCAGGATGACATCTTGGTAGCTGAGTATTCATCAAGGTGTACCGACCATACCAGGTACTCGATGAATATGATACGACCATTGCTTTTGGGATCTGACCTCCGAGCGAGATACGTTTCGGAATATCTGATCCATCAATATTTCTATGTGCATTTTTATATATGTAATGTTGCTAGAGAGAACCTTTGTGGTTGAGAGTTCTTTAGATGAGCCGATACAGCTAGTGAATGTCAACAATGGAAAATATGGGAACAGATGTTAGTCTTAGATACATGGACATGTAAATTTTTCTAGAAGAGGATGTGATATAGACTGATTGGTCATTGGGGAAACATACATGGAAGAGGATCAAGGAGATCAGGATGAGGTGGTATACATTTCAACATATTACAACTGAAACCCAAAGGTGGTCCCCATCAGGCTTAGGGAGTTGGACGACAGTGGAAGGGAGTAGCTTTTTTCAGCCAATATGTATGACCCAAGGGCTGTAAGAATGATTCGAGGTATGGTATGTTTCTACAACATGTTTTAGAATTAATATACACAAGAAATAATCATTCCTTCTTGTCACGAATATTTTTCAAGTCCTATAGTTTTCGGTTATGTCGGTGACTTGTTCCTTACACCTAGAGATACCTATGGAAGGAGACTCGATAATCAAACTTATGAAGATAGTGGTATCAGGCCTTTGAGGTGATACTTTTAGTTAGAACCTCTTAGTGGCAGCATCAAGCCCATAAAAAGAGATTTTGGGTATGGACTAGTGATCCACAGTTCATGTTCAGATTGACTATTTTAGGAAAAAGTATGTGGTATGTCTACAACATTGGAAGGGGGTTTTCCTTGGTCAGTGAAAAAGGAAACCCATGTAGCACAGGATAAACTAATTCATATAAAGGTGCAACTGATCACTCTTGAGTCTGCCGACCTTACCCTCGTGGCAGTGGATGTTTTGAGTTTTCAGTTCCCTACAATAGTGGCAAAGTACGGGAATGTCCATTCAAAAGATGTTTGTAGGATTTACCTCCCAATAGGGAGATGGACTTCTACATCACTCTAATCTCTGAGAAGGCACTGATATCTACACCACTATATCGGAGTTAATTCATAGAGTTACACGTTCAAGGGTAGTAGGTGGGGGACTTGTAGAGAAATGGATTAGCAAGACACAATGCTCGAGGTTGTGTGTGGATTACCGGAAATTTAACCAAGTGTACATAGAGAATGAGTACCCACTACCAAAGGGTCGATAGGTACCTCAATCAGCTAAAAGGGGAAGCCATTCGCATGTATGGGAAGGTTCACGTAGTCTTTTTAGCAGTTGAGATAGTAGTGATGGCTGGAGTTCCTCTAGGACTATAACTTTGAGACAGTCTATAAATCTGGAAAGGGTTATGTAGTGGTAGAAGTGCTTAGCAAGTGGATAGGTTGGCAGCTACAGAGTGAAGAGATATAGCAATTAGCCACGATGCAGATATCTTACATAGATAGTGATGTAGCAACATACCTCGAGTCTATGACTGTCACTCCCCAACTCATACAGTGATTTAGGGAGGCACAACTTATGGATGTTGACTAGAAGGCTTGACGTGCTAAATTATCCTCAGGATGGGCTCCTGATATATTTTCGATCATTGGAGATCATGAAATCTATTTCAAAGGGTACAATGTAGTTTCAGTGATGTTTCATGAGGATCTGTTGATGGAGTTACAGACATCCCTTTTTTTGGTACGTCCTGGAGTTTGGAAGATGTACCATGACATTGGATGTTTGTACTTGTGGACAGGGATGAAGAATGTAGTGGCTAAGTTCATTTTTCAATGCCTCAATTATCAGCAAGTGAAGGTAGAGCATTAGGTTCCAGCAGGCTTGGCCTAGCCACTCGAGGTACCAGAGTGGAAATATGATGGTATCTTGAGGGTCTTTGTGATAGGCTTACCATGTATTTTTAGGGGCCAAGACTCTATCTGGGAGATCTTTGACCAACTCACCATGTTGACTCACTTCCTACCCATCCAAGAGCAGGGACTAGTATACGGCATGAGACTCCTCTACATCGAGGAGATAGTTGATCTCCATGGGGTTTTTAGAAGATTATCTTAGACTGTGATGAAAATTTTATGTCTCTATTTTTGAAGTGGTTATAGGAGGCGTTCGGGACTCAATTGTGCTTGAGCACAGCTTTTCACCACAAAATAGATTATCAAACAAAGTAGAACATAGATACCATGGAGGACATTCTACGTCCTCGCGTCCTCAATTTTTTTAATAGTTAGCTGGACAAACAACCACATGGTGGAGTTTTCATATAACAACAACTATCACTCCACAATTTGCATGGAACCGTTTGAGGCCTTGTACATGTATCCTTGTAGATATCCTCTATATTGGACAGACCTAGGGGAGTCATCACTCATGGGTCCAGAGTTGGTACAGGCTACCACCAACAAGGTGTAGATCATATAGGAGTGGATAAGAACTGCACAGAGTAGGCATAAGTCTTACAACGATAGGAGACAGAGACACTTGGAGTTTTAGGGGGGTGATCATGTAATTATTCGGGTCTCACCTTGATGAGGATTACAAATACTTGGCTGGGGAAGCAAGCTATCTCCTAGGTTAATCAAACCATTTCAGATGCTTAGTAGAGTTAGTGGGGTGGTGTATCGCTTAGCTCAACCACCATAGATGCATTAGGTGCATGATATTTTTCACGTGTCACAGATGAGGAGATATGTGCATTATCCATCACATGTCATTGACTAGGGAGAGCTCGACATTGACGATGTGGAGATGTTTGGGGAGTTCTCGGTGTAGATAGAGGGTTGACAAGAGCGGGTCCTACGTGGGTGGACGATTCCTCTTTTGTGAGTTTGGTGGATGTACAGGAATCTCTAAGAGAGCACATGGGAGTAGGAGGATTAGATTTGTGCTCCGTACCCCATCTGTTAAATTAGTTTTCATTTTGGAATTCAGGTACATAAAGCTCTAAGGTGAGGATAATGTAACATTTCAAAAATTCAATGTAAATTATTAATTATTAAATGGAATTGTTTAGTGACTAGGTGCTAAGATGGCATGCAATTCCGAGGCCAAGAGTGCCCAGAATGATCCGTCGAAAAATTTTAATCTTTAAATAGCATGCATGATTATTTTTCCTAAAAATGTTGAATAACTCTTAAACAAGTGAATATATCTGCAATCTTAGGGTACAGTGCGTTTGAGATAACAGATTTACTCGTGGGGCAATTTATTATTAGTCGGAACAACCCTCTAGGGAGGAAACCCAAAATTGCATAAGCGTACATAAAATAATTAAAAAAAATATTTTTCAAAGGCTTATAACTCACAAATGGTGAGTCGAATTAAAAATATGAGACCACTGCGGAGCTCCTGAGGGTATGCATTCCTTAGGCAGATCCTAACATTGGCCTGTTTGTGCCAACGATTGGAGTTTGTTTTTGGCTGCAAAAAAAATAATGAAGTAACATTTATTTTAATGTAAAATACTTATAACTCCTAAATAGTTACTCAGATTGGAAATCCAAGAGTACCCTAGATCTCATGATGGCGTCTTCCCCTTAGGTGGAGCCTAACCTTGACCAGTGCGGGTCGAGGGTGAAAGTTAATTTTCATAACATTTTTTTATGGTACGTTCAGTAGATGTGCGAGCGGGGTTTCTTAACTTTTGAACCGATGCTCGAATAAAAAATATAAGGGCAAAATTGAACTCAAAATTCTAGGATTCCTCTATAAATGACTTATGTTCTAGCGAAAAGCGGTTGAGCAGAAAATTTGTTTTTTGTAATTTTTGAGAAAAATAATAAATCAATTTAGAAAAATTATTTTATTTATTTTCTCACCCTTGAGTGGAAAATGGTGATGCATCGGTGAAGAGACGAGACTATGACTGGGTGAATTAATATACGGTCAATAATGGATCGTTTGAAACTACAACACTCTTAACTTGATGGCTCATTAAATGTGGATTAATATATGTGGTTCGTTTAATGAGGATCATTCCCTGGTGCAACGTCTCTCCAATTATTATTTATTTTAATAATCCAATGGTTCAGTGTTTTGGAATTAAAAAATGTGGGGAAATCTCTGGGGAACTGTCGGATGAATCCTTCTCCAAAGAAGAACGAAGCAACAGACATTGGAGGATCAGATCTAGAGGTTGGAAAGCCGCGACGAATGCCAAAGACCGCGGATCGACGACAACGCAAACCACATACTTCATCATTTTCGGATCCAAAAAATCCATGTAGGGTTTTGTTTATTTTATGTATTTGATTATCACTCCCTTTTTCTGAAAAATGAATGACGAACGCGGATCAACTGACTAATGGGTTGATCCGTGAATTGCTCATTCTTGCGGACGAATATTGTGGGGTGTTTTAATTTGAGGGGTTTCAAGTTGTTTGATTATCATCATCTTTTACACATGATTAAAAACTAATACAAAGGGCATGGGCCGACCCGAACAAGGCCAGGTCCTTCCTCCATATTTGTTCTTGGGGAATTCATCGAAGTTGACCGGAAAACTTGTCAGCAAGGAGAATTCGAAAGCTTCAGGGTGATGGTGGCGCCCTACAAAGATTGTAGGTTTAGACATGTCCAAAAACATACCACCATCGACACTCTGGTGGCCCATCCAAGGTACAGCTAGTGTGATGGCACCTGTAGGCAGTGGGGGCGGTGCGCCCGTTTGCATGTCACGGAGATGAGGAGATGCGGCTCCAGCCGCAGTGTGGAGGGACAGCCCATGTCCGGGTCGTCCGAGTGGACGACGAGCCATGGTCCATCGACTACTGTAGCAGGAGGCCCCACATCTGCAAGAACAGCGTGGTTTGGATACAGTGCGGCTGCCACGTCCTGCTGGGCGGTGCACAACTGGCCGCCCTTGCTGCTGGGTCTCGGGCTGGCAGGCCGCGCACCCAGCAAGCGGGTCAGACCCGTGCCAGTGGGCCGGACCAACAACCATCAGGTCAGACATGTAACGGAAGGCTAGAATCATGCCCTTTGGGCTTGGCCGAACAAGACTGGATTGTCGGGTGATCCGGTGGTCTAGACCTTTGACCAAACCGGGCTGGGTCCAGCGGGGCTTGTTGGGCCTGGCCCACAGGCCAGGCTGGACTAGACTGACCCCATCCCAAACCGGGTCAGGTTTAGTGGGTCAAACTAAACCAGTGTATATGGGACCCTCAAGCTAGGTTGGTTGGGTCAGTCTGATCGGGTGGGACTTGGCCTAGACACAACTGACCCTTGTTTACTGAACAACTAATAACTTCTAAATCGGGAGTTCGATTGACGCACCGTTAGTGGAATTGGGACCCTTTAGATGAGGAAGTCCATCTGAGATAATCTACATGAGTTTTTGTGGAATTTGGTAAAATAACGGTTCGGATCGGACTTGAATCCAACTAGGCCCTTCTTACTAAAATGTCCATATCTTACAGATCAATCGTCTGTTCAACATGACATCTGCTACGTTGGGACCCTTATAATGAGGTGGTCCTTTGGGGATACACTATTTTGGACTCTTTTTTAGATGACTTATGACCAATGTCTTTAGGATTGGATCCTCCTGGAATGAAACGTGCTATGTGCAAGAATCTAGTGGTTGGCTGTGATGTGAAGAACAAATAGTGATCTTGTGAGTGTCTGTACCTAGACATCTTGTGTGGGTCAGCATGTAGCGATCTTGTGTGGGTCAAATCCTAATGATCTTATGTGTTTCATCACCTAGTAAACCTGTGTGGATCAGTAGAATATCCTCTCGACATTATAAGATGATCTAACTTTACGACTAATCATCCTTAATCTTGTATATAAGTTATATCTTTTGTGTGATGTGTCTTTTACTTTGTGCTATGTATTTGAGGTCTTTCTTGGTGGTATTTCTTCTGTGGTACTTCCCTTGTGGTGTTATCTTTCATGGGATACTAAGAGACCTTCAGAGGTTTTTGGGTCCTAATTGAGTATTGTTATACTCACCCTTGCACAGTCATTTTCCTCACATGTTGTGTCTTGTGTAGACAGCGAACAACTTTGACTGGGAAATTTGGGAACCAGGACTAGGTGGTGCTCAAAGGTGGATAGGTAGACGTGGTCTGATACAGTGACATACAAAAGAGTGTTGTACCTACCCTTTATGTAGGATCCTCGATGGATGACATTCGGAGCTTGTTTTTCTTTTTCTGTACTTTCTTTTTAGTTGGGCTTGTATTTTGGCCCATTTACATTCAGTTTACACACTTCACTCTCATTAGTTATCATTTTTGGGGGTTGTAATACTTTATTTTCTATTGTGGTTTTCTTTATATGGTATTTCCTGTCTTTGTGTGTATATTTTTAAAGGCAATGCCTTCCCTTTTTTGGAAATTCCTTTCTGGGGATACTTACCATCCCCTGGCATATAGAAGGCGGGTTTGGGGTAGTCACGACACAGGCCCCAGGGGATTGGTCGTGACACACATTGATATTTTTAATCTAATAAAAAATATAAGTATCAAAATAAAATAATATTTATATGTCCTAGTTGATGACTAGATAGATTTTACATGAGTTAATTTTTTCACTTAATATGGAAACACACTCATTTTCTAAAAGTTTTTATAATTTTCATGGAAATTTGAGAAACCTACCTATATTCCAAATCTAGATTAATCATTATGAATGATTTATAAATTCCAATTTCTAAATAATTTGTAGTTAAAATGGAATTAAACATAACTTTTTATACTAAGAACATTATAATAGAACAGTGTCATTAAATGATGGAAAAGAACCCTTTTGAAAATCGCTTATAATTTTTATGCCAAGACTATTTAGACAAAAAAATTGGGTATGGAGCTACAAAACCTTCTGTTAATTATATAAATAGATCTTTACATAATCATATTTTAAGTAAATCAACATACATTAATATAATATTCAGAACAAAAAACATGTTTACTTCAAGGTTTTTATATATAAAGTGTTCAAGATGAATAATATAGATAAATTATTAAAATTTGATAAAAAAAATTTCGAAGGTATTTTCTTATTTACTCAACCACTTATAAGGAATATCATGTTTAAAAAACTGAGCATATACTATTAAAAATGATACATGTGCTGTTTGATGAGTATGATCCTTATGTGAAGCTTAAATATCCAAATTATGAAAATAATTTGGATTATGTGCTTGAAAAGACCACTATTTTACTTCCTGAAGTTGAACCACATCCGTCAAAAACATTATCGTTATGGAAGCTAGACTAGGAAAATTTAATCAACTAAAAGATGATTAATAAAATACTTTTTTGTAAAAGGAAAAAATATGACAGTATAGAATCACCCCACTAAAAATATCATTGTTGATGTTGATCAACTTGTAATAACCAATAATTCCTTAAGAAATTATTATGATTATATTTCATTCTTCTATAAATTTAAATAACAAATAGTGATTGATGATTTAGAAGATGAGTATTAGAAGTGTTCTATTCATTATGTGAGAATTAATTTTAAAAATAAAAGGTTTCATTCCTTGGTTGAGCGCTTGATTAATCTTTTTATTATATGATTCAAATGGTTCTTCCAAAATAAATGTGATGATAACATAAAAAAAATTCATAATAATGTTTGACTAGTTATTAAGGATTTTCACTAAGAAGAGGACATAGACTATGGATTAATTGTATTCCATTATAGTAATGTGATTCCATCAAAATTATATTAGCCTCCATAAATCACCTAAACATTACACAATTTCAAATGCATATAAATAGTTCATTCCTTAATGGTTATTATTTGTAGGAGTTTTATGTTTAACAACCTTCATGTTTTTAACATATTAATTTTCTAGAACATGTTATTAAAATTATTAAAGAACAATAAAAATTAATACATGCTACATGAGACTTGTATAATAGTATCTCAAGATTCCTAATTCAAAATGAAATTTTTAATGGAACCATAGATACCACACATTTAATAAATATTTTTTAAGGACACCATCGTTGTATAAATATCTTCCCATGAAATAATTTTCTATTGAACCACAATGACACTTGTATGAAGCTTTTTATAACTTATGAAAAGTGATTTTGAGTTGAGTATGATCGATGAACATACATAATTTCATCGCTTCAATGAAACCCAGAGTTTAAAAGGAACTAAATTAATGAATCATAAGTATGTTAGATATTTAAAATTTTTGGTTTTTATAATGCTTAGAATATTTATTATCTAATAAATACATCATGGAAATTAGATCTGGATGAATCTGGGAAACTGATTGATCTGAAATTTTTTTAAATAGAAATTAAAGGCTTAATATACTTGTATGATAGGTGATTCAACATTATGTAATCTATGTTATTGTCTGTGAGTAACTAAGATAATCTGAAATAATACTATTTTAAATAGGTTAGACAAATATTTCTTAATCATAAAGGTACAATGGAAATTGGGTTGTTTCATTCATCTGAATCCAAAATTACTCTGAAGGGTTACATAGATGTATAATTTAGTTGTTGTATAATGGATGAAAGGAGTACATATAAAACATTCCACTTTCTTGTTGATGAATTATTCTAACGGTCCAGCAATTAACACCATTTCGTTACACTTTCCACCACTGAAATTGAATAAATGTAATCTTGATGTTGTTTCACATAATAGTTATCGATATAAAACAAACTCACTAATTTTATGAGAATCTACAGTCAAAATTTGGGTTTTTATGATTGAAAAGGTTCTAACCCATTAAATTTCAAGTTGATTTTTACTTCAACATTGTTTCCTTTTAGGGCATCTCACTCAAATGATATATTGATCTTGAGTTTGTCAAACCTGAAAAGAAACTTCATTAAATTTTTAATAAATATTTATATTTTCAAAAATGTGTATATATTTTCTATAATATGGTTACAATAAATATTTTTTGATAATATGTTCTTTTTTTGTTTCACTATCACATGAAACATAAAATAACCTCATAAAAGAGGGGTGGAATTATTTCTTTTGAACTATGCTAAAATTTTAGGTCGGAACATCATATATTCTAAATGATTATTGAATATAACATACACAATGTTTCTTAAAAATATTAGAGAACATTAATTAATAAATGTTACGACTCTCTTATTTTTATCGATTTCTACCATCTAGATGGTATCATTTACATCGTGTTTTTACTCTTATATGAAGACCCCCTCTTAGTATTTAATATTATTTTTCCTTTAGTTCCCTTTTATGTATGCTCAACATGTTGAATTTAAATTCATATTTATTTGAGTTTAGTTTTTTATATCTACAAGGATACACTTTCATTTGGATAGTCTGGTTTAATTTTTTTACTTTTACCTAAAATTTTGCAATTTATTTGATTTTATCCATCATTGGATTAAACTATAAAATAGGGAGAGTTTGATTGTTTTCCATTCTTGATATTAGTAATTTGTTTTTGAAATTTATTCCATTGTAGATAAGATAAATCCATTGGAATATCTTCTAAAAACATGTTCAGTAAAATAAGATCATTTATGTGAATCAAAAGATAAAATTTTAGTGTTTTATTTAATTTATTCTATTCATCCATAAATTATTTTCACTGAATCTATTTTAAACTTTTGATTAATCACATAGGGGAGAAATATTCTTTTTACTAATTTAGAAATGTGGTGCAGTGAATCCTAGGGAGTGAAACCCTATGCTAAAGAAGACTAAATTACCCTTTCTGTATATATTTCATATCTAAATATGGATTAAATTTTATATAATATATCTATATGTTTGATTCATTTGAATTTAAAATTATTAATTTATTATTAACTCTTTATGTTCCATTTTTTACTTTTTGTGTTTCTCTTTATGAAAAACACAAAGGGGGATATATGAGAAGGGATTTAATTTTAATATTTGAGAATTGTTATTTTTTCCATTTATTTTAGGAGAATGTGATTTTTCCCTTTGATTGGGATTACATTTGATTAAGGGGATAAAATTCTACACTACTGTGCTTTTTTAGTTCAGTTGTGATGAATTCAAGGGTCAGATGTTGGATAGTTTAGGGTATCTAAGCCTTCTAGTTTCCAAAATTAAAATGATTTTCATCAGATGTTATATATTTTTTTTCATCTCAATTTTTTTTAATCTTAACTATCTTAAATTTATTTTTATATTAAATAGGGGTAAATTATTGATTTTAATGAATCTCCTATAACCTTATTTTAAAAATCACATTAGACTTTACATTGAATTTGAGCTTATCAAATGTTTTTTTATGTGTATTTTCTATTTATAACTTTTGATGAACTGAATGAATCATATAATTTTAATTGAATCATGATTTCATGTTGAATTAAATTTCTTAGAAATAGATATTTTTCTCATTCTATTATAACTAAACCTCATAATTTCATAAATTTTTTTACATTATTATTTTGAAATGATATTGTTCTTCATGGAATAGTAGATTCTAGATAATAATTAAATATTATAAATCATCAATCTCTGTATAATCACAATACATTGAGTTAATATTATTTTAGTTTTTTTGAGTGTGTTTCTTCCTATAGATTCTATGTCTGTGTAATAATAATATAATATCTTAGTTGTTTTGTGATTTTTTCATCATATCTCAATGATAAATGAGATTTAATTGTGTAATTAACTAGTTATATACAAGGATATTTATGATATTACTGCGTAAGTGAAATTTTTATCGATAATACAGATTTAGGAGGATCTTGGGGAGAGAGTTTCTTGTTACTAACTTTGTATAATGTAGGTCTCAGTGTGGTATTACATCTTCATATCAAGGATATATCAAAAAACATCTAGTTTTAGACTTCGATACCATGGATCATTAAATCAAACATCATACTCCTTTGGGACCAAATTATAGATTTCCCTTGTTGGAATCTATTTTGTAATAAGATTCATTTATATGTATTTGGAATAATTTAGAATAATTTATGAATAGGTTTTACAACATTGTATTAATTTTTTACTGTTTTTATTTTATACGTTGTGTGGTTCAACTTTCAATAGTTTAATTTTTATTTTGTACCTCATATTTTACATCAATACTCTAACCCAATCATAAATCATATATTATAATTTGTTTATGTTGTTGAGGGATAAAATTTTATTTTTATTTTGTGACTTCAATTATGACTCCCACATAAACCATCTATATATTCATTATCTAGAACAATTCTCTTCTCATTAAATTTTAGACTCCACGTAGTATATTTTTAATTTCTCTTATGTATGGTATTATTTTTACCATTCATCAATATTAACGATTCATTATTAGAATTAGTGTGTCTTCTCATGGATCACTATTTTCATCATTAAATTCATAACACATTCACACATAGGTTTACCTACCATTAGTTTTTCCTAATTGAGATTTATTTTGCTTTTTCACAAACAATTTGAAATCAATTATTTTATTTTATAAGGATTAATTCCTTCTTTAATAACCTTATTTCAAATGATAATTTTTTATAGTATGATACATAAAAATATATTTAAGATAATACCATTTTTAATTAGATTTATTTATTTTCCTTTCATAGAAAACATGGATTTTATTTTGGATAATAAATGTAAATTTATTTTTCACATCCTATGAATTTTCAATAAACATTAATTGAAATATAATGATAAATAACTCATCGGTCATTGAACCTGTAAAATTTGAATAAAAATTATTCATCTACATGGATTTAGACAAATATAGACTTTGAATATCTTATTGAGGATTAAGTAAACTCGTCTTTGCCTCTATATGATCACCCTAGCACCCAAAAATTTGGGATAGGTGAATTATTAAAATTTATTTATAATGTTTTTCTTCTTCAGTTTTTTTGGAATAATCATTAAATTAATTAAGAGATAAATATGTTAAATATATAAATATTACATATTAGTATATGAATATTCATTACATATAATTATCATTCATATTAAAAAAGTAATATTTTTTTGTATTTGGAAATATTGATTTCCAGAAAATAGAAACATAAAAGTTTTACATAATCTCACACTAACTTCAAAACAACTAGAACCCTTAATAAACATATCATAATGGAAACAATTATACATATCTTAGGGGAAAATAAACATACAAAATGGGTAAGAATAGATTCTTAGAATGGGTAAACAATAAAAATATCAATGATCGTTTAACCACACTATGAGCATAAGGGAATGGAAACATGAGCATAACATTTTAAGTCAAAACACATAAATTAATTAATTATAATAATGAGTCATTCCATAATTATTGGCAGTTTATAAGACATCAATCATAATGGAATCAAAAAACATTATCAAGGATGGAATAACACATTCATAAGACTATGTCACAAATGAGTGGAAAAAAGTGTGTCCTTATCATAATCAAATTAATCTTATGTCAAGGATACCCACTAATATGTTCATCCAATGTTGGGATTAGGAAAAACACCTATATACCTACATCAGGTTTCAGATAACCTCTTATATACCCATTAATCTTATAAAAAAGTAATATTTATTTAATCTGTTGGAGCTATATAATAGATCCAAATCTCACACAATAATAATCTATTCATATGTATTCCATAACATCTAAAAATAGAATACCATTCGATTATAACATAAATTGTTGAAAATAATTTGTGTTTCATCAATATTTAATCATCATAACCAGATACCATCAAGGTAATGGAGAATGATGATATCATATAATCATATCCCCAGTAATGCACCGGTAAAAACAAATGATGATATCATAGATGGATGATTTTTTATATTGATAATTCGACCAATTCTAGAGGAAAATACCCATTCCATTTAGAAATCACTTATTTTAAATATAAAAACCCCAAAAATAATGAGGAAAAAATTTTCTATGAAAACAATCATGGAAACATGAATATGGAAATTCAAAGCATTTATCGTTCATGAAGATGCGAAATTCCATTCACGTCATGTATGTTAAAACAAATATTCATTTAACATATTAGTAAAAAGTAAAAAACACATCATTCTGAAAATGATAGCAATATTCATTTAAAAATTTTATAAAAACTAAAACATGTTTAAAAATGGAATCAAACAACAATAGGGTAATAGTAAAATCATTTTTTGAAAAAATTAAATAAAATAAGAACATTGAATAAAAGTATTAAACCCATATTGGTTTCTATAAAAATATTATTTTGATATATTCAGTACATAAAGGGTGAAAAATGAAAGGGAAACATGTAATCTATAGTAATAGACATAGAATAAAATAGTCATAAGATTTTAGATATAAAGATAAAATAATTTCATTTTCATATATTTTGGAATAAACAATCCCTGTAAAAATGAGATTGTAATGTATCAGCTATACCGCTTTAATTAATTTTGAATCATAACCCATGTGAAAGAAATAACATCAAATGATACTTTAAATACAACGAAACATAAAAAATGAAAAATAGAAAATATTAATAGGGTAGTTGATACATATCATAAAATAATATCGGGGTATAACATAAAATATATTCCAAAGAATACAATTTGAGATTATTAATCATCACACATTGGTATATATAAAATCAGTATTTCATGGAAGAAATATTTTGAATAATAACACTAAATAACATGAATTAATAAGTATATATGTTATAATATTTCAAAGGGATAGTATATACACCTCATAAACATAACTAGAAACCTTGCATGTCTTAACATAACAATATTGAGATCAAGAACCCTTTCTTAATGTCCGACTTATTCCTATTCAATATGACCACCTACATAGTAAATTGTGATTTATTTAAATTATATATAATAACCATTTCAACACTTATAATATTATATATGATCCAATTATATCATTTCAATTCATTTTTATTAATAATTACATATTAAAATCATTATTTTTGCGTGTTAGTTGTTTTGTTTTTATGCATGTCTAGGTTCAACTATTTCATTCCACGAATCTTGGTCATTTATAAATCATCTAATTTTTTAAATAATATTTATATATCATTTATAATTATTTTATACATATTTATAACCATCCATTAATGTTATAGATATAATAATTTATTACACTATCTATAAAGATGTTAGTTCGTACATACAAATGAATGATGTTTTCAATTTTTTAACAGAAAGTAGTAAATTATGGTAAATAATATTATATCATTAAATATTATTAATTACATTATAAATTTAATATATATTCATTAAATTCATATTAATAAATATATATTTTAGTTAGGGATGTAAAATGAATCATATCGCTTCACGAAAGTGGCGGTCTACACGTACAAACGAGTGATACATTCATTTCCCATTTGATAGAAAAAAGTGTGTAATAAGTTAATTCAAGTAAGATAATAACAAATAACTATATGGTAGATATTTTGTTATTATTTTTAAATGAATATGATTTAATTTAGTGAGCAATAAGAAGAATTATAATAAAAATTCTCAGCAAATATGATTACCTCATCGTTGAAGAACCTCCTTTGGATCTCCCCTTAATTACCCTGTGGATAGTATTTTATAAATAACAACAAAAATATTATGAATATAAACTATATAACTATACAATTTCAAGGATTTGATAATATAAGTTGATTAAGGTGGTGTGAGGAAGATAAGATGGGTTTTTTCCTTATATAAGAGTGGAGATGGAAGCCTTTGGAATTACCTAAGGTATTAAACTAATAAAAAATAATTTTATTGTTCATGAAAATAATATTTGATATATTTAGAATCAAGGATGAAGATATGTATAAATGAACTCATAACATAATATTTACAAAAGTATATGTGATTTTGTATCCATTATCTCATAGTTTTTACCCTCGATAACCCTTTTGATGATTACTGCGCTATCAAAGTTTTTTACTCTTCATGGGTAATTACAATTATTATAAAATGAAAAGTTAACAATAAGGGTAAAATGATTGATATTATATACAATATCACATTCACTATCCCAAAGATAATATTTTAATTAATTTTGAATCATTTAATAGAGTATTATATAACCTAAGATACCATTAAAGTCATGTTTGGGACTATTCATATATTTTAAAATTAATGAAAAAATTATAGAAATAGAGTTATAATATAGGATTTTAACACATATAAAATATTTTATAATTGAAGAAAATATTTGGAATGAATAATTCATCCGTATTAATTTTATTTTAATATTTTTCAAATCAATTATTTGATTTTTCCATTACATAAAAAAGCACGATATCGGTATTCTGTAAGAACTTAAGACAATTATTCCTTCATTTATAATTTAATAAATAACATTATAGAAATTTTATTTTTATTTCAAGAAAAAATTGAGAAATAAACATAACCTCTTTTTTCCCCAATGAAAAACATTAGAAATATTAAAACAAAGAGAGTGTGGAATTTTTTATTTATTGTTTAGCTAAATTAATATGGTGGTCATTATCAAATAATAGTTGTGTGAAATTGCAAAAATATTTAAGATAATAGGATAAGGTTATAAATAAACCTATAATATAAAATAATTGAATATTTTTCAAGATAATTTAAGGTCATATCTCGTTATTTTAATAATGTATTAGCACTTTTAAACTTACTATGGTGGCACTATTTTTAACAAGGTAACTATTCATTATGGCCCAAGTAAAGTTGAACTATTTAAAAAAATTGGAAATTATGATTCAAAATATCAAATTTAATTTATCAAATTCAATCACTATAATGGGAAAACTTTAATTTCATATAAACTCTCAAATAATGGTGAAAATTTATTTTCCATAAAATTTCATGTTCATTAATAAAAATATGTTTATAATTAATAATAATAATTTTGTTTCTAATGTAATTAATTAGATAATTTTCAATAGAATTGAACCACATAAATTTTAAAATATATTCTAAATAAAATGGTACTTTTTAAATAATTTAATTCAAAATACATTTTTCTATAAAATCATTATTATCACTGTTTACTGAAAAATTAATATTTTCAGCAGAATCAAAAAAATTATCCTTAAGATAATTTAGATCTTCAAATTTCAAAAATGATTACCATTCTATAAAATATATTTTATAAATCAATCGAACATTATTTATCAAATTTTTTCTGGAAAATCAACAAACATTGTTTTGATGAAAAAGTATTTTTGAATCATACAAATACTTGAAATAATATTGAGTGCTTATTTCCTATGCATTGATAAATAAATTATTATTTATTAGGCCACGTAAACATATAATTTAAAAAAAATATTCATATTAATACTCCTTAATTAAAAGTCAAATCTATAATGGTTACATTTAAATGAGAATATTTATATTTTATATCACAACTTGCATAAAGCATGGTGTTGTGTGTTGAGAAAGCTGTCGATCTTATTATTATTTGAAAATATTTTTTTGTCATTACTTTCCCCCGAAGATATAATTTTATCCTCAAAATTTTATCTTTCTCATCAATGGTTTAATATATTAAAATGAATTCCATGAAATATAGCATCATACAAATGGATAATAAAACATCATCTAAAAACGGTAAGTGGGAAATAAAAAAGTTATTTCAATAATACATAATAATGTTCCCATAAAAGGATAAAAATGGTGGGATGTTAATATATGGATATATGTGAGAAACATAATGTCCATGGAATAATAGTTATTTACTGATAACATGGTAATTAGAATTTTAATTACCACAAAACCATAAATCAGTAAGGGTTTAGAAGACCATCAATTAATCAAAAATAATTGTATGAAGAATAATATTTAGATTTTCAAGAACATATTCCTAGAGTTGAGGAAATATTTTAACATAGATTATGATAACATATAATTAATTGATATATTGAAATCAATAAAAAAAAATATCCTTCGATTTTTTGTTTGAATTAGTTTCTACCTCTTTTCATCCTATATTCTAATATTAAAAGAACTATATGAATTTTTCATTCCTAAAGAACTAAAATAAATTTTTAATAGATCACAATATCTATAAAAGTATGATAAGTTTTTACCCGTATATCTATTCAATAAATAAAAATGGTTACTTCATTATACGATAACTAATAAGAATAAATTATCTTTTGAAATATTATTCTTAATTAGTTAATTAATAATACAAAAATATCTTATTAATTCACTCATAAAATCGATAAATAAAAAAACACCTTAAATCATGAATAACCAATATTTAAATCCCAAAAAATCATACAAAATGTTACAAACTATCCAAAAATAAATTTCACTTTAATTATAAAACAACAGATAGTGTCACTTAATTTAACATACCACACACATGAATAAATTGGTCATATATTCTCCCAAAACCGACTAATGGCATGAGTCTCCAAATAACCTCAATGAAAACAAATATGCCTCAAAAAAATAACTCTTCACAAATAGACCAGTTTAATTCATTATTATCAATCATCTCTTTAACAAAACTATAAATTTTTATCTCAATATAAGGCTCATGTTAACTTTTATCTATCCATTATTTATTTGTTTTCCAAAATTATCCACTATTCAATAAATCACCATTCTAGGTTATCATTACCATTTAAATTATACTTGTAAATCCTAAATGAAAAACTACTGTAGGAAATTAATTGATGTTTGATTATTCCTATATCTAGGATATCACTAATAAAACTCTTTAATTACATAAATCTAAAATCCCAATATATAAACATTAAATAATTCCAACTCAAAAATTAGAATACAAAAGACCATTATTTGGTCTTTGATTTAGCCCTTGTATAAGGACATTGACTTGTATAATTCTCATGTTCCCCACACATAAGACATTGAATTATTAATTGTACATTAGGATATAATTTATTTTTATACATTTAACCATTTATTTTTCCATAGAAATTAGTTTCATTGTTCCATTCTTTTCCACGCATAAAACTATTCCATTCCCTCAAAGACATTTCTATTCACACTTCTTCCCAAATTATTCACATGTAGGAAGATGAATCATATTTTTTATATAGTCTTCATGAAAGTTCATTTTTATCATATTTGTATCATTCAAAAACTCACATATGTTCATGTTAATAGTTTTATATCTATATATGTGGTTAAACATAATCACAAGCTATGAAATTATAACTCTCATTTCATTTAGATGTTGATGAGGACAACAACTGCAACATTTACCACATTCTGCACTAACCCAATCCCTTCATTTTATCCATTGACTGAAATTAAAAATAAACATACAAGTATTAATAATCAAAAAGAGAAATCATATAATCATGAAATATTATTCAAATTATGCATAGATCATGAAACCTTATTTTCAATCTATGACACCATAGGTTTTACCTAGGTCATTCACATTCATTGTGTCTTCATATTGTTCGTAATGGTTCACAAATAAAATTTTAATTTTCCAAATTATTCCACCCATCTGGATTTTCTAGATAGATGTGTAGTCTTAGGCCCACTCATTGTTCACTAGTTTTTATCTTAAGTGTTCTTGCTATATTTTTCTCATCCTGGGTTCCAAAGATAACTAATCCTTGCTAAGATACCAACTTAGGTGGCCTAAAAACTGAATATATAACTATTACATCTTATTGTATGAATATTAATTATATATAATTATGATCCACTAACTAGAAAGATTTAGTGTCTCTGGAGCCATAGGTACATAAAAATTGTATATAAATGATCTTCATTATCTCTAAGGATTCACTTTACTACTATAACCCTTATTAGACATATCATACATAAAATCATCCATCACATCTTGGGGGAAAGTAAACATAAAAAGGTGTGACCCCATATTCTAAATAATGTGAAAAAAGGTAGATATCAATAATTATATAATCCTAAGGGGAAAAAGATTATGAAAACATCAGCAAAAATTTTCAAAACCACACTCAATAGATTATATCTTATAATCAAGAGTGTGGAATAAATCTAGGATTTTCATAAGAAATGAACCAAACATTTATCAAAGAAAATGATAAAATAGAGAATAATATCTGCATAATATAATTTCACAAAAGTGTGAAATAAATTGTGGCACAATCATAATCATATAAATTTTATGTCAAGGACACCCACCAAGACATTCATCACATGTGAGTTTTCATCTACCCACCATGTACCTAGTTTTAGAATGGGGTAACCTATTTTATACCCATTGATATCAGAAAATTTTAATCATTACCCAATGCATTTGAATGATATAATGGACCACCCAATCATATAATCATTATTCAATCATATGTATGCCACAAAATCCCAAAAGCATGTATCATAACTTTACTCGTCGAAAATAAAATGGTTTTCATCCATATTTTATAACCATAACCATAAAATATCCTGTTAAATAATAAGGATGGTATCATATAATAATATTCATAGTGAATAATAAGTATCATCAATGGATGTTTTTGTTGATGAAAAATTAATTATAGAGATTTTGGGTACTTCTCTTGGGGTAAATACACTTCTCATTTTAAAATCACTTATTTTAAATCAAAAAATTAATAAAATATTGAGGGAAAAATAACATTCAAAATAAACCAAAAAATGAGAAAATTAGTCTTCAAATCATTGATTAGTCATCATAGTTGTAAATTTTGTTCTTGTTTTTTACCTTAAAAAATTATTCATTTTTCATCTCTAGAAAACATTAAAAAAATAATTATTTGTAAAAGGACAAGAAAATTACACTAAAAACATTTCATAGATATTAAAACATAGGTAAAATTGAATTGAAACAGTCATAGTGGAGTATAGAAAACATTGAGAACAATTTACATAAAATATGGAAAGGGAACAAATCTTTTCACAACAAAATTCTAACGCAAAGTGGATTTTCAATAAAAATATTTTTTAGTATCTTAAATACATAAAGAGATGTAAATGAAAGGAAATCATTCAATATAAAGAAATAAATATAATAAAATAATTTTTATGATATTTATTAGACAAAACCCATATTATTTCATCATCAGAAACATGAGCGTTAACAATGTGGGTAAAATGAGATTGTATCGTAAAACACTTACCACTTTCTTAATGCTTGAATAAAAAACCCATACAAGAAATAACATCAAATGAAACATGAAATATCCTGAACATAAGGATATTAATTATATAACATATCAAATGTGTAGTATATATACCTCATAAAATAAGATAGTTTTATCACATAACATATGTCCCAACGAAGACAGTTTTGGACGATAAACCCATACAACTTGGGTAAATTTTGAATAAAAAAAACACAGATGAAATTTTTTTATTTTTATCATTAAATTAAATAAATTAATAAGTATATGTGATTAGAAATTTATATTTTTATGAATATGAACCTTTTAAATAAGTTGGTTAATAACATGTCTCAATGAAATAATACGGAGATAAATAATTTTTACCATATATCTAACTTGATTTGTAAATGATCTAACCATCTGTATAATAAATTTAGATTTATTAAAATTTTATAAAATACCCATTTACACAATCATAATTTCATATCTAATCCACTTATAAAATTTTAACACCTCGTTATTAATAATTGTTTATTAAAATCATCATATACCGGTCTTTACTGTTTATTTTTTCATTTTAGTGTTCGTTCAAAAGTTATGGGCCCTGAAACTTGACCAGGGTTCCATCATATCAAGAAATAAAAAAAATTAAATGTTAGGTATATTTATTATATTCAAACATAGAATAATATATAAATCCTTTAAATATATAAATTAATTACAATATTAATAGAGATTGTAGTCATTACGCATTCATGAACGTTGTTTTCATTTTCTAATGAAAAGAAGTAAAGAATGATAAATAATGTCTTATCAATCAAAAATTATAATTATATCATAAATATAATATAAATTTATCATATAAATCATTAAAAAATACCATTTATGTGGTGAATAAAAATAAATCATATCACTTCGTGCAGGCGGTAATCCATATGTACGGATGAGTGAAACATTAATTTCTCATTTATTTGAAACGATAGAAGAATATGTTTATTTTGTTAACATAAGGACATATAATTATATGTGTGATATTTACTTTATTATATTTTAATTTTTTTAATATAATCATACTAATTTTAAGAATAATTAAAATAAAAATCCTTGGCTAAGACGATTGACACCTCTTTGAAGAACCTCCTTTGCATCTTTCTTCAAATAACATATGGAAGCACATTAATAATAAAATAACCACTATAATGTACATAATTAATTTACTATGTGTTTTTTTCAAGATAATATTCTCATGGGAGAATGTATAAAAGTGGAGGGGTGTTGTCTTTAAAAAAGATAGCAAAGGGGCACCATTGGAATTTCATAAAGTATTAATTTAATATAAATTAATTATTATGTTCAAGTGGCATAAAATTGATATATTTTGAATATATAATGAAGATATTTATAAATAATCTCATAAAATTATATTTAGATAATTTTAGATAATTTTTTAATCCTTATCTATTTGTTTTAACCCTTTCTAAACCCTTTTGATGATTACAGTGATATCAATGTTTTTTTACTTTTTAGGGGTGAAGAATGTTATTATGAAATGAAAATTCATCAATAAGTGGAAATGGTTCATATTCTAAACAATAACCCATTCAATTTTATAAATATAATATTTTTATGAATTTTAAATCATATAATTATTATTCAACATAATATATCATTAATTTCATTTTCAAAACAAATCATGTAGATTTACTTTTATTAAAATGAGATAGAAATATAATTAGAATATAATTATTTTTAAAAATAAATAATATATTATATTTATCTAATAATTCATGGAAAATGATATTTCAAGATGCGTTTTGGATGGGCTAGTAACGACCCAAACATTCATTAATTGAAATTCCACTTGATCAAATTAATTGTCTCATTATGTAAAATGTTTATATAATATGTGAACTTCATTTGTTTTATGTTTTTGGATTTTAAAATACCGTTAAAAATTTTGACCATTTCTAATATATACATTGAACAGTGATAAAATGATTAGTATAAATATAGGGCTTTAACAAATTCAATTTACTCTGACAAAGGAAGTGATGACCTCATCCAATAGACTTGCCCCGTATGAAGCCCATTTTTCAGAGCTTGGAATGGATGTGGCATTATTGGGATTTTCTCTTAACCAAACCCAAGATGAGCATCAACATGTTAAGATCAAATGTAATTTCTTACGAGAGAAGTAGAAGTTGATAGAGATTACCACTCGAGCAATGTTATCGGAGCCACCCCATGAGTATGTCACCATCGCGCTCCTAACTCTTCGGTCTTATGAGGGTGTTATAAGGGGTTATGTAACAAGACATTATCACTATTATTATGTGCATTATTTTTTATATAATATTGAATATACATTAATTTTATTATTGTTTTTTTGTAAATAGTTTTTAAAGCGCAAATACTATTTTTCGTTAATATTTAACTATTTAATAAATTTTGATGAATTATGTATTTTTTATTTAAATAATATTTTAATAAAATAATATTATTATTAAATTAATTTTTATTAAATATAAATGATCTTATAATTTTATGAATGCAATAGTATTTTTTATTATGGTTTGAAATCTGTTTTTGTCAAAACGGATGAATTTTCTATAAATATCAGTTTTTATTTTAAAAGTAAAAACTCACATATTTAGGAAATTATTTAGATAAAATGAATATTATTTTTGGAATCAGGATGTCAAAATTATTCAATGGTTAAATTTTCATAATTTTCAGAGACAGTCAAATTTTTGGGTAAAAATTAAATACAGTTTAAATATATATTGTGTTTTTTGACATGATAATGTCCCTATAATGATGTAATAAAATATTAAAAATGATATTTTCGGCCAATATATGTTTTAACATTAAAATAATGTTATTTTAGGTTTGTTTTATTTATTTTACAAAACTTTAGTTGACCCTCTAAGAGTTATAAAACATTTTCACTTTTTAAATAAATTTCCTTGAGAGTGTTACTCACCTAAACATAAAAAACCTTATTATTTTAAGATGTTAGTCCATTGTCTTTATAAAACAATTTTTTCCACTCCCCTTTAGAAAAAACATGGTAAAAAACCATTGTCTGGTTTGTGGTATTGATTAGTTTAAAGTGTGGTGACCCAAAACTAAATAATAAAGAATTCCCTCTCATTTCCTATATAAACCAACCCATGCTCCCACTTCCTCTTCACTCAATCCCTTTGTAGTTCGTCCAATATCTGACCTCATCTCTCTAGAATCTTCCCAAGGTTACCCAAGCAACAAATAAGCCTCTCTCAAGCATCTCCCAAGCCTTTGGGATCACTCATCCAAGTAAGTGATTTCCTCTTTTCTCAATTTTTTCTCAATTTCATTATGTTGTTATACCCTTTTAATATCAATTAAAAATGTTTGGGTATTATTTCACACCTCTCCCACACTTCCATATTTATTTTTTAATTATGATATTCCCATTTCACTCTTATTTAATGACTCCCATGTAAACCCATTACTATGCCAAAATTCCAAAAGGAATTTCCCTCTCCTCTTTTACATTCAAGAAATACTTCCATATCATGAATATAAATTCCATTAAAAAATTTGGGAAATGTATCTATATTAACCCCTTACTTTAAATTTCAGGAAAATATGATGAGACACCCCTTTCTATCTCATCATCCATTTTTTTATTAATTCTTATGTCACGTCTTTATGCTGGCGAAATTGCACCATGTTTTCCATGCCAAACTCAATGTGTAGTGAATACCTTGCCCATTTCTCTATAAAGGGTATTCACCTTTATGCACATTTACTTATTAATTGTATAGTCTTATGTATGAATTTCACAATCCTTTATCTTGGAATAAATGATGATGTTTAATTAATCTATGTTTTATGATCCATGTGGCACACTTATGCATGAAATGAATTGTTTAAGAAGGGTGCACCATAATAGCGCTCCAATGCATTGGGTGAAGTATAGTATCATGATACGTCATGTTCAATGAGTGTTGACTCATGATAATTAAAGTGCAACAAGGGTATACTCGTGATTCATGTGCAATGAGAATTTACTCATGCTTCATGTGCAATGAGCCTTGGCTCATGCTAATTCCATGTTAAGTGTTGTTGCCACATTACCATGTTATGATTATCTTGATTTATCCTGACGTTATGTTTTCTCTTGTACTCCATTGATATTCCTATTGTCTAAAATGTATTGTATTCCTCATGTTATTCCATGATTATTCCCTTACCGGGCTTTATATCTCACCCTTTTTTGCATGTTCTTAGGTTATCCTATTCAAAGCTAAGCATGAGGGAATGTATGGGTCCTGTAAAGGATGTTTTCAATAAAGATGTTGTATCTTCTGTCTTAAGTTTTAATTTAATGGTCATAATCCCCAATGACAGTAGACCATTCAATCTTCTATGTTGTATCAAGTGAAGTATAAGTAATAAATCATGTTTAAGTGTGTAATAAAGAACAGGGTTGTCATAGATGGAATCAGAGGGAAGGTTTAGTTATTTTTTGGATTAGGATTAGAAAACCCAAGTAATGCCTTGGAGACAAGACTAAGTATAATAATAATTTCCCCAAGTTTTGGTGAGTATAGATTAAGTGTTTCATCAAGCCAATACATCCATGTCTGGATACGAGCAGGTAGAGGTGGCTATGGAACAGACGTATCCTTGGCGTAAAACCCGAAAACACTACTTTAAGCTAGACTTGAAGAGAAACTGGTGCACGACAATGGGCCTTGATGCACTCTTATTTACGAAACTCCTGGGGGATATGCTTTGTTATATTCACAAGCATAGTATGAACCATTATTATGGGAATTAAAAAAATCCCATAAGAATATATGTTAGAAAGTAGATCATGAATAGCATAGATTGAAGCCTATGGATTCATACATTAAGGAAATAAAAGTCATTTATAAGTCATTAGTTTTTTCCTTAGATTACCCTTTATGTGTTACCCCTAACTTTCATTTTATTCCATCCAATGTCCAGTTATTAGAGGACTCGAGCTAACAACTGATGGGAAGATCAATGTGTTGACTATGCTAATGGGATTCCTAATATGATGGGAGTGGGAATCGTGAACATTATCACACTTCTCTCTCAGTTAACTCATGATTTGAATAGAAACATGTGTCAAGAGGAATGTTCAAACCCCCTAAGAAAAAATAAGTCGATGTCGAGAGCTTCATGAGACCAAGGCCTCATACTTTTAATGGATCATCTGATCCCTCAATCGCCGACCAATGGATCCACTCTATTGAAAAGATCTTCTCCATCCTGTAATGTTCTGAATAAGAGAAGGTTCTCATAGATGATTATCATATGGAGGCTGAAGCTGATCAATGGTGGATGTTGATCAAAAATATTGAGCCTGAGGAGGAGATCGAGCCTTTGGAATTGAAAAATTTCTGGAAGATGTTTTTTGATAAATATTTTCTGCGCACCCTCTGACATAATATGGAAAGGTAATTCCTTTCCCTCAAAAAAAAGATGAAAAATCTGTCAGAGCATATGAGGAAAACTCCACAAGGAATTCACGATATGCCTTTTCCTTTGTCATTACACCAAAATTCATGGTTGACTGCTTATTTGGTGGGATGAAAACAAGCCTGTGGAAAGCACTGATGATCTGTGACTTCGACATCTATGAGGAAATTGTCTAATTTTCGCTGAAGGTCGAAATGGAGATCGTAGAATCTCAGGGATATCATGGGGATAAGAAGTATAAGGTGGACTTCAATACTGGTGGTCTGATGGATAAATCTAATGTTACTAATAATATCCAGCACCCCACTTGCCAATGGTGAGGAAAGAAGCACCCCCAAAATTTCCTGAAGGGTATGAGGAAATGCTTTAGGTATGGAAGAGAAGGGCACCTGGCTATTAACTGTCAGAAATAAAAACCCATGGTTGCAGTATAGTAGAGGAATGCTCCATTAGAACCTCAATGAATTGTTCATTTCTACAACTATAAAGAAACATGGCATCTTGAAAATCAGTACCCTAAGCCAAGGGTTTTTAGAGGCACCCAACAACATCCAAGGCAGCAATGGTGAGCTTTTGTCATCACTACCGTCGAAGTGAACCCAGACAACAAAGTGGTGACATATACACTCGTAATTCATTCAATAATAGAGAACATACTTTTTTATTCTAGTTATATGAATTCTTTTATATCCCAAAGGTTTAGTAGTACAATCCCAGCACCACCACAAATCCTAGAAGTAAAGATTTCAGTGAGTATGGAAAATGGGGCAATCATTGAATCCCCTGAATATAACTCCTCCCCTGTCATAATTTATGGATTTAACTTCCCAGTAAACCTTTTCATAATCCCTATGGTAGAATTTGATGCAATTCATTTCATGGATTGGATTTCATTATATAGAGCCAAAATAAATTTCCATGAGAGGGAAATCACGCTCCATGTAGGGAATCGACCACCGATTCTATTCAAATGCGCGGAGGAAGATGAATCTTATTTAGCTCCATCAACTCAAGTATGGATATTTTTTCCCTATGAGCATGTGTAACTGGATTAGATGATTGAGTTTAAGGAGGCAACCATCCTTGAATACATTCTTATTGTGAGGGAATTCTCTAAAATGTTTCCCAATGAATTTCCTGGTCTTCCTCCTAGAATAGATGTTGAATTCTCAATTGATCTTATACCTGAGTCATTTCCAATATCAAAGACACTGTATTGAATGGTTGTTGTAGATCTTGAGGAGATGAAGAAACTACTATAAAAGAATCTGGATAAAGGGTTTATATTCCCATGTGCTTCACCAGGGGGTGCACCAGTCCTCTTCATCAAGAAGAGAGATGGGACATTGCGCCTTGGCATCGATTATCATGAGCTTAACAAAATCACGATAAAGAACAAGTATCCTCTCCCCTGAATTGATGACTTGTTTGATTAGCTTCATTGAGCACAATACTTATCCAACATGGATTTGTGGTTGGGATATTATCATGTAAGGGTGTAGAAGGAAGATTACCCCATGACTGTTTTTTGTACAAGGTACAGGCACTATGAATTCATAGTAATCACTTTTGGACTCACTAATGCTCCATCCATGTTCATGGACTTAATGAATAGAGTCTTTAGTGATTACCTTGAAAAATTTGTGGTAGTCTTTATAGATGATATTCTAATATACTTCAAAACCATGGAGGATCATGGGGAGCATCTAAGAACTATACTAGAGACCTTGCGAAAGGAGAATATCTATGAAAAGTGCAGAAAGTGTGAGTTCTGGCTAAAGGAGGGCTCATTTATCATCCATATCATCACAAGAAATGAGATATTTGTTGATCCCTTCAAAACATCAACAATTGGGGGATGTTCGAGGCCATCATCGGTAACGGATATCTGTAGATTCTTGGGGTTTGCTAGATATTATCGACGATTTGTGAGAAATTTCACACAATTTTCCAATGCTCTAACCAAGCTAACTCTGAAGGGAGTAATGTTTTCTGGGATTTATGAATGTGAAGAAAGCATCAAAGAGTTAAAAAGGACACTTATCACGACACATGTGCTCACATTACACACAGGTGGAGAACATTTTGTGGTATATAGTGATTCTTTGATGAGGGTCCTGGGATGTGTGTTGATGAAAAATGACAAATTCATTGCCTATGCTTCAAAGAAATTGAAGGATCATGAGAAAAATTATCCAACACATGATCTAGAGTTGGCTACGGTGATCTTCAATTTAAAATTTTGGCGGCATTATCTCTTTGGGGAAAAGTGTGAAATATATACGGACCACAAAAACCTCAAGTATATATTCATAGAGAAGTAGTAGAACATGCGCCAATGAATATGGTTAGAGCTGATCAAAGACTATGACTGCTCAATCCGTTACCACCCTGGGAAAGAGAAAAAGGTGGCGGATGCTATATGTAGTAATGACCCAGTGATTCTATCACTGATGATAACTGAGAAGGATACAATCTTCTTATATTTGATGAAGATGGAAATGGGAATAATAAAGATGAGAACATCATCAATCCTTTCACAAATGATTTCTCAATCGTCTCTTTTGGAAAGGTTAAAGGTTTCTCCAAATGATGATGAGAGAATTTAGAAGAATGTGGATGATATCAGAAGAGGTAAATCCTTGGAGTGGAATGATAATGAAGAAGGAATTGTGAGATTTGGGAAAAGACTATGTCTTTCATCAAGTTCAGAGTTGAAGAAGAAACATTTTGATGATGCACATAGTTCAAATTTCTCTATTCACCAAGGAAAAAAAAGATGTATCGACATCTCCGATAGCATTATTGGTGGGATAATATGAATAAGGGGATCGCTGAATTTGCATCAAAGTTCCTGGTGTGTTTGCAAGTGAAGGATGAGAGACAGAATTCTAAGTGGATGATGCAACCATTACTCATACCGGTATGGAAATCGGAGAACATCACCATGGAATTTCTCACCGGACTTCCAAAGACATCCAAAGGAAACAATGATATCAGGGTTATTGTGGATCGAATTACAAAGTCTGCACACTTTATTACAATTCAAGAGGATTTCCTAGTGGATCAACTGGCATAGATATATATAATGGAAGTGGTAAGGCTTTATGGAGTACCACTATCTATTGTATCTGATCGAGATCCAAGATTCACATCTATGATTTGGAAGAGTCTCCAACATGCTCTAGATACTGAACTGAACTTCAGTATAATCTATCATCCTCAAACTGATTGCCAATCTGATAGTACTATCCAAACACTTGAGGACTTGATGGGATCATGTTAAATGGACTTTAAAGGAGGTTGGGATCAACATATTCCTCTAGTAAAATTCTCTTATATTAACAGTTTCTACTCGAGCATCCAAATGGAACATTATGAATCCCTTTATGGGAAATGGTGAATAACACCGGCATGTTGGGATGATGTCGGTGAGAGTAAGCCTCTAGGACCAGAAATGGTCGAAGAAATGTTGGAGAAGGTGAAATCCATTTAGCAACATATCAAGGCACCCGGAGTCGACAAAAGAGTTATGAAGATAACTGTCAACAAAACCTTGAATATAAAGTTGGATACATGGTGTTTGTATAAATATCCCCATGGAAGAAGGTCATGAGGTTTGGAAAGAAAGAGAATTTAAGTCCTAGGTACATCAACACCTACGAGATTCTTGATCATGTCGGGGTTGTGGCCTATCGACTAGCACTTCCACATACCATGGCCAAAGTGTAGGATTTCTTTCATTTATCCCTCTTACAGAAGTATATACCAGACCTATTGCATGTACTCTCTTTAGAGGTGGTACAGTTAAAGTATGATATTTCTTATGAGGAGTAACTACTGAATATCATAGATCGTAGAGAAAAAGTTCTATGAAATAAGACAATGCCCCTCATCAAGGTTTTGTGGCGAAACCACATGTTTGAAGAACCAACATGGGAATCGGAGGAAATGATGAAGCAGAGTTACCCACATCTGTTTTAGTTTGGGAAAATGAAATATTGAGGGCAAAATTTCTTAAGTGGGGAAGACTGTAACGATCTGAACTTTCATTAATGGAAATTCCTATTGATCTAATTAATTGTCTCATTATGTAAAATGTTTATATAAAATGTGAACTTCATTGGTTTTATGTTTTTGGATTTTACAATACCATTATGAATTTTTATCGTTTCTAATATAGTCATTAAAGAGTGATCACATGAATAGTATAAACACAGGGCTTTAACAAATCCAATTTACTTAGAAAAAGGATTTGATGGCCTCATCCATTAGACTTGCCCCGTATGAATCCCATTTATTCGAAATTTGAAAGGAGGTAGTGTAATTGGGCTTATCTATTGTCTAATCCCAAGCCTATATTCAACATGTTAAGCTCAAACGAAATCTCCTATGAGAGAAGTGGAAGTTGATAGAGATTACCACCCGAGCAATGTTATCCAAGCCACCCCAAGAGTCTGTCAACATCACACACCTTACTCATTGGTCTTATACAGGTGTTATAAGGGGTTATGTAACAAGACCATATCATTATTATTATGCGCATTATTTTTTATATAATAATTAATATACATTCATTTTATTATTGTTGCTTTGTAAATAGTTTTAATGCGCAAATAATATTTTTTGTTAATATTCATCTAAGAAATCTATTTTGATGAATTAATGGATTTTGGAATTAAATAATATTTAAATAAAATATTATTATTAAATTACTTTTTATTAAATATAAATGATTATAGAATTTTATGAAGGCAATTGTAATTTTTATTATGGTTTGAAAGCTATTTTTTGTCAAAACCCATGAATTTTCAATAAATGGCCGTTTTTTATTTCAAAGGTAAAAATTCAGATATTTATAATATTATTTAGATGAAATGAATATTATTTTTTGATTTAGGATGTTTAAATTATCCAACAGTCAATTTTTCCTAATTTTTGAAGACTGTCAAATTTTTGTGTAAAAATTAAATACCGTTGAAATATATAATGTGTTTTATAACATCATAATGTCCCAATAGTGGTGTAATAAAATACTATAAATGAAATGTTCGGCCAATATATTTTCAACCATTAAAATAATGTGATTTTAGGTTTTCAGATTTATTTTATAAAACATTAGTGGACCCTCCAAGAGTTATAAAACATTTTCACTTTTTAAATAAATTTCCCTGAGAGTGTGACTCACATTCACATAAGAAACCCTATTATTTTAAGAAGTTCAGCTATTGGCCTTATACAATATTTTTTTTCACTCCACTTTGAAAAAATCCATTGGAAAACCCATGGTCGGTTTTGTGGTATTGATTAATTTAATGTGTGGTGACCCAAACCAAAATAATAAAGAATTCCCCATCCTTTCCTTTATAAACCCACAAAATATCCAACTTCCGCTTCACTCAAACACTTTGTAGTTAGACCAACCTCTGAAATCCTATCTCTAGAATCCTCCCACGGTACCCCAAGCTCCCTAGAAGCCTCTCTCAAGCATCTCCCAAGCCTTTGGGATCACACTTCTTAGTAAGGTATTTCCTCTTTTCTCCTTTTTCTCTCAATTTCATTATGTTGTTATACCCTTTTAATTTCAATAAAAAATATTGGGGTATGATTTCTAAACATCCCCATTCTTCCCTCTTTATGTTTTAATTATGGGATTCCTCTTTCACTCTCATTTAATGCCTCCCATGTACACCCGTTTCTATGTCGAAACTCCAAAAGGAATTTCTCTATCCTCATTTACATTCAAGAAATTATTTTGTATCATGAATCTAAATTCCATTAAAATTGTTGGGAAATTAATATATATGACCCCATTACTATCACATTTCATGTACATATGATGAGACAGCCATTTCTCTCTCATCAACCTTTTTTTATGAATTCTTATGTCACGCCTTTATGATGCTGAAATTGCACCACGTTTTTTCAAGCCAAAGTCATTGTGTAGTGAATACCGTGCCCATTTCTCTATCAAGGGTATTCACCATTACGCACATTTACATATTGATTATATAGTTTCACGTATTAATTACACATTCCTTTATTTTGGAATAAATTATGATGTTTAATGAATCTATGTTTTATGATCCATGTGGCACACTTATGCAAGAAATGAAATGTTTAAGAAAGGTGCCCCCTTATAGAGCTCCAATGCATTGGGTAAAGTATATTATCATGATACGTCATGTGAAGTCAGTGTTTACTCATTCTAATTCATGTTCAATGAGGGTTTACTCGTGCTTCATGTGCAATGAGTATTTACTCATGCTCCACGTGCAATGAGCCTTGGCTCATGGTAATTCCATATTAAGTGTTGTTGCCACATTACCATGTTATGATTATCATGATTTATCATGACTTTATGTTTTCTCTTATGCTCCATTCATATGCCTATTTTCTAACATGTACTATATTCCCCATGTTATTCCATGTTTATTCCCTTACTGGGCTTTATAACTAACCCTTTTTTATGCATGTCCTCGGGTTATCCTATGCAATGCTATGTACGAGGGAATGTTGGGGTAATGTAAACGATGTTTTCAATTAAGATATTGTATCTTATGTTTTAAGTAGTAATGTAATGATCCTAATCCACAAAGACACTAGACCTCTTGATCTTCTATGTTCTATCAAGTGAATTGCATGTAATAAATCATGTTTAAGCCTGTAATAAAGAACAGGGTTGTCATAGGTCCCGTGGCGTGGCTACCCCATGCTCGCCTCCAATAGGTCAGGGGGTGGTGACTTGCATGGAGTTATAATATCCCACAAATTGGAGTAATTTTCTAAGTACATGTACATATGCACACAACTCTAAGACACAAATTCTGAAATATAAAAGCACTAAGTAAAAAATGCATGCAAAACACTATATCCCACAACCAGAGTACTACTATAAAATTACTAGAATGTAAATAGGGCCAAAAAAAGCCCACAAAAAGAAAAAATTCTACTACCATAAGTCTATCATATAAAGTAAGAGGCAATTAGACTATCATCGAAAAAGGTACCGAAACACTCCTCGACATGTCCAATCTCACAATGAATCGCATCTTCTTGGTCTGCCTGGAACTCCTTTCAAGAGTTGATCATCAGAACAATACAAGACATGCGAAGGCAAAGCCCATGAAGAGGTGAGTAAAATAATACACAGTAAGACACCCAAAAACCCAAAAGTAAATCCAAAAAGAATATACTATAATGGAAATAACCTGAAGTAATACAACAAAAGAATACCACAAAGAAAATACCATGAAGGAATACCAAAAAAAGGAAATAATAAAAAGGAGTAATACTGAGGAATACCATAGAGGAATACCACAATGGAATACCAAAAAATAACACAACAATGGAATTCATATTCAGCTCAACACAGATATATGTCTATAGAAAATATTTCAATACTATTATGATATATTCAATCCAATAATAAAAACATCATCAAAAAGAAACATAGTCTCCATAAGACACATAGTCATTATAAGACAAGTAGTCTCTATATGAAACATAGTCCCTATAAGACACATAGTTTCTAGGTCACAGCCAGATATATAAATTTTTTATCAAAGAATGCGCATTTTGGGGTTACTCACACCTTAAGTGACAATGCATGTAACACCCCAAACATTTAATGGCATGTTTCTCTTAAATAAATTGTATTCACTAGGTACCCTATATTTCAGGAATCATTGATCCCCTATGGAACAAAACATGGTTACTTATAAGAGATATCCATAACTTATCCACTAAACATAAATTTACCAGCTCTATGATCTGAATTTTAAAAATCTGATATACACAGGTGTGTTCAAGATGATATTTTGAGTCTAATAGAATTAAATTAATCTTCCTTGAATAGTAACCTACCCTTATGAATAGTAACCTACCCTTAGGAATAGTAAAATACCCTTATGAATAGTAATATGACACTTATGAATTGTATCTATACCCTTGAGTGTATAAATGAATTTAGACACCCTAAAATGAAGATGAATATTCTATGTGTTTATATATTTCAATTATATAATGATTTAATTAATTATTTAATTAATCATATTTAGAAAATTATTTTTTAAAAATGGACTTAATTTTTGGATTCTACATGTCGAAAAATGGTTAGGGTGAATTTTTGAGATTTTTCTGAAATACATGAATTTTTTATGAATAAAAAATCCGATAATTCACAATAAATGCTAAATAATTGATTAACTGAGTTATTGATGATGATCTTATGATGTATGCCCAATTGGTTCGAAATCACATGAATATATTACTGTTCTTGGACATGGAATACTCACTGTTGGTTGTCTTGAGAGGAAATAATAAATTAATGAGTTTTATATTAAGAAATCCCCTCTCTCCTCCACTATAAAAACCCCCTCTCACCCCCATTCCATTCCCTCCTCTGAAGCCTTGTGACTTCTCAAAATTACGTCCAAATACCTTCCCAATCTCCTCCCCCACATCCAGAAATCTTTGGTCACATAAAAAGACCAAAACCTCTCTCCTTATGAGGTTCTCAAAGGAGGAAGTCTCAAGAGGTAAATTCCTCTTTCAAATCCCATCTTTTCTATTAAGTTCTTTTATTTTTGTTTTTTCTCACCTCCCTTCACCAAAATAGTATGATAAATCCAGTAACATACATGTATTTTCATTTTTTCTTACTAATGGTATATATTCCCTTATCTTCTCCCCTTTCCCCACTTTTTTTTGAATGAAACGAAAGCACTGTTTGAGTTGTTCTAATTTAGCACATTCAAGGACAATGGTTTATCGATTTCTATTATAATCATTAATTATGGTCAGGAACCCATTTCTATTATGGTTGAACCAGATTATATATGTAATATAACCTATTTTTAGTTTTGTAATCCTTTTGTACAAATGATGTTAATTTATAAAGAAAAACATGTTCATTGTAGTCAAACACACCATTTAGCCGAAACGGTTGTCACTAAGGTTATATATATAATAATTCGACTTCACTCTTAGTAAAAAAATAAAATTTAAAATCATTTAATCATCTAGATGTTCACTAATAGAATATAAATGCATTTCTGTACAGCCACATCCATCTTATATATTTATCCAAACTTAAATATAAGTGAACATATCATTTAAAACCATGTAAGAAAATGATTCCAAAAAAATAAAATTGAATCTCTTAAACCCATCAAAAAGTCCATAATAAAAATAATAAGGTTATACCATATCAATTAAATTTTTATGAGTTTCTGGAATTATTAATTAATGAAGCTAAATTTTATTATTTAGGACGTTAAGAACAAACAAGAACACCTTCGACCATAAGGTAAGCGATTGCTTAACTCAATTTTCATTCTTTGAGTTAAACATCTATTTCATTGGATACATTATTCCAACAATATGTGTGATTGTCCTATGATTGTTTTATTCTATATATCCAATTTTATTGTGTGGGTTTATGTTTTTCACACATAATTATGTCATTGATTTTTTCCTCAATCTAATGATACGTTTTTGGTAAGGATCCTCCCTCTCACTTTTATTCAAGAATCCACCCTATCTTGTGTGATTTTGTCTTTAATTTCTAAAAATGGGGTATGTTTTCTCAAAACTCCCATACATCCCTTTTGACATATAAATAATTGGATACCCCTTTATCTCTCATTAAGACCTTTCAATAACACTTGTTACTGTGCAAAAATATTTGTAAGAGGTTTTCTCATCTCACCTTCAATTCTGTGGGATTTTCATTGTTCGTCTGTTATTTATTATATGTGGTATAGGTGTACGTCCATTTTAAATATTCTATCATGGTTCTCATTATATTCATTGTATTCTGTGACTCTTTTTGTTGTTATTAACTTTCGTCATATGACACAATTGATTACAACACGGTAACGAGCTTTGTCTCAATTTTCACTTCATTGTGACTTGCTTAGTAATTCTGCACCTACTCTTTCTTATGCGGTGTACCTACTGCCCATTTGAGATCACTATTAAATTGAAATTTTATTCCATTTAAATATCCATATTCTCATATCATGGATATTATTATTGTCAAATCTGTATACCATTTTACATACGATATTTATTTTTAATGTTGTTTTGACTGTGGAAATGTTGATGAATCCGTATCTATATGGATAATGTAAATACATATTGATATTGTATTGATTCTATTTATAAGGAATTATTGGATATAGAGTTGGGTGGGTCCCACTACATACCCCTCAATGCATCGGTAGGTCTCATGAGACAAAACAGTTTGGCGACAGACCTTTCGAGTTTGTTTCCAAAAAATCATACGGGTTTATACCCATAGAACTAAACTGTTTTTACGGTATTATGGTGCATGTTCCAAATACATTACATCCAATTAATAAGGATTAACTTTATTCATTATCAGTTATTATTACTATCCATGAGGTTTTCACTATGACAAAATATATGGATGCAGTTTCATTCTCAGTTTATTAATGGCATTAGTTGTTAATTTATTCACTATGCCATTTTGATTATGTCAGATTGATTATGATTTAGTTATTATTGTACTCATTATTGTGCTATTTGAATCCCTTACTGAGCATTTGATCTCACCCCTTTCATTGTTTACTTTCAACAGGTGATAAAGAGGAGATCATTTATTGATCTCTTGTGGATGATTTTTTTATTTTTCATTATGTATTGTAACATGTAACCTTATCCAATGTAATTTTTGTTAAATATATGTATCTATTATTTTCAAGAATACAGAAATGATCGTTCCTTTGGGATTTTCATTCCTTCTAAGCATGCTAATATCACATGTACTGCACTGGCTCCAGCCTAGTGGGGTTGGGGTGTTACAGTTGGTATCAAAGGAAGTTTAGTAGGAAACTTGGGAACTAGATTTAGAAAACATAGATTAGGGAAGAATCCCTAAGATAAGCCTTGGAGGATAACCATACAAGAAAGTCCTGGTATTTTTCTAAGGGATAGATTATGTGGATCATTAAAGCAATGAATCCCTGGCTGGGTAAGATCAGGTAGAGGCAGCTCTGACACAGATGTATCTAGAGGTAAAACCCGAAAACACCACTTTGAGCTAGACTTGAACAAGAACTAGTACACGAAAATGGGCCTTGCTGCGGTCTTGGTTACGACACTCCCAGGGGATATTCTTAGCATAAATCACATTTTCCTTACAAGGCATTATAAGAGATTTTAATGTAAATTTTCCTCAGAGGATTTGGTTTGGATAACTCTGAGAACTGAACAATAAAAAAACTTACTTAAACAATACTAAGAGAGATGTTTTCTTAATTTTCAGATGGAAAACAAAGGTATATGTCTTTTGCCTCTTCCAACAGAAGTATTAGAGACCATAGTGGGAAAATAAAGTGTAGAAAACTACATGAATTTTGAAAATATTCATTTATAATGCAAAACCCTCTACTGGGTATCCAACTCTCCTCGGGTACTCCAAATTATCCATGGAGCAGGTTTCATTTATTACCTAATGATGAGCACACAATTCCCATTCTATGTACGAAAAGGGGAATACTTCAAGGGTATATTTAAATGTTTTACCCTAGCTAACAATTTCTTTTCTCTTGAATACATTGAGGTGGCTGCATGAGGGGGGCGTCCTATGGGCAGCATATCAATTTCATATTTTGTTCTATGGACTCTGTGGTAAAGTTGTGGACTTTGAAGCCCTTGAGGACGACACTACCCATTTGAATTATCATCATCAAGTTCATACTGATTTAACTCAACTTGATACCTGACATGCTTCTCTCAATATGAATTCTAGATGTCCACATTGGGTTGACCCTAGTTTCACACGTTGCAGCTGGAACAAGGAGATAGAGGAATTTGGAATCACTTTGGGGATCCGTTTGTCAGAAAGATGGGGAAATCCCCTACATGAGTAGAATCTATGAGGAGTAATCTTAGAAGATGCTAAGAATTCCATAATAGTGTCTTGTGAAATGGATCAAAAGATTGCTTAGTTTCTTGAGTTTTATAAATCAGGTCAAAATTAATGATGTTGTATTCTCTATTTTGAAATGGTTTTATAAAACAATAACTTTGTTTGAAATCGATTTTCCATTCTGAAAGTTGATTTACTAAAACTTTTCAGATAGAATATATGATTCAACCAACAAAAAATTTATCACTACCTACCGAGTTGTTAGAGATAATAATTTTCAAGACATGCTCCGAAGAGGACCATCCCTATAACCACTTACGTCTGACGTTTAAACTACTCCATCAGGTATCGAATTGCTCAAACATTCTCCATCTTTATCACGGAAGCAATCTAGTCTTTTACCATATTGCATATGCACAATTTGCTGTATATAGGAAAAGAGGGAAGTACCATGATTCTCTTTTTCTATGTTTCAATTTTGCTGATAACTACCGAGCTGTGGGTAAATTTCTAGAAACTGCTTTGGATGGTGACCATCGAGTGACCTACATATTTCAGATCCTAAGTTTTAGTATGTACGAAGAACTTTACTACATAAATATCTTCAAGAATGATGTGGTGTGTGGTAATTATAGGGAATTAGTCCACAGAGAAATTTTTGACCACCACACTTCCTGTGCCTCTCTATGGAAGCCTGAGTTATTTAAACATAGATTTGACCCTAGATGTCTGCAATGTGTCTGGAATAAGGAAATCGAGCAACTGAATACTCCCATAGAAATCCACCAAAGGTCTTCAGCACCCTAGCATCGGTGGTTTTCCCAGTAAAGGGACTTCAGGAGTGATGTGTGTCTCGTGTTTTATATGGTTCTAGGAGATTGAAATCTTTGAACTAGTTTTGGGGATTCATGTATTGGGGGACATGGGAAACCAATAGCCCTATTTTACATTTCCAACCAGTGGTTATATAATAATATAACTTTTTTTCTCTCCTTTTTGTTATCCTTTCATCAGTTATACTTTTGAATGAGTATCTCTAATTGAACTATCATAATAAATTTTCAGATGGATGGACAAACCCATATGTTTTCTCTTCCGATGGAGGTACTGGAGATTATTGCGATCAAAACCTGTGATGAAGAGTACCTACCTCTCGCAAACTTTCGAAAAACATGTAAACTACTATATGAAGTGACAAACAGTCCGGACATTCTCCACACCTGTCAAGGGAATTCTTCCATTTAATACTGCATATCCACAACACAATTGGCCGAATACAGGAGAAGAGGAAAATACCATGAAGGGATTTTTCTATGTTTCACCCTAGGACGAAACTACATGGCCATGTTATGTCTTCAAGAGGCTACTTTGGAGGGAAACCTTTGTGCGGCTTACATGTACCAACTCCTCAGTTTTATCATGTACAAAAACATCTGCAACTTAGATTTCCACATTCGAGACATAGTTTGGCGAGTTCTTCGTGTGTTGGTCCAATCAGACATTTCAAAACATTCCACCTTTCGAGCCTCCCTCTCGAAGCCCTAGTTTTCGATGCAAGAGTTCAATCCCTTCTGTCCGAGTTGTGTATGGGTCAGAGAACTATAGGATTTGAGCATCAATTTGGGTCTTCCACTAAACGCACCTAAGGATCCTCTATGATGGGATATGTCGTAGGAATATCAGATAGCTTTATTTTATGGATATAAAATGAATTGTGAGGACACAATTCTTAGAAGGAGGGAATAATGTAACACCCCAAAAATTTTATGGTATGTTTCTCTTAAATACACTTTATTCACTAGGTAGCCTATATTTCCTAATTCATTGAGCCCCTATGGAACAAAACATGGTTACTTATAAGAGATATCCATAACTTAGCCTCTAAACATAAATATACCAGCTCTGTGATCTGAATTTTAAAAATCTGATATACACTAGTGTGTTCAAGATGATATTTTGAGTCTGATAGAATTAACATAATATTCGGTGAATAGTAACCAACCCTTATAAATAGTAACCTACCCTTAGGAATAGTAACTTAAACCTATGAATAGTAATATGACTCTTATGAATGGTATCTATACCCTTGAGTGTATAAATGAATTTAGACACCCAAAAGATAAAGATGAATATTCTAAGTGTTTATGTATTTCAATTAAATAAAGATCTAATTGAATATTTAATTAATCATATTTAGAAAATTATTTTTGAAAAATGGACTTCATTTTTCGATTCTACACATCAAAAAATGGTTAGGGTGAATTTTTTAGATTTTTCTGAAATACTTGAATTTTTGATGAATAGTAAAATCCAATAATTCATAATAAATGACAAATAATGGATTAACTGAGTAATTTATTATGATCTGTTGATTTAAGGCCATTTGGTTCTAAGTCACATGCATATATTACTGTTCTTGGTCATGGAATACTCACTATTGGTTGTCTTGAGTGGAAATAATAAATTAATGAGTTTTATATTAAGAAATCCCCTCTCTCCCTCACAATAAAAACCCCCTCTCACGCCCCATTCCATTAACTCCTCTCAAGCACTGTGCCTTCACCAAATTCTATCAAAATACCTTTCCAATATCCTCCCCCACTTCCAGCACACTTTGGTCTCATAAAAAGACCCAAACCTCTCCCTTTAAGAGGTTCTCAAAGGAGGAAGTCGCAAGAGGTAAATTCCTCTTTCAAATCCCATATTTTCTTTTAAGTTCTTTTATTTTTGTTTCATTCCTCACCTCCCTTCACCAAAATAGTACGATAAATCCAGTAACATACATGTACTGGAATTGTTTCATACTAATGGTATATATTCCATTATATTCTCCCCTTTCCCCACTTTTATTTGAATGAAACGAATGAACTGTTTGAGATGTGCTAATTTAGCACATTCAAGGACAACGGTTTATTAATTTCTATTATAATCTTTAATTATGGTCAAGAAACCATTTGTGTTATGGTTAAACCAGATTATATTTGTAATATATCATATTTTTAGTTCTGTAATCCTTTTGTATAAATGGTATTATGTTATAAAGAAAAACATGTTCATTGTAATCAAACCCACCATTTAGCCGAAACGGTTGTCACTAAGGTTATATATATAATAAGTTGACTTCACTCTAAGTAACCAAAATAAATTTAAAACCATGTATTATTCCAGATGTTCACTAATAGAATATAAATTCATTTCTGTACAGCCACATCCATCTTATATATTTATCCAAACTTAAATATTTGTGAACTGGTCATTTAAAACCAAGTAAGAAAATGCTTCCAAAACAATAAAAGTGAATTTATTAAACCCATAAAAAAGGCCATTAATTAACTTAATAAGGTTATAAAATATCAATTACATGTTTATTAGGTTCGATAATTATTAATTAATGATGCTAATTTTAATTATTCAGGTCGTTAAGAACAAACAATAACACCTTCGAGTGTAAGGTAAAGGATTGCTTAACTCAATTTTCATTATTTGAGTTAAACATCTATTTCATTGGTTACATTGTTCCCAGAATATGTGATAATTTCCTATGATTGTTTTATTCTGTATATCCACTTTTATTGTGTGTTTTTATGTTTGTCACACATAATTATGTCATTGATTTTTTTCTCAATCTAATGATATGTTTTGGGTGAGGGATCCTCTCTCTCACTTTTATTCAATAATACACCCTATCTTGTGTGCTTTGGTATTTAATTTCTAGTAATGGTGTATGTTTTCTAAACTCCCCCATACTTCCCTTTTGACATATAAATAATGGGATACCCCTTTACCTCTCATTAAGACCTTGCAAAAACACTCATTACCATGCCATAATATTTGTAAGAGGCTTTCTCATCTCACCTTCAATTCTATGGCATTTTCATTGTTCGCCTCTTATTTCTTATATGTGGTATAGGTGTACTTCCATTTTACATAAGTTATCATGGTTCCCATTATATTCATTGTATTCTATGACTATTTTGTTGGTTATTATCTTTCTTCATATGACACAATTTATTACAACACGGTAACGATATTTGTCTCAATTTTCACTTCATTGTGACTTGCTTAGTATTTGTGCACCTACTCTTTCTTATGTGGTGTACCTACTGACCATTTGATATCACTATTCAATTGAAATTATATTCCATTTAAATATCCATATTCTCATATCCTGGATATTATTATTGTCAGTGTCTTATACCATTTTACATATGGTATTTATTTTGAATGTTGTTTGGACTGTGGAAATGTTGATGAATCTGTATCTATATGGATAATGTAAATAAATATTGATCCTGTATTGATTATATTTATAAAGAATGATTGGATGTAGAGGTGGTTGGGGCCCAATATGGCCCCTCGATGCATCGATAAGTCTCATGAGACAAAACAGTTTGGCGATAGACCCTTCGAGTTTGTTTCCAAAAAATCACAGGGGTTTCTACCCACAGAACTAAAACGTTTTTACGGTATTATGGTTCATGTGCTAGATAAATGACATCCATTTAATAAAAATTCTACTTATTCATTATAATTTATTATTACTATCCATGAGGTTTTCACTATGAAAAAATCTATGGATGCAATTTCATTCTCAATTAGTTAATGGAATTAGTTTTTCCTTTATTAACTATGCCATTTTGATTCTGTCAGATTTATTAAGATTCACTTATTATTGTACTCATGATTCCACTATTTTTAACCCTTACTGAGCGTTTGAGCTCACCCCTTTCATTGTTTACATTCAAAAGGTGACAAATAGGAGATCATTTATTGAGCTCTTATGGATGCAATTTTTTGTTTTTCATTATGTATTCTATATCGTAACCTTATCCAATGTAATTTTTGTTAAATCTATGTATCTATATTTTTCAAGGATAATAAATTGATCTTTCCATCAGGATTTTTATTCCTTCTAACCATTCTAATATCATAAGTAATGAACCGGCTCCAGCCTAGTGGGTTTGGGGTGTTACAATGTCATATGAGAAGTCCAACAAAAACCCACATAGGATATTTATAAATCTCATCATCATCGCAAGGTTATCAACACCATAGACGACTCATCAAATGGATGTCTAGTTTGAAAGTTGTGTCCATTTGAATATTTTATAAGGGGGTTCACTAGCCCATGTACCAACTGGGGTGGTTAACCAATTTATCTAGCCACCCATGTGGTCGATTTCCATGTAGCAGCTTGAGCCACCATAGATGGAAACCACATCCTATGTAATGTGGCTACACAACATCATAGTCAACAATGTATCACGTTCGACCTCCATGGTCACCCATGGCCCAGTCTAGTCACCCAAGTCAGACCTTGGTCTTCCCTAACCCACATGACCTGACTCGACCCACCAGGTCAAACAAGACCAATGGGCTCGGTCCGCACCAGTAGGGTCTAACCCGACTTGTTTTCAGGCCAGTCCGCTCACATTGTCACCCACAGAAACTACGACCACTCTAGACAACCAAACCACCTCATCCAACACAGTGTCGCTGACACATCTCATGGCACTGAACTGTATCCCACATAGTGTCAGTTGTGTCACGCCGTTGTGCACCATCGTTTGTCTCCACCTATGCCGATCATCAGTGCACTTCCTTCTGTGGTATAGAATTCTTCCTCTTGTGCTCCAATACCTGAAATAAAGACACCACTAGGATCCTAAAGTCCAGAGCTACACTTAACCAGCCTATATTTCATCTTTCCTCCAATCTGGGTTTCCAGTCACATTAGAAGCCTCCTAAAATGTTG